>VDFB02000008.1:98695065-99350563 GCA_007258455.2 Sequoia sempervirens | reverse complement strand
ATTTATGCAATTGTAGTATGTTTTGTGCAATGTAATCAGCAATATGAATATAACCAACGAAAATATATTTTCTATAATTCATGGATTGAACTTTGTATTTTATTTGTTCTCAATGTTTGTATGCTATGGAGTCGCCACTAATTTTTTTAAAAATTAGTATGCTATGTGTGATAATCTATCAACAATGTAATTATATACCGATTACTCTTTCTTTTTACATAATCTAACATATTTCAAACTTTTCATAGGCTGCCCTTCACATTGAAGGCAACAAAGGCAAGACTAGAAAAAGCATGGGCAACACAAACTTGGCTCTGGTGGTTATATGAAATTAGCCGCATCTAATTGTAAGTATCAATAAATAAAATATTGCATCCAAATTATAATAAATTGAAAACAATTTTGGTTTTATCACCATAGAAGAAAAATTCATGATCTTCTGCAAAAATGTAGGGCTCTGAATTCAACAGAGTTCCCACAAAAGAGGACCTGAAGATTTCCTTCCAACAAGGCTATGGAGCCGTGGCTGAATGCCTAAGAGTCTTGACTAGGAAAGCACAATCTTCCATTGCATCTGACACGCAGGTAAATAAACTCAATAAATTTTATTTAAAATTGAATACTTGTGCAATCTATTCAATATTAGTTTCTACCATAAAGTAATTACATGCCTATTTGTTTTAAACATTCAAGCAATTATAATACTGCAAATGACATTGGAATGCAACTTGGTGAGGGTGGAGCAGAATGTGTAGATGAAGGCCATGGTGTGCATCCCGGTGTGTGCATCTCGATACTTTAGAGCATGTAGAGCGTGATCAACATGTTGAGCATGATCAGGCTAGAGAAGATCAGGAATATGATGTGGCCCCATCAGGTAAAGAGGACCACAATAAAGTTCTTTTAAACATATTTAATTGCAATTGGTGTATTAATTAATGTAACCTTTTCTGTTTCAAATTTAGAGCATGTAGAGTGTGATCAACGTGTTGAGCATGATCAAGCTAGAGAAGATCAGGAACATGATGTGGCCCCATCAGGTAAAGAGGACCACCCTCATGTTCTCTTAAACATATTTAATTTCAATTGGTATATTAATTAATGTAACCTTTGTGTTTCAACTGTAGATCAAGATTTAGAGGGTGTTCAATATGTTGAGCATGAGTCTATAACAAAAGTTTAGGAACATGATGTGGACCCATCGCAAAAGAGAACCACTCTAATGTTCTTTTAATTAATGAAATACTGTACAATAATAATAAAACATATCGGTTTAACATTTCTTTCTTATTGCAACAGATCCCCTTGCAGCAATATCCACGTCATGAGTAGTGACGACGCTGCGTACATTAAGATCATAGAGGGAAAACAACTAAAGGGGCATATATTGATTTAGAAAATGATACTCCACTTAAGCTTTATGTAGCTCAAAAAGAAACCAAAAAGTGATTGTAATCATATCATGACAACCATATTTTTGATAATATGTAAAAACTGAAAGAATGAATATTATATGTTAATGAATGAATGTGAATATGTTAATTAATGAATGTTATATGTTAATGAATGAATGTTATATGTTACTAATGGATGAATGAATATTATATGTTATTAATGGATGAATGAATGAATGTTATATGTTATTAATGGATGAATGAATGATTAATGTTATATGATTGGGTATGGGGAATTGAGAGTGATGTGAGGGGGAGAGAGGGGCCAAATGAGCTTCCATTGTCATGTGGTTGGCCCTATTAAGTAGACAATATTAAACTATTCTCGAAACAAAGAGAAGCTCAATAAGGTAATGCACTTTTCACTATAAGAAATGCATCATTTGAAGCATCAAATCAATATATAGTATGTATCTATGATCAGTTGTCAGTCTCCACAATGGTACATTTCCACGAATTTTTTTTTAAAGAACAAATTGATGCTTCGTCGCAATTTCGACGAAACCCACTGACAAATCCATGAAAAGGTTCGACGAAGTTGCTATAGCTACGATGAAGGTTTCGTCGTAACTCCTTAACCATTTTGTCACAATTTTGATGAACTTTTGGTGTTGTTTCCATGCTACTACTTGCCCATTTCGTCACACTTTCGATGAACTTTTGATGTTCTTTCGACGCTACTCCTTACTCTTTTCATCGCCATTTCAATGAATTCTTGGTGTTGTTTCGACGCTACTACTTGCCTATTTTGTCACAAGTTCAATGGACTTTTAGTGTTGTTTCGACGCTACTCCTTGCCCATTTTTTCAAAATGGCGATGAACGGCTATGTTCTCTTGATGCTACTCCTTGCCCATTTCATCGAACTGGTGACGAACTTCTAGTGTAATTCGTCAGTGGATACACGAAGTGTTTGTCGGTATTCCAATGAAAGTCTGAGCCATTTCACGATGCCTAATGAGCTCAGGATATGCTCATAATTTGAGTATCATGATGTATTTTTAATATCTCTACTTTTACTGCTAATGGATGTTTTAACTCTTTTATTAAAAACCTTTTATCTAAAATGGGTAGTATCCTATAGCAATACGTTCCTACATTCCTACAGCCTAACATATCCATGTGTCTTATTAATTACCCTGTTTTGACTTCCCGAGTGACTGATATAATGCATATGGTTTTTGAATAATGGGATAGATTTAATATGTGATTAATGAATGTATCATGTTGTTTGCCACGAATGATTTCTTTTTCCTCTATCACCTTGTGCATCACAGGTTGTTGAAGGGAGCATGAATGAGTCAAGCATAGCAGACTTCGGCTTTGCAGTAAACTCCATTTGCATCACGGTGTCGAGGAAGTTGTTCCAGCGAAGACTCTATGTCCGTCATTGAGAAGAAATTTAAATGATCATTAATCTAGAAAGAGTGGAATGCTAAATTCTCTAGATCATGTTGAACAAATATGTTTTCATTTATGAGAAGTCTGTTCCTCGGTTTTAGGATTCATTTATGTCCACGACTTTCTCTGTTGAGTTAGGTAGTTAGTTGTTTTTCTAGTTTAAATAAGTGCTCCTCCTATGCGAGTGAGCAAGCATAGCATGTAAGAGTTAGTATGATAATAAGAAGCATAGCATGTAAGAGTTAGTATTATGATAAGAGATAGAGTTTTGTGTTAGTCTTCATATGAGTAGAACAATGTATATCATTCTGAGTTTATGAATAAAAGCTGATGAAGTTCTGAGTTCAATTCTTGCATAACTAGTTGGTGCTTGCTAAGGGGACCCACTTAGTAAGTATTTGTAGTTAGTTAGTTAGTCGTTTATTTTCTATTGATGATAAGTTAGATTTCATTCTGGAAAGTTTCAACACAAACTCAGTCTTATATTGTTCCTGCAACATCAAGAATCCATCCTTGTGTTTGTTCATGTAGCTTAAGGCCAGTTCATAGTTTGTTTCTCAGTTATAGTTGTTATGGTTTCTGCTTTGATTAAGTTTAGAAGGCTTCACATTACATTCCTATAGCATAAGTAGAATTCCTTTCATGCATTTATTTCTAGTAAATCAGGATTGAAACTGGTTCTTAGTGCACATACAGTGTCGCTCCATTTCAAGTATGTGTTCCCTGGTTTGACAAAGTAAATGAACCACCATAAGAAGATGTTAGTCACCTACTGGAATGTCTAATTCCCATGTTAGGATTTTTTGTGACTTTTATATCCTTTTGTGGGTACGACCATTTTTGGTGCCGTTTCCAGGGATGGTGTCAAGCTAAGAACCTGTCATAAGTCATTGTTAGTAGTAGTTTAGTCTATTATTCAAGTATTTTCAAAATTCCTTCAATTCACCATTCATTCTATTGCTTGCATAGAAGAAGAGACACTCTGGGAAGATTCCTCCCTGACCTTCCATTCATTGATAACAACCCTGAACTAGCTTCTAATCTATTTGAGGAAGAAGGAGACCAAGGTATCAATCTATTTACTGAAAACCTGTTTGTTGAATTGCCATTTGACCCAGCTGACGAAGAAATGGAAGAAAATCCATTTGCTCTGATACTCCATCAAGCAAATATGGCACGAAATCCACCTAATCAACCTCCTACTTTTGAGTTCCCCATCATTGCTCAACAAGATAATAATAACCTTAAAAATATTCCTTCTTCATTGCTTCCTAAGTTCTATGGACTAGTTATAGAGGACCCAGACACTTTCTTGTTTGAATTTGACATCCTCTGTCGCAGCTATGATTACACTTCAGATGCTCACAGGCTGAAGTTGTTTCCTTCTACTTTGAAGGAAGGAGCTCTTAGATGGTTTATGAGTTTGGGAAGAGGTGTTGTTGATAGTTGGGAAGTCATGCAAACAAAATTTCTTGAGAAATACAAGGAATATTGTAAGAGTGGTAGCAAGGGAGATGATATATTTAGAATTCAACAAAAGGAGGATGAAAGTCTAGAAGACTATATCTTAAGATTCTTGTTTTCCCTGAAAAAGAATTCAGACCATACTCTCAATGAAGAATCTCAGAAACTACTTTTTCTAAGGGGAATCAGTGATACCTATATAGATGCCCTGGACCTGATGGGAGGAGGTGATATAACTCAACTGCCTTGGGATGATATCAAGAAGATATGTCTCAACTACTCTCGAGAAATTGTTAAAAAGGGTAGAGGTCATCAAGCCACAGTGGGAAAGTCCTCTACTAGTGGAGTTTCATGGATGGAGATCACAAATTTGCTGTCTGATTTCAAGCAAGATATCATAAACAATATGGCTACACAGTTGGATACTATGCAAGCTCGGAAGAAACATAAGGAAGCTGAAGCAATCTTGGCTGAGTTCTGTCCACATTGTAGATAGAAGAAATGTGACTGCAGATGCAAGATGGTGGCTAACCTGGAGGCTAAGTAATTACCTACTGACTTTAAAATGGTAGAGTGATGATGACCAAGTATTCTTTGTCGCACAAAGGTGACCATGGGCTCAAAGACAAGGTATGCCTCAAGATCATTTGACTTTTGGTAATCCTTATTCAAATTACAATAACCAGTGGCAACCTACATATGGCCCATCACCACCTTGGAATACTTCTCAACCTCACTGGCCTAGCTATCAAATTCCTCAATGGCAATATCCTCAATGAGGTTGGCAGTAGCCACAAGGATAATGGACTCCACCCCCAAGAAACTGGCAATAGAACCCTCAATGAAGAAGTCCACAGCAATGGCAGAACCAATCCCCTACCTTCCTACAGCCTCAGTAGCCACAACCTCTAGCTCTTATGCCACCTCCTGTAGCACCTGCAGAAAATAATGGCCCTCCAAAACAAATGCCTATGCATGCTCAACCATTGCAAAATCCTAATAATAAGTAACAGCATCAACATAGCCTATGTACTTTGCAAAATCCAATCAGTATCCAACTTATGCCCTGAATATTCATGATATCCATCTAATATATGGAACCACTCTCCCTGCTCCACACCTGCTTGTCATTACAGAGATTCTAGACTCTGCCTTTGAACAACCGACTGATCCTGTAGAACATATACCTATGTCAGATACTGTATCTAATGAGCCTGTCCTGCAGCATCAGGCTAAACCACCTTTTCCTTAGAGATTGCAAATTACTACATCAAAGTCTATGGAAGAGCCTACCTTTGATATTTTGGATCAGCTAAAGAATGTACATATTCAAATCCCCCTCTTTCAAGCCATTAAAGATGTCCCAATTTATGGAAAATCCATTAAGGAGGTTTATTTAAAGAAACTAGGAAGAAAGAAAAAAGATCCCCAAACTATCCATGTTCTAAGACAATTAGCAGATATTATGTTGGGGAAGATAATCATTCCAAAATATACTGACCCTGGGAGTCCTGTGGTACAAATAAATATTAATGGCCAAATAGTAAAGAATGTTTTGATTGACCTTGGTGCAGCCATCAATGTAATGACCAAGAATACAATGGAGTATTTAAATATCTTAAATATTCGGTCTACACCTACTGTCCTCCAGCTTGCTGATAGTTCCACAGTAAAACTTGATGGAATGGTAGAAGATGTTATTGTCATCTTTGAAACTTGGGAATACCCAGCAGACTTCACCATATTGTCCACTAAGGAAACTTTGGGAGGCTATCCTATCATCCTAGGTAGACCATGGTTAGCCACAACTGATGCTTTTATAGGATGTCATTCAGGAAACATGACAATTTTTTATGGTCATTCAAGAAAGAAATTGGCTTTATATCCACCTGCCCAGCCTCAACCAGACTTGTCTCAACCAATTTGGCTAGATTTAGGAGAGGAAACTGAAGAATTCAATTCATTGGCTCAGCTAATGATGCTACAAACTAATCTGTTTTCCCAACTTTAGAGTGAAGATGACATGCTTTTACACATTTTTTAGTCCAACCCTGATCCGAGTAGCCCATCTGCTGCAGATAGCTGTCTTTAGCAGTGTTTCGTACAACAACTAAATTCTGAGAGCCTGTCACCTAAATCTCTTGCAGTTTATCATAAATTTCTTCCACATGAAATACAGACACTACCTTTATTAGTAGCCTCCATGAATCATCTTACCAAGCAAGTAGAAGTGTCTTCAGGCCACTGTCTGAACATCAATAATAAGCTGCCTCAATCTTAACAAGCTGCCCTAGTCACAATGCTACAAGATCAACACAGAGTTTTTGCATGGGACTATGGGGATATGAAGGGAATAGATCCTCAGCTTTGTACTCATAAGATCTATATTAAGGAAGATTTTTCACCTGTTAGGCAGCCTCAAAGAAGGATAAATCTAGCACTTATGGAAATAGTTAAAACAGAGCTTCAAAAATTGCTTGATGCTGGTTTCATCTACCCAATTTCAGACAATCAATGGGTATCTCCACTAGTGATTGTCCCTAAAAAAGGTGGAAAATGGAGAGTTTGTGTCGACTACAGGGAGCTGAATACAACAACTAAAAATGATCATTTTCCACTGCCATTTGTTGACCAAGTACTAGACTTATTGTCTGGGAAAAAGTATTTCTCCTTTTTGGATGGATATAGTGGCTATAATCAAATTAGAATCACCCCTGAAGATCAAGACAAAACAACTTTTACCAATCCATGGGGTACTTTTTCCTACTCTGTTTTGCCTTTTGGACTGTGTAATGCACCTGCAACATTTCAAAGGGCAGTGATAAGTATTTTTGTTGACATTTCTCATGATTCTATGGAGATCTACATGGATGACTTTACTACTTATGGAGTTACTTATGACGAAGCATTAGCCAATTTGGAAAAAGTGTTGAAAAGATGTCAGAAGCAAAATTTGTCTTTGAATAGTGAGAAATGCTTTATGATGATGCAAGAGGGAATTGTTTTAGGCCATCATGTCTCTCAAGCAGGAATTCAGGTTGATCCTGCAAAAATAGAATTTATTCTAACTTTTCCAACACCTATGAAACAAAAGGATGTTAGAAGCTTCCTAGGATATGCTTGATATTATAGAAGATTCATTAAAGATTTCAGCAAGATAGCCAGTCCACTATATGCCTTATTGACTAAGGATTCTGAATTTACTTGGACTGAGGCCTGTGACAAATCTTTCCTATAGCTTAAGAACCTACTTACTCAGGCACCTATTCTTCAAGGACCCGAAGTGGCATCTGCCCTTGCATATAGACATAGATGCTTCTGATTATACTATAGGGGCAATTTTAGGACAGAAAGAGAATTCCATAGAGCATGCTATATATTTCATTAGAAAAAACCTTCAAGGCCCTGAATTAACCTATACTATCACAGAGAAATAATTTCTAGCAGTCGTGTATGCCCTGAACAAGTTTCAACATTATGTCACTAGTTACCAAATATTTGTTCATACAGATCATGCAGCAATAAGGTACCTCATGAATAAGCCTGCCATATCTGGAAGATTAGCAAGATGGCTCCTATTGTTGCATGAATTTGATATCACAGTTATTGATAAGCTAGACCGAGCTAATGTGGTGGCTGATTTCTTGTCAATACTTCAAACACCTACACCTGACACTCCTAAGGTAATTGATGATAGCTTCTCTCATGAACATCTATTTTTAATTGCTACTCAAACCCCATGGTATGTAGATATTGCAAATTATTTAGCAGCCAACAGAATTCCAGCACACTTCTCACCAAAGGAAAGACAATTGATAGTTGAAAAAAGTTTTAACTTTTCATGGATTACAGACTATTTATTTTATACATGACCTGACCAAGTTATGAGAAGATGTGTGAGGGAAGATGAGACCTATGAAATTTTGCACACCTATCATGATGAGCCATGTGGAGGGAACTTTGTAGCTAAGAGAACATCTATGAAAGTGCTTAATACAAGATATTATTGGCCTACACTACACAAAGATGTAGCAGCCTACACCAGGAAATGTGAGAGATGTTAACGTATGGGGAGACCAACAAGGTCTAATGAAATTCCCCTGCATCCACAAGTGGTAGTCAGTCCGTTTGAAAAATGGGGCATGGATTTTGTTGGGCCTATTGATCCTCCATCTAATGGGAAATCATACATTTTAGTGTGTATTGATTATGTAACCAAGTGGGTGGAAGTGAAAGCAATGACACATGCCCATGACAATAAGGTTGCTAAGTTCCTGTATGAGCAGATTTTTACAAGGTTTGGAGTCCCAAGGGAACTTGTTACTGATCAAGGAGCTCAGTTTACATCCAACTTAATCACTGCATTGATGAATGATTACAACATCAGGCACAAAAATTCTCGCCCCTACCACCCTCAATCCAATGGTCAGGCAGAGGTTACCAACAGAGAAATTAAGGCAATCCTTACAAAGACAATCTAATTAAACAAGAAGGATTGGAGCAACCACCTTCCTAAAGCAGTTTGGGCCTATAGGACAATATGGAAAACAACTACAAGGTTTACTCCTTTTGAGTTACTTTATGGTAAGACTGCCATGTTGCTAATTGAATTTGAGCATAAGACCTTAAGAACTGCTCTCTGACTTAACATTGATATTTCTGAGGCTCAAAAGGAATGCCTCCTGCAGCTAAATGCATTGGATGAGCTAAGGAAAGTTTCCCTACAACATACTGAAACTATCCAACAACAAAGAAAGAAATAGCATCACAATCATATTCGAACTAAGCAATTCTCTGTCGGTGATTGGGTGCTGCTCTATGACTCCAGGTACAAAGAAAATCAAGGTAAACTAACCACATGATGGCTTGGTCCTTATGAAATAGAAAATGTGTTTGATAATGGCTCAATGTAGTTGGCTACAATAGATCCAGTTCGATTCAAGCTACTGGTTAATGGACACTGTCTTCGGTTGTATCATAAGCCAACATTCAAAGATGAATTTATGCAGCAGTTTGTTTCAAATATGGCCATTGATCTTCTTGCAGTGAAAGGCTTCAGTCTTTCTCCTGCAAAATCTCTTTAAATTCCACGTTGCATGCCCCTAATAAAGGTTTCCTTTTAAAGGAAGCCAAGTTCTCCATTTTCCATCCATCACTGCCATTCATCTCTTTTCTTCCAAGTCATCCATCCTGCCATACCACCTCATTCATGGTTACTATTCCAACCGTCATTTCATGGTGCACTATGATTTTTCCCAGCATGTACGAGCATTAATTAAAAGGTACGTGATATCTTTTGTTAATCACATTATTTATTTATTTCATTTATTCAACAACTGCTATGTACATATCAGTCTTTATCACCCATTCTTCACTTGTCCTTTCGCCCATGTGTGGACACATGTCAACTTTTAAGTAGGGGGCAGGATAATCCATTTCAAACCTTTTCTTATGTCGTTGTCACAACTAATAAGATATTTTTATTCTTCTTGTACTTTCCAAATATGGCTATGTGTTTTATCTAAACAACATTAACTGCTTGATATGAGTAGTTCCTAATAATCATTACATGCAATTATCTTTTGAGTCATTCTTGGAAAAGAAGAAAAAGTGACAGCAGAATAGAAAGAAGCAAGAAAAAGCAAAATAGAGAATTTTTTTTGAAAAGGTTTGAGTTTTCGTAATCTCAACAAAGGTAATTTGTCAATATGGGTGGTCAATTGGTAAGACATGAGCTTGTAGCTCATGAACTCTTAACACAAAATCCTCAAACAATACAGGCATTCAGTAATTGTGGTTAGCTAAACTATTTTCTGAGGTTAGATTCTTTCAATGAGGAAGCTGCTAGTGAATCTTTAAGAACTCTTTCAGAAGGGGAAGCTTCAGTATGAGGTCTAACAGTGGCTGTAATAGAAGAATGAATTGCTGAAGTAACCGGGCTTCCTGCAGTAGGAGAAAAATTCTCTTTAGATGTTGTTTCTACTAGGGCAGAGTTTACAGTACCAACTGATGGACCCTTGGAGGTCTCTAAACAGGGATGCAAATGAGTGTTGTTTCCCTTCCCATATTCAGAATATGATGCATTTATAATCAGGTATTTATCCTATGAGGGACACTTCCCCTATTTACATTCTTACCATTTTAAGTTATTGAGCCATATGAGGCATGGTTAGTTGTTAATGTCCCAAATTTTTTGTTAAATCTTTTAAAATAAAGTGCCCATGAAACCCAAAGGGGAAGGGACAACTCTGTTGCCCATCATGCCCTCATTAAACTTTTGATTGAGCGTTCCCTGAGGAATGTATCACCCCTTTCTTGGCAAGAATTTGTTGCCCAAAAGGGTTTGCAACTTCTGAAGCCTCCTAGAGCACTCCCTGCAGCACCTACCCCTGCAGCATCTATTTCCGCGGCCTCCACACTAGAACCCTCTACTAGAATGCACACCAGGTCTGCTAGTAGAAGAGAAAAAGGAAAAATGAAGGTAGGAGAGTCATCTAGGGTAGAACAAACCGCAGAATCTGACCCTTATGTTCAAAAACAACAGTGTTCCTCTCCTACAACACCTTCTCTTATAGTAGTTCCTCCTGCAGCAACACTTGTTGCCATTACAAGTTCACCATCATCTTCTTCTATTGAGTTTGAACCCTCTAGGAAATTCAAAAAGAGGAAAGCCACGAGAATGCCTCCTGCAGCCACAGCATTGCCAAAAAGAGCCTCAGCAAGGAAACAATGGAAAGTCGCCTCAACCTTTGCTCAGCCTGAAATTATAATAATTTATGAGGAATCTGAGGAACACAGTCATGATGATTCTCATAATGTACTTGAGAATGTTTCACATATCCCACCTATTGTTCATGAGTAAATGTAAAATGAACCAATGGAAGTTGATGAAGAACAATTTGATAGTAATGAAAGGGGAATGCCAAGTCTTGATGACCTGGCTGAGGCAGCTATGCAAATTTCAGAGGAAGTACAATCTCCTCCTACACAGCAATAAGAATTCATCCTGCAGTAAGAGGAAGCATAGGCTGAACAATTGGAAGTGTCCAATGAAGCTTCATTACCTCCTGTAACTTGTCAAGCCATGGTTGTCTATAAAAAGAGATTTTTGATTAAATTTTTAGAATACCTTAGGACCACATGGAGACCGCTCACATTTCAAACCTTGAGTTTTCACCACTTAGCCAAGACTGAAATTCAACAAAGTCTTTGGGAGGAAGAGAAGAAGAAATTGAAGAGAGAAATTGAAAGGTAGAAACAAGAAATCTAGGAGATGAAAAAGAAAATGAATGAAATGATGAAAATAACTGGTAAGATTGTGGAGTGTAGACCACCGCCAGAGTCTATGCCATGTGCCTAAAGGAACAATTTCTTTGGTTTCAATTAATGAGAATTTCAAGGAATTTAGATCCAATTATTCATACAGCCAAATCATTTTATGATGCATACCAGGTGGCTCCTAATTGGTTAAAGAATTCTTTATGTGAATTTTATTTGCATGGATTGATAATTCCCTCTGAAACACAATGGAATCCACTTCGTTATATTGGTGATATTCATTTGAGGTCACTTATGTCATGGGCAGCCAATGAAGGCAATTATGGCAGACAATTAGAAGCCTATGAAGAAGTTGAAAGGGATGAGCCTATACCACTATGATTAGAAAGCACAGATCCCTACACAATGCTGAGAACTTGGCTCACTATTGCATATGGGTTCAACAATCAAGCAGAAAGAGTAAAAATATTTGATGTCAGAAAGCAAGTGTATGAGGAATTCAAAAGCCAACCGTATTTGTTTTGGAAGCTTGCCTCTTCCAGAATTGAAAAGAGATGGGAGAAATTGACTGTTGAGCTTAGAAAATCTAAGCCACATAGCCCCCTGAATTTTGAAGTAGCCCTTGGAAGGACATAAAAGTACATACAGCTTGGTCTTCATAAGAGGTTCGAGTTATGGTTGCCAATAACATTTCGACCTCTGGTTAGAATATGGCCACTTTATCCCTATCGAGCTACAAATGTTAATAAGGATACAAAAAGCCTTAGATATGAAAGATGGCAAAATTTCAGAGGTTTCTATTATAAATTTGGGACAGTGCCAAAAAGCCATACCGCTCCTATGGATTTCAGCGAAACACCTAGAAAGCTTAATGCTAGTGGACCATCATTAGGTTAAGTAGGGGGCAGATGATGAGCTCAGGATATGCTCATAATTTGAGTATCATGATGTATTTTTAATATCTCTACTTTTACTGCTAATGGATGTTTTAACTCTTTTATGAAAGACCTTTTATCTAAAATGGGTGGTATCCTATACCAATACATTCCTACATTCCTGCAGCCTAACATCTCCATGTGTCTTATTAATTACCCTGTTTTGACTTCTCGAGTGATTTATATAATGCATATGGTTTTTGAATAATGGGATAGATTTAATATGTGATTAATGAATGTATCGTGTTTTTTTCCACGAATGCTTTCTTTTGCTTCTGTCGCCTTGTGCATCGCAGGTTGTTAAAGGGAGCATGAACGAGTCAAGCGCAATAGACTTCAGCTTTGCAGTAAAGTACATTTGCAGCACAGTGTCGAGGAAGTTGTTCCAGCGAAGACTCTCTGTCCGGGTCGTTGGGAAGAAACTTAAATGATCATTAATCTGGAAAGAGTGGAATGCTAAATTCTCTAGATCGTGTTGAACGGATATGTTTTCATTTATGAGAAGTATATTCCTCAGTTTCAGGATTCATTTATGTCCATGACTCTCTCTATTGAGTTAGGTAGTTAGTTGCTTTTCTGGTTTAAATAAGTGCTCCTCCTACGTGAGTGAGCAAGCATAGCATGTAAGAGTTAGTATGATAATAAGAAGTATAGCATGTAAGAGTTAGTATTATGATAAGAGATAGAGTTTTGTGTTAGTCTTCATATGAGCAGAACGATGTATATCATTCTGAGTTTATGAATAAAATTTGATGAAGTTCTGAGTTCAATTCTTGCATAACTAGTTGATGCTTGCTAAGGGGGCCCCACTTAGTAAGTATTTGTAGTTAGTTAATTAGTCATTTATTTCGTGTTGATCATAAGTTAGATTTTATTTTGGAAAGTTTCAACACAAACTTAATCTTATATTGTTCTTGCAGCATCGGGAATCCATCCTTGTGTTTGTTCCTGCAACATAAGGCCAGTTCATAGTTTGTTTCTTAGTTATAGTTATTATGGTTTCTGCTTTAATTAAGTTTAGAAGGCTTCGTATTACATTCCTGTAGAATAAGTAGAATTCCTTTCACTCATTTATTTCTGGTAAATCATGACTGAAACTGGTTCTTAGTGCACAGACGGTGCTGCTCCATTTCAAGTATACGTTCCCTAGTTTGACAAAGTAAATAAATGACCATAAGAAGATGTTAGTCTCATGCTGGAAATGTCCAATTTCCAGGTTAGGATTTTTCATGACTTTTATATCCTTTTGTGGGTGTGACCAATGCTGACGACTGACGATTCGTCGCCGTTATTTCGACGTTTAATTCGTTGTCGGCCTTTCGACGAAAAAATAGCAACACAAATATTTTTGCCATTTCATCACTTGTCTGACAAAGATTTGTCAAATGACTGACAAATGGCCATTGGAAAATGCTGGCAAATTTAGTAGTGCACCATGCTACCATACTCTCCCTATAACTACATTGCATGCTTGCATGGCCATAATTTCATACCATAAATTATTATCATATTTGTGCCTGTTTGGAAGCTCTATATACATCTTTGGTTCAATAATATTTGATGGCCTCTGTATAGCTAAGACACTTTATAAGTATTAGGGTGCACTATTCTTCTTAACTATACCTTTTCAACCATGTGAAAGGAAACTAAATTATCCACGATCCTATTAGTAATTAGAACTTTAGTTCACATAACTTTTTCCTTGCACACAATCCTAAATAGTCTCTCTCATTGCATGGGTTGATTCTAATTTACTTTTGGTTTTAGTAGCGTCCTCTTCATGATAAGGGATTCTCCATGATTCCATCATATTTGTGGCAATTCAACTAATTTAAGATCCACTTTTGTCCACTTGTAGAATTCACTAGAAATTTGTGTACCTCTTCTTATAAAAAATCCAACTTCTTTATTTGTTGAGTAGGATATTCGTCCAACCCATGACTACATTTTTTAATAATGATTAATGTTAGACCCTTCATCTAGTTGTAACTTTCTTAGTTTTGGAAAATATCTTCATCATCCATGGAAGGTTCTATTTATCTCACAAGCCTTCCTTTGCTTCTATATAAACCTTATTATTCTATCTACAATTCATCCTTAGCCTTTAGTGCATATTGATATCCCACCTTAAGGTTTCATATCTTTACCATGTTCAACTAATCCTTTACCATTAACATTAGGCCATTGACATATTTATCTACCTTTTCAAGATTCAACTCTTAGTGATCTAATATAATTGAAATATTTTAAAAATATTTTCAATATAGCCTTTTAAACTCAAATTCTTTTGCTACAAGTTTTTCAACCTCTATAAAAAGTCAAACTAGTCAGTTGTTTTTAGGAAATTTCATTTCATGATTTTCACCATCTTATCCCATTAGGTGATATTCTCTCTCCCAACTTTTATTATTTTATCTTACTATTGTCACAAAGTATTATGTCATGGATGCTAAGCTTTAAATCTCAACAATCCTCTACAACATGGGGACATCCTCAAGCTTGTGGGTTGCCTAAGATGAGTGTGAACCTCTACATTATGGGTTGGTTCCCTTTGAAGACCTCCTACAAACTAATGAAATTGATTTGGAAAAGGGGAAGAGATTACTTTGGAAATGAAAAACTACTACTACTAGGAGGTGATGCACCAATTTTTAAACAAGCTATTATTTGCTCTAAGCTCACAAAAAAAATCAAACAAAGAGGCTTGTTTGCTCATAACTCAAAACTAATCATGAAATACACAAATGTTTTATGAGAAGGTCTGTGTTCAACCTTTGTTTGAATGGAAAAAAGTTTCAAAACCCAAACTAATGGAATGTTCTAACACAACTCATAACATATATTTAACATGTATTCATTTTCTTTCACCGTACATAAATGAGAGAGATTTAAAGGTTTTGCAAAGGAAAACACAATAAATGCATCAGATCATTCATTTTCCATGCTTAAAATAGAAGATTTTTGAGAAATAACTGCTGCTCATTATTCAACTTGAAAGGAATCTTCACTATTACAAACTAAAAATGTTTCTAAAATACTAAAAATACTTAAAATTTTTGAGTTACAATCTCATCTCTTTTGCATAAGGAAAAAGAGGAAAGGAAGAACTACCTTGAAAGAGTTACAATTATTTGTCTTATAGAAGCCCTTCTCAGATAACTAAAGTTGAAAGAGGCCACACCTTGTAGAAGACGTTGAACATGCATGAAAAGTTGAACTAGATGTGAACTCTGGATTTGAAAGTTGACTTGAACTCTTTAACTTGTGCATGCTCCTTGAAGTGTGCTTCAACTGAACAAGAACTAAACATCCAAGAAAAGCATGGAGATGATTGAAAAAGTTGAGTTTAAACCCCTTGTACGAGATATTCAAGCTATTGGGCGTATAAGGAAAAAAAACCTATTTTTTATTGACCCAATCTTCACCAAAATGCATAATTTTAGGCTCAAAAGCCCCCTAACTTTAGTTGTAAAAATATAGAATTGTTAATTAGGCCTAAACTACCTCTTAGTGTAAGATAACTGAGCATGAATGCTAGTTAACTTGCAATCAGATTATAAAACTCTTTGCATGATGATAACATGTGAGGTTGATTGAAAGATGACTAGGTCTTCACCATCGTTGCATATGACTAAACTTATATTGGCAAGTTATTGTCTTCATATTGATATGTCCATTATACCCTTTTTGACTATTTCATGGTGACTATTTTGATTAGACATTTGTCTCTTTGAGACTGCCACATCCTCATTTGACTACTTCAATGGCATTGTTAAACTCCAAGACATAGGCATTAGAAATCAATTCATCCTTTGCAATCCATGTTGCATGTTGACTATCCATATTTGATACTTGTTACAAATCATGCATCAGATTCTTGTAAACCCACTACTCATTTCTATGACTACCTCTAACAAAACCCTACTATTGTCCAATTTTTGTGACCTCTGCACCATACATTAATGTTTAAGTTATGTCTTTATTATCTACATGTAGTCAAACACCATTTGTTTATGACTTTCCTTATTTGATTGATCCTCTTCCTTTGCAATGTTATTTTCATTTTTGTATATGATATCAAACTCGAGGTATTCATGAGATCAAATTCCTTGAGGCCTTGTTCATTGAATTCACTACCATGCTTATGATTGTTAATAACTTGATGATCCTTTGCATTTTCCTTGACTTCATCTTTCTCCAAGAGGCTTGCAATTTCTTCACTTTCTACAACCTTTCTCCTTTGATACTATTATAGTCACCCTTTGATTTGAATTGTGGTTTCTTTCAAATGGTCTATCCTCTATTTATTGCATAAGATGTTTTTCCATAATGACATGACTTTCATTCTTTGTATGCTAATATTTCATAATTCTGCTCAATTTTTGTATCTTTCTTTGTTGCACATTCATATCAATTGCAGGTATGTGTAGGATCATCATGGAAAAAATAGGCCCTTAAGTGGAAAAAAAATTAGAAAAATCAGAGTTAGGAAAATTGATGTAAAAATTTGAATAGGTTATCTATATTATTTCAAAAATATGTAAGAATAGAATTTATAGAAAATTGAATTCAGTTTATAAACTACTAGGTTTGTTTAAAAAAAAAAATCTATTTGGTGAAAATTTGAAATTTCAATGTAGTAGTACTTAAATTTCAGGGAAAAATAAGTAGGTGTCTGTTTGACCACCCTAACTACAATAAAATGATAATATTCTTTTGTAATATTTTAGATATAAGTAGAGGACTCATGTCCTGATGTGATGCATATTTTTTGTAATTTTTTCCAAGTAAATAATTAATTATGAATTTTTTATTACAAATTTTTAAAAATATAATAAACTTGCATGTTTGACCACGTTAACTTGGTCAAAACTTCATGAAATTCAAATTTTCTTTTTTTAATCCTATAGTATGCGAAGCATAGAATGTGATACCATTTGAAAGCTATAGATGTTTTTCAATCAGTCTATCAATCAAGACTTTAGTTGTAATTTGAATAGAAAATGAATCATAATTACTTATTAAATTCAAAGTAAAGCATAATTTATATTGGTGGAAAGCTGAGAATCTCCTTTAAAAACCCTTTTCATTTCATCAATTTTGGGTAAAAAAAAGTCGTCAGGCACATACCCATCATATTGCCACTTTTTGGCCCATCATGATCCTACACATACCCTTGCTACTCTTTTAAGTCGAAATTTTTTGCACTTTTTAGACTTATTATTTGTTTCAAATAACTATGCCCATTTGATGACATGACTTTCATTAATTGTTGCACATTTTCATGGAATTTTTTTCTGCTCTTTTAAGTATATTGCTATGTTCTTTGTCTATTCATAAATTTGTTCAAACCTATGGGTTTTCTTCTTATTGGCTTGTTTATTTGAGTGAACCTCCATATTTTTCCTTAGACTAAGCAATTACTCCTTGGGTATTAAACTGTCATGGCCTCTTCACCTTGTATCATGAGGTCTTTGCTTAGTCATTTATAACTATCTTTCCTTCATTCCTCTTTTAACTCTAGGTTAATGCTCCTTTGAATACATCATCTTTCTAGTCTTAACTATGTGAATTTTTTTCTCTCAAATCCCTTGGTGGTATTGATAGAGACCACCATTCCCTTGAAATGCTTTCACAAATCCACTGTCATACTTATGATAGTCATAAGGACTACCTTTAATATTTGCACATAGTTTTGTCCCTTCATTTGGGACTGTTCTCTTACAAAATCCTCCCCAATGATCATGAACAACCCTATGTGACTTTGAAAACTTTCCTAAAAATAGTGTCTAATGCTTTAAAAAACCCTTGTCTTTACATCTAGAAAGGAAACAACCAAAAGGTAATCCTCCTTCATGAATGATTTTGATTGTCCTCTTTCATTTGGGGACTATCATGAGCTTAATGATATTAGTAAGGATTGAGTATGATGGTTGCTCTCAACATTGGTATATTACCCTTTAAACTTAGCATAAGCCTAAGACTGTTCTTTAAATATTTAAGTGAAATCTATTCTATCCAACCTATATCAATGCCTCAAAGAACTTTTATGTTGGGTATGTGTAGGATCATCATGGAAAAAATAGGCCCTTAAGTGGCAAAAAATTCAGAAAAATCAAAGTTAGGAAACTTGACATAAAAATTTGAATAAGTTATCTATATTATTTCAAAAATATGTAAGAATAGAATCTATAGAAAATTTAATGTAGTTTCTAAACTACTGGGTTTATTTTAAAAAAATCTATTTGGTAAAAATTTAAAATTTCAATTTGCAATAGTACTTAAATTTCAAGGAAAAAATAAGAAGTAGGTGTCTGTTTGACCACCCTAACTACAGTAAAATGATAATATTTTTTTATAAGATTTTAGATATAAGTAGAGGACTCATGTCCGGATGTGATGCATTTTTTTTTAATTTTTTTTAAAATTAAATAATTAATTATTAATTTTTTATTACAACTTTTTAAAAATATAAAAATCGTATGTCTGACCACCTTAACTTGGTCAAAACTTTATGAAATTCAATTTTTCTTTTTTTAATCCTAAAGTATGCGAAGCATAGAATGTGATGCATATTTTGGATTCAAAAAATGTGATACCATTTGAAAGCTATAGATATTTTTCAAGCAACACTTTAGTCATAATTCAAATAGAAAATGAATAATAATTATTTATTAAATTCAAAGTAAATCATAATTGATATTGGTGGGAAGTTGAGAATCTCTTTTAAAAACCCTTGTCATTCCATCAATTTTGGGTAAAAAAAAAGTCTTCAGCCACATACCCTACAAATACCCATCATATTGCCACTTTTTGGCCCATCATGATCATGCATGTATACCCTTAAATATTGCATTTAAATAATCTTATTTTTGGGTCTTAAGTTAAAAAAAAGGGCAAAAAGGGATGATTTTTGGTCTTTTATTTTAGAAAAGTCTTATTAAAGTTAAATTCACTTTTAAAGGAGTATTCTTCCTCAAATCTAAATTTTTCCACATTAAGAAGGGTTGGAAAGGCATCATGTGCATACAAAAATAAAGGGAAAAAATCGTGAAAGGAAGATTTTGGTTTTTGTTGAACCCTAGTTTTTTTGAGTTCTCTAGGGTTTTCCTCTCCATGTTGTAGATCAATGGTTACCATCATAGTCCTTTTCTAAAATTCCTTACAAAGAAAACTAGGCATTTAGACCACCTGTTGTGGAGGAAAGATAGTTAAAGCGAGTTGCATTCCTATTGAGGTTGGTGGATTTCAACCATGGAAAAGTTGTAGAGATAGAAGTTGCAGTTCATATTGTACACAAAGCTACCATGTATGCCTCAAAGGTCACATGTTGTTAAGAGATGCTTGTTCTCTTTTGTGTAAGGGGGATGTATTTTAGTTTTTAATACCCTAAATACAAGAGAGTGTGCATTATAGCTATGCATGAGTTATATGCATTTTTCAAAAAGAGAAGACTTTGATGCACATCTCAAAATAGAATAGATGAGAAAAGCATCCATAGGGTTATTTTAAATTTATAACAACCATAGAAAGAAAGGTATGTGTAGGATCATGATGGGCCAAAAAGTGGTGATATGATAGGTATGTGTAGGGCATGTGGCTGGTGACTTTTTTTACCCAAGATTGATGAAATGAAAAGGGTTTTTAAAGGATATTCTCAACTTTCCACCAATATAAATTATGCTTTACTTTGAATTTAATACATAATTATTATTTGTTTTCTATTTGAATTATGACTAAAGTCCTAATTGATAGGCTGATTGAAAAACATTTATAGATTTCAAATGGTATTACATTTTTTGAATCTAAAACATGAGTCATATTCTATGCTTCACATACTATTGGATTAAAAAAAATGAATTTCATGAAGTTTTGAGAATTCTTCTAACTAGTCCTAGCCACACCCAATCCACTTCTAGCAACACCTTTTGTGGAAGCCTTCTCCTCCATGCTTGAGTCTTCCTAAGTGAAAGTGAAGGACCAATCAATGACATCCTCCTTAGAAAACTTGACAGTGTCTTTCAAAACTTAGAGACCCTAAGCTACTTTATTCCTTTGGGCCTCCACATCATGACAAACAAAATCCAAAAATAAAGGAGCCCATGGCCTATTATGAGGGGGAAGAATAATAGACCAAAATACCTTGCCACTACGAAAGCCCATGATTCAACATTCAACCACAATTCATGCCATTGAATCCATTCTTGTAATTCAAAGAAAAAATATAGATTCATAAAAATTTAAAATACACAACTTTCATCAATTCTCCATTGCAACTTTTGAAAATGAAATACAAGTTATTTTAACTACTAAAATTCTTACCAAATCTAACCTAATATGAACTTACAAATTTTAGCAAGTTTGCATGCCTATTTGCATGACCACAAAATTTACTAATTATTTAAAGCTAATGAAAGTATGATTAGTGTAATGGAGTGTACGAGTGGGAAAGAGAGTGGGGAGGGGATTTTGAATTCCTCTAGTGATGTTGGGGATGGCGATTCTGACTCTATAGATAATGACGATGTTTACCACCTGTTGGGGATTTGGCTGCCTCATCCTCCTATGGTGGATCTATGTTTTGATCTCCTGGTAGTTCATTATCCTTGTGGGGGTGTTTGATGCTCTTGTGGTTTGGTTGGAATTTTCCTAGATTCTGGTCTTGATAAGAAACCGGCTTTTTGACCTGTGGTTTCTCCTGCCCTTTGGCCTCATTTGGATGCCTTTTAGGGGTTGTGTCATGGGGAGTTCTGAGTTTTCTTTGCTATTTTTGTGTCATGTTTTTCCTTTGTTGTGCGGTGGGATTCTTTCTTCTTTTGTCCCCTCTATGATGGGTTGTTTCATGTTTGCTTTTGTTGCAATTTTTTGACTGAACGGGATGGGTGTTGTTCTGGGTGTGGTTGTGTTGGCTTTGTAGGTTTTTGGCTCTTGGCTTTGCGTTGGCCTCCCCTATATGTCTATTTTTTTTGTCTAGGGTTTGTTGCTTTGGCCCTTGTGTTTGTTGCTTGTTTCTTGGTTGGTGAGACAATTTTGGGTCCTTTGTTTTTCTCTACTTAGGCCTCTTCTTGACTGTTGTGTTTTCCTCTTCTGTGGTTTCCTTTACCTTGCTCTTTCTCATTGTTGGAAGACTGAGCCCCTATTTGGATTTGCAACCCCTCTTTCATGATCTCTGAATCTTGGTTGGAGGCATTGGTAAAATAGTGACCTATGGATGGTTGGGGTTATGTGTTTCTCTGTTTGAGTTGGGTTTCTTGGGCTTCCGCTTCTTTTCTTTGGAGCAGTAGTTTCTTTCTTCTTCTATCTTCCTAGTGTTTTGTTGGTGATGCCCCATTTTTGTTGTGATCTTTGGTTTGGTTACTGTCATAGTCTACGTGGTGATTGTGGGTTCCTTAAGCAAGTCCCCCTGGTGGTGGAAAAGGCCTTGCCCTATTTTGTTGTGGCTTGCTTCTTATTTTTGGTCACATCAATCTTGGTGTTCTCGAAGGTTTTTTATTAGAAGAGCTTTTATTAGTTGTGCTACTTTCCTAGCCTTGATGGTTTGAGGTTTGAGTTATTTTGGGCCTCATTGCATGAGGTGGAGAGTGTTTTGGTTACTCTATTATTTGCTAGCCTACTTACCCCTTTTGTGGTTAGTTTGTTGTTGATCTAGGATGTTAGAGTTTCCTAGGTTTCACAAATTTTGTTTTTGGTGGGGTTGCACTCAAAGTTCTCTCTAAAGGCCCAAGTGCTCCTATTGCTCCTAGTTGCTAAGTTTATTTTCTTTACTGGAGTGTGTGATTTCTTCCTATCTCTTCAAATAGTGTCTCATATAGAGGTGGATACCTATCGTATTGAGGTGGAGAAGGGATCTTAGGGTGCGGTGAGTTGCTCATGCATCTTCAGTGATTTTTATCCCTTCCAATTCCTTTTGAGGTGGAGTCCACTCCTATTGCAGTGGAGTTTTGGTATGTTGGAGAGTTGGTGTTTTAGTGGAATAGGTTCTCTTGGCGACCTATCTTATAGAGGTGGAGTGGCAAGTTGGGAGGTGGGGCCTTTCTTCCCTAGAATCACTATTATTGTTGGCTCAAAGATTGGTTCTATAAGTGAAATGATTATTTTTGTTTGGATGCTTCATGAAGTATTGATGAGCTTAGCCTTTCAGGGTGTGTTTATGTATTGGTGGTTTGGGATTCATGTCCCGTCAAAACCTACTAGTATAGGTTTGGAGTATGGATTTTTTTTATCCACCCTTGTGGTGGTTGTTGTTGAAGGAAGAAGATTTGTAATTGTATGTGTGGATTATTTTGCTAGCCATGAGGTCTATTTTTTTCTTATTGGTGGTGTGGGGTTTAAGTCTCTTTAAAATTGCTTGTAATGGTTTGACTGGGTTTTAGGTCCCAGTAAAACCTGCATGTATTGGTTTGAAGTTTGGGTTGTCTTGTCCACCCTTGGGGTGGTTTCTATGGAAGGTGGATGTTGAGGCACTACTTGGTGGGTGGCTTGTTGGCCTATTCTACTAGTCATTAGGCCTATCTTCTTGTTGGTCTAGGTTTCAAGTCCCATTGAAACTTGGATTTAATTGGTTTGAGGTTCATGGTGTCTACCCACTTGAGGGGTGGTTGTTGTTGTTTGCTATTGTTTTGTAGCTTTGGGGATGGCATGTTGGCCTGTTCTGCTAGCTGTGAGGCATGTTTCATATTTGTTGCTTCATCTATGCTAGATCTACTAACTATGAGGACTATTTCTTTTCACATTTTGTTTTACTAGCTATGAGGCCTTCTTCTCATTAATGACTCTACTTTTTAATCGAAACAAAATTATGATTAGTTGTCAACTCTCTAATCTAAAAGCATGAATAAGTTTTAAATTAATCCAATCTTGAAAAGGTGCAAAAAAAATCTTTAATACCCCAATTTGAGGTCTTGGATGACTGAAAATGAACTTGAAAACTGTGTAATATTATCTATTGGAATCACCCTCAACTCTTCGAGACACTTCTCTATGTAAAATTTTAGCTAATCAAACTCTTGGGTCAAAATTTATAATCTTGAAAGTCCCTCCATCGACTCAACCCTTCTACCACCAACTCTAAAGTATCTTAGAGCCTACCATGCCACTTCAAAAAGACTAGAGCCACCATTATGCTAGTGATAATAATTGTGTCTTCTTGTAGGTCTAGCATGAGAACCACAAACATGGAATTAATATTCGTGTTTATTCGATATCTGTCAATAACCATGAGAAAGGAATCACCTAACAACATTTGAATTACATAAAAAATAGTAGGAGATGTTGACTTAAAAATATTCTTAAGTCTGAAATCAATGAGTATTGCTCAGAAAAAAAATGTCTCCTATTCGCTTGAAGACCTACTATAGAATCTATGGCAGCTTGTGAGAAAAAAGATCAAATTGTGCATACACATAACCTTAATTACTTCCATTTTGGAATAGATATAGTACTATTGAGATGCCCCAATCCATTTCAAATAATCATCTCACCACATGCCAACAATATTTCTTACACAACAAGCATTAACTATCCCTCACTTTCGAGCAGAAGATTAAGATTAGGATTGTTGTTTTAAAATCTCCCACTCCTCAACATTATTAACATACAAATAATTATCTCACATTTTGATATGGCCATGTTCACTATCTCATCCACCTTTGTTTTGTACTCATAGTATACATGAGAAAATTTATAATCTTCCAATTTCTTAATGTATTACCAACATAAACAAAGAACATTTTCTAATTTCCAACTTTCGTTTGATATTTTCTTCATCCTAATTGATTATCTAGGAGTCTCCTTCAATAACTATCCTCTTGAAACATTTATATTCATTAAGTTGAAGATCAAGTAAGAGAGATCGAGCCTCTGCCACATTCTTAGTTTCAATAGATAGCCTACAATCAACAAAGGCCACCATTGCACCATTATGGTCTATGATTATGTAACCAATTCCAAAAATTTCTAGATTATCTTTAGTTATTCCATCAAAGTTCATCTTTAACCACTCATTATCAAGGGGGATCTATCTTGCATCCACCCTAATGTTGGGAAAATGTGTCTCAACCTTGCAATTATATATAGGTTATTGTTAATAGGATGTATATATATTTATATATATGTTTCCTAGTTACACTGATAGGTGTATACAATGGCAACATTAAATGTGAGCATGTTAACTTTTTCAAGAAACTTCTAGAATGGCCAACATACATTAAATAAAGGATATATTGTAAATTTGGACCATTTGTTATTAAGTTTTAGATCTAATGGTAGATATTTTGTTGGCCTTTCTTTCCCTAGAATGTAACTCTATTTTATGAGGGTGTTGTATTATGGCTAAGGTAGAGAGAGACGGTGATGTATTCTAAGAGTCTGATAGCAATCGTGTTTCCTCCTGATCTCTGAGTGGTGATACTCTTGTGAGAAGTTTTCTCTGCAAGTATATTGAAATCCTTTTTGTTTAGTGAATAATATATTGGGTGGATTTTGGAGTGTGGGGTTTTTCTCCCCAAAGGGTTTTTCCCAAGTAAATCACTGTCGTGGTATGAATGATATTTAAGTTTATTTATGTTTAAATTTTTATAACTGTTAAAGATCTATTCAATTTTTGCATTATTCTCCTCTCAAGATTAGTTTAGGAATTTGTTTCACTACCTTAGCTTCCTTACAAGTGGTATCAAATATTGATCACCTTTGGTTTCAGTTGTGGGTTGTTGGGTTTTTTCTTTTGAACTAATCCAGATTTGAGTGGGAGCTTGTACAGAAGACACTTTGTGATCTTGTTGCAAGAATTTTCAGATGACAAGTTCATTAGGGAGAATAGAGGTGGAGAAATTTTATATAAATAATTTTGAAATATGGAAGTTAAAGATGGAGGATCTGTTGATAGATCAAGATTTGTGGGATATTGTTGATGAGAATGTTTCAAGTCTTGTAGATCCTACTCAAGTTGCTCAATATGATGTTATGAACCATAAAACCAAGGGTCTAATTAGATTGTACTTGGTAGACTTTGTTTTAATTAATGTCCATGAGGAGACCTCTACACAAAAACTATGGAGAAAGCTTAGCGAGATGTATTAAGCCAAATCTTTAGTGAACAATATTTTCTTGAGGAAGAAGTTGTATTTCTCGAGAATGGAAGAGGGTGGATGAATTAAATATCACCTAGAAGCATTTAATATGTTGGTGGCTCAATTGGCATCAGTTGGTGTAAAAATGGATGAGGAGGATAAATGTCAGATCTTTCTTTGTTCTTTGCCTAATTCGTGGGATTCTCTTGTTATGGCTATTGGGAGTACTTCTGTTATTTTGAAGACTAAAGATGTGGTGTGTTATTTTCTTTTTGAAGAGATGAGGAGGAAAGTATCCATCACTACCAAGGATGCCCTAAATATTCATGGAAGACCTAAGGAAAAAGACAAGAAGAATGAGAAGCATGACAAATCCAAGTCTAGGGGGAGATCTAAATCTCTTGGAAAGTACAAAGTTATTTGTTGGAACTGCGGTAAGCCTAGACATGTTCATAAGGAATGCAAAGAAGAAAAAAAGAAGGAAAAGAAGAAACTTAATTTTGATTCTAAGTCTAAGAAGGAAGATGGCGATGCATTCATTATATCTTTGGAAACTTGTGCAAGTAATGATGCATGGTTAATTGACTTAGGTGTGTCTTTCCATATGACCTTTAATAGAGATTGGTTTTCTGAATATGAAGAATTTGATGGAGGTAAGGTGTATTTGGGTGATGATTCTCATTTAGACATTGTTTTTCGTGGTAAAGTTAAAATTAGGTTTCTTGATGGTAGAATAAAAAGGATTAATGGTGTGTTGCACACCCTCTAGATTAGTATGAAATTTATTATCTATGAGAAAACTAATAGATGCGAGTGTGCGTGTAATATTTTCTGATGTAGGATGCAAGATGGTCAAAGGTGCTATGGTGATTGGTAGAGGTTTTAGATATGGCACATTGTATAAGCTTGATGTATGCACTATTGAGTACAATGGTACCTTTGTGAAAAGAAAGTCTGTGAAGGAAGTGAGGGTTTCACCTTCAGCAGATGGTCATGGCTTTTGGGTACCAATGGGTGCTCTTTCTTCTGAAACAAAGTTGTACTTGTAGAAAAAGCTATGTTATGGCACTAGAGACTTGGCCACATTGGAGAAAAGAGTCTAAGGACCTTGAAAAATAAAAACCTTGTTGAAGGTTTATCTGATTGTAATCTTGAAATCGATTTTTGTGAGGATTGCATTTATGGAAAACAAAACTGCATTTAGTTTTACTCGAGTTCTCATAAATATTGTGGTGTATTGAGTCTTATTCATTATGATGTATTTGGTCATGCATATGTTCCTTCAATTGGTATATCCACATATTATGTTTCATCTATTGATGATTATAGTAGAAGGACATGGGTATATTTTCTAAAGAGTAAATATGAAGTTTTCAGTCAATTTAAAGAATTTAAAACAATGGTTGAGTTGTAGACTGGAAAGAAAATAAAATGTTTAAGCATTGATAATGGCAATGAATTTTGATAGATCATTATGTAAATATTGTACTATTCATAGATAGAAGGAAATTTTGTATTCTCCACAACAGAATGAAATTACATAAAGAATGAACAAGACACTAATGGAGAAGGCTAGGAGTATATTGAGTGGTGCTAGCCTAGAAAAAAGGTTTTTGGGTTGAAGCTATTGCCACTACCTATTACCTGATTAACATGTCTCCTACATCAACTCTTGTTGAGAAGAAACCTATAGAGGCATGGTCAAGTTGCAAGCCTTCATTAAGACATCTTAGATTTTTTGGTTGCAAGACATATGCACATGTGTCAAAGGATAAGTGAACAAAGTTGGAGAACAAGGTTGTGAAATGTATCTTCATCGGATATAGTTATGGTGTGAAAGGATACAAGCTTTGGGATCCTCTTACACAGAAGGTAATATATAATAGGAGTGTTAATTTTAGAGAAACTAAGATTTCTTCTGTTACATTGCAGCCTGAACAAAGTAAACAAGAACATGTGTTTCAATTTACTTCTACACCTAAAAAAGTTGAATTAAGACCCAAGGATAGACAAGAAGTTGAGGAGAGCTCATCTAGCTTTGGATCTTTAGAAGAGGAGGAAGAACCTCCAACTCAACTTGTTCATAGGTCAACAACACATAGACAACCACCTGAAAGGTATACACCTGATGATTGGAGATGTATTTTTGCTTTGAATACTAACATGGATGAACCCAAATTTGTATAAGAGCCATTAGGTATGAATGATGCAAAATCCTTGAATATTTCTATGGATGAAGAAATGGCGTCTTTAAAAAAAGAATGATACATGGGATCTTGTACCATTTCCTGAAGGATGGAAACCTATTGGTTACAAATGGGTGTTCAAGAAAAAGATTGGTTTAGATAGAAGTATTGAGAAATACAAAGCAAAGTTGTTTATGAAAGGTTACTCTCAAGTTGAGTGTGTTGATTAGGTATGTGCAGGATCATCATGGAAAAAATAGGCCCTTAAGTGGCAAAAAGTTCAGAAAAATCATAGTTAGAAAACTTGAATAAGTTATCTATATTATTTCAAAAATATGTAAGAATAGAATCTGTAGCAAATTGAATGTAGTTTTTAAATTACTAGTTTTTTTTTTTTTTTTTAAATCTAATTGGTGAAAATTTGAAATTTCAATGCAGTAGTACATAAATTTTAGGGAAAAATAAGAAGTAGATGTCTATCGATGAACCACAATAAAATGATAATATTTTTTTATAATATTTTAGATATAAGTAGAGGACTCATGTTCATGTGATGCATATTTTTTGTAATTTTTTTCCAAGTAAACAATTAATTATGAATTTTTGTTACAAATTTTAATAAATATAAAACTTGTATGTCTAACCACCTTAACTTGGTCAAAACTTCATGAAATTAAATTCTTTCTTTTTAATCTTATAGTATGTGAAGCATAGAATGTGACATGTTTTAGATTCTAAAATGTGATACCGCTTGAAAGCTATAGATGTTTTTCAATCAGCCTATCAATGACTTTAGTTGTAATTCAAATAGAAAATGAATAATAAATATTTGGGTATGTGTAGGATCATCATGGAAAAATAGGCCCTTAAGTGGCAAAAATTCAAAAAAATCGAGTTAGGAAACTTGACATAAATATTTGAATAAGTTATCTATATTATTTCAAAAATATGTAAGAACATAATTTGTAGCAAATTGAATGTAGTTTCTAAACTACTAAGTTTATTTAATAAAAGAAAAATCTATTTGGTAAAAATTTGAAATTTCAATGCAATAGTATTTAAATTTCAGGGAAAAAATAAGAAGTAGGTGTCTGTCTGACCACCCTAACCACAATAAAATCATAATATTTTTTTATAAGATTTTATATATAAGTAGAGGACTCATGTTCGGATGGGATGCATATTTTTTGTTATTTTTTCCAAGTAAATAATTAATTATGAATTTTTATTACAACTTTTTAAAAAATATAAAAACTATATGTCTGACCAATTTAACTTGGTCGAAACTTTATGGAATTCATTTTTTTTTAATCCTTAGTATGTGAAGCATGTTTCAGATTCAAAAAATGTGATACCATTTGAAATATATAGATGTTTTTCAATCACCTATTAATCAGACTTTAGTCGTAATTCAAATAGAAAATAAATAATAATTATTTATTAAATTCAAAGTAAAGCATAATTTATGTTGGTGGAAAGCTAAGAATCTCCTTTAAAACCCTTTTTGTTTCATCAATTTTGGGTAAAAAAAAAGTTGTCAGCCACATACCCTACACATACCCATCATATTGCCACTTTTTGGCCCATCATGATCTTGCACATACCCATTTATTAAATTCAAAGTAAAGCATAATTTATATTGGTGGAAAGTTTAGAATCTCTTTTAAAAACCCTTTTCATTTCATCAATTTTGGGTAAAAATTTTTTTGTCAACCACATACCCTACACATACCCATCATATTGCCACTCTTTGGCCCATCATGATCCTGCACATACCTGATTATGGTAAGATATTCTCTCCTATTGCCAAAATGACATCCATTAGATTTTTGCTTGCTATTTTCATTGCTTATGATTTAGAGGTTGAGCAAATGGATGTGAAAACTATTTTTCTTCATGGTGATTTGGAGGAGGATATTTATATGACACAACCAAAGCACTACATGGTGAAAGGTAAAAGTAAGTTGGTTTGCATATTGAAGAAATATTTGTATGGCCTAAAATAGAGTCCTAATATGTGGTACCAAAAAGTTGATACATATGTGTTGAGTTTGGGATTTGAGCATTCTAAATCAGATCATTATGTTTATTATAAAACTGATGGTTATCGTTTCTTGTTTATTGCATTATATGTTGATGAAATGTTATTTATTGGTAGAAGGAATGGTATGATTTTAGAACTAAAATATCAACTTGCTACTAAATTTGAAATGAAAGATCTTGGTGCAACTAAACACATTCTTGGGATGGAAATTAAAAGAGATAGAGTGAACAGAAAGCTATGGCTTGTCCAAATTAAGTATGCCAACTCAATTTTTCATAGGTTTGATATGCATGATTGTAGTCCATTGTGCATTCATGTTTTAGTTGGAACAAAGTTATCTATTTCATATTGTCCAACATCTCCATCAGAGATGGAAGACATGAGTAGAGTGACTTACTAGAGTGTAGTTAGAAGTTTATTGTATGCTATGGTTTGTACTAGATTGGACATTTCCCAAGCAGTGGGAGTTCTTTCTAGATATATGTCTAATCATGGTAGAGTTCATTGGGATTTAGTTAAAAGAGTCTTCAGATATTTTTAGGGTACCTAAAACTATTCCTTATGTTATCATAACTTAATATGACTGAAGATGAAATTTCCCTTGATATTCATGGTTATGTGGGTTCAGACTAGGTAGGTGATGTTGATAATAGAAAATCCACTAGTGCTTATGTGCTTACTTTATCTGGTGGTGCAATTAGTTGGATGAGTAAGCGACATGATGAGGTTGCTTTATCCACTATTGAAGTTGAGTATATGACAGCTACTCATGCTTGTAAAGAATCCATTTGGCTTAAGAGACTATGTTCAGCTATTGGAATAAAACAAGGTGCAATGACAATTTATTGCAATAGTCAGAGTATGATACGTCTAGCTAAGAACCTAATATTTCATGCCAACACCAATCACATTGATGTATAGTATCATTTTGTTAGAGATATGGTCAAAGATGGCAGGGTGAAGTTGGTTCAGGTAGAGAATTTGATAAATGTTGTTGATTCTGTCACTAAGCATGTGAGCATAAAGAAGTTCAGATGGTGTTCAAAGACTATGGGAATTTCAACCCCTAGCAATTAAAGAAACGATGTTTACACTGTCACGTTGCTCTTCCAAGGTGTTTGAAAAGTGGGATATTTGTTGGGAAAATATGTCTCAACCTTACAATTATATGTGGTTTATTTTTGATAGGATGTATATATATTTCCTAGTTATCCTGATAGGTGTATACAATGGTAGCATAGAGCGAAATGTGAGTGTGAACTTTTTTTAGGAAATTTCTAGAATGACAAACATATATTAAATAAAGGATATATTCTAAATATTGACCATTTGTTATTAGGTTTTAGATCTAATGGTAGGTATTTTGTTTCCCTAGAATGTAACTCTATTTTATGATGGTGTTGTATTACAACTACGATAGAGAGAGACAATGATGTATTCTAAGAGTTTGATAGCAGTCGTGTTGTCTCTTGATCTTTGAGTGGTGATACTCCTGTGAGAAGCTTGTTCTGCAAGTATATTGTAATCCTTTTGGTTTACTGAATAATATATTGGGTGGATTTTGGAGTGTCGGTTTTTTCTCTCGAAAGGTTTTTCCCCACAGAAATCACTATGTCATGGTATGCATGATATTTATGTCTATTTTTGTTTAACTTTTTGTAACTGTTAAATATTTGTAAAAGGTTTTGCATTATTCTCCTCTCAAGATTAGTGTAGGAAGTTGCTCCACTACCTTAGCTTCCTTACACCTAAAATTATGAGTTGGATGATCATGAGCCTTCCCATAAATGAGCGAAAATTCAATAATTTTTAACACCTATATTAAAATGGCTTAAATTTTCATTAACTTTTATCTTAATAAATTATTCATTTATATGTGTATGTTAAATTAAATTTCCATTGTCAAATAAAATGTTTAACCAAAATTTTCATTAATCAACAATTGAAATCTCCTTCTTTACATATATATTTTAAAGATAACATATGATGCAGGAGCATTTTGTTTTAAATATAATTTTATAATAATTTTTATGCCACCATAAATGGAGCCATAAGTTATTAAATTTAAAATTTGAATTATGTTTTGATTTAGGGTAGAAAACTACCTCCTGTGAGCTCATTTAATGAGCAACAATAAGAAGAATGTGAAAGAATAGGTTTCAGCGAGAGTCTTTGGAATTCAAAATAGGTAGTTGGAGCATTAATGACAAATTTTGAGCACTGCCCAAAATTTAGGCAAGATTTTAGAGAAGAATTTTGGGGTTTTGGAGAAAAGGGAGAGAGCAACAGAGAAATAGAGGACAAGAACAAAAAGAAGAGAGAAGATTCATAATAACAGTGGGAAGAAAAGAATAGAAAGGACAAAAAGGGAATGCAATAGACAAGAAAGTGTTAAAAGGGACAATAGAGAACAGTGGAGGACATCAGGAGAATCTTAGCAGACAAAGAAGAGCAAGAGAATAATAGAGGAAAAATTTATTCTGCCATTACTATGTAAATGCATGTAAAGTGTGTAAGAAGTTGAGCTTTAAATATAATATAATATTTTTCTTCTTCATAGCTATTGTCTCTATGCATGTGTCTTTGAGAAAAAAATTTCATGAGTTTGTTTGTTCTGGAAGTATGGAATGTTGTGTGCAAGTTTAGAGTATTTTTTGTTGTTGAAATTATGAACAGTCATGTACAACCATTTGTGTAGCTACCCGCAACAACAACCTATTTTTTATAGCAACTTATTTTGTGTCTCTACAGTTGATTGTATGGCTCAAAAACTTGTTATAAGACCTACAATTTATGTGTAGACCTTTGTAGAGGTTTTGTGAGTTTCTTACAACAACACAACCTCTCCCTTTCCACCTATTTTCTTGTTTTAGTGGGGTTTTCAGAACCTAAGAGGGGGTGGGTGCCATCGATGTGGTATCAAATCATAACTACAACTTTGGGAAGAGGGATTGTGGCTTAAGGTTTGGGTTGACATAATCCATTTGAGCGTGAACTATGGTTGTGTCCCTACAACAAGGGGTATTGTAGATCTAAGAGATTGCAATAAGAAGGAAAATAAAAGAAGGTGAGTTAGAGTAGTAGGATGCCACTAAGGAGAAGGATAAAAGAGGTTGCAACTATAGAAGCAACATGAAGAATAGATGAGGTGTTAGAAACCCTAAGGGGAATGCTAGAAAGAATTAATGCAATAGAAGGTGGAATGAGAAGAGGAAGAGCACATGAAGAAAGTGATAGTGAATATGATGAAGGAGGAGCAGAGATGGTTGGACAAGAAGGTGACAATGTAGATGGGGATATGGATGTAGGTGAAAGAAGGAATATAAGAGTTATTTTCAATATTAGGAAAGGAATAAGGGTGGAACTACCAAGCTTCTCAAGAAGTTTGGAACCCGATGAACTAATTTATTGGGTAGTAGAGATGGAGGAATACTTCAAATATGATGAAGTAGATGACCCTAAAAGAGTGAAGATTGCTCAAACTAGGTTCAAAGGGCATGCATCACTATGGTGGAAAGAGGTGCAGTATGAAATAAGAAGAAATGGTAGAGAAAAGATCACTTGATGGGATCAAATGGTAAGTAAGATGAAGGTGAAATTTTTTCTTGGAGATTACTAGCTGGAACCTCTCAAGAAATTGTAAAATTTAAAACAAAGGGAGTTAAGTGTGAAGGCTTATACAAAGGAGTTTTATAAATTTTTCATCAAATCTTGTCATAAAGAATTAGACCATGAAAAGTAGGAATATATGTTAATGGATTAAGTTTGAATATCCAAGATGAATTGAGTATGATAAGGCTACAAAATGTGGAAGAAGCATATCAATATGATCTAAAGGTTGAATAGAAATTAGAAAGAAAACAAGGAAAAAACAAAAGAAAAGGTGGATTCAACAAAGGGAAAGTGTAGCAACAAAAAAATTACAGTGGAGGCTAGTCCTTCAAAAAGTCAAAAGGAGAAAGATGAAACAAGTTCAAGACCATACCCCATGAGAGGTAGAGGTGGATATGGTAGAGGGAAAGGTAGAGGATTCTAGGGCATATGCTTCACTTATCGATAGTCAGGCCATACGTTTTATGAATTCCCACAATGCAAACTAGAAGGATCAAAAAGGATAGGGGCCCAACAAGTGCACATGTAGCAAAGGGAGATACCGAGTCTTCAAGATCTATTAGTCAACTAGATGAACCTAAGAAAGAAGAATCACTTATGATGAAGAGGACACTACTAAAACCAATTAAGAAAGAAGATGAAACTGTCCAAAGGAAAACCTTATTTAGAACAATATGTAAATCAAGTGGAAAATATTGTAAAGTCATAATAGATAGTGGCAACACTGATAACTTACTTTCAATTGAAATAGTGGACTAGTTGGGGTTAAAATGGATAGCTCACCTTACCTCTTACAAGGTTTCATGGTTGCAAAAAGGGCACCAAGTCTTGGTTGATCAACAATGCCTTGTGAATTTTTGAATAGGCACTTATGAAGATGAGGAGTGGTGCGACATCATGCCCATGGATGTATGTAACTTACTCTTAGGGAGGCCATGACTGTTTGATAGGAAGGAAATCCACAATGGGAGAGAAAAAACAAGTATACATTGGAGAAAAATGGAAGAAAACACACTCTTATCCCATTGGTAACTAAGAACATGAAGAGGTGGAAAGTGGTCCAAAAAATTTTCTAGTAATAGGGAAACAATTCTTGAAAGATATTAAAGGAGAAAAATAATGTTTTGCATTAGTTCCCAAGGAGCTACAAGTAGATGCAATGGATGATAGCAGTGACATGCCTTTAGAAGTAAAGGAGATGCTTGAAGAATTTGATGAAATTGTGTCCAAGGAGCTACCAGAAGGACTACCGCCAATGAGGAGAATCATCCATCACATTGATTTGATTCTAGGGGCAAGTTTACCCAACAAGGTTGCATATAGGTTGACACTTGCATAGAATGAAGAGATGAAAAAACAATTGCAACGATTATTGGAAAGAGGACTGATTAGAGAGAGACTTAGCCAATGTGTGGTACTAGTTGTGTTAGCACCAAATAAGGATAGTTATTGGAGGATGTGCACGAACTCAAGAGCCATCAACAAAATAACAATAAGGTGTCATTTTCCTTTACCAAGAATGGATGATCTCCTAGATTTTTTTGGAAAGGCTATATATTTTACAAAGATTGATTTAAAAAGTGGTTACCCCCAAATTATGATAAGAGAGGATGATGAGTGGAAGACTACTTTTAAGACCAAAGAGGGGTTGTATGAGTGGTTAGTAATGTCCTTTGGGTTAACAAATGCACCTAAAATGTTTATGAGGTTAATGAATGAAGTATTGAAACCACTTTTAGGAAGGTTTGTGATTGTTTATCTTGATGATATTTTTATTTTTAGCAACAAAAAAGAAGATAATTTATTGCATATTAGACAAGTATTACAAAGGTTCAAGGAAGAAAGATTATTGGTGAACTTGAAAAAGTGCAATTTTATAAAGGAGAAATCAATTTATTTGGAATATGTTACCTCTCAACAAGGGATGCAAATGGATCCAGAAAAGGTACATGTTATCATTGAATGTCCAACACGTAGAATTATGCATGATGTTATAATTTCCAATGGTTTAGCAAGTTTCTATTGCATATTTATTCAAATTTTTAGTGGTATATGTGTACCCATTACTGAAACTATAAGAGGCGAAAAGAAAGAGTTTAAGTGGACAAAAACAACAAATAAAAGTTTTGAGATTTTGAAGAAGAAAGTCACCAAAGAATCAGAATTAGCATTGACCAATTTTGCAAAGGTGTTTCAAGTGGATTGTGATGCAAGTGGGACAAAGCCATTTTAAGTCAATAGGAAAAGCCCATTGTATATTTCAGTGAGAATCTTAATGATTCTGAGAGATATTATGTTTATGATCAATAATTTTATGCCATTGTGCAATCTTTAAAGAAGTGGCATAATTATTTTGTTTCAAAGGAGTTTATTCTCTATATGAATCATCATGCTTTACAATTCATTAATATCCAGACAAAGTTGAACCAAAGATGTATGAAGTGGGTAGAATTCCTACAAGGATATACTTTTGTTCTCAAGCATATAAGTGGGAGTTCAAATAAAGTAGCTGATGCATTAAGTAGAAGACCAACATTGTTGACTGAAACGAGAGCTAATGTAGTTGGATTTGATGCTATGACAGAGTCGTATAAGGATGATTTGGACTTTAAGGATGCATGAACAACATGTATGGAGCCTACTAGCATTGATAGGACACCTTGGATGGATTATTTAATTTAAGATAGATTGTTGTTCAAAGGAAAACAACTTTGCATACCATAAGGATTAATGAGGAAGAATTTGATAAGAGAAAAACATTGTGGTGGTTTAGCTGGACATTTTGGAGTTGATAAAACAATGGCACAACTTAGTGAAAGATATTTTTGGCCAAGCATAAGGAATGAAATTGGAAAACTTGTGCGAGGGAGTCAAGTTTGTCAATATGCCAAAGGAGGGAGTCAAAATATAGGCCTATATCATCAATTACACATACTAATGAAGCCATGGGAAGATGTAAGTATGTATTTCATACTTGGACTACCAAGAACACAACAAGGTAAGGATTCTATTTTTATGGTTCTTGATATATTTTCCAAAATGGATCACTTTATAGCACACAAAAAGATAGATGATGCAACACATGTAGCCAATTTTTTCTTTATGGATGCTGTTAGATTACATGGTTTACCAAGAATTATAGATTTAGACCGTGACACTAAGATTGTAGGAAATTTTTAGAGGACACTTTGGAAGAAATTAGGAACTAATTTAAAGTTTAGTTCTGCATATCATCCTCAAATAGATGGAAAAACTAAAGTTAATCATAGCTTAGGAAAATTTCTAAGATATTTAGTTGGTGAGAAGCCTAAGAAATGGGATTTAGAATTGCCTCAAGATGAGTTTGCATACAATGAATTAGTCAACAAAAAGTATAGGTAAGAATACATTCTAAATTATATATGGTTACAACCCTAGGGGTAGTTTTGAACTAAGAGAGCTTGCAAATACTAAGGGATATAAGAGAAGTGTTGAAGGAGAGAAGTTTTCCAAATATATGTAAGATTTACATCAACAAGTGAGAGAAAATTCAATTGGAGCAACCAAAAATATAAAGAGAAGGTTGATTTGAAGAGAAGAGAGAAGAATTTTAAAGTTGGAGATATGGTATTGGCACACCCGTGAAAGGAAATATTTCCCAGCCATACCTACAATAAGCTCAAGTGGAAGAAGATTGGACCATGCAAAATCATCAAAAGGTTCTCACCAAATGCCTATGAATTGGAGCTACCTAAAGTTTGGAAATCTCACCAATTTTTAATTGTTCTAATTTATATACTTACCATTAGGGAGAGAGATCCCAACAATGAGAAAAAGAGGAAATATTACTAAAAAGGAATGAGCAGCTACCCAAGAAAGTATGAGAGGAAATTGAAGATATTTTGGATTCTATAGTAGTTAGAAAGATAGGATGAAAGGAGTATAGTGATTATTTAGTAAAATGGAAGGGTAGACTAGTGGAGGATGCAACATGGTTAAGCCCAGCAGAGCTAGAATCATTCAAGTTAACACAAGATGACAGAGTTGCTAACTTGCAGCAATTGGACCTTTCACCTATAGTAACATAGAGTTTTACATAGTGAGTAGGGGCTCACAAAACTTTCTAGCTTGGTAGTTTGATGCAGGAGAATTTTTTTTTAAATATAATTTTATAATAATTGTTCTACCACCGTATATGGAGCCATAAGTTATTAAATTTTAAATTTGAATTTTCTTTTGATTTTGGGTAGAAAACTACCTCCCGTGAGCTCATTTAATGAGTAGTAATAAGAAGAATGTGAAAGAAGAGGTTTGAGTGGGAGTTTTTGGAATTCAAAAAAGGTAGTTGGAGAATTAATGAAAAATTTTGAGCACTCCCCAGAATTTAGGCAAGATTTTCAAGAAGGTTCCAGAGTTTTTTGAGAAGAATTTTGGGGTTTTGGAGAAAAGGGAGAGAGCAATAGAAAAATAGAGGACAATAATAGAAACAAGAGAGAAGATTCAAAATAGCAGCAGGAAGAAAAGAGTAGAAGAGACAAAAAGAGAACAATAGAGAAGAAAGTGTCAGACGATACAATAGAGAGTAGTGGAGGACAACAAGAGAATCATAGCAGACAAAAAGGAGGAAGAGAATAATAGAGGGAAACTGTGTTCTACCATTACTATCTAAATGCATGTAAAGTGTGTAAAAAGTTGAAATTTAAATATAATATAATATTTCTCTTCTTCATAGCTATTGTCTTTGAACTAAATTTTTCATGAGTTTGTTGTTCTAGAAGTATAGAATGTTGTGTGCAAGTTTAGAGTATTTTATGTTGCTAAAATTCTGAATAGTCACCTATAGCCATTACTGCAGCTTAGTGTGTATCTTTGTACTTGATTATATGCCTCAAAAAAAAATTATAGGACTTTTAGCTCATGGGCTATCCTTTTTAGAGGTTGTGTGACTTGCTTACAACAACACAACCTCTCCTTTTCCACTTGTTTGTTAATTTTAGTGGGTTTTTAGGTGCCTAGAAGGGGGTGGGTGCCATCAACACACGAAAATTACACTTATAACAAGTCAAACTTCTTTCAACCAATGATAGATTTTTTAGTATAAGTTGACTTGTCTATTTGTTATCCTTGTCTTTCTTCACAAGACTACTTCAGTTTCATACTTCAATTTTTATTAAAAAAATTTAAATTAAATTTATGTTTAATTCTAGAAAGAGAAAAACACTCTTTCTAAGGTCTAATAAAATAATTAAGAAAATTAAATTATAATATAATTTAGGTATGAGTGAAATGATATAAGCATGCTTCTAAATGAGGTTAAAATTTTAATATCTCATTTTTAAGCTACACATAAAAATATGGATTAAAATTTACATCAAAAATTCATTTTCATAGTAAGAGTGTTTGAGTGAAAATATATGGCACCATATGTAAGAGGGTGTTCACAAAAACATTATTATCTTTTTTATATAAGGGAAACACCACTAATTTGTGCTACAACTATCTTGCATGCTGATGCAAAGTTTATCTAAGAAAACTATTGCTGATTTTCATTGTAACCCCTAATTCTAAAGAATGGTTCTCATAACTCAAAGACTTATGGATCAACTCATTCAAGACATAGATAAACATTTTTAACAATAATGGATAATTAAAGGTAAAATAGTGAACCTAGATGTTATCTTCTATACTTCAAGCTATTCATAATGTAGAAGGATGATCCAAGTAAAGTCCTTGAAGAAATATGTGGATTGTTAAGGAGGTCTAACATTAAGATAAAATTGGGTCTAGCTATCATAACGTTTAATCCCTATTCACTATCACTAATCTATATTGTCTTGGTTTTACATAAATTGATAGTCAAAGAGTTTAGCTTTACATACATTTGAAAAATTTATGTTTGTATGGAAAAAATATGTGTTGTTTAATTTGGAAAGGAATAAGATTGTCTAGAAAGTGACAAGATGTTTCTAGGAGTACAATGAGTTCAAAAGATAGAGCACAAGTGGCCTGCTAACATGTATTTTTAAAATTTCAACTTGATAATCAATAGAGACCATCCCTTCCATGGGTCCAAGGAGATTATTGGGCTTGGAAACACTAAAAACATGTTAAAAAACCAAGGAAAAAAGATCCCCACTGGCATCTTCTAAGAGGGAATAATTCAAACCTCACCCATGGCTAGTTTGTAGGTTTTCTATGGCCTAGTGGGCCACCTCTGCATTTCCCTCATGTTTACCTACTTGGTCAGTTCTTTGCTTCTCTAACTTCCTATCAGTTGGGGCATCGAAACACTGTCACCACTTTCCCCAACATTGTATCACTAGGATATGAACCCTTTAGTTAAAATATGGGAAAAAGGAAAAAAATAGCCCCCATGCTCATACTTCAAGCTTCCTACCTCACCAATAGAGAGGTAGGTTCCCCAAAACAACCAAGTTCCCAAAACATCATCAACAGGTTGTACTTGTGTATTCATCTAGTCAGTCATAATATAAAGTGCACATCTCTAAAGATGTGTTATTTCCTTCTGTGTTCATCCTCAAAATTCATACACTTATAGGTAATATATTCAACTACATCCCTTCCATTGATATTTTAGAAGCATGGTCCCATGATCAATGGTTGGAGGTTTCAAAATATTTTTTCATACAAAAGGATATCAGTTACTTTGTTGCTTTATTCAACTTTAGATCAGATCATGACAAAGCCCTTGAAGAAAAAATATTTTTTCAAGGACTATGCCTCTAACATTAACCCTGTCATTTCAACCCTAGCTTAGTGTCCATTCAATACATACCCTTTGTGATCTAGCTATAAAACTTGTTAGATTTTTTATTATAAGGGAAAAAAAGGTTTTGAAGGGACCCAAAAGCCTTTACAACTTTAGGGACAAAATGCTACTTGAAAGATACAACACAAGACAGTCAGCAACATCCTAAAACCCACAACAGAAAAATAAACAAACAACTGCTCCAAAGATAAAAAAAAAAGAAGAACAACAACCAAACAACATCAAGAAATAGTGGGAAAAGCATAACTGAACCACATGTGCAGCCTTCCAACCACCAGGAACAAACTTTACAAGGGATTGAGAGTAATGATTATGCTTAGGAAGACCTCTCTTCCTCCTTTGCACAACCATCCAAGAAAGATCATCCTAAGAAGGATTAGAGCAATGGGAAGTCAGAGGACAAGCCAATAAAGGAAAAGAAGGAAGAGAAACAAGAGTGTTAATCCCAAAAACAACAACAACAACAAGAGCTTTAGACAAACTAGCAATCACAACAACACAACAAAATCACCAACAACAACAACAACCTCACCAATCACAATAGCAACTGAAGACAAACCAACCACTTAAGTAGCAACTGCAAGTGAACCAACAACTGTAGAAGAACCACCTGCACCAACAACAACAAAAAAACCAGTAGCATCAACAACACCTGCAAAAGACCTAGAAACAATTGTAGATGCCAAATCTGCAAATGGTTAACAAACTTAACATAATATCATCATGTTAGTCCTTTGAAAAACATTAGATTAAACATCCCTATGAAATCCTTGACTATGATAAAATATGCAAACTAAATAAAACAAAGATAATGAAATGCAAGCATATAAAAACATAATCAAAACTTTATTTCATAGTGGATTGGTGCTATTGTTGAAAATAGCTCTTTCCCAATCCTTGCTTAAGCTCCATGATGAAAATTCTATGAAGAATGATATAGAATGGTAAGATGATAAATGGACAAAATTAGTACTTATTTTAAGAGCATGACCTTGCATAAAGATTGTGGAGGATTTAAAAGATGAATCTTTCATTTATAGATTATTTTGATGAGATAAATAGCCAAATGGATGAATGTGGGACTAAAGATAAGCCAATGAAAAGAGGCCACTTGTCAACTTGTGAGTGGTTGAGGAGTGTGCAAGATTTGGGAAATGTGCCCAAGAGGGGGAAATTCAAATTTGAATTTGAGAGTTAATGCTTAGTTTGACTTGTGCAAGGGATATGCAAGAGCCATGTAAGATCTCATAAATGACTTGTTGGATGTACATGTCCACTTTTTTTTTTGAATTCAAACTTGAGGGAATATTCCCCAAAGATGCCATGTTGATGAAAAATGTTGGATTTAATAAATCAATAAATTGATTTATTTGTGCAAATGGCAAAATCTAGAGAATGTGATGGGTAGTTAGGTTAGGCTAATTAGGATTAGATTAGCTTAATGATGATTAGGATGATTTTGACTTTTATGACTTAAATATTTGATTTATTTAACTCAGAAAAGGATGGAAAATGCATTTGGATTTAATTAAATGAATGTTTGATTTATTTAATTAGAGGGATGTTGTGAGACAAGTTGATTTATTTAATAATCCTTATTTACTTGGTGAATGGATTTGATGAGTTTGATTAATGAGTGGATGAATGTGAAACCTGGTTTACTTGATGAATGGACCTGATTGAATGCATAATGCTAATTTTGCATGTCTATAGCAACAACAACAACAACAACGGATGGCAACTAAGAACCATTAGCAGAAGAAGCCATGACTTTAGGTGCCAATACATCATCCCCATCTAATCTTCCCCAAAATCATCATCTAGAATATAAGATTCAACCACAGTAAAATGCTCACAAATAGCACCTTTCAACAAAGTAGCACAAAACTTGTTAGAGTTATCATGCATTAGCTAATAATTAATTAATCTTTAATTAATTATTAGTCTAATTTATTCTCATGCACTTAAGCTAAACTTAGGAGTTCCTTAAAGATTTTATTAGTTGAGCTAATATTAGATCATTATGTCTCATCTCATGTGATGTTGGCACTTGTCATTATCTGATCCCTTTCTCATTTAGGGTTTTTCTATTATAAGCACTCAACCCTCATTGTAACTATATCTTGAGCTTTCATATCTTCTTGAGAGTCTCTTGCTTCTGTAGCTTTTTCTTGTTGAAGAATATTGCATATATTGTTTGTAGATCTCTTGTGTAGAAGGTGTATTTGTTTGTTGTTTGATCCTGTGGATCATGGTTTTGTGCTTGTTTCACAATTCTAACATGGTATCAAAAAATGGATTGAGTGAACCCCTTCTCAATTTATGAGGTTTTTTCTTCAACAAGGGTTACATGATTTAGATTTGAATCATCTTTACTTATTTTTTGCAAATTTTGGAGGTGTACATTTTTTTGTGCATTTTGGCACAAAAAGAAGACTTCACCATTAGATTCAGAGTCGTCAAGAAAGTCAGAATTTCCTTTTGTTTGGCCTAATTTGGATTTCTAAGCTCAAATTTGTGTGTTTGAAGTGGTCATTTTTCTAAATCTGGAGGGTAGCTACATTTTCTATCCATTTTGACACAAAACAGACCTTGTTGTTGCATTCAAGAGGCCGATTCCATGAATTTCGGCTATAAATTTGTCCAATTTTGCCACTGGGTGTTTCAAAGGATTTTTTTTTACCCTAGGGGTTGTATGGCCTCTGTACGACCCCCAGAGCATGACAATTGAAAAAAAAAGAAAAGGGGTTTGCATTTTTTTTAATTTCTCTTTTATAAATTAAAAAAAAGAATTAAAAGTAGTTTTTTATAAAGTGGCGGATTTGTTTATACTTTTTTGGTGGGGTGGATTTTTCAAAAGAGGCGAATTAATTTTTTGTAGGGGTATTAATTACCCCTATACACAAGGTACCTCCTCTGCCTTCAAGGTACATTGAGCGATATTTTATAGCCGCCAACAATACTTTTTTCTAAGCGATCGCTCTTTCCCTGCCACTATTCTCCATTTCAGGCATCCACACAATTTTCCAGTGGATTACAACTTGCCAGCGAGTTTAGATTTTTTTGGCATTCTATTTTTTCTAGCATGATGACAACCTCTTGGTGATGACGTCATTTTTTAGACTCCACCAGATTTTCCCGACATCAAAATTTTTACTAGCAATTACTTTTTTCTCCAACAAAATTTTTTCAGGGGACTCATTTTTTTCTGTCGTAGGGGAATATTATGGGAATATTCCACTACCACCAACGGTATAGACTATTGCATGACCCTCTTTGACCCCCTTTGTGCCCTAAAAGCGGTTTTTTAATCTTTTGACCATAACATGGGCATATGATGTTGGTTTTTCACAAATGAGATATTGTGGGAAAGCTAGTTGTGTCAACTTTCTAGTGGTGTGGGTCTCATCTCCTTAATTTTCTATTGGTGCATTCTACATCCTATTGAAGTCAAAGGTGTTGTTTTCAATTTTGAGCTTGTAACTTTTGACAAGTTTCTTTATTTTTCAAGATTCTAGTGGTGTTTGAACCATCTTTTAGATCTCTTCAGTTCCATCCATGTTGTTCTCCAGTTATATTTTATTCAATTTTTGTGTTTTCCCACTTTGGTGAATTACTTGGATGTCTTAGTTCTTGGAAAAAAATTGTTTACGTGGGATGACTCATTTTTTGCTATTCTATATGTATTCCATGTATTTTTTCTTATTTGGTATTGTAGACATCTTTTTCATGTGCATTCTCTTTTTGTAGACGCACTAAGATAAAGTGATATTCTAGTATATACTTTATTGGGGATTTTGCACATCTTGTTGTGTCGTTTGTATTCACACTATAATATAAGGTGCCATGGGGGTTGATGTTTTCCATAGTTGTCGGGAGATGCATCTCCTGCCCTCTGAGACATTTATTGGAGATGGAGATGCGTCTTCGAGATTGTATCAGTACCTAGGGATTCCATTTTGAGTTTGGAAACTTTTTTGAAGTCTCTCGCTATCTCCCACATCTCCACATCAAAAATGTTGCATCTCTTGCGATGTCTCCAGTACCTAGGGATTCCATTTAGTGCACGACTGAGGAGATTGTAGAGGCCGACAACAGAGAAAAGTGAAGAATCGAAGTCTAAAGAATAAATAGTAAGTTGTTTTTTTATTTTCATTTTTGAATCTTTCGTAGTATTCACTATTCCATCTATTCACCATTCAGTATTTCATTTATAATTTTTTTTATTTAGAATCAAGTAATCTCCACAAGGGCATTGCCCCTGTTTAAAATTGTGGTTGTATGCCATGATTTTAAACAAGGGCAATGCCCTTGTAGAGATTACTAGTGATCAATATCAGTTATCGATCACTAGTAATCTCCACAAGGGCATTTCCCCTATTTAAAATCATTCGATACAACCACAATTTTAAACAGGGGCAATGATCTTGTGGAGATTATTTGTGATTCTAAATAAAACAAATAACAATCTAAAAAATAATAAAATTATTTTTTTTAAAATAGGCTCCTAGTTTGCACTCTAAGAATGACTGAGTCATGGACTCATGAGTATGCTTCATGGAGATTACTGGTCTGTGGATGTGATTTGTCTCCTACACAAAAGCTAAAAGAATGTACCATTTTAATTTTTAAACTTTTATGGCCTTCCTAATTCTGGATTCATTTTGAGTGTGCTACTGCTCATGTTGTGTGCATTGTACAATCTGAATCATGATTCATTTAAATAATTTTCTCAAAGACATGTCTTTTTCTATTTTTTTTAATTTTTCATAACTTTAGCTATAGGATACAACCATTTTTTCTTTTTTCTTTTTTTTTCTATTTCCTTTTTCATAACTTTAGCTACAATCATTTGATTTCTAATCATAATGTCTTTTTTTTTTTTTGTGTGTAGAGTTTGAATCATTGGATCAAGAATGTCAAGTGGGGGAAACAAACAAGGTTTGTATCCATTGTGGAAGTGTGTTGATCATGTTAAGGGGCCAAAGAGTTCAAGTGGAACATCCACTATCTCACAAATTATTCCCAGTGTCATGGCAAGGCACTTACATGAAGGTGAGGGCTCATTTCCTTCACATACCTAGAAAAGGTGTTGATCCTTGTATAAATGAGGTGGAATGATATGAGGTTGTGAGGGATGAAGAAAGGGATAATGGTAAAGTTTCTAATATGAGCTCTCATGCTTCAAAAAACACTACTGCAAATCAAAATCAAAATATCAATAGAGAGGTAGAGGTGGATGTGTCTTCAGGAGATGTAGTAGTAGAAAGTTCTGACAAGAGGCCACACATTGGTAGCTCAAACCCCATTGGTATATTATTTGTTGTGCAAGGTCGATAAGCGGTTGATGCAGCAATTGGACGCTTTTTTTATGCCAATGGCATACCATTTAATGTTTCTTGATCACCTTTCTATAGAGAGATTGTCTAAGTAATCAACAATGCACCAGCTGGATATAGACCACCTATGTATCAAAAGCTTTGCACTACTCTAATTGATAAAGAAAAAAATGATTAGAGAAACAAACTACACCATTGAAAAGAGTGTGGGTTTTAGAAGGATGCAACATTGTGATGGATGGGTGGATGGATACTAGAAACCATACACTACTTAATATCATGGTAACATGCAACAAAGGTCCTTTTTCTTTAAGGAATTGGATTGTTCGAGGCGTGAAAAAAATTTAGAGTATCTTTATAACCAACTATGTGACAACATTGAGGAGGTAGGGGAATCACATGTAGTCCAAATTGTTACAGATGTTGCCCCTGTTTGTAAAGCAATAGGCATGTTGGTGCAAAAGAAATACAATCATATATTTTGGACACCATGTTGTGTGCATTCGTTGAATAATGCACTCAAAGATATTGGCAAGTTTGAGTGGGTTTCAGCTCTCATAGAAAAGGGAAGAAAAATTCAAATGTTTATATGCAACCATCACCAAACACAAGCTATTTATCAAAAAGTTGTCAAGGTGGAGCTTCTCAAACCAGTTGATACAAGGTTTGCTTCTTATTTTATTCTTCTTCATCATCTTTGTGAAGTGAAAGGTTCTTTGTGTTCCATGATTGTTAGTGATGCATGGGTAGCTTGGAGGCAATCTACATCAAATGATGTAGTTAAGGTGAGAGGTATGATCCTTTATGACCGTTTTTTGTCTGATGTTAAATTTTTTGTGGACTTTATTTAGCCCATGTGTGAGGTGATCAAATTTCTAGATTTAGACAAGCCATGTTTGGGGGAAATTTATGAAGAAATAGATTCCATGTGTTAAAGAATTAAGAAAATAACAGATGCAAAAGATCCTTCACTATATCCTTTGATAGAAGAAAATTTGCATGGAAGATGGAACAAACTTAACACACCTCTTCATTGTGTTTCCTATGCCTTAAATCCTAAATGGCATAATAGACAAGAGACCAATAAGAGGGCTCCATATGAGGATAGAGAGGTAATGAAAGGGTTTTGGGCTGAAATAAAAAAGATATATGGCCGAGGTGAGGAAGCATCAGTTATAAGGAGTCAATGGAATAATTTTTCATGTGGGCATGGTGATTTTTCTTCTGTAGAAGCTTTGTATGATATGCGAGCAAAGAAAGACCCTATGGAGTGGTGGTGGAACCATGGAGGTGAAACACATGAATTGCAATCATTTGCTATAAGATTACTCTCACAAGTAGCTAGCTCTTCATCTTGTGAGGGAAATTGAAGTACTTGTGGTTTTATTCATTCACTAAAGAGGAACCGATTGGGGTTAAAGAAAGCAGAGAACCTGGTGTACATTCATAGCTCACTTCAACTTCTCTCTCATGTAGATCCTACATACAATGAGGGTCCTTCAACAAAATGGGACCAAATTTCACCTGATGAAGATGTTGCAGCCATAGTGGATGAAGTGGTTGAACCAAATAGCCTTATTGATTTACCCCAAGTTCTACTACTAGCAGAGGAACCTGAGTTAGAGAGTGATGAGTATTTGGAGAGCCTCATAACTGAGGACCTTGACATGGATGATATTGATGTGGTGTAGATGATATGAGATATCAAAGAAATTTTTTATTTTTGTTTTTTGTTTGCATATCAGCCAATCAAACTATCAACATTTTTTTTTTCAATATGTAATTGAATATGTAATGTCAAATGTGAACATTTGGATTTGAATTTCGTGTATTTAAAGTTAATGTTCATTCTTAAACTTTACTACTGCTATTGTTTTCAAATTTCAATGTCATTATATTTTTAGATTTTCTATATATTATTAATTTTTATATTAAAAAAAATTGGCATCTCCAAGTGCCCCATCTCCTATTTTCAAAAAAATGTCATACCGGTATTGGTACCAGTCTCCTATATTAGTACCGGTACCATTCTCACGGCAACTATGATGTTTTCCTTTGGTTTTCCATCACACCTTTGTCAAAGTGAGTGTCCCTTCCATGATACCAATGAATTCCAGTGATTCTTTCCTCATGCATGTGTTCCCTAGTTTGCACACCCTTTTATTTGTAGTTTGTTTCTCCTACATGCATTTCTGGGTTTCACGTAGTTTAGTGTACCTATCATGGCTCTCCCTTTTTCAGTATTATAGGGGGGTTTCTACTGTTGGTGCTAATACTTCCTTGGTTTTTCTTTTTTGAGTGATCTATGCATCTTGTTCTTGTTCCTATTTACTTTTGGATGTAGTGTGTACCCTCACATTTCAGTGAGATGGATCATTTACCATATGGACACTCTTGCACCCCTATTTCTGGATGTTCTTCATTTTAGTTCTCTATCAGTCATCTTTCGATAACAATCTGCAGTTTCCTAATTCTAGATGTTCTACAACTTCCTTTTTTTTAGGGCATTATCTTGTTTGGAGGCTTCTTCAGTCCTTCAATTGGTTTTCATCTCTTTTTGGAGTGGATTTTTTCCCATGAGGTTTTCTCTATTTCTCTACATTATAGAGATCTTGTGTTTGTACATGGGTACCTTAATAGGCCTTGATTGTCGGGACCTATTATGCATTCTATTTTTAGGGTTTTTAGCTACTCCCTTAGTTCATCTTAAGGGGGGGTGTTAGAGTTATCATGCATTAGCTAGTAATTAATTAATATTTATTTAATTATTAGTCTAATTTATTCTCATGCACTTAAGCTAAAATTAGGAGTACTTTAATGCTTTTATTAGTTGAGCTAATATTAGATCATTATGTCTCATCTCATGTGATGTTGAAACTTTTCATGATATGATCCCTTTCTCATTTATTCTTTTTCTCTTATAATCACTCAACCCTCATTGTAATTATATCTCAAGCTTTCATATCTTCTTGAGAGTCTCTTGCTTATATAGCTTTTTCTTGTTGAGGAATATTGCATATATTGTTTGTCGATCTCTTGTGTAGAAGGTGTATTTATTTGTTGTTTGATCGTGTGGCTCATGGTTTTGTGCTTGTTTCACAATTCTAACAAAAACATCCTCTTGAATGTAGGGAACAAACAAATCTAGAAGTCATAGGTAACTACATTGAAATTAAGATTCCAAAACATTGATTCATATTTTTTCAAATAATTCTGTAAGATGGCTAGGATATGTGTCCTCTTGAATTCTAAAAACCATTCCCCCAAAATCTTGGTCTTTAAACTCCAAGCACGGGCCTTAGAAGCAACAACTTATTCTATAAAACCCAGCTATCTTCTACTCCACTTGTCATTCCTATGCACACCCATCCTCACATTTCTCTTCTAGACCTTTGAACTATGTGCCTCTCATAGAGAAAGAAGTAGGTCAGAATCCATATTTTCAATTTTTTTTCCTATAAAAAAACCAAATGTTGTAGCAACATACCATACCCGAAAACTTCCATACAACTACTATTTCTCTTTCATAATCCCAAAATGAGCTTGGGTTGTTAGCTATAGCACCACCTCTCACCAACCATAATAAAAAAATTGAGAATCTAAGAACATGTAGGGAAATTTTTCCCTTCCCTACCAAAGGATTCTACTTAGATTAACAGCTTGGACCAATAAAAAGGAAACACTCCTCCTCTGTGGCCTATAGCTCTATTCTAAAAACTTTCCTAGTCTATTTAGTGAGTGATAAGGAAGTTACTATAGGAATCACTTCTCCTACCAAGAAGGGATAACACCAAATCACACACAACCAATCTCCCCTATGTAGAAGATCTCCATCATCTACCAACACTCAAAGTGAATACATACTTGAGGTGTAGGATACATAGTTTGACAAGGAACCCCTCCCTCATAAATTTGGGTGTGACAATAGATTTCCCAAGTTTGTGGATCTCAATAAAGAAATATTTTTGGGATAAATCACCAAGAGGTAACACATCAACCACATAAATTAAAGGATCTTCACAAGCCCCCTTCCCATGAGAGAAACGTCACCCACTCTCCAATAGTGAAAGGGATTTTTAATACCCCTCTCAAGATCTAGTCATCCTTAGTAGGTTCCAACCATGGCAAAGTTTTGCTAACAAAAAATGAGCTAAGATTTTAAGAAGGCCAAGAGCTCATGTCATAGGAACAAATGGTAAACCAACTTGTTCTTCAAGAAGGATCCAAATTATTTGATCAATTGGAAGAGGAATCATTCAGTAGGAACACAAAACATGATTTTTTTTAAACACTGTAATTTCACAAACAAAGAGAACAACCTCTCAAAAGCCAATTACAACACCCCCAACTAGATGTCGAACCCCCAAAATCAAGAAAACATGAGATGAAATAGCTGCTAATATCCAAGGCACATTGGATTAAAACATTAGACCAAGGAGGGATTGCTACTCTCCTCAATATCAATGAGAGTCCTATCCTAGAATGTTAGAGGCCTGAACACCCCTAACAAAAGATGCTTCAATTACATACTAGTGACATAAGCATTGTTATGCTCCAATAAATAAAATTTAGTAATGACCAAGCACAAAAAGTCTTCAGTAAATGGGAAAAATTGCAACTTATACATTTTTTAGCACAAGATGCTTCAGGTGACCTAGCAGTTTTGTGGAATGACAAAAGTACCCAAGCGGAAGTAATCTTGTCAATGCCACATTGGATACTCATGAAGATAACATCCTTTGACTCAAGTTTTTGGCTCATTAATGTTTATGTTCCCACATCAATAGTGGGGAAAATGTTCCTCTAGAATGCTTCATCCCTAGTCTTATCAAACTTAAAAGAGGATAAAATATTGTTGGGTGGGGACTTCAATGCAATCTTGCACCATAATGAAAAAAAGGGGCATAATCCCCCCAAAAGGCTATAGAAAACTTCAAAGACTTCATATCAAAAATTGAAATATTATACTAACGCTATCCTCTCCAAAATAGAACATTTACATGGAAGACAAGCGAAAATATTTTTTCTTAATTACAGAATGATTGGACATACTTTTAGTCTCTTTAGATTGGGCTATAGAAATAGCCCCCTAGATTCATTTGCTTACATTTTTGGGTTCAGATCACTTCCTCATACAATTGGTTGTAGATTCACAAATTCCTCACACAATATCATCTTTTATATTTGTTGATGCCAAAAATTGGCAAGGTAACAACCCTTTGTGGGAAACTGAGTTTATGGGGGACCTATTGCGCTAAACTGAGTGACCTCTGGGTTTTTAAAGAAGCAAAATTCTTCTATAATTGGGGTTTAGAAAGATAAAAGGAAGCAGGTATAAAAATAAAGGATCTAACTAAGGCGATACGCCAAAATTTAGATAAAAAGCATGATAAATCTATCTTTTGGATATGATCTAAGAGCCCGTTCAACAATTTGCTATGTCCTAGAATGACAAAAATTAAAGATTAAAGCATGAATAGTACATTCAATGATATAAAATAATTTTCATACTTATTCACTAAAAAGAGGAGTCAAAAGACATGATCTAAACCAACAAACTTACATTAAAATTATAGAAGTTCTGCAAATGAACCATTCAAACTTGATAATGGCATAGTATAAAGTTAATCAAATAGGTTTAAGAAAAATAGAAAGGCCAAAAAATGGCATAGTCTATGAGTCTTTCTGCAATAATAAAATAATAATAAAAGGCCTAGTGTGTCTAAAATTCTATATTTTCTACAATTCTCGAACTCTTGGAATTCGTAGAATTTGGAACTTCCAACTTCAAACCCCTCTTCAGAAGCAACAAGTAGTATATATAGCAAGTATTCCTACCACCTAGTGAGTAGTAACTAAAAAGATCTGGTATCCTAGGCAATGATGTAGCAGCAATGATTCCCCTTGGTCATTGTAATGAAAAAATATTTGAGCCATAGCATGTGGTTGCTCCCCTCCCAGGTGCATCCCCTGTAAATGATGGCAGTAGTCCCAACATAGTCCCATGCAAACAAGTGTCACCACCCAGAATAGGTAGTTAGAACACGCGACATCATATCACAGCCCATAGTTCACTCCATCCTTTTCTTTGAAGAAGTACTCGCCAAAGAGATGTGTGGCAGTATTTCGCAGCTCGTGGTTCATTCCTCCCCCTCGCCATTGAAGGCTTACACTAGAAAGACATGTGGAAGTGTGATTTTTTATTGGCACCAATTGTAGGGTCTGCTAAAGGATATGCAGAAGAAGGGTACGTGGCACATGGTCAGGGCCCGAGTCAAAAGTAAGGGGAAGCAACCTTTAAGCATGCACAGTGACGACATGTGGAAACATAGCAGGAGCCAATAGAAGAGCGAAGGAAAGAATCTCTTTGAAGAGCACTAAGAAGACATGTGGCGGAGGCCAACGGTCATTTATCAAAAAGGGTTGATAATGTTTACTTGAGGCATGGGTCGACACTTAGCAAAAAACAAAACCCAAAGGGAGTTTGATGAATTTTATATTCAAAGCTTTTGATGAGGAACGAGGAACCCAAAATTTTCTTTGGCTCACAAAACAAAGTGCCATCCATAGGATGATAAATTCAGAGTTTAGAAAGGGCTGCCTACAAAGGTAGCCAGTCATCCTCAAATGGTCTTGATATAGTGCACATATTCTCCTACGCTCCGCTCATATCAAGCATTTCTTTATAAAGTAGCACCTTAGTCAAACCGGCCCCTACCTCGCATTGGAAAAGTAGTCATGCAACAAGATGAATGATAGCTTCAATGTTTGTTGTGGTAGGAGGCTGGTTGAAATTTTGGAAAGTAGTTGAGTCTTGATCCTTCTCTTCAATTTTTTTTGCAATTTTCTCAGCTCTAGCGACTAACCCATCTTCAAGAAATGGGGACGACATGCCCTTATCAATTAGCCAAGAGAAATTTTCCCGCATGCTATCCATAGTTTGCTTTGAGGTAGCTACATAGGTGTTAGTACGCAGGATGGCCAAGTGGAAATGGATGAATTTGTTTGTCATCTTGGCAGCAACAATTCAATCCTTGATCCTTTCCTTTGCTAAATTTTCATTAGAGAACATGTATAGCTTATTTAGCAATTCTTTTGCTTTAGGTACCCTTTCCGTGATGAATTATAGAAACTGTTCAATGGCTCCGTAGACCTCCCGACTCAAGCTTGTTGCCTCTGACATATATCAAAGCATTGGCTATAGTGTTAGACAGAAGGGCTTGGGGAGAATTTCTTAGAAGGGTAATCTCTACATCCCTTGAGGCAACATCCTCTGTCAATTCTGCAATTCTACTATTTATGAATGTAAGTCTTCCATCGATGTTTCTTAGCTCTTTAGACCAGTTTTCATCAGCCTGACTATGGTTTTCCAACTCTGTGTCAAGAGAAGACTTCGTTTCTTGAAGCTCCTTTTCCAATTGGGCCTTTCAGGCCTCAAAATCTACCTCTTTCTCTTACATCTTTTTCTCATGTTGAGCACACTGAAATGCTAACTCTTCATCCTTTTGTTGTAGACTCTACTCTGCCAGGGCCAACTGGCTCTAATATTCTTGTTTCTTCATTCGTAGCTCATTGATTAGTGTGGGATCAATGGATTAGGTCTTTGTGAGTTCCTCCTAGAGTTTATTTCACTCCAGCTTTGCTACCTGTGCTTTCTTTGATAAGTGCACAACTTCTTCTTCTAGTGATTTTTCCCTCATCTCTAGGAAACTAACTCTTTCCTTCACAAGCTTTAGCTACTCCTCCCTTTTCTTTAGTTGGTAGTTAGACCAGAGGAAGTCTGTGGTCACTACCCGCTGCATTTCTTCCATGAGCTCTACCTTGTCTTGTGGTCTGGTTGCCCTCAGATCAAGTCCCATGGCATACATGTTGTAATCATCTGACAGCATCTCCCCTTGTGGTTTGACTACGTTTAGATACATGGTTGCAAAATTCAGCGTTTTCTATGCCTCATTGTACACACTATATACCTTTGGCTCTGCCTCCCTTTTTTCATCCTTTGCTTTTCTCTTTTGGATCCTGAGGACTCACGCTTCCTTTGTGGCTTCTCCTTAGGTTATGAATTGGCTTGGTGATTCAACTAGCTTGCTTGCAATAGGTGCACCGAGAGGTGGGGAAAAAGGGAATGTAAGTGTAGTAGGACCTTGCATTTTTTTAGTGGGAGATTGACAATCTTTGGGGAGAAATAAGGACCCTACCAAAGTTTAGTTTGTGAAGTAGTGGAAGGGCTCATTGGTAGTTGTGGTGATGGGGTAGTCATTGTAGAGTCAGTTTGCTAGGCATAGTGGGTCAGACCCAAGGCATCAGTAGCAATAGGGGTATCAATGGCAGTTGGGCCTGCAAAAAGAGAGGCAAGGATAGATTGGGCAGTGATGGCTGGTGTTAGGGTTCATAGAGGCATTAAGATAAATGGCCTTGTTTGGGAAAATTGGGAGAAACCCTCCACTACCATTGTAATAGAGGTAGAGAAGGTAAGGCCAACACTTGCAGTGAGGGGTGCCACGGAGATAGCAGAAGATACTAAAGATTGAGAAGTAAGAAAAAAAGAGTGAACATTACCTACTGACTAGATGATGGCAGTTCTTCCCTTGTTGGCTCCTCACTTACTTTGAACTCCTGTCTCACTATGAGCACTTGGCTTGCAGTGGGTTCTTGTGAACCTTCTCCCATCATTGGTTTCATGTGTTTTCCTTTAGCGGGTGGGGAGTCTCATGTCTTTACAGTCTTCGGTTGTTGTTGTTGAGACACTTTTGTTGTTTTCAAGGCCTAGGTGAGTGTCTGCGAGGCTCTTGATTTGAAGCGACATAAGTAGGCTGCTCTGTGGACTTTCTCCTTTGCTGAGTGGAGGACGTAGATGTCTCAACTTCCTCTTCCACCTACTCTTCCTCTTCCTCATCAAAGTAATTTCCCATCATCCTACATGCTCATCATCCTTATCAAATTGCTCATCATCCTTCATGCTACCATAAGGGGCATCTAGTTGTTTCGTCAGAAGTAGGATGCTCATCATCTTACAACTTATCAAACTGCTCATCATCCTTCATGCTACCATAAGGGGCATCTAGTTGTTTCATCTCTTGGTGATACACCTAGAAGGATCTAATCCTTTCCACATTCCACTCTTGTTGATTTCTTAACTTATTGAACAAGGTGGCTCCCATTTTATGATTCTCATTATAATCTGCCACAAAAAGTAGAACTTATCCCATAGTGGTCTATTGTTGTTTGTAGGAATGTGGATCAGGTCAACCAATAATTCATCTTCATCCTCGAACTTATTCCATAGTGTTCTATTGTTGTTTGTAGGAATGTGGATCAGGTCAACCAATAATTCATCTTCATCCTCTAGCAGTTTGTGCCTCTTTTCCCAGTAAGGCTGAGAACTGTGAGTTACTTTGATATGCTCATATGGTAGATCATTGAAAGGGTTGTAACTCCATTTGTCACAAAACATTACCAACCCTAGATGAACTAGCTTATCTTGTAATAGTGGGTGCACCTTCTTGTTTTTCATGGCCATTGTTTTGAAGCTTATCAGACAGATGAACAATCCCTTACTCTTGGATTTTCCTCTACAAAAGGTAACATCAATAATGCATTCCTACTAGAACATTTCAAGGGAAAACAATTGATTTATAATGCATGTCAGAAGGAGGAATGGTTACTTGGTGAAGCCTCACATGCGGATGAATGTGAATTCCGCTCCGAAAAAACTAGTCACATTTGGGAATTAAGTTCTACATATACCCTGTCTGCGTCTTAGTGAGCCGATTAATACCATCCTCTCCTTACAAGTCTTGCAAAATTGGAGTCAAGAAATAATCCAAAAATGCATAATAGTTGAAAGTGGAAGAGAGGAGAGGAGTCCAGATAGAAATTGACTTCCTTCTATTCCTTTCGTGAAAAATAGACAACTTCACACACTTATCAAAGAAATTAGGGTTCTGATGCAAAAACATATGGGAAAGAAAGGAACGAAACCTGGAATTTTGTTCAATTTATTTTTTCTATTATCTTCTTAGTGAGGTATTCTACAAAATAATACCAAAAGAAAGAGAGTTTCCTACAAAATTGGAATCTCAGGCCCAACTGAAACGCATGTACTTCCTTTTCAGTGTCTAGACTGCAAACAAATGCCAACATTGAAAAGGCCTCTTGCAAGTCTGCATCAAAAGCACCATGTTGTTCCAGGATCTTTGGTGGCTTCTGGTTGTCTACCTCAATCCTTTTGGTTTCTTTGTTATAAAATTCCAAAGCCTTTTCCTTTCCTTTCCATATATTTTCCCCCTTTGCAGGGGTGAATGTCTCTATTTTCTCCTTTTTGCGGGTATGATCAAGGATGCACAACATATTCTAGATAGCTTAGAGGCTGATATTCACACTCATTTTCTAGCCCTCGATAGTGTTGGTGCTTGGGTTGAAATGTTTGATGGCCGCATTGACTAATTATAGGAAATAGTGCATAGATGGGACCATTTATTATGGGAGCCTATTGAGCCATATCTTCTCTACTATTGATAATGATTGTTTGGATACCTTCATTCTTTTGCAAGCCACTTCCCTTAAAGACTTAGGGTTCTTTGCAAGATTGGGATCATTAATATTATCTTAGTCCTCTTGGATTAGGGTTTGGTTTCTATAGCTTTTGGGCTTCTCTAGTTCCTTTGTGTTCACCCACTTTGGCTTGTCTGGAATACCAGGTGTGGCATAAGAAATATTGTCAAAGATGTTGATGGCTAGTGCTACTCACATAGCTTTAAATAAGTTTCGTGTCACCTCCCACTGCACCTCTTTTTGTGAAATTTCTACCATCTCTTCTATGCGGGAAGCTTCTTCTTAGCTTGGAATTCTTTGCAAATTTTACCTCAGCTCTGGTTGTGCACTAGAAATTTCTTTCTCTTTGAGTAGCGTATTTGAAATTTTTTTTAAGTGCTTAAACATTTGTATGCATTACTTAGCTATTTTTTCTCAAGGTGGTAGATGAAAGTTACCCTTTTGCATTTAATTCGGCATGTACTGCCAACCTTTTGGCTTATGTGAAATGAATTACTTGCCATTTTGAAATGACAAGAACTCATAATTACAATTAGAAACCATATTGTACAGTGTGATTTTCCTTGGAACTTGAGCCGACTATTTGCTAGTAGCTTAAGCATTTGTATGTGTTGGCAGTTAATATCCCAAAAGGAATGATTAAGCCAAAGGTGCAATCAATGTTTGAAAAGATATGAGCTCGGCCTTGAAGTTTGCAAAACACCTGGAGAATGACACCTTAGCATTTGGCCGTGCATAATACCACCGATTACTGCCAGTAGCCTGGCTATTTAATTAGCCCTTATTAGTTTTGCATGTAGCAAGACATACTCAACAGACGCAACTAGGTGGGAAATTCGAGCAAGCTCTAGCATGAATTTCAAGTTGGTACTTGATTAGCATCATGTTTATGGTAAGAAAATTACCATGAATTTCCTTGATTTTTCTATAAATAGGCACCTAGGTAGTAGCAAAATCACACTTAGCAATTTGAGCATAGTTGGTAATAGGTAATTGGCTTAGCAGTTTAGCATTAGCAGTTGCGTAGTATTTTCATAGGCTAGACTTAGGCAGTTTGTAGAGATAGTTCTAAGATAGTTGCAAAGTGCCTGCCAGCATGAATACCCCAATTAGGCTAGTTTGTCATAAGTCTCAGATGACATTTTTATGCAATATTTCAACTAGATGCCTCAAAAGAATGAAAAAGAATAAGCACTCAGTAGCTATCATAGCCATGAAATGGGTTTTGGGATGTGACTTCCCTAAATACGAGGATAAATAAAGAGTTAATAATGATGTGTGCTTACACTTTGTTGTCTCTATCCTTCATTTTGGAATTCCCAAGCCACTGATTTTGTGTTTGGTCAAAGAAATTTTTCCAAAGAAGTACCTAAACGGCCTTAGAGAGGTGGTGGTGAATGTTGCATTCGGTGGAGGCATTCCAACTATAAGCGACCTCGGGAGATTCATTAAAGAGGATGCGGTTGTACCGTGGCTGTCATTCTTGAGTGGTTTTTGCCTCCAGTCATAAAATGAGCACTGAAAAAGGATCACTCATGCCTGTCACTTCCTCTTCCACATATACAATGTTGTGCCATTCTACAATAACGATTGGTACATAGATTTCAAGAACCCAGTGTTCCCTCTGCCACTGGCCATTGCACCCGTGAAGGATGCTACTGCTAGTGATAATTCCCTTGTTCATGAAGACATTGTGGAAATTTCTATTGATGAGTCTGTTTCTACCACTCATGCTATTGACTAAAGACCTCCCCATTTTTTTCTTTTTGCTTTAGAAACTCATATCAGTCATTCCTTTTTTTGTATATATTCCTGAAAAGGGCTTTATCATAGAATATATGAAATGAAAGTAGAATATAGCTATATACTTTAGAAGCATGTTGCTTGAGCCACTTTGGAAATGTAAATACTAAAGCATATATATAATAAAAATATAGCTTTATATAATCATCTTGATTCATTTGCTTCTAGATTCTGTAATGTGGGTTATCTTTTCCCGTTCAACGTATATGTGTTCAATTCAATTCTGCATGTGGGTGTTTGACTCTTTGTCTTTTGAGCTGTGAATTTATTTTCCCTACTCTCTGCAATTATGGGTTATCTTTTCCTTCACCGCAAACCATAGAATAAAAGGAAAGACCAACCAACAAAAACAAAAGGGAAAGAAAGGAAAAAGCACTATAAACATATTTACATTGGTAGGATATGTAAGCTTAATTAAATAATCTAAGGTGAATTCCATTGACTGGAATTCCCAGTGTTTCTTTTTCCATGGTTTCTAACTCAAATGCATTATGTTCCTGTCATTTAATTATTTTGAACAAGCCTTCTCAAAGGTTGTCAAACTTCCTGTGCTAACCCACCCTTTCATTAAACTTCAGCACTAAGTCTTTGCACTTTAGACCTTCGTCGGATGCTCTCTTGTCAAACCACCATTTAACCACCTATTGGCGATTAGTCATCACTATTAGGGATTTTTCCCTTTTCTCCTGCACTTCCAACAATTCGGCTAGCCTAACTTCCATTGTGCCATTTTGTTCTACCTCAAGAGATTTTAGCAATTGCAATGCCGGAATCTCCATGGAGATAGGCAATAGCGCCTCTTTTCCATATACTAGCTCATACGATAGAGTCTTGAGGAATTTCTTAGGAGTTATGCAGTCTTCCCAGAGCAATGCTTGGAGGTTTTTATGCCATTCCCTTTGGTGCTCCAACCCAATCTTTTTGAGGAGTCAAACCAGATTCTTGTTTGTTTACTCGACTAAGTTGTTCCCCTACGGGTAGTTGTTTGATGATGTTTTAAGGAATATGCCATGCGTAAGTACGAATTGACATACCTTAGAGCCTAGGAAAGCTTTGGCGTTGTTGGAGATGATGGTTTTGTGTGGGCCAAATCTCATCACTACTTCCTCAAGCAAGTCCACTATCTCTACCTCTGTCACATTCTTTAAGGGAATAGCTTTGGACCACCTTGTGAAGTAGTCAGTGGCTATTAAGATCCACTTGTGTCCTATGGTAGAGGCTAGGTTGATCATCTTGATGAAGTATAGGCCCCATAGTGCGAATGGCTCATCAACCATTATTGGATTGAGAGGCATTACAAAATTCTTTCTTCTTCCTGCGAAGAATTGACATTCCTTGTAAGATTTTACCAAGGAGTAGGAGTCATTAAATAGCATCAGCTAGAAGTATCCTGTACACATGATTTTGATGGCGATGGTCTTTGTAGAGAAATTCCTTCCTATAGGACTGTTGTGGAAAGTGCTGAGGATCCTTTTTGCTTGCTCTATGGTAACACACTGCAATAGAATGCTATTAAAATTTTTTTTGAATAGGATCCCTTCGATGAGTGCATATCCATTGTTCTATAGGTAATAGAATCTTCTCTTCTAAGAAGGAAGGCTCGACAAATATTTTCCTATGAGCATAAACCTCACCCTATCTACTAGCCAACAACCTTCGAACTAGGATTCATTTGTCAGGACTAGCTCCGACGGCTCTTCTTCGATGGCCATTTCTTCATTGTGCACAAGGTATTCACATAGTCCTCTTCCTCGAACAGTATTTGTAGGCTTGACCTCAATGTCGTACTTTAGAATCCTAGTAATCCAATTAGCTCTTTTCTTGGTGATCTCTCCTTCCATGATGTACTTGCATACACTGGAATGTGCAACATAAACAATCACCTTATTGCAAGATTTTAGGTGGCAAAACTTCTTGACTCCCTTTACTATTGTAAACGCTTGCCTCTCTACAAAGTTGTAGTTTGTCTCATATTCCTTCAGGGTCTGGGAGTGAAATTCTATTGTGTGTTCTTCCTTGCCCTCATCATCTTTCTAAGATAGTAGTAATAATTGACTTGCTACTGAATACATACATTATGAATCCCTTTGATAAGTCTAGGTTGACCAGCACAGGAGCGGAGGAAATAGCATCCTTAACTTTCTCAAAGGCTTCTTTGGATTCTTTTGTCCATTTAAATGTTTGATCTTTTTTTAGCATCAGGGTGATTGGCCTAATTATTCCCGCAAATCCAGAAATAAATTTGCTTACAAATTTTATCTTTCCCAAGAAAGATTGGACACCTTTCTTTTTGACCGAAAGGGGAAGCTCTTTGATTTCTTTCACCCACTTAGAATCAATTGAAATTTCTTCTTTGGACACTACATGTCCCAATAGCTTGCCTTGCGGTACTTCGAAAACACATCTTTTTGGCTTCAGGGAGATCTTGAACTCTTGACATTTCTTGAAAACCATCTCAAGGTGATCAAAATGATCATCCCTAGACTTTGAGAACACCATTAAATCATCTAAATAGATTAGGATAATCTTGTTGACCAGTTCGCTAAAAGCGATATCTATTGCTTGTTGGAAGGTGGCTCCTACATTTGAGAGGCCAAACGACATCTTAGTGTACATGCGAATGTTCCCCACTTGGTAGTGAACATTTTTTTATGTTGGTCCTCCTCTTTGAACAATCTGATTGTAACCATAGAAGCCATCTAATAGGGAAAACATCTTTGACTTGCCACTGTCTTTAGGATTGACTCCATTGAAGGTAGCAGGTAATGATCCTTCAGGGATGCATTGTTTAGGTCCTGAAAGTCCACACATAGACATATATCTCCATTCTTCTTTTAGACCAGGACCAGATTGGATACCCATGTGCTATGCTTGATTGAGAAGACAATCCGCGACTAGATTAGCTTTGTTAATTCTTGTGTCATTAGCGCTTCAATCTTGGGATTCACTGGCCTCTTTTTTTGGAAGACTAGCTTTGCGCCTTCCGCCAGCTCTATTGTATGCTGGATGATATTAGGATCATATCCCCTAAGGTCATCATATGACCAGGCCACCACTCCATATTTTTTGCAAAAGTCGATGAGCCTTTCTTTATCATGGTGTGGGACATCCTTACCAACTTTAACCTTTCTCCCATCTCTGACCTGAAGATCTGCATAGTCACCTTTGTCTGTTACAAACTTCCTCTTGTCATTTCTTGCATCGTCACAATTGAAGAGATTTTTTAGAGTGACCAATCCCTTTGGAAACTTTTTGGATTTTAGCTTAATAATTTCTCCTTCATAAGCTTCAGTGATCTTGGTTGGAGTTGGTCAGAAAATTCTCCAAACTACTAGATGAATGAGGCAATTTGTTCACCACTATCAAACACTTGCTAGCTTTGGCCATTGTCTGGAATGGCTAGTCAAACCATCACTCGTATGGAGTGTTTGTTGTGAATGAGGTCAAAGGTAGGGTCAAACTGGGATTTGATTGCTATTATGTGACCCGCATCTGTGTTTTGTTCTTTGGGCAGCGTTTGAATGTTGAAGACTTCAAATCCCTTAATCAGGTCTGAAACTCAGTGTTATAGGATTGCATGTGAACATTCTTGGCTGTAGAAATTCCCTACACTTGATTCACTACTAGTTCAAAATCTCTAAACACAATTAGATGCCTAATGCCCATTTGCTTTGCAAGGCTTAAACCTTACACTAGTCCTTCATATTCAGCTTCATTGTTCAAACAAGTGAACTGAAAGTGGAAAGACATCAGTTTATTTTCATCGTGTGGGGATATTAAACATATCCTGGCTCTTGCGCCTGTCTTGCACCTTGCTCCATCAAAGTGCAATGTTCATATCTCAGAGGCTTGCCCACTCTCAGGTTCTTTGATGACCTTCAGGAGTACTTGATCTTCATCGTAGATGACATAGGTTCCCAACCTGGTAGCATGATAGTTGCCAAAAGGATCAGTATCTATATGTTCACTCAAGAGAACATCTTCTTAATTGGTTTGATCTTTGGTCACTTTTTCATCTTCTAGTAGCTCAACGCAATACATTTCTTGCTTGGTGACAGAAGTATGAGTGACCTCAAAGTTGATCATGGCTTCATCAACCACATGTTTTGAATGTAGAGCTTTAGTTATATCTTCATTTTCACACCACACTTGGTCTTGAGGATCATGTGCGACCCATCCAGGGATAGGTATCTACCTACCTTTGAAGTGAATTTTTTAGATAGACAGAGACATAACATGGGGGGAACATCTATGATCATAGTATCTTGTGGCACTGTGATGCTAGGGTAGGTGAATAGAGTTAAGGGAAGGTCCTTGATGAGACCGACAATTTTGAATTTTTTCCATCGAGCTGCATCACTCCTCTTTTTAAACTTTCATAGCTAAGCCCTAAAGCCTCAGCTATCTGTTTTGGCATAACTGTGGCGTTAGCACTAGAGTCAATCATGGAATTGTGTAATAATTTCTCCCCTATAATGAGAGTTAAGAAGGGTTTAGGCTTCATTTTATCTCTTACCTCAGTAGGGGCTTCCACTATGCTATTTGTGAGAACTTTGGCAAGAGATGATTGATCAACATCCTTTCCTTTGAGCGATTTCTCCTTTGGTTCAATGATTGGATCCTCTCAGAGAGCCTTCCGTAGTAATGTCTTTTGTTCCGGAATGGCTATGATATCCCACAAAGACACATTAGTAGATGAATTTTTTGATTGTTCCACCACATTGAACGATGGCATATTTCAAGGCTTCTTCTCCTTAGACCTTGTTATAACAATCTCCTTTTGCAGCGGACATTGTGGTACCACTTGGAGGTACCAGGCATCTGGTCAGAAGCACCTTTGGTTTGGAGATTTTCTAGTTGCGAGACAATTGGTTCACCTGTGAATCTCTTCATTGAGCGAGTGTTGTAATTGGACTACATTTGTGGTGTTTTTGATGTGGATGCATCATTTGCGAACACTGCCTCTTCTTCTTCCATCCATGAGAAGAGTGCATGGTTAGGAACGATGTCCGCTTCTTGCTCCAGTGACATCCCCTGCATTTGTGTAGTGAGCACTGCGTTTCCCATTTGCGAAGAGGTATACACATAACCTCATTGGTCTGATGTTATGCCTTGACTGGACTGCTCCACCACCTTTTGTTGTAGGTTGTTGCGTAGGTAGTTTCAAGGAATATGTGAATTGTCGCAAGGGAAGCACCAGGGGTTAGTGTCATCAATTAAATTTTTTTTCCCCACAGTTATCTCTCTACTCGAGCTTAGGTTAGCACTTAACAATGGAGAAGGCAGTCATACTATTTGATTTGTTGTTTGTGCCTATGGGTTGGTGCGAGCACCTCCTTGGAACTAATTCTATTGGTAAGAAAACCTTTCACCTTGGTAATTTTTGATAAGTGGGTTTTAGAGGCACTGCCTGGTTTCACTTGATGACAGTTATTTCATTGACAATAGTTTGCAACATTTCCTTGAACTCGCTCATCTCTTCCTTTGAAGAGTCAGATGTAGAAGCAACATTTTGTGGCGCATTTGGATATGTGTACATAGATTGAGGAGTTGATGAACTGGTAGAAGGCATCTCCTGAGCAGGAACTAATATTTCTAGAAATATGGGAATGATGGGATGAGGTGGCAATTTCCCAGTGTCTATTAGATTGTTTTCCTCCTTGACAGTGATGCTATCGGCGTTCGGTAGTGTGGTCCCACCCAAAGACTGGATCATCACGTTGATGTCAGGGTTGATAGATTTCAAGTAGAACATGAATGCCAGAAAGGGTCGCAGGTAGATATCAACTTGGATTTTTTGCCAACTTGTATGGAATTCAGAATTGAATTCAACCATGGCTTTGTGTGGGGCTTGCTTTATGACTGATAGCTAATAATATAGTGAGGACCGATCTCCGTAATTTGAAAATATTTGATAGAAAAGGTACTAATAGTGTTTGCTTGAAGCGTCTGGTACCAATCTGTTGCCTTGCCTCTGAAAGAGGCAGCGAGCAACCTTAGTGCTATATTTTGGTATGTGATGTCATGTACCAAACATACGTCTGCAACATCTTATAGATGTTCAGATGGTGTTCTTGAGCCGCCTCTAGTGAATTTAGGAAAAGCTTTTAGGGAAGAGACTGGGATAGTGGCCCAAATTGTAGGTGCCATTGGTGTGACCAGAGGACTTCCAACGTCCCATGCCATGCATTTTTTGTTAGCAACGAGCAATATGGCTAGCAGAAGGGGTGGAGGAAGTGGAACATTCACTAATTGGGTTGCAGGTTGTACTGTCCCTAATGGCGGTGCTAACAAACTAGGGTTATTTGTTGTTTGGGATCTAGTTACAGGTTGATGACTCATACACCCTCAAAATCAGGTTCATTTATGCCCAGTCCCACTGGCCATGCCAGGAAAAAGAAAAAATTGTTGATGCCAAAAATTAGAAGGGTAACAACCCTTTTTGGGAAACTCAGTTTATGGGGGACCTATTGCGCTAAACTGAGTGACCTCCAGGTTTGTAAAGAAGCCAACTTCTTCTGTAATTGGGGTTTGGAAAGGGAAAGGAAGCAGATATAAAAATAAAGGATCTAACTAAGGCAATGTGCTAGAATTTAGATAAAAGGCACGATAAATCTATATTTTGGATACGATCTAAGGGCTTATTCAACAATTTTCTATGTCCTACAATGACATAAATTAAAGATTGAAGCATGAACAACACATTCAAAGATATAAAATAATTTCCATACTTATTCACTGAAAAGAGGAGTCAAAAGACATGATCTAAACCAGCAAACTTGCATTAAAATTATATAAGTTCTGCAAATGAACTGTTCAAACAATAATGGCATAGTATAAAGTTAATCAAATAGATTTAAGAAAAATAGAAAGGCCAAACAATGGAACATTCTGTGAGTCTTTCTATAATAATATAATAACAATAAAATTTCTAGTGTCTCTAAAATTCTATATTTTCTACAATTCTGAAACTCTTGGAACTTGTGGAATTTGGAACTTCAAACTTTGAACCCCTCTTCAAAAGCAAAGAGTAGTATATATAGCGAGCATTCCCACCACCCGACGAGTAGTAACTAAAAATATTTGGTATCCTGAGCAATGATGTAGCAGAAATGATTCCCCTTGGCCATTGTAACAAAAAAAGATTCAAGCTATAGTATGTGTTCGCTCCTTTCGCAGGTGCATCCCCTACGAATGATGGCAGTGGTCATGACATAGTCCCGTCCAAACAAGTGTCACCACCCAATATAGGCAATTAGAACATGTGGCATCATATCATAGCCCATAGTTCACTCCATCCTTTTCTTTGAAGAAGTACTCACCAAAGAGATGCGTGGTAGTATTTCACAGCTTGTGGTTCATTCCTCCCCCTCGCCGTTAAAGGCTTGCACTAGGAAGACACATGGAAGCCTGCTTTTTTATCAATGCTGACAATGGGGTCCACCAAAGGATATGTGAATGAAGGCTATGTGGCACGTGGTCTAGGCCCAAGTAAAAAGTAAGGGGAAGCAGCCTTTAAGCATTTGCAGTGATGACACGTGGATACATAGTGGGAGCTAGTAGAAGAGTGAAGGAAAGAATCCATTCAAGGAGCGCTGAGCGGAAACGTGGTAGAGGCTAGCAGTCATTTATCAAAAAGGGTCGATGATGTTTACTTGAGGCATGGGTCGATACTTAGCAAAAAAAAAACCTGAAGGGAGATTGATGAATTTTATATTCACAATATTCTAGGAAATGTGGTTCAAATATCCCCATTTCCTACCTCATCTCAAATGCTAGTGGGAAAATGCACCTTTTATTGCAAGCTCCAGACTATTCTAGCTAGCAAAGAAGTTAGTATATATAAAACAACAAACCAAAGCCTCGAATGAGAAACATTTCAAAAACATCTTCTCATAAAAATATCTCTTTAGACTCAACTAGATAAGATCAATGATCAAATCATATGATCTAGAATGAATCATATCTCCTTCATCTTGAAAAAATACAGTTGGAACTAGAAGAGATTTTAACAAGAGAAGAGATATATTGGAGGCAGAATTCCAAAGAAACTTTGCTCAAAGAGGGGGATATGAACACAAAATTCTTTCATATACCATCATAAATCATATGAAAAATTAACACTATATTCAATATTACTTCCCCCTCAAGCAATAACCTCAAGGAAGAAAACCTTATTAGCCAAGAAGAAGTCTACTTATTCTCAAACCTACTAACTATACATATCAAACTAGTAAACAACCAAAGTAAGAAACACTACTACAAATGACTTTATTCAACATATTCCATCACTTATCTCTGAGGAAAAAATGCACTCTCATTAAAACCATTTACACTTGAAGAACTAAAATAAGTAGTTTTCTTTATTTCATTAGACAAAGTTCTAGGCCCAGATGGGTTTACTGTCATTTTCTTCCAAAAAGGTTGGGAGATCATGGGGAATGATACTCTATTATCATTAAAGGAATCTGTTGGAGCCTAAAATTTCATGCAAATTTTAGGTTCTCATGTGTAAAATTTTATTTTAACACTCAAAAGTATAGTTGAAAAATCTACTCAAAAGGTCTGCTTTAAAAATCATAACTTGAAGCCAGAGCAGTGTCATGCAAAACCACCTTGAAAACATGTTTATCTGACATATATGAGTGTGTATTCCAATTTTCAGCTTTGTATGATCAATTCTGACAAGATTTCAAAAGGCCAAGTTGAAGGGTTCTACAAGGGTTTGTTGTTTACACAGTAAAATCTACCAAGTAGGTCAACTTTGGAGAACAATATTAAGCAAATGAAAGGGTTTCATGATAAACCAATTGGTGCTCTTGATTCTCCCCATCTCAATGTGTATCCATGTCAATTTTTAGAGCTTCGGGACATCATTTGATATTTTTTCAAAATTAAATCCAAATGGATTTTACTCAGTTTGATGAATGCATTTCTAGAACAATTGCAAAATGGTCAACTTTGATGTTTGATATTTCATGAATGAAGATTCTTGGTGAAAAAACCTCTTGCACATATGTTCACCATGCCTAAATGAGCTAATCATTAAAGTTACAACTTCCTTGGAGAAGGTTTGATATTTTTTTAGAAGGGCAAATTGGTGGGTTTTAGTTGAGTTTAACAAGTGCAATTTTTAGAAAATGCTAAAGGTACAACTTTAAGCATTGATAGTTTTCAATCTAGATAAATTTATGCCAATCTTCCTGATAGCTATACTCTCCTATCATAACTCAACATGTTGGTGCGTTTTCATGATCCCGAGAAAGAATTCGATCAGCTTTCCATAGTGATTTTGGAGGCTACTTGACTCATTTTTGCCACAACACAAACCCCTTCATTGAAACCCATCATCTGTTATAACAATACACACATATGAAGTACTCTTCTAATTCAAAGGGTTAAGATACACTACTTTAAGATATATAAGAAAAATATTGCCAAAAATTCTTCATGATCCATCAGATTACCATCTCAACTGAGGAAAAGGTTAATGCAAATATGAAAGGTAACTTGGAGAATGCAAACAAGAAAAGGAGGATATGTTATAATTGAGAATATTGCTTGGGAAAAATGGTAAAAAACAATAGTGGAATTTTAAATTGAGATCATCACTCTTTAGTACATTAACTGTCAAGAATGGCAAAAGAAAACTATGAAGATGACCTTGCTTGAATGAAACAACAAATGATAATTCAAGCAACAATTTGATGACAGATGTAAAGAATTTAGATCTAGAGGTCAACAAGCTTTCAGATGAAGAACGGTGCTTTTGTTGAATATGATCAATTCTAGTCATGAAGTTTCCCCATGGATGTAAGAAAATCCACTTCTCATGAATGCGACTGCCCAGTTGGATAAATTATTTTGTTGGTCATAGTGAGTGAGCTCAAATCTAGAAAGTCAACACTGATCAATGCCATAAAAATTCTTCAATTTATGATATGGTTTCTATTGAGAGAAAGATCAAAGCTTAATTGAGTCAATAGTTGAAGATACAATTACTATAAATGAAAGAATTGATAAGATCAAAGGAATCCTATATCCCAAGACATAGAAAAATGAAACTTTAATGATGAATTAGTTGCAATGATTCTAATAATAAAGAGGTTACGTAAAAGCCCAAGATTATAGGGAAGGCCACAACATCATTGTTAGAGTAGGAGTACTGGATGAGAAAGTAGTTGCCACTTAATCTATTGGAAATTTCTCACACTTCACACAAAGAGTGCATTTACACCCCACTTTGAAGAGGCTCTCAAGATTTTGAACAAGAACTAGGGGTAGTTGTTCATAAATTTTGCTCTAAATATGAAAAACAAAACAAATTGAGAGCTAAAATGGAAAAAGAACTAGCCAAATTAAAGTGAGCACATGAGAGTGGTGGTACCTCTTTAAGCTCTCCAAGTGCAAGGGAGGTGAGAATGAAGGTTCTAAAAGAGATGTTGAACAATAGTTATGTTGTCCTTGTGAACATGGCATCCCAACTCTCTGAAGCAGAGGAACGTGAATGCACTTTTTGGCAACCAAGGCCATTGGAATCAATTACAATTAATGGGTGATGCAAAAATTTTACTCAGTCATCTATTCAACACTTAAAAATTAAGGGCATCTCGATTAAGATGGAAAACCAATTTTTCACAAAGGGGATGTCACTTTTCTTAAAAGCTTGACAAAAGAGGGGTATAATTGATTTTGTATTTCTCCATCTTTCTAATCAAGTTGTGAAGACCACAGTGATTATCACTTGATAAAAATGACATAGATAGAGTCCGCAAACATAAAGGAAGACATTATTTTTGTGGATCAAAATAGTGACAAGGTTTCCAAACAAAAACAATAAATGGGCATTTTTCGGAGATGGAATTTTCTGAGCACCGAGATGAAAATAAATGAAGAAAGTTCATCGGCCAAAACAAGGGAAAATTAGCTAGGAAATAAGTGTTTTAAAGGAGAAAATTGATACAGTGTTTGATGTCAAGTCAAGTGCATCCATGAGATAATGTATTGGGAGTTGTTTAGAATACATGAAACATGCGATTGATGAGAAGAAAGTGATGCAAAATTTGCATTAGAGGAGATGCGAGTTAATCAATGCCATTATCAATGAATTTTGTAGAACAAACAATTGAAAAGTAAAAAGGGATGCCTCATAAGAATGGACTACATTCTTGCTTCCCATAATCGAATGGATTCTTATTATGATGGATATTTGTTTGATATGGGGAAATGAGTGGAAATTCAACTGGGAGGAGCCATAAATCTTTTGTGTGGGCTCAATAGAGGGATCCATGTGTTAATTGAAACAAATAATTGCATCTTCACAAAATGAATAAACGGTAACCCTAAATATTTCTCACGTGTCACCTACAGAACCAAGAAAAAAACCATACATCGAGGAGACATGAACAATCGGGGTAAATCCCACAGTTCCCTCCGATAGATTGGGTTACACCGATAAGGAGTTTTTAGGAAGAGTTTCACCAATAGCCAAACAATGGAACTTCATCAGTGAGAGATATGAAATCAGTGGGGAAAAAATAAGTCTTCCCGATACTTTATGTCACCCCAATCTGCAAGTGCATATGATTAAAATGCAAATAAAAGATTGAATAAAATATGATCATAGTGGAAAGCATATTACTTTGGGAGGAGTCTAAATTTCACATTTTTTACTAAGGGGATTATATGATGAATGATAATTTTACCTAAGGGGTAAAAAAAATAAAATATTTTCATTTTTAGGTGGAATATTTTTCACCAAAGGAGTTACAAGAGTGGTTAAATATTTTTACATAAAAGACATATTTAGTTGGGGAGAATACAAATGTTGATTTGTTTAAAGTAATAATCATAATGGGATTGTTTTGATAAAGGTGCAATCATGATATTTCACTGAGAGGATATTTAAAGTGCAAATGTTTTCACTAGAGTAAAACATCCCTCTAGGAAGTTTAAATCATTTGAAGAATCATGGAGAGGGTAATTATTTTACCTAAGGAATAATTTATTAAATTTGGTGAATTTTTTTTACCAAGATATAAATGGGAGATTTTCCAGCAAAGGGGTTAATATTAATGAAGATTATTAAGATTTCAAAAGTACTGCGAAATAATTATTATTATTCTCGAAGACACAAAGATGAAGATTAAAATATTTAATTTGTCAAAGGAAATTAATTAAATTATGTTGTTGAAGAAGAAGAATACTAAAGAGATGCAACAAACAAATACGAAGGGTCATAGCCTTAAAAATACAATGTATATATGTAAGATGAAATAAAATCATCAAAAAGATAGAAGTAGTAGGTTAGGAAATCACTAGTAGTTGGATAGGTTGAATAGTTGTTGAAAGAGAACATTATGCTATGTATTGCAAAATATTTTGAAATAATGCAAATGGAGAAGAAGTTTTAATTTGGTGGCTAAAATCTGGTGTCAATTGTTTGTTGAAAATATACAATTATTTGGTTGTCTCCAACTTAATATTTTCCTTATTATTTAAATTGGTGTATCAAGGATATATTCAATTTATCAAGGAACATTTGTTGTTCTTGTGTGGTGAGATTAATTGGTTTCTTTAAAAGAATTAAAATCCTTCTAGTCAATCACAGTAATCTGGAAGTGTTATTTGGATCGATAAGAAGAGCCATATAATTGAAAAAATTATCACACTCTCTCTAGTTTCGTTCTATCTTATTATTCAAATAAGTATTTGATTTTTCAAGGCACACTTGTTTCTTTTGTGTGATTTAGTTAACTAGTTCCTTCAAGGAAGGATGAAAACTTCTTATTAATTAATCACAGTAACCTGGAAAGAATCATTTGTATCGATAAGAAGAGTCTGATAGTTACATACTTGCACATTTATATGAGGTATAAATAGTCACAAGTGCCAAGAAATTCGAATTGTATCCAGTGAGTAAGTCATATATCATTCACCTCTTGACTCCATTAGCCGAACAGAAGTAGGAACTAGTCATACCAATTCTATTTTAGAATTTCATAAAATCTTATCCATACATTCACATTTCAAATTTCAGTAGAATAGTTAAGTAAGACTTCATCTATTCCAGTTTGTGCCACTGTGGATAGATCCTTAAGTACAAATAAGTTATACAATCTACTTCAGCTATCAAGGTCTACTTGCCTAGGTTTAGCAGAGCTTGAATTGTAGGGAGTCATCAACCACATAGGTAAGCTCCATTCATTGTTTCAAAAATGTTGCAAGTCTGATCATAGAGCTTGGCATCCTCTTAGGATTTGTAACCTACATTTTTGAGATCCAACAGAATCAAGGAGGAATAGTAAGATCTTAAAGGAATTGAATAATACCTTTATAGTACTAATCCCAAAAAAGATGAACCCCTCTACCTTTGTTGACTTAAGGCCCATATCATTATGCAAATGCCATATATAAAATCACCTCCAAGGCTATCACCTCTAGACTAGCTAAGATCATACCAAGAATAATCAAATAAAAGTAACAAAGCTTTGTCTTAGGAAATGATACTATGAAAGGATATGTGCAGGATCATGATGGGCCAAAAAGTGGCAATATGATGGGTATGTGGCTAACGACTATTTTTTTTTCCAAAATTGATGAAACAAAAAGGGTTTTTAAAGGAGATTCTCAACTTTCCATCGATATAAATTATGCTTTATTTTGAATTTAATAAGTAATTATTGTTCATTTTCTATTCAAATTGTGACTAAAGTCCTAATCGATAGGCTGATTGAAAAGCATATATAGCTTTCAAACGGTATCGGATTTTTTGAATCCAAAACATGCGTCACATTCTATGCTTCACATACTATAGGATTAAAAAAAGAAAAAATGAATTTCATGAATTTTTGACTAAGTTAAGGTGGTCAGACATATGAGTTTTTATATTTTTTATAAAGTTGTAATAAAAAATTCATAATTAATTATTTACTTGGACAAAACTTACAAAAAAATATGCATCACATCAAGGCATGAGTCCTTTATTTATATATAAAATCTTATAAAAAAATATTATCATTTTATTGTGGTTAGGATGGTCAGACAAACACCTACTTCTTATTTTTTCCCTAAAATTTAACTACCACTGCATTGAAATTTCTAATTTTCACTGAATAGATTTTTTTTTTTTGAAACAAACCTAGTAATTTAGAAACTACATTCAATTTTCTACAGATTCTATTCTTAGATATTTTTGAAATAATATAGATAACTTATTCAAATTTTTACATCAAGTTGCCTAACTCTGATTTTTCTAAATTTTTTGCCCTTAAGTGCCTGTTTTTTCCATGATGATCCTGCACATACCCGAAAGTGGCCTTGATAACCCATGAAACATTCCATTCCATTAAGGAAAACAAAATCCCACCAATAATTATCAAACATGGAATGTTGAAGGCCTATGATAGGTTAAATAGGGACTTCCTCCAAAAGTGCTTTGAAAGCTAGGTTTTTGTCATAAATGGTGTTGCTAGATTAGTTCTTTAATATCATAGTCCAAGTTTTCCATTTTGATAAAAGACATCCCAACATGTCTCTTTAATTCCTCACAAGCTATCAAACAAGGTGATATGTTATCTTCCTTCTTCTTCATCCTAATGGCTAAGTTGTTGAGTAGGGAAATATCAGTAGCACAAACTCAAGGATTATGGAAAGGTATAGCTTTTCCAAATTCAAACATAAACATGACTCATTCATTATTTACTGTAAGAGAGGGGGACCACCATGTGCAAGACATGAGAGGCTTCCCTAACTTACCTTAGGTAAGTGTAGTGTGAGGGAATTAAAAGTGACAGTAATGAGGACCATGAGGCCATTCAATTACTCTACAAACCTGAAACATAGGGAGAGGCTAGGCGAGCCAATTTCTAGGTCTAACACTATGTCTCAGAAAGCTCTCTATCTAAGGATAGAAGAACAGTTTCTGGATATCAACATGGCACGCTGGCATCTCAAAAGTGTGTTGTTGTCCATATGGCTAGACAACAGTGGAGACAAGGTCAAACCAATAAAACAAGCTAACAGCCCAACGGACTAGCCAAAGGGCCAGAATATTGTGATAAAATAAATGAATTACTCTCTAATATTATAAAGCAAATATGCAAGAGTAAAGAGAATAAGGAAGATCTCACCAAGTGATTCGTTCACCAGTTGACCCCTCAAAGCACATACTCCTACACACAACAAAAAAGGGAAAATATTGAGTGGTTGTTTAGGGGTCTACCTTAGTCAAAACCCCATTTAGGTGTTTCCACCTCCATGGACAGCTAAGGAAATGAGATCAAGGAAGTAATATAGTAAAGAGTAAAGAAGTACTACAAAATAGTGTTGTGCTACTCAACCAAGTGATAGAGGAGAGGAGAGGGAAACTTACCACCTCCACCAAGAGCACTCAAGGCTACTTGGGGGAGAAAATGGGAGTACTCAAGCCTCTACTGTAATAGTGTGGTCCCAAACTTGCTCTATTGAAGTGATGAAATATGGCTTTTGCTGTAATGGAATGCTTAAATGCTGGGAGTGAGTAAAGGTGAGCTTGAAAGTGAATGTGAGAGTGCATGAATGGAAGATTGAACTAGTAAAGAGTTGGATTGAATGTTGAAGGGATGAATTTGAAGAAAGAGTGGAATAAAATGCCCATATTCAGGTCGGTTGACTAAAGGCGGTGTTACAACTTCATCTCCAATGAGAAGTGTAATCCCTCTGCAGGAATCTACTAGGGATGTAAACACACCATGTGGACGTCTACGCACCGTGCGACATCCTCGATAGAAATGCCTCAATTGATGCTCAAAATAGGTTCCAAGTGGGATGCAAGTAGCGGGCTTAGGTGGAATTAAACCTCTGAACTTGGTTTTCTAAGGTGGACAAAGGAAAAAAGGGGATTTTCACATGGTGTGAAAATTCACTCTTATACATTTTTCCCCCACTTTAGTGAGCATGAACACTGACGAGTTCTTGATAAAGTAGATCAAGACAGAGTAGGGTTAGAAATGTATACCTGAACCGTCGGTGAAGAAATACTCGGTTTGGCATACCTGAAGGTGCAAGAAAAATAAGGGACTCCATATCTACCCAGAACTATGAATTTGGAAAGCATCTCACAAGCCCACATACCTTCATGGAGGCAACCCCCAAGATCTCTCACATGAAAGAAGCCCTGTGAAATAAGCACCTTACAGGCCCACAGACCTGCAAAGAAGGTATCCTCCAAAAAATATAGCATAGAGACTGAATGGAAGCACCCTACAAGCTCTTAGTCCCGTAGGGAAGGTATTCTCCATGAACTCAAGCATGAAGAACACCCAAGGAAGTTCCCTATAGGCTCTCAGTCCCATAGGGAAGGCATTCTCCATGAACTCAAGCATGAAGAACACCCATGGAAGTTCCCTACAGGCTTTCAGTCCCATAGGGAAGGTATTCTCCACAAACTCAAGCATGAAGAACACCCAAGGAAGTAGACTCTGCAAAGTCAAAAGGCATCCATATAGGCAAGTAAGCAAATAGTTGCGTAAACCGTTGATGATTTGAAAGTATTTCAAAGGGGTCCCTTAGGAACCCTTCAAAAGGAGTGGGTTCCACTCAAGGGACACATTGTTTGAAAGGTGAGGCCTAGTCAGGCTGCCCCAAAGCTAGATGCGAAGATATGAAATAGGTCTAGTCAGGTTGCCCCCAAGCTAGACATGAATAGGGGAATGGAATAAGTCTAGTCAGGCTACCCCTAGGCTAGACATGAAGGAATCAATTCGAGGTAAATACTTTCAAAGAAGGGTCCCTTGGGAACCCGCCATGAAGAAACAAGGGACACACAATTCAAAAGTAGATATTCTTCTCTTCTCATAATGATCTATCATCAAGGAATCCTTTAGAAAGATTTTCATTTCATCAAGGAATTTGAAAGGAAAGATATGCCCCCATGCATGGGGAAGATTAAATCCATTCCCACTTCAGAGGAAGGTCTTCAAGTCCTCTATTTATGAACCCATGATGAAGGAAACACATCATTAGGGTTCCAAGTTGAGAATGAGATTCCAAAGAAATATTTTGGATACTTTCAAGAAAAGATTCATTAGAAACGAATGCATTTTCTGAAATTGAATGTTAAAGAGAGGGCGTTGTCACACAAAAAAAGGACAACAGAATCAAAGAAGAGAGAAAACAAAAGAAAAAATATATATAAAAAGGGCATATAGGGGGATCTAGTTTAGCGGGGTAAGATCTGTTTGAGTTCATACTAACAATTAACCACAACATAGGGCAAAAGATCATCAATCCCCAACTAGATTAGGAAGAATACACATAAAACAAAGTAAAAAAAAAAACATGGGTCAACATGGAAGGGAAGCCTAAATGCTCCCAATGCTTTGCATCATCCCCAATTTATTGAAAATCAAGCATGTTAACATGGAAGAATGATGATAAAAATAGAAGGTTTACGACACAAAAATCATGCCTGTATCCAAGCACTAATAGGGGTGATGAGGGTCACCAGCCACACATAGCATGGATATGGGGGAACACATCATAAAAAACACACACACACAAGATCAAGAAGAGGCTATCTCCTAACATAGATAAGCCAATAGGTTGTTTGCTTCCCACTCTAGATCATTGTAGGGGGGAGGATGAGCCTGGAGTGGAGGGATGTTAAGAGGAGGAGCATCCATTCCTCCAACAACAAGGGCCAAGGAAGAGGGCCCCTCAAGGTCCTCTCCATTGAGCTCTTGTGGAGTCAAGGTCAACGACTTAGCGAAGATTGCTGAAAAGGCCGAGATTTCATCCATAGAATTAAACATGCACCCCACAGGGGCGCCATGTCTACCTTTAGCGGACGAGACAGGCTGTACTTGAGATTCACCGCTAAGCTTGCCAAATGACTCAGGAGTGGTGATGAATTCAGGGGAAGTCGGGACTGGTTCTGTCACTAAGATAGAACAAGTTAATGTGTGGCCACCTTGTGAGTGACGTAGACTTTTCATATGTCTTTTATTTCCAGAAGGACCATCCTTCGCCTCCTGTTTCTTCGGAGGAGATGAAATCCCCATAGACGAGGCTAGAGGGGCAAAGGAAGAAGGGGAGAGAACTGCAACAAACACAACCGAGGTATTAACCATGTCCACGGGCTTTGGGAAAGGTTGGATATCTGAGAAAAACATCGGCAAAGGTGGCTCCACCGAAGGAGAAATGAACACTTATACCTGTTTAGTGTTAGGTGCATTTGTACTCACAACAAAAGCCGAGAGAAGTATAGGACCAAACTAGAGGGAAGTAGAAGGGAGGAAGAAGACACTGAAGGAGGCCCTGAAGCAAGGGTAGTCATTTCTTCCTCCTTCCTTTGCGAGGCAGCCTGCTTAGCCAAGAGGGCCTTTCACTGACACTTGCGCTCATGTGCAAGGTGGTTTCTTTGGCTCTTGGAGTTATGGGCTAAAGGTTGCAAAGGGACAAAAGGTTTCTACTCAACCATAAGAACATCCATCATGGCCATTTCTGGTGGAGGGATAGGTTCTTGCATGGGAGTAGGAGAAGTCGGTGGAGGAGCGACAAGAGGAGTCAACTGGAGATCTTCGGTAGCGAGCCTCTTTCTGCTCACTACCTTAGGAGTAGGGGTAGTAGGAGGCTACAAAGCTCGAGACAATGAGGACTCTCCTTGGGAAACCTTCTTCCTATTGTACCAAACAAGTCTAGGTTCCATCGGCAAAACAAGAAGTTCAAAAGTAAGATGCTTAGGCTTTCACCAAGTGGGAACCATATGGTTCTCCTATAGACGAGGAGCAGGAGCCAATGGTACCTCAACGGAGTGAGAAGAAGTGTCAAAATTACTAGTGGAAGAGGAAGAAGGAGGATCATGAGACCGCTTTCTTCTTCCTTCCTTCATGCTTTAGCGGCATCACTGTCAGCTTCTAAACAAGCCTTATGTGAAATGGCATAAGGTGAGGGAGGGTATCTCACTTTTGGCCTTAGGCGTCCTTTCTTATAGTTCTAATATGTTCGGTGCAAAAGGTCTGTCCTAGAAAAAAGAGGACAATGGGCGTAGGCTAGGAGTCGTCTAAGGAGTAGCTACCATGTGCAACTGGTGGTCTATAACTAGTGTTGTGGATTACATGCACGCAACCTCCTCGGATAAATTTCAGACATTTATGCACAATGGAGGGTGTTGTGCTCATCGCCACTAACCAAGGGATACCTAATTTTACTCTAAAGAGTTCAGACCCAGCGATGATATAAAATAGGAGTTTTATGGATTTAGGTCCAACTAAGACTAACAGGACAATACTACCCAAAGGGGTGTGTACGGATGGTAATCATAGGAGCATCATACCCATCCTTGTGTAAGAATTTTATTAACATAATCTCCTTTGTTATTATGTTTACTTGTGATGTCAGATCAATGAAAACACTAGCCACGATGTTTCCATTGATCTATGTAGGAATGTAAAGAGGAGACAGTTCCTTATTAAAGCCCATCAGCAGGTCCTGTGAAGTGAATGTTATACCAGTACCACTATCCATACGCTACACAGAGGGGATGGGTTGTTATAAGAAGGAAGCCATTACACACACTAGAAAATGCTTTCATAGATTCCCAAAAGGTTAACAGACAAGAGGGTGATCCAATTAAGGTTTCTCCATGCAATCCCTTTGGAACCTTCCAACTACACGAACTAGGGGTCATAGGCTGGGTTGTACGATGACAACTTGACAACACTCTCACCTACAACACTCTTAGAGTATGACGAATGGAACTGTTAGGATCACAAGGATGAAACCAAAATGGTTCATGTCGGGTTCACCAAAAATGTAAGAGAGGGGGACCACCGTGTGCAAGACCCCAGGCCATGGAGGGTCAAGACGCGAGAGGCTTCCCTAACTTACCTTAGCTAAGTGTAATGTTAGGGAATGCGAAGTGAAAGTAATGAGGACCATGAGGCCACTCAGTTACTCTATAGACTCGAAACAAAGGGAGAGGCTAGGCGAGCCAGTTTCTAGGTCTAACACTACATCTCAAAAAGCTCTCCGTTCAAGGACAAAAGCGTGGTGCACTGGCATCTCAAAAGTACGTTGTCATCTATACAACCAAACAACAGTGGAGATGAGGTCAAATGAGTAAAACAAGCTAATAGCTCAGCAGACTAACTAAAGGGCCAAAATGATATGATTAAATAAATGTACTCTCTAATATTATAAAGAAAATATGCAAAAGTGAAGAGAATAAGGAGGATCTCACCAAGGAATTCATTTACTAGCTAACGCCGCGAAGAGCACGTACTCCTACACATAACAAGAAAGGGAAAATTTTGGGTGCCAGCTATATAGGGGCCTACCTCAATCAGACCCCTATTTAGGTGTTTCCACCTCCATGAACAATCGAGGAAATGAGATAAAGGAAGTAATATAGTAAAGAGAAAAGAAGCACTACAAAGTAGTGTTATGTTACTCAACCAAGTGATAGAGAAGAGGAGAGGGAACCTTACCACCTCCACCAAGATCACTCAAGGCTGCTTGGGGGAGAATATGAAAGTACTCAAGCCTTTGCTTCAATGATGTGGTCCCAAAATTGCTCTATCAAAGTGATGGAGTGTGGCTTTAGTTGCAATGGAATGCTCGAATGCTTGGAGTGAGTAAAGGTGAGCTTGAAAGTGAATGTGAGAGTGCAAGAATGGAAGCCTAAAGTGGTAAAGAGTTTTATTGAATGCTGAAGGGATGAATATGAAGAAAAAGTGGAAGAAAATGACCATATTCAGGTCAGTTGGCTGAAGGGGGCGTTACAACTTCATCTGCAATGAGAAGTGTAATGCCTCTTTAGGTTTAGTCGTAGGAATTTGATAGGGATGTAAGCATGTCGCATAGACATCTACATGCCGTGCGAGCGACCCTGACATAAACGCCTCCACTAACACTCAAAACAGGCACCAAGTGGGATGCAAGTAGTGGGCTTAGGTGGAATTAAGCCTACAAACTTGGTTTTCTAAGGTAGATGAAGGAAAAAAAGGGGATTTGCATATGGGGTGCAAATTATTTGTTATACATTTATAGATGATACACTCTTATTTTCCAAATCTAATGTCTAAGAAGCAAGAGTAATAAAAAAAGTCTTAGAGGACTATTGCAGGGTTGTAGGCCAAAAAATCAATGAATAAATCAAGCATATTATTTCAAAACACCTCTCCAATGGTGTCCACATACATTTTATCAATTCCTAATTTCAAACAAGATGAATTTCCAAGTTAGAATTTGGGAATCCCATTCTTGTCAAGTCAAACTAAGCCTAAATTTTGGTACAAAATTTTGTCTCAGATAAAAATTGAATTTTCATCATGGAAAGGAAGATGGCTAACATTGGATGGAAAGGTCTTATTAACCAAAGAAATTCTTTCAACTGTCCCCAACTATGTTATGTCAGTCCTAAAGCTACCAAAAATGGTGCAAGAGGATATTGTGAAATGCATAAGAAAATTTCTAGGGTAGGGGAACCTTGACAACAAGAAAAAGAGTAAAATTCCACTAGTTTCTTGGAACAAACTCTGTGAGAAATAAAACATAGAGGAGTAGGCTTACAAAACTTATAAGCAAGAAACTTAGATTTGGGAGCCAAACTAGCATGGAATGTCTTTGCAAAACCATATTCTAAATGGTCTAGAATTATGCATAGAAAATACATGGATTTTGAAACCCGAAATGAATTTTCATAATGTCAAATCCCACAAAGTGATAGAAACTAGGGGAGGTCCTGCAACCACACAACACAATTCCCAACAATACAACAACTTATCTGATCACCAAACCTTCAAATTCTCACTATCTCTTCAAATCCACTCAATTCCTTATAGCATTGCAAACTCACTCAATCAAGTATAATTTTTCAATGGGGTCCTTTCATATTTGGACTAGTAGGTTTTCAAACACCATTTTGGACACACAAACACATACCATAAACTCTCAATAGACTTCTTTGTAACAATTTCACAAAACATGGCAACCACACAAACCTATACATCAAATTAGGTCTATTTTACAAAGTAACATGTCTCAAAACTTATTTTCAACCTTCAAAACCCCAAGGGCAGCAATCCATAGGTTACAAAATCTAAGAATTCACAATTTTCATCAAGAGAATAGGTCTCCAAAATGCCAATCCTCAAAACCCTCCTTTTTAAGCAAAGAACCTAGGGCTTATTGAAAAACACACATCCACTCCTCACACAATCTTGAAAATACCTAAAATAGTTTAAAATACCTCTGCATATTCTTATTCAATCATGAAATAACACTTCCCCAAACTTTCACACAATTTACCTTATCAAAACCTCACTTTTTCAATTGGAAAACTCAATTTTCCACTCTAGGGCTTCATGCCTAACACATATCTAAACCTCCCCTACACTCAAAAAAAATGTTCACACCCTATAATAATTGTATCCACCCATTCCACCAAGGTACAAAAATCACAGAAGGTGGAATGGGTCCATTTTTTAAATTTAAACTTACAAAACCCTTAAATTTGGAAACTCCCAGGCTGTCTCAAGAAATTGCCTCTAACTCTTATCAATTTGAATATTAGACCCTCAAAATAGATTCAATTTAAATCTAACACATGGGTATAAATTTTCCCAAGAAATTCAGACTAAGAAAGGCCTATACAAGGCCGTACAGTGGATGCAAATGGAGAATTACAAGTAAAATAACATAAAACAGAGTAAAAATGAGTTGTTTTCTCCTTAAATCCTCAAGATTGCTTAACAACCTATTACATCGAGTTCTTCATCACATTTAAGATGTTTTCCCACCAAAAATAAATTGATTCAACTACCAAAGCTGGCCATTCAAATCCTAGTGACCGTTGGTCTTCTAAACTTGCCCTTTTACAACTTTTCAATTTGGCATTTTTGTACAATTAGCAATTGTTCAATATTTTTACACATTTAGCATCCTAGACCTCCTAATCAAAAAACTACCATCAAATATGATCTATTACAATGAAAAATGGTCTTAATGACCTTATTTGAATAAAAGGGACTCCAAATCCTAAAGTCTACACCTAATCAACCTTGCTTGACAAAACCAGATTCTAAATTGGCTAGAATTATGCAAAGAAAATACATGGATGCTAAAATCCCTAAATGCATTTTCATAATGTGAAATCCCCTAGAGGGATCCAAAATGTGGAACTTTATAATAACTTGCAAATAATTTATCACCCCGCATTTAACTTGGTCCATAAATAATGGAGGAAAAGCTATGTTTTGGGATGATTCTTGGAATGGCTTCCGACCACTATCTAACATTGAAGGCCTATTGGAAGAGATAATATATTTAAAATAATATTGGGGTCCAAAAAGTAAGACTATATAATGTTTGAAGAAAATTTTCTCTCAAATAACAAATGGAAAAACTTTGATGGTTGTAACTTCCCAAATAACCAAAAGTGTCAACTGTTAGACCTCCTCTTGTAACATCAAATTTTCTTCTCCATGGATCCTGATAGACTCATTTGGTCCCCTTCCAATTTAGGTAAGTACAAAGTTATCCTAGGTTACTCTTTAATCATTTGAAAAGGAAATGCAAAATTAGTAAATTGGCCCCACAAGCTATATTAGAACTCTATAATTCTCCCAAAGGTTGGCTCGTTTGCTTAGCTAGCTCTGAATAAACATATACTTACCTATGAGAGGTTGGTGAAACTGGGTAGTTTTTCCCCTTTCAATTGCTTTTTATGTAGCCAACAAGAAGAGGACATAGACCACCTTTTAGTAACATGCAAATTCTCAAACTAGTGTTGGACATGACTCCAAAAGAAACTAAATCTGGTCACACCTCCCCAAGCTACATGTAGTCTTTTCCTCATGGCCACTAATGAATAAAGTCACTCTTTTCTCCTCAATTTCGGTAGTAAGCCCCTCAAAGGTAATATGGTGCATATGGTGGGAAAGAAACAATAAAATATTCAAAAAATATTAACATTTAGTCAAAGAAGTGCAATGTAAAATTGAAAGGCTCGTCTCTTAGGTAGTAATATCTAATGTATATAAATCAAATAGCTCAGTCAAAATCATTTCAAATTGGGATGCAAATTTATCTGCTCAATGGGAATTAATTCACCCCCCAAACCTAGGCACATGGGTTCCAAAACTAAATCCCAACCACAATAATGTGGTGTTATCCCCCCTCCAATGGGAGTGGTTAAACTAAATTTTGATGGGGCCTCTCACGGGAACCCAAGAGCTTCTAGAGAAAGATGTGTACTAAGGAACCATACAGGTAGCATTATTTATGCCCTAGAAATGAAAGTGTTGAATGCCACAAATAGTAAGGCTGATGCGCAAGCACTACTTACAAGCCTAAGATTAGAAAATTCATTAGGTATAGAACACATTTGGATCAAGGGGAATTCCAAAATTATAATTAATGCATGCAAAAAAGAAAATACAGTTAGTTGGCTACTAAACACCATACTAAAATAGGGATTCAATGTGCTACAAAAATTTTCCTCTTACAAACTCTTGTACCAGTATACAGAGGGTATCAAAGTAGTAGATTCACTAGCCAATATGGCATATGATCTTGTTGAAGGGGATCTACAATTGCACTAATTAGAACTTTTCTAAATATCTTGCTCTAGAGCACTTGACTATCAATGAATATTACCCCACATAATTTTATTTGATTTAATTAATTAACAGAATTAGTGTGTAGGGCTCGAGAGTTCAAAACATGGATACTATTCCACTCAACTGAACTATATTACCATTGAGATTTATTTGTTGGCTTTAGTCATCTATCAGTTCCCCCATGATAATAGTCACACTAGTGTAGTCCTCCACAACCCCCAAACATAACATCCTCCTTGTGGTGCACTAGGGGCTGATTCCTCTATTGTGGAATGGGGTTATTACTTCCACTAGTAGTACATTTATGGGTAAAAGAAAAAAGTTGATTCCACGAAGAGGGGAAGTTTTGGCAAAAAAAATCCCGCAAAAAATGTGTATGCATTATTAAAAAAATGTGTGTGTTATGCTTCAAGTACCCAAGCCTAAAAAATGCAAATGCACTAAAAAACGTATATGTATACACATTTTATAACATGTATGAGTCATTTATTTAAAAAATTAAATACCTTTTTGAAACATGTATGCATTTTGTAATGAAAAACGTGTATACGTTTTGAAATGAGTACCTATTTTGTAACGCAAAAAAAGTATATGTTTTGTAACACTAAATGCGTACACGTTTTAAAAATCATGCATGTTTTGTAACACAAAAAACGTACAAGTTTTAAAATTCATACACATTTCTAAAAAGTATTTAATTTTTTAAATAATCAAGCAAATAATGAACGCAAATGCATTTTGTAACACGTACACATTGTTAAAATTTTGAATCCCCAACCCACATGCTGCCTCAGTTTTAGGCTCAAGAAAGGGTTGGCAACCCAACCCTTAGCGTTTGACCTACAACTAAAAAAATAAGGCAGGTTCAAGAGAAATGTCCAAATTTATCAATATGGTTGATGGACTTTTTTCTGAATCTATTAACATGGAGTCTAGCCGCACTTGATTCATGGTTAACCCCCCTACCAAACTTTTCCATTTCATAGTTTCATGATGTTCAAGCACACAAAATGAAATGAATTTCAATTCACCTTCATGCACGGTCTAAAATCTCAAATATTCTATTTGAGGGTCTTCTCTCATTCGTGAACTCTCAAGCCTTGAGGGTTAGAAAAATTGTCAAACATGTTGAAGCATTGATTTTCAACACTCCTACACGTTTCCTTAGTAGGTTTAACTCCAATTGTTGGAGCGCTAAAAATCAATGCTCCTAAACTTTGTCCACTCTACCAAAAATGCACAAGCAGTGAAAATCACCGCTTGTAGACTTTTTGTTTTTCTTAAGTCTTTAATGCACAAGCGGTGATTTTCAGTGTCGCTAGTGCACTTTTTTCTTCACTTCATTTTTACATGCAAGAGCAATGAAAATCAATGCTTGAGCATGTGTTCTGCCATTAAGTTTTCCATGATTAACGCAAACTTCGATTGCATTTATTACTCCCTTAATGCAAATTTTAAAGTATTTTTAGGTTAATCTAACCTCATTTTCTTTTGTTTTCCTTCCATCCTCAATTGCACTGGTTCTCCTCAAGCTCCCAACGTGTTTGGATTTTTGGGTTTCGCCATACTTTCAAGCTAGGGTATCGCATTTTTTAACATGTATGTTGATTTCTTTTTCTTCTTTGTCATTTTCCTCTTTCTATTTAGCTTTCCAAACTCTATAGATTCATTTTTTATGGTGCCATTTGTGTTTCTCTTTAGCTAGGGTTCAATCATTTTCTATTTTGAGTCCTCTTTTCAAACCGTGCCCTGGTTTTTCTTACCACATTTTTTCCTTAGGTGTGCCCTAGTTTTGCATAATCCATTTCTTCCCTTAGGCGTTTCTCTCCACACTTTCTTTTTGGGTATGTGTAGGATCATGATGGGCCAAAAAGTGGTGATATGATGGGTATGTTTAGGGATGTGGCAGACGACTTTCTTTTTACCCAAAATTGATGAAACGAAAAGGTTTTTTAAAGGAGATTCTTAGCTTTAAAAAAATATAAATTATGCTTTACTTAGAATTTAATAAATAATTATTATTAAATTTCTATTTGAATTACGATGAAAGTCTTGATTGATAGCCTAATTGAAAAAAAACTATAGCTTTCAAACAGTATCACATATTTTGAATCTAAAACATGCATCACATTCTATGCTTCGCATACTATAGGATTAAAAAAAATTGAATTTCATGAAGTTTTGACCAAGTTAAGGTGGTCAAACATACGAGTTTATATATTTCTTAAAAGTTGTACATAATAAAAAATAAAAAATAAATTATTTAGTTGGAAAAAAATTAGAAAAAAATATGCATCACATTGGGACATGATTCCTCTACCTATATCTAAAATCTTATAAAAAACTATTACCATTTTATTGGGTATGTGTAGGATCATGATGGGCCAAAAAGTGGCAATATGATGGGTATGTGGTTGATGACTTTTTTTTACCCAAAATGGATGAAATGAAAAGGGTTTTTAAAGGAGATTCTTAGCTTTCCACCAATACAAATTATGCTTTACTTTGAATATAATAAATAATTATTATTCATTTTCTATTTGAATTATGACTAAAATTGAAAAACATCTATAGCTTTCAAAGCGGTATCACATTTTTGAATCCAAAACACGCATCATATTCTATGCTTTGCATACTATAGGATTAAAAAAATGAATTTCATGAACTTTTGACCGAGTTAAGGTGGAGACATATGATTTTTTATATTTTTTAAAAGTTGTAATAAAAAATTCATAATTAATTATTTATTTGGAAAAAAATTACAAAAATATGCATCACATCAGTACATGAGTCCTCTACTTATATCTAAAATCTTATAAAAATATTATCATTTTATTATGGTTAGGGGTTAGACAAACACCTACTTCTTATGTTTTCCTGAAATTTAAGTACTTGCATTGAAATTTCAAACTTTCACCAAATAGATTTTTTTTATAAATAAACCTAGTAGTTTAGAAACTACATTCAATTTCTAAATTTTATCATCACTTAAGGGCCCTTTTTTTCCATGATGATCCTGCACATACCCTATTGTGGTTCGGGTGGTTAGATAGACACCTACTTCTTATGTTTTCCCTGAAATTTAAGTACTATTGTACTAAAATTTCAAATTTTCACCAAATAGTTTAAAAAAAAAAAAACCTAGTAGTTTATAAACTACATTCAAGTTGTTATAGATTCTATTCTTACATCTTTTTGAAATAATATAGATAACTTATTCAAATTTTTACATCAAGTTGCCTAACTCTAATTTTTATGAGTTTTATGACCACTTAAGGGCCTATTTTTTCCATGATGATCCTACACATACCCTTTCACCATGTCTTGTATTTCTAAGTCACCTTCAAATCTTCATATGAGTTTCTATGTCTAAGCAGTGAATTTTCTGCCATTTTACAAAGGTGATTATCACTAACTTCAATTGTTCAAACGGTGAAAATCACTGCTCGAGCAATAAGTCTACTTTACCCATAAATGTCATGGTGGTGTTTTTGTCTGCCTTTGCACTAATGAGATTTTACACCAACTCCAAGTGTAGGAGTGGTGAAAATTGCCACTCCTACATGGAGTTCACCTTTCCTCTGAATGCTAAGGCATTGAAATTAACTGCCTTTACACTTCAATCTTTTCCCAAGTGAGAAGACATGTCAAGGTGTTGATTTTCAATGCCTTGACACATTTGACATATCAAAGGAAGAATACATGTAGGATGGCTGATTTTTAGCACCCCTACATATAAATCAACATCTCATGTGTAGGAGCACTAATTTTTAGCACTCCTACACAAAAGGAATTTTTTCTTCCTGACACTCTAAAAACACTGCTTTTACTCTAAACGTTCTTTCTTCACGCATGCTTCCTTTTTGTGCCAAATTGCTCATTTCCACTTGCTCTAAGTTGCTCACTTTCCTCATGCTTCCTAATGCTACAGTTCCACCTAACATCTGTTGATTCACCATCCTTGTAGTTTCTCTCCAAATCTTGTCAAGTGATCCGGAAGGTGATATCCTTTGATCCTGGTTCTTCAAGATGACAACAAAGAAGCATCCATAATCTTCTAAGAAAGAGGGAAAAATGAAATATAAATACCAAGGTGTTTTTTTGCCTACCATGGTGATCTCTAAGGTGGACAAAATCAAGGACACCAAAGTTGGTCATTAGGATGTTGAAGACTTTGTAAAAAGAACTAAGCAAAAGCCTTTGGAAGACAACTTAAGAGCCATTGTCCATAGCAACTTGCATATGGTGTCCACCTTTCTGACATTTTCTCATAATACAGTGTTCATTCTCTAGGTTGTATCCCACTACATCTGAGCTAGCAAAAGTGTAATAGATTCTTTAGGACAAGTGATGATGAGACTAGACCTTGAATTCTTTGACATTGTTTTAAGATTTCCACATATGGAAAAATACACAAAGATTTCTATTCAACAGGAACAAGAGGTCTATGATTCAAATCCTAATAAGGCTAAAAATTTGATTAATATCCAGTGGTTGAAAACACCCAGGCCTACTATCTCAAGATGGCCAAAGGGGCTTCTTTGAAGTGACTTCAAAGAGCATGTTAGGGATATGATCACCCTCTTAAGGAGGGTGAAAGGCTTGCTAGAATCATCTCATTTTCAAGATTGGATGTATGAATATGTGAGCAAAAAACCTGCATAGACTAATACTTGATCAACAAAACAATGTCAAACAAGTTAAAATAGAAAATTTAATGCTCCCTATGAAATTCTTTAGCTAATTCAAGAGGAAACATGAAATAAACAAGAAACTTATCAAATATTGCATGTAATCTAAATGAAACTAACTTAACCTTCATCCCATAGGGGGAGTGGTGCTCCCTTTATGTGGAAAGAAGCCCTTTCCCAATCCCTTGATAAGCTTGATAAAGTTGACGATGATTCAAGAGTGAACTTGACTATAATCTAGCTAAAATAGATGAAAATGATGGAATGCTAAGAATTCAAAAGACTATAGTGATAATGCCTGAAGTTGTTGATCGATATTGTGAAAATGATGCCTCTATTTATAGAATCCAAGGGTTGAAGAATGAGAGGATTTGATGAAAGTGGGATAAATTGAGAACCAATGAGAATGTGCCAATTGTCACAATTCTATTGGTTGAGGGTGGAGCACATTTTAAAAAATGTGAGTGGAGGAGGATGGAGGAGAAGTAAATGTTGCTGGTTGCAAAGCTTAAATTGGTGTAAGAGGAGTTGAATGAGATTTGAGAGGATGTAAGAGGATTTGAAAGGTTGTAAGAGAATTAAATGCAGATGTAAGAGGATGCGATAGATTTTTGAAATCCTTTGGAGGGAAATTGAATGAGAGGTTGTTGAGAGGAATATTCCTTAGAATATTCCTTGGTGAGGGAAAATAGATGAATTAAAGAATTAATTGAAATTATTTTTATGTGCAACCTGGTTAGTTGACCATGAGTTGATTTAACTCTTAAGGAGTTAAAAGATGGAGGAATTGATAATGATGATTAGAAACTTGATTTAGGATTAATTAATCTAGAATTAATTAATTGAAGAGGATTATGAGATCTGACATTTGATTTGATTGGTTTTTAATCAAATGAGAGGATTAAGAGGAATTAATTAAATAATTTTACTTTATTAAATAAGCTAAATAATTACTTAGAAGAATGATGAATTAATCAAATAAATTTAATTATTTGATTAATAGTTGAATTTGCTAATTTTAATTAAATAATGTTGATTATTCAATTAATTGATCAATTCGAGATATTTTTTAGAAGAAAGGGTGTTAGTTCATCAAAATTAGATGTCTAGTATCAATTAGGACATTTTACATGTCTACATGTTGCCCCTCTTTGAAGCGAGGTACTTGCTACGTCGGTTCAAAGAATAACACTACCATGATCAAAATCAAAAAATTTCTCAATTTTTCAAATTCTCCATTGCTTCCCTAGCGGAAGGAATTACGTTGCCATACTGTCCTCTCAAGAGATCAGGGGAAAATTGCAAAATTAGGTAAAGCTCACAAAAAAGATTCAACAAGGATTCATGAGCAGAAAAAAACTCTTAGGATGCGAAATTAGGCTGACGATGATGAAAATGGATCAAAACAGGCTTCGTTCGGGCATAAACAGATTAAATGGGTTCAAAAACCCTAAAAACACCCAAAAAACCCTAAAATTTTTGCATAAAAGGGGTTAAGAGGGTCATTTTCAAAACATTTGCTCACTTTCCTTTTAAAGATTTTGCCAAATTTGCTTTAAGGTGCTGACAAAATGGCTGCTCGCATGCTCCCTAGACATCAGACAGATCGAGTTCATGAGTTCTAGAGGCCTTAGGACATAGGACCCCCGGTATGCCTTTCAAAACTTTTCTTTTTTTTTTCTCAATTTTTGTGCATTTATTAAGGTATCCTTAAGTATGCCAAAAGTGGCTCTTTAGGGCATCACAAATGTTATGGGTGGTGTCGGTTTTGAAGATGCCAACCCACATTTGTAGTAGAGCATCATGAGATGCTCTAGGGTTTCAGAGTCATTCAAAAATGTCGACTTGCCTTTGTAAGATAGCATTATGTGGCCCTAAGAGGTTTTGGAATTGTGCAGAAATGTCGGCTTTCCTTTGGAGAGTAGCATCGCTTTTGATTATAACACCACATTTGCAAGACACAGAGCATTGCTTTTGCAAATGTCGCACTGCCTTTGACATACTGACCCACTTTTTCTTTTCAAGGATTGTTTTAATTTTGAAAAGGTGTATGTTTTGCAAGTTTTTGATGTTGTTAGCATTTTGGTTGCAGGAGGTCCTACTGGTGCTCCATTCAAAGGAGCACAAGAGGCAGTTTTTGTGTTGAGCTGGGCATTTGATGGATCAAGCTCTATTTTTTCTTTGAGTGATTGGGTTTTCCCACATTTCTTAGATGCTAGAGCTGTGAACACACCTCATGATGATGACAACATTGGTTGAGAGATGGCGGAGCGAGACCTGTTCATTCCATCTACCAACTCGCGAGCTCACCGTCACCTTGGAGGACTTGTGGAAAATCCTGTGGATCCCTATTCATGGAGAGTGCATCATTTATGACTTCAAAGTTGGTGGAGATGCTATTTTTTATCTATTTGGTGTCAATACATATGAGGTAGACAATGGCCAGATAGACCTCTGTTGTTATGAGTGGATTGCCCCAGATTTTACCTTGTTTGTTAGTGCATTGATCTTAGGATTCCTTGTTCTTGATCAGCGATCCAAAGGATGTAGCATTGGATGGGGGGTTGTTTGGTCCCGGATGAGGGGGAACATGACTATCTTCATCTAGGGGCTAGTCATCTTGTCTTCATTGTACCATGATATGCACCAGGTCGTATATAGTGGGGCCCACAACATTGGAGTGGGTGTGACTCTTCTTCACATGTGGGATTATGAGCATATTGTCATCTTGAGGCCACAAATTGTGGATGTCCAGATTGACCACGATGACCCTGTGTCATACAGATATGGGGAGATGACCTCCCTCCACTTCATAGGTATCACAGGCATCCTGCACTGGAGATGGGTTTTGGACGAGATGACAATTTTCACATGGAGGCCTTCACTCTACTCTCCTAGATGCAATGATGATCATCATCTTTTCTATTGTCAGTAGTCCTGATACATGTAAGGATGAGAGCATTACATGGTTGAGAGATACCTCCCAAATAGGGTTGCTCGCCAGTTCGGGGAGGTGTAGGATGCACCTAATGATACACAAAGAGCCATCTTTGCTCGTAGGTCCAAAGAGATAGCATGGGGACAGAAGATCCAACCCCAACAAGTGATCAATGATTTCAGGGAGCTGGTTATGGTGTCGTGGGTATACTTTCATGGTCCTACAGATGTAGGGATGACCTAGGCTTACTATGCATATTTGTGGGCCCATGCCCCTATTCGATTGAATTTTCCAACCGTGCCAGTACCAGGCAAAGGAGAGGTCAAGGGACCAAGGATTGGATAACTTCCATAGTAGTAAGGAGATCAGCCATAGGACAAACTGGATGGGAGCACTAGACATGATGGGTATGACGGACAAGTTCCACCATTAGTGCCACCCATGGGATAGAGGCCACTAATGCAGTCGCATCAGTAGCCACATATGCCACCACCATGATCACCACTAGATCTTGATCCTAGGGATGGTCAAACATCAGTGCTACGGGCACATATATCGGTTTTGACAGGGCAGCTTCAATAGGCATAGGCCCAAATATAGACATTGCTCCAGGAGAGGGACCAAGCTTGGCAGGAGGGTGAACAGGGGCACCAGATGACCTATAGGACTTTGATATGGCCCTAACGCTTGAGATAGGATGGAGGTAGTAGTTGGATGCTACAACGCAACAGATTCAAGGACAAGCTGTAGTTCTGGCTGACATGTATGGTCGAGCGATGCAAGAGGCCTCATATTACAAGGCTGTGTACTATAGAGCAATGGCATAGGAGCGGAGGGATCTAGATTTCTCTCACCTCAGTCATATTTCTCCCACTAGGACCCCACGTGTGGGTACATCAGGGAGATTGATGGGGTCTTACCATCAAATCCAAGGCAACCATCATGGAGGTGGAAAGAGCTAGGGAAGCATGGGATATTGATAGTACACGGGGACACACTTTTTTGTACAACCTGATTATGATTTGTATACATTCATTGGCTGAGTTTTTTGACTAGCCTCTTGTATATTTGATACTACATTTTTTATTCTAATGTATCATGATGTATTCAACTTTTTTCATATATATATATGAGATGAATTGCGATGCATTTATATGATGTGACATTTATTTTATTTTATGTGATGTGCATATATGGATGGATGCATGTATGTAATGTTTATACTATGATGCTTTATGCTTTATGATGTTATGTATGATGGATCTATGTGGATGCACTTTTTAATTTGATGGATGCAATGTAATGATATGTTCTATTTCTTTTTTGATATCTTTTATATGTGTAATATGATGATGCAATATGTATGTGTGCAAAATGTGATGAATATGATTATGCAATAGATGTTTTATGCAAATGTATGGTTTATGAGATTCTTAGACTAACAGATCTATATTATGCAATGATGAAAATGTAATGTATGTGAGATGATTTAATGTTTCCTATTATGTATGATATGAATGATATGCAATATGTTGACGTTTTGTGGATGCAAGATGGATGCATATATAGATTTTTTAATTTCTAAATGTCATGATATCTTGTTAGTATTTGGAAAAGATACAAGAATGAAGGATCAACCCTTGAATTCAAAATATGATGATGATGATGTGATGATGATTTCTTATTAGATATTAGGGATATAAAGAGCTTACTTACCTTATTTTTGATAACACACATAGGTATGATGCATCAAGGTATAAAGAACCAGGATGGCGTTGCACCTAGTGCGATGGACTTTGACTTGGCAATTAGATAGCAGTATCCTTGTTCACACCTGGCATACAAAACCCTATTTAGAATGTAGTTTAGGTATTTCAAACACCTCGGACCAAAACATATAAAGGCAGAACCCTCCCTACAAACCAATTAAAGTAAGCAGGACCAAGGTTATATTACAAGAATACCCAACAAGCACAACAAATAAAAAGATAATGTTCAATGCCCCATTCCTCTTAGACATCATCGAGAGGTCATTGAAATGAGTGCAATAAGATAAATCAACAAGAAAAAGATCAAGTAAACAAACAAGCTAATGTTCTTCATACCTCCAACCAAGACTAAACTATGGTGATGCTTGATGTTGATGTCCATTGTAGGAATGATGCATCCTAGGACATGATGTTATCAGATTATTTTGGGACTAACTAGATGATGGGCTATTAATACCAAGAGTCACAATTTTTTTACCTATTGACCTAGACTTGAGACCTTGACGTTTGCGTTTTCACTTTTGATTTGCTAGACTTGTTTCCGATTGTTTTACTAAAGGTTCGGGGTGATGATGATTTATTATGAGTAGATGTTTATTTCAAGTGATTGTGAAATGGGATGGATGATTTTTGGGTTTTTTGAATGTTTTTGGTAATTTTTTAAGTGTTTTGAGGCTGTTTTTGGTATTTTTAGAGATGTTTTATAAATGTTTTGATTTTCAAATTTTCTAATGTTTTTTGTGTTTTTTGAGATTTTGACCAAGAGCCTAACCTAAAGACCTATCCTAGGGGCTTCAGGGGCTGATCAAAGATTATCCTTGTCTACGTTATACACGCAAAGACCATGTAGTTCTACTAACAAAGACTTGTTTATTGATGAAGAAATGAACAAATGGATTGCTAGCTTATTATGACGAACTCCTAAAGGACTGACCTAATGTGTCTCAGGGGCACATCGATAATGGCCTTGCCTATGTTTAGATCTCAGAGACTCATAGATCAACACGATGACTCTATTTTTTTACCTTTCCTAAATTTTTGACCTATTTTGGATTTTTGACATGTTTTGAATGTTTTTGGATAATTTGATTTTATGAATTTTTTTGGATTTCTTTAATTTTCTGAATGTTTTTTAATTTTTTAATTTTCTAATGTTTTTGGATTTTTTTTATTTTCTTATGTTTTTGGATTTTCTGATTTTAAGGAAGATTTCAAGAATATACACGAATCTAATCCAATGCAGGTATAAGAATATGCCCCCAGCGTGGTGTGATAGACTACTCCAATATAGGTAGGACAAACTAACCTTAGGAATGTGCCAAGTAGTACTAGGAGTGATCATGATACAAACATGGGATCAATCTATGATGTGGATGCGGATGGGTGACAAAAGGATCAATGGAATGTGATGGATGAATGATGCAAGACAAGCCGAAGAGACCATGATGGATGAAGAGTGCTTATTTACACAAGGTGCTTGTTTTTTTAGTTTTCACCAAGGTACTTGCCCAAAGCGCCAAGGAAGTGGTTTTCACTAGAGGACAATTTTTTTCTTTACTGTTTTCAATCCTTTTTCTAATTTGTTTGGATTTTTATATATTTTGATTTTTTGTATTTTTTGATTTATACCTTGCAAGTTTAGTCATAATTTTTTTTTAGATGGGCTCCTACAGAGGCTCGCCTTCGGGTGTAGATAGTTGATATGCTCCTAATTTGTAGCTTGATGTGATGATGAAGGGTCCCAACCAATTGGGTTCAAACTTTCCCTTGCTATCTGGATTTGGTAAATTCTTTTGATTCTCCTTCAATACAAGCTCTCAAACTTGAAAGGGGGTATGTGAAGGATCATCATGGAAAAAATAGGCCCTTAAGTGGCAAAAAACTCAAAAAAATTAGAGTTAGGCAACTTGACTGAAATTTTTGAATAAGTTATCTATATTATTTCAAAAATATGTAAGAATAGAATCTGTGGCAAATTGAATTTAGTTTCTAAACTACTAGGTTTTTTTACAAAAAAAAATCTATTTGGTGAAAATTTGAAATTTCAATGCAGTAGTACTTAAATTTTAGGGGAAAAATTAAGAAGTAGGTGTTTGTCTAACCACCCTAACCACAATAATTTAATGATAATATTTTTTTATAAGATTTTAGATATAAGTAGAGGACTCATGTCCCGATGTGATGCATCTTTTTTGTAACTTTTTCCGTAAATAATTAATTATGAATTTTTTATTACAAATTTTTAAAAATATAAAAAATCGTATGTCTAACCACCTTAACTTGGTCAAAATTTCATGAAATTCAATTTTTCTTTTTAATCTTATATTATGTGAAGCATAGAATGTGACACATGTTTTGGATTAAAAAAATGTGATACCGTTTGAAAGCTATAAATGTTTTTCAGTTTGTCTACCAATCAGGACTTTAGTCATAATTTGAATAGAAAATGAATAATATTTAATTATTAAATTCAAAGTAAAACATAATTTATATTGGTGAAAAGCTGAGAATCTCCTTTAAAAACCCTTTTCGTTTCATCAATTTTGGGCAAAAGGAAAGTCATCAGCCACATACCCATCATATTGCCACTTTTTGGCCCATCATGATTCTGCACATACCCAAGGTCTGACTCTTGATCTTCCTATTGTAGCTTCACTTGAGACGGTTCTGGTAGACTTGCAAATGGTTTAAGGCATCCATGTGCCACTCATCTAGTAGCTCCAACTCATTCAACTGTGACACCCGATATTCTTCATTAGTAATGAGATTTTGCAATGATATTCTCAAGGATGGGAGCTCAATCTCAATGGGGAGGACGATTTCTTATGCATAGACTAGGGAGAATGGGCTTGCACCTATTGGTGTATGGATACTCATTTAGTAGGCCCATAAGGAGAGATTCAACTGCAAATGCCAATCACGACTAGCTTCATTGATTGTTTTATTTAGGATTTTTAAGATAGTTTTATTTGAAGCCTCAACTTGGTCGTTCCCGTGGGGGTAGTATGGAGTAGAAAAGAAATGTTGGATATTGATTTTTTTGCATAGGTCTCGAACATCCTATTTTTTGAAAGGTGTCCCATTATCTGAGATAATGGCTTGAGGGACACCATAGTGGAAAATAAGGTAGTTCAGGATGAATTTAGAAATCTTCTCTCCTATGATATAGGTCATGGGAATAGCCTCTACCCACATTGTGAAGTACTTAGTTGTAGTGATAATGAACTTATGTCTGCAAGATGAGGTGGGTTGATTTTACCAATGAGATCAAGCCCCCGTTGTGAAAAGGGCCAAGGTGTTATGATTGGGTGGAGCTCCTGAGTTGGTGCATGGATGAGATCACCATGTTGTTGACACTGCAAACATCTTCGAACATAATCATGAGCTTCCCTCTCCATTATAGGCTAGTAGTACCCAATCCTCAACAGTTTCTTATCCAAGGTCATACCACTCAAATGTGAACCACAAATGACATTATGTACCTTGGTTAAAGTAGTCAAAGCTTCCTCAACATTTAGGCATCGTAAAAGGGTTCCTTTAATACTCCTACAGTATAGGGCATCACCTAAGATAACAAAACGAGATGACTTCTTGACAAATTTTCTTTTAAGGTTTAGGGTGATATCAGTGGAGAAGACTCCTATTTTTCAGGTAGGCATATATGTCATGGTACTAGGGATCATTGGGACCAAGGATTTCATACACAAATTTAGACTTTAGTACCTCAAAAGCTAGGACGAGAAGTTGCTCTACAAGGAATTCATGCTTAGGGACATTGCATGGGATATCTAGTAGTGATCTAATTGTAGCCATGGCATCCATTACTCTATTGTTTTCCCTTGGTATTTTTTCAAATGTGATGTCGATGAAGAATTCCTTGAGACTCTCAACCAATTTCTTGTATGGGGTAATCTTGTCATCCTTTGTTTGGTATTCATCGTTAACCTAATTGATGATTAGCTGAAAATCCCCATAGACCTTGAGTGCCATGATTTTCCATGGTATTGCTATTTCGAGTCCTATGATAAGAGCCTCATACTTTTTAATGTTGTTTGTGCAAGGAAAAACCAACTTATATGAATTTAGGATGCAATTTCCTAGGGGTGTGATGAAGAAGACTCTCACTCTTGACCCATGCTGTGTGTAGAACCCATCAAAATATACTTTCCAATTATCTGCTACACTAAGATAAAAGCTTGACTCATTGAGAAATTATGATACCAATGGGTTTTTTGAATATAGAGGTGCTTCTACTAGCTGATCTATGATTACTTGTCCTTTAATGGCTTTCCATTCTACATACTCAATGTCATATTCTATTAGGATCATAACCAATTTAGCCATTTGTCCTATGAGTGTTGCTTTTGAAAGAAGATACTTGAGAGGGTCTATTTTGGTGATGAGTTTAATTTGATGGGACAACATATAGTGCCAAAATTTATGTGCAGTGAACACTACTACTAGGCAAGCCTTCTCGATGAATCTGTAATTTAGCTCATGTCCCACAATGGTTATAATGATATAGTAAATAGCTCTCTCTTTCCCATTTTCATCATGTTGAGCTAAGAGAGTGTTGAGAGCTACTGTTGTTGCTGATATGTATAGGATTAATGGCTTGTTTGGAATCGGTGCCATAAGGAATGGTGGTGTTAACAAATACTCCTTGATTTTGTTGAATTCCTGATCACATTTCTCGTCCCACTTGTACGCTACCCCCTTTTGGAGTAGATGATAATATGGGATATCCTTATCTTCTAATTGTGATTTAAATCGGGAGATGGATTGGAGTCTTCCCTGCAAACCCCTTAATTATTTTAGTGTTCTTAGTGCACACCAAAAATACACTTCTTTGGATTGAGCCTAACCTTGTATTCTTCCAGCCTATCAAAGATGGAACTTAGTGTTGCTTTGTGATCCTGATGCTTTTTTGATTTGGCCAATATGTCAACCACATAGTCTTCAATAGTTTTGTGAATCATGCCATGGAAGATTAGCATCATATCTCTTTAGTATGTAGCCCCAACATTTTTCAACCCAAACGAAATCATGTTCCAATAGTAAGTCCCCCATGGATAAGTGAAAGTTGTCTTGTGTTGGTCCTCCTTAGTTATCATGATCTGATTGTACCATGAGAATCTATCCATTAGTGATCGCATTTCATTTCAAGCCATCATATCCACACTCACATCTATGTTTGGGAGAGGGAAATCATCCTTAGGGTATGCTTTGTTTAGGTCTCTGAAGTCTGTACAGATGCAGATGCCCCCAGTGGGTTTAGAGACAAGTACACTCTGGATAATCAATTGGCTGTATGAAGCCAACATCAAGGAGATTTTGTAATTAAAGTTTGACCAATAATACTACTTTTGGATGCATTTTTCTTAGCTTTTCTTTACTGGTTTTGCCTCTAGATAGACAACTAGATGGTGAACCACAATTTCTAGATCAAGACCAGGCATGTTGGCATAGGTCCATGCAAATTTTACCTTTCTTTCCCTTAGAAATGCAGCTAGGAGTTCTTGTTCTTTGGTCAAAAGTGATTCTATATAGAAGGTGATATGTGGTGTTTCTTTTGTTCCAAGGTTGACTCGATTGCACTTCTCTCCTATGGCTACTGACTTCTCCTGATGAATAGCACTAAGGGGAAGAATGAATACCTCATCCTTTGGCACCTTAGATAGGTTTTCACCATTGGATATGTCCTTTGTTTTTACTATTTTTGGGTCAAAACGTGCCATGATGTGGTTTTCACTTAAAGACCTAGATATTATTCTTAAATTTTCACTTTTATGACTAAGGGGGGTATTTGCAGGATCATGATGGGCCAAAAAGTGGCAATATGATGGGTATGTGGCTGACGATTTTTTTACCAAAATTGATGAAACAAAAAGGGTTTTTAAAGGAGATTCTCAACTTTCCACCAATATAAATTATGCTTTACTTTGAATTTAATAAGTAATTATTATTCATTTTCTATTCAAATTACAGTAAAGTCTGATTGATAGATTGATTGAAAAACAACTATAGCTTTCAAACGATATCATATTTTTTGAATCCAAAACATGTGTCACATTCTATGCTTCATATACTATAGGATTAATAAAAGAAAAAATGAATTTCATGAAGGTTTGACCAAGTTAAGGTGGTCGACATATGAGTTTTTATATTTTTAAAAGTTGTAATAAAAAATTCATAATTAATTATATACTTGGAAAAAAATTACAAAAAAATATACATCACATTGGGACATGAGTCCTTTACTTATATCTAAAATATTATAAAAATATTATCATTTTATTGTGGTTAGGGTGTTCAAAGCATAACCTACTTATTTTTTCTCTGAAATTTAAGTACTGCATTGAAATTTCAAATTTTACCAAATATATTTTTTCTTTTTTAAACAAACCTAGTAGTTTAGAAACTACATTCAATTTTCTACAAATTCTATTCTTACATATTTCTGAAATAATATAGATAACTTATTCAAATTTTTAAATGAAGTTGCCTAACTCTAATTTTTCTGATTTTTTTTCCACTCAAGGGCCTATTTTTTCCATGATGATCCCACACATACCTAGGGATTTAATTGTTTCTCCATAGTAGGCATGTGCATCTAGATCTATTTCGAATCCTACTTTATGATTTCCATATGGTATGGTATCCCACAATCCCATGAATTCTGAGAGAGCCTCATCGTTTTTGAATGTTTCCAAGATTGGTGATCCTCGTTGGTCATAATTGATGAGTTGGGGATAGACAAGTTTTAACTCATTGGTCTAATTACTTGGTTCAAAAGATAGGGTATTGATCATTAAAAGAGAGGAATCCTCAAATAACATCGGTAAGTTAGTGATGGGTTCCTCATCACACACATTGGTTATATCAAAGGTATAGTTATCTAAAGGTAAGCCTATGGATACTAGTAACTAAGGAGAAGCTTTGAATTTTTTAATTAGGGTACCTCTACCATGTATAGTTACCTTCAAAGGGGTACATCCAAGGCCAAGATTATTTATACGCTTCTCAGGAATAATGGGTTCCAAGAGGTCATTATCATTTTTCCCAAGATTTTCATTTTTATTTTAGCCCCACCCTTGAATTAATTGTAGTCCTTTGTTGTTATTGTCCATGGAAAGATCAGGTACAGGTCTTTCATATTGATATGGAAAACTTGATATATCCCTTTCATCTACCACTTCTTGACTTAGGTCCCCCCCATCTTTTGAATATGGAGGGGTCTGCTATGAAGTTTTGGGATGGTGTGTAAATTGGACGTGGTTTCCCATGAGATCTAGGAGATTATGGTAACTCTTCTATTACAAAGGCACTCTTTTTCAATTTTTAGTCCCCACACCCATTGTCTTGGATAATGACTTTACTATCAGAGATGTTGGGAATGGAGGGTGTCTTTGTCTCATAAAGTGGGGGCTAGGGTAGATGGGTCTATGTACAGAAAGGTGGGTCCCTCATCATTCTTTGGGACTTGAGGGATCTTGTAATACTTGGCTTCCATATTTTTGCAATAATGAAATGGCTCGGGATCACCATGGACTATGACCTCTTTATTTTGATAAGGAAACTTGACACATTGATGGACGGTCGATGCCATAGATTACATCCCATGAATCAATGGGTGTCGTAGAAGAATGTTCTACAACAATTCAATATCAAGGACTTGGCATGTAGTTTCCATGAATGCTAGCCCTAGTTGAATAGGGAGTTGAATGGTGCCTTGAGATACCCTTTCTTGGTCATCGTATGCCCTAATTGTTATACCTTTACCTCTTTCAATGAAATCTTTAGAGAATCCCAGATTCTTTATTAGCTTGATGGTACAAATATTTAGACCTACACCTCCATCCACCAATACTCTTTTAACTTTATTCTTATGGACCAAGACTTCGAGATGGAGTGTACGATTATGATATGGTTGAGTTTGGAGATCCTATTTATAGAATGTTAGGAGATGTGGTGTGGTGATGTGTCTAACCATAGCTTGGAACTAGTCTTCATCAAGATCCATTGGGATGGAGGATGTGGTTAATGCCTCTTCTAAGGTTTTCCTGTGCAGGTGAGATTTTCAGCAACTCCATGATGGAGATTTGGGCGAGCATTCTTTTTAGTTGGTCCAAGACATTATAACCATTGGGAATTGTTTTTGTATTAGAGATGGGTGCTTTGGGTGGTTGTGATGGTCCTCAAATGGTAATTCGCCCACCACGTGTGGTGACTCCACAGTTGGCTTTGGATCCTTTGATATTGATAACGGTGACCCACTCATCTAAAGATGTAACAACATGGTTCACATTGTTATACTTTGCTTTACCATTGTTGTTTCCCTTATTGTGATTTGGAATCAGATTCATGTATATTTTAAAGTCCTGATTCGCTGCAAGTTGCCCAACATTTATCATTTTATCATCAATGAGATCTTGCTTCAAATTCTTCAGTCTCATGCAACTGGCTATCATGTGTCCCTTGATTTTATAAAAATTGCAAAGGTGATTCTCGTTATACCATGTGGTTTCACTTGGGGCTCTTGATAGTTTTTGTAAACGAGGATTTTAATGAGATTCTTTTGTACTAATTTTTTCATAATAGATTCGATTGATTCCCCAAGGGGCATGTATTTTCGTTTGGGGGGATACTTGTTTTGTGGGGGTGGTCCCCCTTGATTATTCAGGTTGTTGACCACTTGATTGTTGTGTTGTTGTGATGATGTACTAGCTTGTGTGTTGTTTTGGTTATTGACTTGTAGTTGTTGATATGATTGTGTGTTTTTCCTTGGATCTCACTAATGATAACTTTGGTGTCAATGACACCATCGTTAGTGACATTCTTTTTCTTTCCCATGTGTGAGTTTTTTCATTGTAACTGGTTGATGGATGGTTATTATGATATGTTGGTCTTCCCCCTTGTGCAATAAGGGTTTGTTCGATGTTGAGCGCCTTCGGGATCAGCTAGTCATACGTAGTGATCCATTGGATTTTCAGATGGAAGGAAAAGGTCCTTTCAAGATTGGTGATGATAGTGCAGATTTGTTGTTCTTTTGGCATAACCCATTTGATCCTATTGGTCTTGGATCACTGTTGTTGTAAGAAAGATGCAAATGTCTCCCCCTTGGCTTATTTTAAGGAAGATAGCCTTTCTAGACTCATGTCCAGGCCTATGTTGAATGAATAGTTTTGTATGAATAATTCCACAATTTCTTGAAACTTTTTAATTCCAGGGGGAAGATGAGAGAACCATTCCATTGTTAGCCTAGCCAAACTTTGAGGGAAGAGTTGCATTAGATAAGAATTGTCTTATGCAACTTCCATTCAATGTACATGGAATTCCCTGATGTGATCCTCTGGGTTACCCATCCCATGATATTTGTCAAATTTAGGGATTTAAAATCCTTGTGGGAATGGCACCATTGCAATGCTTTTGTAAAATGGATAAGGGAACAAATTCCCTTGTGTTTTTGTTGTCTTTCCTGATTGAAGTTCTAGCACTTGTTGTGAGAGAAATTTGATTTGTGCATACACATCATTTTGTGGATTAGGTGGTGGGATGAATGTGTTTTGTGGTGGTTTGATTGCTTGGGTGATGGGTGGGGTGTTTTTTGTGTTCATGGGAGGCGGTTGCAAATTTTCCTGCATCAATAATGCTTGTTGGTATGCTTGTAATTGTTGTTGTTCCAACAATGCTTGTTGTTGTGCCAACAATGATTGTTGTTGGGCTAGTAGTTGAGCTACTTCTTGTTGTGATTTTTATTGTTTCAAAGCTTGTTGATATTCTTGCTACTAAGCTGCTTGTTGTTGTGCTTGGTATAGTGCTTGTGCGTGAGTTTGTTGTGCTTGATATTGAGCTTATGCCCAAGCTTGAGCTTGTTGAGCAGCTTGTCCAACTTGGGTAGTTTTTCCAGCTTGGGTAGCTTATGCAGCTTGGGTAGCTTGCACAACTTGTGTGGTTTGGGAAGCCTATGCAGCCTGTTGTTAATGCAATAAAGCTTGTGCTTGAGCTTAAGCAAACCTGCTATGCTTATTATGCAGCTCGCTATGCCTGCGCTTGTTGTGCAACTTGTGCAGCTTGTGCAGCTTGTTGATTTTGAAATTGTTGAAGTTCCTTTTGATAGGCTTGTTGGGCTGCTTGCAGTGTAATGTTGTATTGATTTTCCATGTTTGGGTTTGGAGGTGGAGGTGGAGGATTCAAAATTGTGTGAGATGGTGTGATAAGATTTTTTTGAGGTGGCTGTTGAGATGTTGTTTGAGTGAGTGTGGTAGATGGTGTGATTAATATGCTAGGTCCTTGGGAGACCACATTTTGAGGTGTAGTAATTGATTGTGTTGCTTGGATTGTTATCACCTATTGTTACGGTATCGATGGCATGTTTGCAAGATTTGGTATGTTGACTTGATTTTCGTTTGATTGATTTGGGATCAGTATGTTAGGTAAAGGGGGTTGCCTTAAACCAATGATTGATGTAGATGCTAATGTTAGAGGAGGTGATGGCAGGAGGATTGATCGTATGTTTCCTTGAGAAAGTAATGATGAGGCACCAAATATTTCCTCTTGTGGGTATGTGCAGGATCATGATGGGCCAAAAAGTGGTGATATGATGGGTATATATAGGGTATGTGGATGACAACTTGTTTTTACCCAAAATTGATGAAATGAAAAGGGTTTTTAAAGGAGATTCTCAGCTTTCCACCAATATAAATTATGGTCTACTTTGAATTTAATTAATAATTATTATTCATTTTCTATTTGAATTATAACTAAAGTCCTGATTGATAGGCTGATTGAAAAACATCAATAGATTTCAAACAGTATCATTTTTGAATCAAAACATGTGTCACATTCTATGCTTCACATACTATAGGATTAAAATAAAATGAATTTCTATGAAGTTTTGAAGGTGGTCGACATATGAGTTTTATATTTTTAAAAGTTGTAATAAAAAATTCATAATTAATTATTTACTTGGAAAAAATTACAAAAATATGCATCACATGGGACGAGTCTATACTTATATCTAAAATCTTATAAAAAATATTATCATTTACTATGGTTAGGTGGTTATACGGACACCTACTTCTTAAATTTTCCTGAAATTTAAGTACCACCAATGAAGTTTCAAATTTTCACCAAATAGATTTTTTAAAAGTAAACCTAGTAATTTAGAAACTACATTCAATTTTCTACAGATTCTATTCTTACATATTTTTGAAATAATATAGATAACTTATTCAAAATTTTATGGCAAGTTGCCTAACTCTAGTTTTTTTGAAATTTTTTCCACCTAAGGGCCTTTTTTTTCCATGATGATCCTGTACATACCCTTGTCTGAATAAACTCACTTGTCCTTGTGGTACCATGGGGAGAAAGACTTGTGTATTAAGAGGATATGTCGGTGATGTAGTGAAAGCGGATGGATTATTGGTATCATGAAAAATGAGGAACATATGGATGCTTTGGATCTTGAGGAGCAATATTTGGTAGACCCAAGATGGGCTTTGTGTCCAAGTCTTGGTTATTTACAAGGGGATGTGATTATAGGTTGACTTGGAGCAAGAGATGATGTGGGTTGTGGGATGGGTTGGATGACCTTTTGAAAAGATGGTGTGAATGGTATAAGTAGAATATTGTCAAGAGGTTTTTCCACAATAGTTCTTAAATAAAAATCATAAGGCAGTTTAGCCCCTTCTTTTGCTAATTCTAACATGTATTGTGAAGGATTAAGTCTCATCATTGTGATGACAATTTTGTTATTTTTAGGAGTTTGTACTAGTTCTATGATTTTGTCTTGAGTCATTCCTAGGACATTGTTGGTGATATGCTCCACTTGGCAACCTCCCTCTTGAAGATCTTGTCATAGTGGAGGAAGGTTAAGTGGTAGATTCTTAGATCCATTGGGATTGATTTCAGGAGTAGTTTGACTCAAGTCACTTGAAGTAGATGTTTCTTTGTTGGCTTCCATGTTCTTCTTGTGTTGAGAACTAGTTTGGACCATAAAATAAGGATCAAATTTCAGGAATATGGGAGGTGAACCTCTAACTCCTTAGGTTGGTCTAAACTTTAAGTAAAAAAAGAAAAATATAAGATGTTTAAGGATCAAGGGGTGGTGATGAGATAAATGAAAGATGGATGATGTGAATGATTGAACTCTTAAGAAACTTTGGAGGAGATACTAGACTTTAGGACTTTTTGATTTTTGATTTTTGATTTGATTTGATTTGGATTTTATTTTTATTTGGATTTTGGCTAATGATCTTATAAACCCCAAGATGTTGGATGTTATCTTGGAATAAAATTTCCACAAGGTGATAATTTAACTAAGTGTATAAAGAAGGATTCAACTTCACACACTTAGTCAAACAAGATGATTTTTATTTTGATTAGAAGGATTTTCCAAAAGTCTAATATGAATGATTTTTCCAAGATTTCTAAGAGTTGTTTGTGAGATGGGTTTTGATTGATGTTTAAGGATGGATGAAAGTATTGATTTTGATCCTAAATTAACCTAGAGAGACTTTTTCTTACTAGACCTTGGTATTGAAAAAAATTTATACTTCCTATGTGAGAAACTCAAAATGTTGAAAAAGACTTGGATTTTGATAATAATAGAATGAATACAAATTGGGATTATCTTTTGAAGTACATTTGTATAAATTATAGACCAATCTCTCTCTAACTTTGTAAAGTGTTGAAAGACATTTCTTGAGAGCTCTTGGACTAAGACACTTGGTAGACTTTGGTTTTCGGATTTTGATATTGCATGAAATCATTTGAAGAAACACATGTGTGGGGTTTAATATTCTCGTATCTTGCTTAATGAATTCTTTTTACCACAAACACTTTCTTGCTTAGCTTTTCAAACTAAATGTCTATCTATCAATTTATTTTCATCCCATAAGGTCCATTAGGTGGAAATCAAGAGAATCAAGGAAATAGTTCCCTAATCTTGACTTTAGTGAGAGAAAATTGAGATATAAGTCCAAATACTTAGAAGCCTCTAAGGATACAATTCCCAGGGACAACCAGTAATACTTGGATTTTTCAAAGGTATTTTCTCTTTCTAAAGGGTTTGAAATTTTGATGATTTTGTTGAATGTTTGTTTCTCAATATTTTGGATCCAAGCAACATGTTTAAATAACTCAAATATTGCACAACCCTAGGATAGAAAATAAATGATTTGTTGAATTTCCCACTTGGATTTCTCTAGGTGCGCTTATTCAGAGCGGATGATTAGAAGCTTGACCACACTGGCTCCCCTCCATGGCACTCACTTCTATGGGTCATCCAAGAAATAAACAAGAAACTAATCAAATATTGCTTGTAATTTGAATGAAACTAACTAAACCTCCATCCGATAGGGGAAATGGTGCTCCTTTGATGTGGAAAGAAGCCCTTTCCCAATCCATTGATAAGCTTGATGAAGTTGAAGATGATTCAAGAGTGAACTTGACTATAATATAGCTAAAATAGATGAAAATGATGGAATGCTAAGAACTCAAAAGACTATAGTGATAATGCATGAAGTTATGGATCCATATTGTGAAAAGGATGCCTCTATTTATAGAAGCCAAGGGTTGAAGAATGAGAGGATTTGATGAATGTGGGATAAATTGAGAACCAATGAGAATAAACCAAGTGTCACAATTCTATTGGTTGACGGTGGAGCACATTTTGGGAAATCTATGAGTGGAGGAGGATGGAAGAGAAGTAAATGTTGTTGGTTGAGAATTTGAAATTGGTGTAAGAGGAATTGAATGAGATTTGAGAGGATGTAAGAGGATTTGAAAGGTTGTAAGAGAATTAAATGCAGATGTAAGAGGATGTGATAAAAAATTTAAATCATTTGGAGGGAAATTGAATGAGAGGTTGTTAAGAGGAGTATTCCTTGGAATATGCCTTGGTGAGGGAAAATAGATGAATTAAATAATTAATTGAAATTATTTTCATGTGCAACCTAGTTAGTTGACCATGAGTTGATTTAACTCTTGAGGATTTAAAAGCTAGAGGAATTGATAATGATGATTAGAAAGTTGGTTTAGCATTAATTAATCCAAAATTAATTAATTGAAGAGGATTAGGAGATGTGACATTTGATTTGATTATTTTTTAATCAAAGAGAGGATTTAATTAAATAAGATGAATAATTAGTTAGAAGAATGATGAATTAATAAAATAAATTTAATTATTTGATTCATAGCTGAATTTGTTGAGTTTAATTGAATAATGTTGATTATTCAATTAATTGATCAATTTGAGATTATTTTTTTAGAAGAAACGGTGTTAGTTGATCGAAATCAAATGTCTAGTATCAATCAGGACATTTTATGTGTCCACAAAATACATTCAGATCATCAGAGGAAAGAAAGCCCACATTGATTGGGGGACCCAAATCAGTGATGAAATCCATGAGCGATTGATAAATGTGCCAACCACTCTAAAGTTCTACATGACTTCTTATTTGGTGTATGTTACTGCTATGATGAGGCAATTCATAGGGCTATCTACAAAGGGGAACTGACATTCTGTACCCATGTATAAGTATTTTTGTCAGTTGGAATTGAAGGAAAGTCTTCATCATTTTAGGAGGGTAATAGACACCTTCTTTGTACCTATGATATTTTCATTTTGACCCAACTCTTGAAAGGAAGAGTTTCAAACGAGGCCTACAAAGTGGTAAGTAAGGTCGGGTGTATATTCTTGAAATTTCCAACTTTCACCTACATGAGGGTAGGTTGGTATATTGGGTGTCCATACATTTTACCCAGATATCCCTCAGATAAGTGGATACTCGTGGAGCTATACAAACATCTAATTTCAGTTCACAAGGAACACATGAGGACTCACAAACCAGGTTTCAAATTTCCACTAACGATTGGTAGACATACCATTCATAGTGTACAAAAGGCAAAGTCAATTACTACAAAAATGCAGATCATGACAATAAGGACATACAAATACAGGTTTGACTTTGACTACTAGGATGTGAACAAGAATAAAAGAAAGTTCATCGAAACAAGTACCACTTCAAGGTCATATGGGATGAATTCAAAGATGAAGAAGACATACACAAGATGGACTTTTGTAGGGTAACTGTAGAGTAGATAAGAGATCTTGGTGTGGCTGATCTAAAAGATGATTCCAAAGATCCTAGTGACATCCTTAACTCTGCCTACGAAGAAAATGAAATTTCTAGGAGACCTCTTCCTACAGTACAACGGTCTAAGAAAGAAAGTGTCTCCGCTAGGGAAAGGCTTGCCCCCATATTGTCCAACATAGTAGAATGGTTGCAGAAACATGGTTTCCACATGAAAGCCTTCAAGATAGAATCAAAAGGAGAAGTACTTGGAGCAAAATCCACCCAACAACAGGAACTCTGCACAAAAGACAAGCATGCGGCTACTCCCTCTTCTGCCCAAAGAGGTCCTAGAATCAAGTTCACTATTGGAAAAAAGGATACACGAGTAGTTGAAGAAGAAGAGGCCACAAAATTTGAATCAACTCACTCAAAGGAAGAGGGCTAACTTCTAAAGAATAAGATTCTAAGGAAGAAGGAAATGAAAGCAAGGAATCGACTTCTGAAGAAGAATCTAAGGAAGAAGAGTCTATTGAAGAAGAAGATTCTACAAAAGAGCAAGAGTTTGTAGAAGATGAAGGTGAACAAGAAGGTGATAAGGAGGAAATCAGGCATGAGAAAGAACAAAATTTATCTCCACATGAGAATGTTGTTGAAGACTTTCCCAAAACATCATTGCTTGTTACTCCAAATGTTACTCACACACCTTCCAATCCTACCACTCCAGCACCTCTTCATACCTAACCTCTTCCCACATCTACCATACATGTTGTGGATGTCTCCATTCCCCCTATAGTATTAACCACCCTAGCCACTCCCACAATTTCAAAATCTCAAAATGTTGATGTCTGTCAATCTCTCCCTCATCCATCCCGAGCTTGTCATCTCGATCTTTTGATATCACTTTAAAAGCTGAATTTGATAGGTTTATGAATGAATCTTTGTAAAGTCAACTTGGTGTGCAATCTACTAGAGCAATCATGATAGATACTACCCCGATTGTTATCATACCAAGTATTTCTATAGAAGTGACTACAACACAAGAGTTGACGATGAGTCAAGAAGTGTAAACTTCCTCTTTTTCCCCTTGGTTGGTATCTCAAGTATCGAAGTGAAATCAATAGATGATCTCTCCAGATGAGCTCGATCTTGAAGAAATAGCCCCTCCAAAAGCCAAGGGGAAGAAAAAGGAAAAACAACCCTCAATGCTTCATGCTGACAAGACTAGTCATAAGTTTGTAGAAATTGGTCTACCGCCACAAGAGGAAGGAGATGTAAACATGGAGGACTACATTGTCACAAGAGTCTAGCTCGACAAGATGACAAATGAAAGTGCCAAGGTAGATGCACAAGTAGTCCTGGATGCATTGGTAGGAAGGCTTGACAAGATGGAACAAGCCGGAGATATGTACAAGTAGAAGGTTGAATGCTATGTAGTTATTTTGAGGAGACTTGCAAGATCTTCAAGAAATATCCAATCTGTGGCTATAGTAAACCTTGAGGAAACAGCAGTACGAAAGGAAGAGAAGTTCGCCTCCAAGTGTAAGGCATTGTATGATTTCATTGATGAAATTATAGAACTGTACCATAGAAAAATGGATATTTCTTGCTTGACATGGGAATAATTCGTAATAAATTAGACTTAACAAGGCCTTGATTTGGTGTTGTGAGGTGTTTTTCATATCCACACTACGTCATGGACCCTTTCAAATGCATTAAACGATGTCTTGTAAAGGTGTTGTAAAGTCTTGTAACAAGATTTCATGCTTTTCTAGACTTAATGAACCCATTTCTCCCTAACTCAACATTATAAAATGAATTTAATTGCATTATCACATCAATCTAGAAGACTTGTAAACTAAATTTAATTTCTACCTAGTGTTGTAATGTGTTTTACACATTCTCATTGGTTATTGTGCCTTTCTAGGCTATGTGGACCTCATTTTAGTGTTGTAAAGTGTATTTAATCACACTTTCACATTGAATTATATGTCCCAAGGCCTAATTGACATTTACATCATCACTAATAGACCCCTATTACCCCACTTTGTGCATCTTGAGGCTTAAATTGATCAAATAGCTGACAAAGTTATTATAAACAACTTATTTCCTTACTTCCTAACATCATAGTTGTCAAATGGTCTGCTTAGGGACTAATTCACCACCTGTGGTGAATGAGTCCCTACCAAGTGGGACTGATTCACCCAAGGTGGTGAATGAGCCCATTTGTAACATTTTTTACTATTGAGTAGGAAATTTTGGGATTTAAGTTTATTATTTTTACATGTCGGCCTTAGGGATCCAATTTATGGGCTAATAAGGTGAATTTCCTATAAAATCAACTCTCTAAACCCTAAATCATAACCATTCTTCATTATTCATCCATCATTCTTCTATCTCAAGTCAAGCAAGTTAGGGTTTCATCACTTCAAATCATTAAGATAGAAAATTTCAGACATTCAAGATCAATCTTCATGGCAAGGTAATCAACTCCTTTATTACATATTTCATTACATTATTTCTCTATTTTGGTTGAATTACCTAAAAGGGTTTTATCCAAGGTAAACCCCCATGCCCTAACATCCAACATTTCTCTTTCTTGTCTTGTGTGTTTGCAGATTTAGACATCTTGGAGGCTTAAAAAACATTGAATATTGCATTGAAAAGTTTTTAAAGTCTTCTCTTCATTGAACACGTCAGAATATCAACAAAAACTCACTTTTAGGTTTGGAAACTAGAGTTTCAGAAGCAGACACCTGTAGAAAGCCAAAGTGTAGACTGAGAGCTCCTATTTCCTCTTTTGGATCTTCAAAAATTCAAAAGTGTACTCATTCACCATCAGTAGCCAATGAGTCCCATTTCTAGGCCAAAACAAGTTTTTTTTCCTTTCTAGATACCCATTTGTCCAAAATGGGTTCTGAGTTAGTTTTACAGAACTAGGAAAAATTCGCCCAGAATGGGAAATGAGTCATAGTAGGAAAAATTTACAACATCAACAACATTTCAAATGTCATTTCCCACCTCCTTCCATATCTCAGGTGCTCACTTTTAGTTTCATCCATTTCTGTTTCAGTTTTGCATTCATTTCTAGGTGTTTTTGCATTCCACAATGTGTTTTCAAACAAGTTGTTTTTCTTTAGTTTCCATTCAATAATCAGTCCATTTTATCAATTTATTGTATATAGATAATTTCATTTAGGCATAATTTCATCATAAATATCTTATATTGAGTGAACCACCTAGATTTTGTGGTGTGGGATCTCTCTTTCCATTAGGTGAAAGACCCTAATTATGCAAAAGAGACATAGCATTCCACCCCCTTAAAATATATGGTTTGTTTTGGTGAACCTTCTTTTCAAATACTTCTCTTTTTTAATTTGGTGTCCTTCATCATAGATCTAGCCTTGCATTGTGAACCAACAATCTTGTGGTTGGGATTCTATAAACTACTCTTGCACTCTTAGGATCTTTCACTTAAAAGGAGAGATAGAATAAACAACAAAATTGAAGTGGTTAACTCAAATAATGGAATTTATGATGAAGTTAAGACTAAATTAAATGATCTAAATGCGACTAGATGATGAAATTGATTAACTATTGATGCAAAACTAATGTAAAATGCAATGTTTGAAAACACAATGTGATATGCAAGAATGAACTAAAACATGAAGAAATGCAAAACATAAATGAAAGAGAATAAACAGAGTGCACCTGGAGACATATTACAAATTTGAGAAGATTTTGGAATGCTGGAAAATTCAATTTTGATGACCATTGGGACTCATTTGCCACTGATGGCAAACCATTCCTCCTACTGGTAAAATCTCTTGAATCAGGTTTCTGACTGTCGAGAACTGGAATCTAAAAAAATCACACCTTTTAGTCTTCAAGTGGCACTCATTCACCACTGATGGAGAATCAATCCTCTTCCAAAATTCTATGAAATCAAGGATCAATTCTATAGCTCTAGATCTGCACTTGTCTTCTTGTCAGGTTGACGGAGTCAAATCTATAGAAAACAGACTGTAGGTTGTCTCCAAGCTTGAAATAGGGTTTTGTTGACTTGAAACATTTTTTTGAATTCTTGTCCACCTTTCAACACCTAATTTCTTAACAAATCTACATACACAAGTCTGCAAACACACATGCAAAAGGGGGAAAATGGTTAAGGGTTAGGGTATAGGGATTTTCCCTGGTCAAATCCCACTTTGGTAATCAAACCCTTAATAAAGAAATGAAATGAAATAAGCAAGGAAATGATGAATAACAACATGCAAATTTCCTAAACTCATCATGACCTTGTTGTAGAAATTTGAAGATATGTCAATGGTTGCTCAAAGAATGCTTGATTGATGTTTGATTGAATGATGCAAAGTGATCAAATGCTAATTGATGTTGAATGAGTGAATGCTTGAATGAGGGTGATGTCATAATAGTGGTTTACAATTCTTGAGAGGAACGAATTTTAGCTGAAATCACATATTTTTAGAAAATATAATGATTTAAGCCTTAAAAAGTTCCATTTTAAGGATTCCAATTGAAGAGGGTTTGATCAAATCACCTTAGATCAAACCCCTTGACAGAACCCTCGCTAGTTTTAAACCATACCTATAAATGCTGCCTCCTTGACACCTATCAAAATGTCGTATAAAAAATCACTTTTGATTTAGACTTCAGATCAAATGAATTCATTTAAAATTTATTTCAAATGATTATGGTATTCCTTAGAATGCTTTATCCAATGAATATAATTTTTATGTTTTGTTCTTGTTATGTATTTGTTTTTAAGTTTTATTAACATAGGTTTTCATCGTGAAATGAATTCCTTTGTTCTTCACATGGAAAAATAGAAGATTATCAAAAGAAAAGAAAAATGATGTACTAGATATTGAAGTCCTTGATCCAATAAAAAAATAAATAAAATTTTGATATATACAAAAAAAGTTACGCTTTATACAGTCGCGCTATGTCTGAATTGTAATAGGTTTGACTTCGAAACTTGATTAAAGAAAAAATATTCAATAAAAAACCATCTAACCAAGTGGAAGCACTAGGCATCGGAGTTAAAAATCTAAATTCAAAAAAATTATAATTTTATTCTTCATGGAAAAAGGCATGCTGCTTATACTGCAAAGGCCACTTTTAAAATGTTGTTTCTCAAAAATCTATTTCGTGGGATGAAAGAGGCAATTTGATTCAAAAATTTTGAAAATATTTTAGAATCTACAAACAAAATTTGATGAGACTCTAGTTTGCACCATCTTCAAATTCCTCACAGTTTAGCCACTATAGGTGCCCGAATGTGAAGATTTAGTTAAAAATAATAATTTCAGTGTCCAGTTTGGCCAAAAATTGTAAACCACTATTATGGGATCACCCATGAATTAGGTGTAAAATGAATGGAAAACACTTATTTATGTACTCTTGTGCCCTACTAACCTAATGATACCTCATCATAGGCAACAAAACTTATGGTAGTCTACCAAGTGAGAAGACCCAAAAGGTGAGAAACATACACTAGTTGGTATGTACTCACAAACACATAGGTGGCTATGGGGAAATTCATGCCCCTGAATGGGCTTCCCACTCAAGCATACTAAATTTATACCTCCTAATAATTTTAACAAGGCGCCACAAAGGAAAAATGTTGGTTCGTTCTTCATGAGACAAGAAAAGATTTGTATGCTTAGAACTCATGAGCAAAAAATAAGGTACCACAGGCATGCAAGTTGCATTATGCAAGGTGGAAAAGATGTAAAAATGTAAAATGAAAAATGTGTTTAAAGGAGTCTTGTTAAGTTCATGCAAGGTTTATCACTTAGGGGACATTGTGTCTAATGTCTCCAAGAGAGGACCAATCAAAGAATAGTATATCCACATCTTAGGGGATGTAGTGTGTTTCATCAGGCCACTAAGAGGAATGTAATATTCTAAGAAAGATCACCCTTATGAAGGACATCACACCCAATGTTATCGACAAAGTGACAAATGCATCATATGAAGTGACAAGGCTGCACTAGGAACCAAGAATTCAAATGAAATGATGCCAATGTATGCCCCCCAAATTAAATAAATTGCTATACACCATTCTCTGAGAAATTAATTTAGAGTAGTGAAGGAAAGAAAATGCAAAAAGAAGAACAAGACATGAGAGCCAACTTTGAAAGCCCCTATGTCAAGTCAAGTAAGGCTGCTTCATGTAAACGAAAAAGAAAATAAAAGAAAGGGAAATTTCCCCTCAGAAAGGAACACACCAAACACATAAGGGATCTATGGATTTGGGGTCTATATGTTCATTGCTGCAATGTTCTTATGAAAGATCTCAGAACTATCATCATTCCCCAAAGCACATAGAATTGAAGAATGACACAAAGAGAAAGGAAAATATAGAAAATAAAAAGTCCGTTTTGGGTCAACATGAAGAGAGACATTGTTTCAACACTTTGCATCATCCCCAAAAGGAAAAACACAAGCTTAAAAGAAATGAAAAGGTGAAAGAAAAGGAAAATCCTTTTGGGTCAACATGCAGACATTTCAGTCTCAATGCCTTGCATCATCCCCAAAAGGAGAACATAAGAAAAAGACAAAGGAAAAAGAAAAAGGGACCTTTTGGGTCAACATGGAAGAGACATTGGGTGTCTCTATGCTTTGTGTCATCCTCAAAAGGAAAAAAAAAAGGAAAAAAAGGATTTTTTGGGTCAAATATGGAAGAGACATAGGGTGTCTCTACGCTTTACGTCATCCCTAAAACTTGGAGAACACAAAACAAAAGAAAAAAAGGAAAAGATAAAGTACAACATATAGAAGAATAGAGGTACCAATAGAGTAAGTGTACAAAGAGAGAGAGAGAAGATAAAACACACAATATGGGGGAACATGATACACACATAAAACCAAATCAATGAAAAATGAAAATGTAAAAGGAGCTAGTAATGCAAATGTAAGTCAACCATTAACCGAGTTATTGGCTTCTTAGTCTCAAGCAGTCTAAGCGGAAGGTGAATAACAAAGTTAAGAGACAAAGAAAAAATGTATTACAGGGACAAGGCTAACAACTTCGTGTCTCCACAAAGTGTAAGACAAGAATGAGAAAAGGTAGGTGATGGGAAAGATCATACAATAGTAAGAATGGAAAATTCTACAACTATGGCATGATAGAGGGATTTGGTTTTAAGGGATGATAGGGAAGCAGTCGGTATAAGTGAAGTGATACTTGTCCAATATATCTTTCAATGTCTGACATTCTTCAATTCAATGTCCAAGAACATGATGATATTTGCAATATGGTATGTTAGAATCTTTAGGATGAATGACCATCCTGTTTGAAGGTGGTAAGAGGATAAGTCCTTTGTTTAAAAGAAATTGGAGTCTCCTTTCACATTTAGGTGGTGGATGGGTAGGAAACTTGACTTTTTCCCATTTGTAAGGTCATTTTCATTTGCTAGATTCTCCTTTTTCATGAATGGAAGGAGGAAGAGGAACCATGGGGATCCTAGCATCCTTGTCATTAGAATAAGGTAATGGTTGTTCACATGGAAGAAGAATGTTCAAGTTAGGAGGAGAATCAAAGATCATTGTACCATCATCGTGAAGTCTCCAATATTCAAATGGAGGCTTATCAACATGGGGAGGATCTTGATATACTAATCCTATTGTATTTTCTTTTGTTGGTCTTTGTTCGAAAAGTTGGTGAATGTCATGTTTTGTTGTTATATCACATCCTTTTTTACTTAGGATAGTAAAGCCTTTTTCATATGTTTCTTCAAGATTGATTGTTGTGTTTGTAACTTTGTTATCATAAAATGGTTGAGGATGTGGTTGTTTAGAGGAACTAGGTCCACCTATGGGAGGGAACTTAGGTCATTCATTTGTTTTAGTATGTAGGTATCCAAAGTGATTAGGAGGTGCAATAGTAGGAAGATCTTGTGACATCGTGGATGGGTAAAAGGATGCATTGATTTCAAGATTACGAAGATATTCGTTTAATAACTTATTCATGTTATTGTCATCTTCTCCAAAGATCTCTACATCACGAGGAGGACAATCATGAGGAGTTGAAGGAGCATGAGGTAGCTCAAGGTCATTAGGATCACAACCAAAGGCACAATTGGACATGTCCTCTAAGGACTAAATGAGTCCAAACCCAGTAGATTTTATAACCAGGATGAACAGATTTTACCAGATTAGATATGAAAAAATGAAATCTAAATGAGTCTTTCACTAATGCAATTTGAGAAACCCTAGGATGCAAAAACAAAGAAAAACCTAATTGAATGTTGATGCAAATGAAACTAGGAGGCAAGATGCAATTGAAATCAGAAAGATAATGTGTTCTATATGCAATTTCACCAAATTGAACCAACAATTTTGTTGTTGGGGTTCTATAGACTACTCTTGCACTCTTAGGATCTTTCACCTAAAAGGAGAGAGATAGAATAACCAACAAAATTGAAGTGGTTCACTCAAATAAGGGAATGTATGATGAAGTTAAGACTAAATGTAATGATCTAAATGGAACTAGATGATGAAATTGATTAGATATTGATGCAAAACTAATGTAAAATGTAATGTTTGAAAACACAATATGATATGCAAGAATGAACTAAAACATGAACAAATGTAGAACAAAAATGAAAGAGACTAAACAAAGTGCACTTGGAGACAGATTATAGATTTGAGAAGATTATAGAATGCTAGAAAATTCACTGTTGATGATCAATGGCATTCATTCGCCAGTGATGGCAAATCATTCCTCCTACTGCTAAAATTTTCTAAAATAGGTTTTCAACTATCGAGAACTAGAATATGAAAAAATCACACTTGTCAGTCTTTAGGTGGGACTCATTCGCCATTGATGCTAAATAAGTCCTCTTTGAAAATTCTATGAAATCAAGGGTCAATTCTATAGCTCCAGATCTGCACTTGTCTTCATTTCGGTTTGATAGATTCAAATCTATAGAAAATAGACTACAGGTTGTCTCCAAGCTTGAAATAGGGTTTATTTGAATTGAAACACTTTGTTGACTTCTTTTCCACTTTTTAACACCTAATTGCGTGAAAAATCTACATACACAAGCCTACAAACACACATGCAAAAGGGGAACAATCGTTAAAGGTTAGGGTATAAGGATTTTCCTTGGTCAAATCCCACTTTGGTAATCAAACCCTTAATAAAGAGATGGAATGAAATAAGCATGGAAATGATGAATAACAACATGAAAATTTCCTAAACTCACCACAACGTTGTTGAAGAAATTTGAAGATATGTCAATGACTGCTCCAAGAATGCTTGATTGATGTTTGATTGAATGATGCAAACTACTCAAATGCTAATTGATGTTGAATGAGTGAATGCTTGAATGAATTAGGTGTAAAATGAATGGAAAAATACTTATTTATACAATCTTGTGCCCTAATAACCCAATGATACCTCATCATAGGCCGACATAAGGTAATTTTTAATAAAAACCCGAAATAAAATTTGAATTATTATGAATTTTGAGCCAAGAGGGACTCATTCGCCACCCATGGTGAATGGGTCCCACCTTGGGCTTGTAAGTGTGGGTTGGGAATTAAGTTGCATTTAATGTTGTTTGTCAGGTTTACATTCAAAAATGCACTTAATTATGACTTGTGAGTGCATAAAGGGGTAAAATAAAGCATAAGAAAGGTGTAAATAGTCAAAAAAAGCCTAGACTAGTGTGATCTTGTTACAAGACCTTACAATAGTTCAAAATAGGACTTGACAAGTGATGAAAAGGTGATTTTTAGGTGAATTATAATGAAAAGAGTTTAGAAAAGTGTAGAAATGTGTTACAACACTTCATAACATGTTCACAAGACATCATAATTTGAATATTTAGGACCTAATATGAATGCGTAAGTTACATTGCAACATTAAATCAAAGCAAGATAAGTCAAGTTACATTATAGGAAAAAGGCCTAAAAGACCATTAAAATGTCAATGATCCATTTTTCTATGGTACACATTGATCTTTCATTAGGGTTTGCATGGATTCATTTGCATGCTAGGTTTCAAATTTTGCATTCATAAAAAGTGCATTTAGGTTGCATTTTTGGCATCTCAATTCATTTAAATTTTCTAAAATTCTGCATTTTTAAATTAGGTCTGCATCATAGAACTCAAAAAACATAAAAATCACCCAAAATTATCTTCTTCTTTTTTGAAAAGTCCATACTGGGACTCATTCGCCACCTTGGGTGAATCAATCCCTTTTCACCCCTAAAAATACCCTTTATAGAGCCGAAAACCCTATTTTTTAGCTTATGTTTGGTGCCATTACCTCCATATATCAATTAGTTGAGTTTCTGTAACATTTATTTCATTCAATTTAGCTTAAATTAGCTCATTTCATGAATTGCTTACTTGCACTTTTGCAATCACAACATTTCATTTTTAGATTGTTGGATTGTGTAAACAAAAAATTAGCTTACTTAAATTAGCTCAAATTAGCTTACTTAAATTAGCTTAAATTAGCTTACTTAAATTAGCTTAAATTAGCTATTTTCATGAATTGCTTACTTGCACTTTTGCATTCACAACATTTCATTTTCAGATTGTTGGATTGTGTAAACAAAAAATTAGCTTACTTAAAAACTAAAAATTACATTTCCTTTTAAGTCATTGCATTGCACTTTTTTTCCTCTTTCATCATAGCATGTTTTCTTTCAAAAGATGTGGCTTTGATTTCGTTAATAATGGATTGTATAAATACAACATTCCCTCTTATGAACTCCATTTCGATTACAACAATGAGGAATTTAGGAAACATGATCAAACCATTGACACAATCCTTAATATTACATTGTGCATTGGTGCGAATGGTAGTGTAGAAAATTATAACAATCATACTTGTTCTTCCCCGATACCTCTCCTATTAGTGGGGAAGGTATGTTGCTGAAGGAAGCTACAAAAATTGAGATTTTTTATTGTCCATTTCCTTATTCCCCTTTGGAAGATGTTAGAAAACACGAACATGAGATCATAGACACATTTCTCAATATCACCTTAACTAGTTTCCATAACCATGACAATCCACCTTTCTCATCTCCTAATATCTCTCCTTGATGTAAAGAGGATAGGTTGGTGTTAGAAGACATCTCTATTAAGAATCATGAAACACTTGATCCTCCCTTTCCTAATGCTCATCCCATTTGGGATAATTTTTTTGAAAATCATAATGGCCCTTCTCTAGATGCCTCCCCCACTTTTGATGAAGCTACTTTACCCTTGGATGAACATATTACAAGATCTCTTTGTAGGGTAGATAATAATGAACAAGATAACGAGACGTTAAAGACAATGGAAACTCAACTAACACCTTCTCCTAATCATCCTGCTCTTGATAATCCCATCATTGATCATTCCCTTAGTGGTGATGCAGCCATTTTGGAAGAACCAAGCCTTATCTATCAAGAACGTGGGGTTGTTTTTCTCCTAAACACTCTCCTTCTATGGAGAATATCATGGTGCTAAAAAACAACAAAAATAATGATGTGTCTTCCTTCAATAAAAGGTGATTCTAGATTGCCCTTTATTAGAGATACATCAAAACAAGACTGTTGAGATTATGAATGCGCAAGTGTCCATTAGATCCCCCTTAATCAATGGACCTCATACATACCTCGTGGGACATCCTAACAACCCTCTAATTATCTACCAACCTTCACACAAACAATACCCTCAAAATAAACCTGAACTTATCCTTTAACCTCCTCAAAATAGTTTCGTAGCAATTGAGTCATAATACTATTTCTCATATGTGTAACAATCAAAACAATATGTGACCCCCACAACCAACCTGCCACCATTACCATTGCTGAATCATAAACCATCTAACTCTTTCTTGCTAGGTCGCAAGGAGTATGATCTTATTGAGCAACTTAAGAATACTCCTACTAAGATAACATTGTGGGACCTTCTTTAGCCCTCCCCTCGCTATCACAAAATGATCCAAAAATCCTTATAAAATGTTCTTGTCCCTTCTAATGTACCACCAACTGATATAGCCACAATTATTCAAGGACTAAACACTGGCATTGTTTTCCACAAAACTGAACTCCCCTCTTTGGATGTGCAAAAATAAATTGAAGCTTTCATGATCATAACACAATGCAAATTAAAAGGGATAAAGAGAACTCTTGTAGATACTAGTTCTTCCCTCAATGTGTGTAGTGTGAGCCTTTTGGATAGGCTTGGCATTGATCAATCAACCATTCAGTTTAAATTTTTTTCTATTAAGGGATTGAAAATGTTGAAAATAAATGGCTAGGGGTGATCATTATACCTCTTACTATTCAATTGGCCACCTTGAATACACCAATCCATGTTATGCCTTGTGAAATTTCATGTAATCTGATCTTAGGCAGACAATGGATTCATGCAATGAATAGTGTTCCTTCCACTCTTCATCACAAAAAGAAATACATCTACAACAACAAAGTCCACACACTTGATGTCAATCTTGAACCTGATAGTGTCCTACAACTTGAGAAAAACAAAGAAAATTCCTTAAACACATCAACATCACCTACACAACTAGAACATGTTCAAAAAAAAGACAAATAACAACATATTGAGCAAGTCACGATGCTATCAAAAGATGATTTGGGTTCCTTGGATTTTTAACATGACTCAGATGACTTTTTGAAAGCATCTTCCTACACCACTTTAGCAAAAGAAGCAACTTACACAACAAAATTTGATCAACATAATCATGAACAACCTCCAACTTCAAAAGAAATGAAGGAGCTTTATGGACGTGGTTATGAGCTAATGAAACAACTTGGATATAGTGGAAAATTTTGTGGTGCTCATGAACAAACCGTATAGATCCTATTACACAACAAACCACTCATGGTATTGGATATTTTCCTTTGATATAGATCTACAAGCCTTCACTCAACATAAACAATCTCACACAACATACTCCTAAATTATCCTTAACACTCGTCCACCCTAAACTCCTTGACACTAGTGGTCTTGAACATCATCCTTTACACAATATGACACAAACAAATACACCTTCACTTAATGTCAATACCATCTCACAAGACACCAATGATTGGTATTCGATAGATTTTCTCTCCTCTTCTAAGAGTGAGAAAAAAATCTTGCAATCTAGAGAAACTTGTGTAAGTATGACATCTACTACTACTAGATTTATATCTTTGACGTAAACCATAAGACTACCTTCTACCATTGATCAAGAGGGTATCTTGTTGAGACTCCTCGAAGATCACTTGATCACCCTCCCTCCCAAAACTCAAAAGAAATTCTCTTACAAGACTTCATTCTATTCCTATCATAGAGTTCATGGTCATTCCACCAATGAATGTAAAGCTTTGAGTCATAAAATCCAACACTTTCAGGAATTTGGCATTCTTCCTTCTGTGGGGGCATCTAATTCCTCTAATTGATACCGATTTTGAATCTACCATTCACCAATCATTTTGGCTCACACTTGTCCTACACTCAGTGGGGGAACAGGTTTGATAGCCTTGTCCATGTATGTCACCTGTTATTGCCTCTTTTGGCTAGCCATTAACCTTTCATGAACATATAAGAGAAAGCTTGGGATGTGGAAGACATGCCTTAAGTTGGCTTGCATGTGACATACTACCTTTTTCATGACATAGCTTATTGGAAACATATGACTTGGCATAGGTCTTTCTAAATAAGCTCTGATGTCCTCTTCTTCTACTTTAAAATTTCTCATAGTAATGGTGTTCACAACTACTTTAAAGTGGGAGCATACATCACCACTCACATTTCATTGTGCGATTTCTTTCTTATTGTGATGCATCCTTCTCTTGGTGGAGTCATTGGGCTTGATTCCCTCCAAGAGCTTGATACTTCCTTTGGAACATCCTCTCTTGGAAACGTTAAGAACATTGTTCCCTAAGATGATACCTTGCACAAACTAAGAAAAGTCCCTTTGAACAATCCTTGCACTACCTTGCCTTAACAATGTCTATGAGTGTCAAGCATACGAAGGTTTTCTTACCTCATAGAGCTTGAAGATCCTTTTTGTGGCACCATATTAAAGTTATTAGGAGGTATAACTTTGGTATGGTTAAATGGGAAGCCAATTCTGAGGCACAAATTTTCCCATAGCCACCTATGTTTTTGTGACCACATATCGGCCGTATATGTCTCACCTTTTGGGCTTTCTCACCCAGTGGACAATCAAAATTTTTGTGGCACAATAGTGAGTATACTTGGGCCTTCTCACCTAGCAAACAACCATGAGTTATGTTTCCCCAAAGTGAGTACACTTTTCTTTTTCCAAACAAACAAGCCTAGATCTAATCCACAACTAGTTGGACAAACGATTGAAGCTTGATCCACCTTTTCATTTTCATTTTTCTCTTCCTTCTAGTTCTTTCCATTGCATGATATTGTATCTTCTCTTGCTGCAAATCAGTCACCTTGTGTATGTTCTTTTGTGCTTTTGTTAGCATGAAATATGATCTTGGATCCTAGGGGCTTGTCCAACCTCCTTTGGTCTTTATCATCCTTTGTCATCTGTATTGGTATGATCGAACATCTCTTGAATGTCTACTTTAGTGTGAGTTTGAATCAAGTTCATCCTCTCACTAAAGTGGGGAATGAATATACTGTAGAAAAATGGACATTTCTTGCTTGACATGGGAATAATTCATGATAAATTGGACTTAACAAGGCCTTGATTAGGTGTTTTTCACATCCACACTAGGTCTTGGACCCTTTCAAATACATTAAATGATGTCTTATAAAGGTGTTGTAAAGTCTTGTCACAACATTTCATGTTTTTCTAGACTTAATGGACCCATTTCTCCCTAATTCAACATTATAAAATGTATTTAATTCCATTATCACATCAATATAGAAGACTTATAAACTAAATTTAACTTTTACCTAGTGTTGTAATGTGTTTACACATTCAAATTGGTTCTTGTGCCTTTATAGGCTATGTGGACCTCATTTTAATGTTGTAATATGTATTTAATCATGCTTTCACTTTTAATTCTATGTCCCAAGACCTAACTGACCTTTACATCATCACTAATAGGCCCCTATTACCCCACATTGTGCATCTTGAGGCTTAAATTGATCAAATAACTGACAAAGTCATCATAAAAACATTATTTCCTTACTTCCTAGCATAATAGTTGTCAAATGGACCCCTCTGGGACTAACTCACCACCTGTGGCAAATGAGTCCCTGCCAGGTGGGATTGATTCACACAAGGTGGCGAATGAGTTCCATTTGGACCATTTTTTACTTTTGAGTGGGAAATTTTGGGTTTTAAGTTTATTATTTTTAGATGTCTTCCTTAGGGATCCAATTAATGGGCTAATAAGGTGAATTTCCTATAAAATCAACTCTCTAAACCCTAAATCATAACCATTCTTCATTATTCATTCATCATTATTCCATCTCAAGTCAAGCACGTTAGGGTTCCATCACTTCAAATCATTAAGATAGCAATTTTTCAGACATTCAAGGGAAGATTCTCCATGATTTTTTGTAGACATTCAAGATCAATCTTCATGGTAAGGTAATAAAATTGTTTATTACATGTTTCATTGCATTCTTTCTCTATTTTGGTTTAATTACCTAAAAGGGGTTTGACCAAGGCAAACCCCCATGCCCTAACATCCAAGATTTCTCTTTCTTGTCTTGTGTGTTTGCAGATTTAGACATCTTGGAGGCTTAAAAATAATTGAACATTGCATTGAAAATTTGTTTAAGTCTTCTCTTCATTGAACAAGTCAAAATATCAACAAAAAATCACTTTCAAGTTTGGAACTAAATTTTTTGGAAGCGAACACCTGTAGAAAGCCAAAGTGTAGACTAAGAGCTCCTGTTTCCTCTTTTAGATCTTTAGAAATTCAAAAGTGGATCCATTCACCATCAATGGTGAATGATTTCCATTTCCAATCCTGAACAAGATTTTATGATTTCTAGATACCCTTTTGTCTAAAACAGGTTCTGCGTTAGTTTTACAGAACTAGGACTAATTCGCCCAAAATGGAAAATGAATCCCAGTAGGAAAAATTTCCCACATCAACAAAATTTCAAATGTCATTTCCCACCTCCTTTGATATCTCAAGTGCACACTTTCAGTTTCATCCATTTCTATTTCAGTTTTGCATTTATTTCTAGGTGTTTTTGCATTACACGATTTTTTTTCAAACAAGTTATTTTTCTTTAGTTTCCATTCAATAATCAGCCCATTTTATCAATTTATTCCATATAGATCATTGCATCTAGGTATAATTTGATCATACATATCTTATATTGAGTGAACCACCTAGATTTTCTGGAGTGGGATCTATCTCTTTCCATTAGGTGAAAGACACTAATTGTGCAAAAGGGACATAGCATTACACCCCCTTAAAATCTATGGTTCAAGAACATGGTTCACAAGTTATAGTTGCTACAGATGAGAAGGCCACTCAGATAGCCAACTTAAAATTAGAGCTTGAAAAAGAAGAGAGTATTTTTTCCTAAGAGAAAAAAGAAATGGAAAAATTGCTTATCATTTTTGTCACAAATGAAAGAGGCAAAGCTCAGTAAATTGGTGAAAGTTGGGGTAATTCCTGACAAAGAGAAATATGTGGAGGTAAGAGAATCACTCAAGCACCACATTCAAGTGATCAAGTCTCTTATTGAAGATCTCCACTATATAAAAAAAGATGTCGAAGGATATCATGCTATCCTAGAGAAGGGAGTTAAGGAGTTATCGGGTAAGCTCCTTGAAGAAAACCATATTTTCCTCTGGGCAAGTGAACTTTCCTAGATCTACAAGGAAGCCATCATGAAGCAAGTGAAGCATGCAAAATTTGCTAAGGAATCAATGCATGTAATTTATGATATATATCTAACTCTAGATAATCTCAAGACACATCTTAACATGTGCAAGAAGAATCATACATCTGCCAAAAGGTCGATCACAAGAGTTCATAACCTTGCCAATTACACTGTCGGTCCAGATGATACATTCATATAGGAGACCAAGAAGAAATATGAAGACTTCCACGCCCAAAGCAAGGAACCATGAGGACTTCTTATCTCTAATGTTTGATGATTTTATGCTTTCCTTTACGCATTTTGTAAATAGTTTTTGACATCTTATATGCCATTTCAACAAATGTAATTACATGTAAAATTTGAGATGTTTTCCAAAAAATATGGACAACATTTTTTACTAAGTCAAAGTTAGGTGATATTTTCCTAAATTAGTACACCTATCTTTCCTAATTTTTCTCATCTAATTTCCTGGATTTTCTTTTCCCTCTCTTTTATAAATAAGAGGGAATTCTATTGTAATGATTGGCTTTTATCTTTTACAACAAAGTGTTGACCATTTTGAGAAGAAAATACATGAAACTTTGTGAACATTCATCTTTGTGTATCTATTTTGATCAATAAAGAAGAAAGTTGCATACCAGACTTTGTGTTGGATCGATTATCTTTTGGATTTGATTGAGATTGGCAGTGATTAGTGTGTGAGATCTAAGGGCTTTGAATAAATCTATGTAAACGTTTTGTTGCACTCTTTATTTGAATTTGTATTTATGTTTGATTAACTATTGGTGAATTCTCTACAAGACTTTTTTGCTTGTATTTATTCATGCCATTCGTGGAATTGTTGTTTTGTATCTAGAAGACTTTGTGCTTCTAATACGACACCTATTATGTATATCAAGGATCCATTGGTGAAAAGCTACAAAATGACTTTGTTCCTTCGTGAGCTTTTCTTTCCCATTTTATTACTTATTGTTATCATGTTGGTATCTCGACGATTTTCTTTGACAAGATAGAGATATTGGAATTATTTCTTTGATCTTAGTTTGAAGTTGTAGTGAGTCAGAACTACCAAATGTGAAGCATTGTAAACCATATTCTCTTAAAAAAGAGTGAAGTATGAATGTGACACACCCCCAATCTTTTAATTGTAGTGTATATTTTGTAAGTATTTAATTAGTTTTACTTATTTTTTGAAAGCGGTAGGAAGGGTGCCTCCCCTTTCACACAGTTGTGGTTGAAATCAAGGTTGTGTAATTTGTTAAAAAGGGATTACATAATTTTCACGTAATAGTTTTTTAGTCTCTCTATTGGGGAATGAATCATGCAATCCAAGCCTCATGCTTTCAATTGAAGTGAATAAGCTTTCTAGTTTCTTATTGTAATCTTGTATATTTTTATTTTTAATCTCTATCTTGTTTAGATCTACATTTTGGTAGATAGAAGGTATACACGAGGATTGAGGGCTCAAGGAGTAGCAAATCCACTTTTTGAAGAGTTGTTGCAACATAATACTCCACCTACTCCCCCACGATTAAGGTCACCATTGCAATGTACTATGAGCCACCCTCCATGAAGACTAAGATCTCCTCTTCCAAGTGAATTTTTTGTTTACCATAGATGTCTTGTTCAAGTACCTATTGTGCAACACATCATGGCTGCACCAGGAGCATGGGGAAATGTTGTCGGTCCCCTCCATTTGGCCACACCTCTGCATGAACTTCCACAAGTTTCAAGAAAGCATATTCTAAAGTTTCTAGGTGACAATAAACAACATACTGATGAACACATTATTCCCTTTTACATCATTTGTGGTGTTCTCAGAATAGAACATGAAGACATTTTTGTAAGATTATTCATTGAATCTCTACAAGGTGTTTTTGTTGAATGGTTCTATACTCTTTCAAATGCTTCAGCCACCAACTGGGCCACTCTTTGCACCAAGTTTGAAGAAAGATTCAATCCCACTGAAGATGCACATACCTTGTTGGTGCAACTCATAACCATGCAAAAAGAGGCCCATGAACCCATCTGTGAGTTCATGGCTAAGTTCAAAAGGTTGGTGACATAGATCGCCATTGATTTGAGGCCAATGAATCATAATTTTGAAAGCTTCTTCATCAATACGTAGCTCCCAAAAGTATTTTTCTTCTTGTGCAGGGAAAATCTTGCCAATGTTGAAGCAACTCAACAATTAGCCATCAGCCTTGAAGATGATATGACCCTTGCTAGAGAAATAAGGATGAACAACAACACCAACAAAAGGATGCAAGCATCAGGATCTTCAACATCTAATGCTAATGCCCCTAATTCCAGTTCCAACTTTGTTGATCCCATGATCCAAAGGCTGGAAAATGAAGTCTTGGCTTTGAAAAGGAAAGTTTCCAACAATAATACCTACAAAGATGTCCCAAGGAGGACTTTTCCTAACTATGCTAGGAATAGAAATCAAAATCATCTCCCAACACCACAATGAAGACTCACTCTGGAAGCTCCACCATCTAATACTGCAGTAGGATACTATGAGGCTGGACAAGATGACTATGCACAGCCAGATTATCCTATGGAAGAAAGTTCCAATCTCTTTCAAGACAAAGAAATCGAATCAGGTGGCAACTCCAACATTGGCTATTTGAAAATGGTGAAGGAAACTGATGAATAGGACCTAGTGATGGATGTGTATGTTGTATTTATGTGGCAACAACATAATCATCTTGACCAAATTCAAGTTGTTGCTCCACCAACAAAGGAGAAGCCACTAGTTACTATTGCAAAAAGAGGGTCTCCTCTGCCTTGGCAACCAAAGAAGGTAGCAAACCAAAAATTAAGTGCTCCATGTCCCCCTCCATCAGTTCCTATTGTTCCCAAAACTAATCTCCCAATTCCAAAGACCGGTGTGCCTTTTATCAAACCTATCAATGAAGTTCCCACTTCTTTACAAAATTATTTCTAGGCTTTCGACATTATTGACCATGCCAAGAAAACCAAGGTCCAAATTTTTGAGGCTGAATACCTGAAAGCTAACCCCAAACAATTTGACAAGCTTGTCAAGTTCGTGAAAGATAAAGGAATTACCCCAAATCAGGATCCACCTCCTGATGTTCTTGCTTCTCCTAAGCCCAAAACACCACAGAGTAACCTTGTGTCCAATTCTCCAACTACCTCTAGATGCATTGACCCATTATTTATCTCTTTACTTGACAATGGCTTTAAATTAAGCAACTGTGTTATAGATTCTAGTGCATCAGACAATGTGATGTTGGCCAAGGTAGCTACTGCCTTAGGCCCAAATTTGACCAAAACCTTTAGTCATTGTTTCTCCATGGAGAATAAACAAGTACCCTTGATTGATCAGATCAAAGATGTGCAATATGCATTTGTTGCATACCCAAAAAAGAAGATAAAGATGATGGTTCTAGTAGCTAATGCACCAACGTCTTGGAAAATCCTACTCAGATGCAATTTTTGTAAGGATGTTGAAGGTGAACTAGAAGCATGGACATGTCTGAAGCTAGAATACCTATGAAAGGTGTGATGCAAAAATTGATTCCTGAAAAGGATTCAAAGTTTTCAGTAACTCAATTAGATGATCCAAGAGCTGAAATTCTATTTGAGTCTTCAGGCATTGGAATGTATTGCCTACAAACATAAGAGGTTGGTGAATCTTAATCAAGAAATGAGGTGGAGAGTGAGGATTCTTCTTCATCAACAAATGAATCAGAGGATCCATCTACCTCAGATCATGAAGCATCATCAAATGATGAAGATACAAGTTTTGATGTTGTTAGCCTTGGAGACCCCAATGATGTTTAGTTGATCGAGTTCGATGGCAATTACATTCTTCCACCAGATCTAGAGCTACTTTTGTTTTCATTTACACCAAAGGAAAAAATTTCCCTTTTTCTTTCAAGCTACAATTTGATAATACCAATAACACTGTCAATATGAAGCCTTGTTGTTGGGAATGCAAGTTGCACACAAGAAAGGCATCAAGAACCTTCACACGCAAGGTGATGTTGAGTTGATAGTTTTTCAGGTAAGAAATTTGTACCAAAAAATAAATGACATACTTGGGCATTATCGCAATATTGTTTGGGATAGCATTGGAGAATTTGATGCCTTTGACATATCTGTGGTTCCAAGGGAATATAATGAAAGGGCTGATTCTCTAGCAATTTCAGCCACTCTCCTTATTTCGCATAAAGATTTTCATGGTCCAACTTATACCATTGAATTGGTTTTTCGCTCCTGTGTTCCTGATAATTCAGATAACTGGAAAATATTGAATGATGATAATCAAATAGTTGTCTTTTTGGAAAAAGGAAAAAATCTTTAATGAACTATATTTTGAAGGAAGCGATTCTTTGCCATGAGAATCTGTTTCTAATATTGATCCAGTCACAGGAGAAGAGATCATGCAACTAAGAAGGAATAAAATTCCCAAGGGGTCGGTATCCCTTGAAAGGATTTTTGATAAGCATGACCTCTATGTTGAAAAGTAGGTCTCAGACTCTGATTCTTCCCGGGGAGTAGAACAGGTAAACTTAGGAACCGAAAGTGATCCTAAGATGATAAACATAGATAAGTGTTGCATGATCAAGGAAAGAGAGCGATTTCTCAAATTTTTATAGGAATATATGGATGTCCTAGCATATTCATATGAAGAGCTCAAATATTTCCATCCAAAGGGGGTGGAACATGACATTCTACTGAAGGTCGAAGCATTGCCTTACAAAAAAAACTAGAGGTAGTAAAATCCAAATATTTTTGGTACAATCCTTGTTGAAGTTCAAAATATGTTAGATGCTCGAATAATATTCCCTATCCATCATTCAACATGGATAGAAAATATTATTCCCGTTCATAAGAAGAATGGCGAGATTCATATTTGTGTGGATTTCCAAAATATTAACCAACTCTCTCTAAAGGATAATTATCCTCTTCTGGTAATGGATCAAGTTCTTCAAAACGTTACCAGATCTGAGATGTTTTCCATGTTTGATGGGTTTTTTGGCTACAACGAGATTGAATTCAATCCAAATGATCAACATAAAATGAAATTTACAACACCATGGGGTACCTTTGCATACTGCAAAATGCCCTTCAGCCTTATCAATGCTAGCGCCACATTTCAACGAGCTATGCACCTAGCTTTCAGTGACGTGATAGGTAAGTTCAATGTATATTATCTTGATGATCATATCATTTTTTCCAAGAAGTGCCCAAAATATCTCCATCACCTAAGGAAGATCTTGGAGAGATGCTCATAGCATGGAATTTCATTGAATCCCAAAAAATCAAGTTTTGGGGTTACAGAAGGAAAACTTCTTGGTCACATTATGTCCAAAGAAGGTATTAAAATTGACTCAGAGAGAGTAAAAAGTATCCAATCTCCTACTTTGTTGTCAAGTAAGAATGTTGTTCATTATTTCTTCGGAAAGGTGATATTTATGTGAAGATTCATTCCTAACTTTGCAAAAAAGACTCATCATATTGTAAATCTGATGAAAGGTACTAGGTATGTGCAGGATCATCATGGAAAAAATAGGCCCTTAAGTGGCAAAAAAATCAGAAAAATCAGAGTTAGGCAACTTGAAGTAAAAGTTTGAATAATTTATCTATATTATTTCAAAAATATGTAAGAATAGAATATGTAGAAAATTGAATGTAGTTTCTAAACTACTAAGTTTTTTAAAATAAAAATAAAAATTATTTGGTGAAAATTTGAAATTTCAATGCAGTAGTACTTAAATTTCAGGGAAAAAATAAGAAGTAGGTGTTTGTCTGACCACCCTAACCACAATAAAATGATAATATTTTTTATAAGATTTTAGATATAAGTAGAGGACTCATGTCCTAATGTGATGTATATTTTTTTGTAATTTTTTCCAAATAAATAATTAATTATAAATTTTTATTACAACTTTTAAAAAATATAAAAAAATTGTATGTCTAACTACCTTAACTTGGTCAAACTTCATGAAATTTAATTTAATTTTTTTTAATCCTATAGTATACGAAGCATAGAATGTGACGCATGTTTTGGATTCAAAAATTGTGATACTGTTTGAAAGCTATAGATGTTTTTCAATCAACCTATCAATCAGGACTTTAGTCATAATTTGAATAGAAAATGAATAATAATTGCTTATTAAATTCAAAGTAAAACATAATTTATATTGGTAGAAATATGAGAATCTCCTTTAAAAACCCTTTCCGTTTCATCAATTTTGGGTTAAAAAAAGTTGTCAGCCACATACCCATCATATTGCCACTTTTTGGCCCATCATGAACCTGCACATACCCTACTTCTACCTTCCATTGGATGACAGAGGGAAAATCTGCATTCGATGACATAAAGGAGGCATTTTATCATGCATTGGTGTTAGTCTACCTAGACTACACCAAGGATTTCATCATGTACAGTTATGCTTCTGAGCATATGCTTTCAACAATCCTGGTACAAGAGAATAGCAAGGGTCTTGAATCCCCAATAGCATTCAAGAGATTTCTTTTGAAGAAATATGAGTTGAACTACTCTCAAATGGAAAAACATGCTTTTGTTGTGGTTAAGGTAGTAAAGCATTTATGCTTCTACATTGTTAACAGTCATGTCAAAGTCTTGGTTCCAAATGCAATTTTCAAGTCTATCTTGATGCAGCAAGAGTTTGGGAAAAAAAGAGGCAATTGGATTGCCAAGATATAAGAATAAGACATGGAAATTAAGCCCACCAAGCTAGTACATGGGCGGGGATTATGTCAACTCATTGCTAAAAATAATCCTTATGGAGAAGTTTTAGAGACTAAAGAGGTATTCATCAGTGCCATTGATGAGTGGTATTCCAACATTTCCCATTTCATCACTTATGGGGAATGTCCCAATCATTTAAATTTGAAAGAAAAAAGAACCATCAAGTTAAAATCAGAAAACTTTATCTTATGGGACAATGGCTTGTACAAGCGCGTAATGGATGGAAGTTTTCTATCATGTGTTGATGAAGAACAATAGAAAAACTGTTGAATTCATACCATGACTTGGCATGTGGAGGACACTTTTTAGTGCCACTAATTTCTCACAAGATTCTAAGAGAAAAGTACTACTGGCCCACACTCTTCCTACTATTACCCACAAGGTAATGATCAAGCCGAATCAAGCAACAAGAATTTGGTGACTATCATCCGCAAGTTGGTGGATGAGAATTAGTGTTTATCGTAGAAAGCTTTGTATGATGCTTTGTGGGAAAACATAATAATTCTAAAGCAGGTGATTGGTATGTCTCCTTTTCAACTCTTGTACGGGTTGAATGCAAAAATTCCCATAACCTTGGAACTTCCAACCCTCAAATTGGCTAAGGCCATTGAGGATGAGACTTTTGATAACTTTTTCAATAAGCATGTAATGTATCTCTTTGAATTGGAAGAGAAATGAGTTCAGGTGGCTAACCACATTGCAGAGCATCAGGACCAAGTCAAGAAGCTTTTTGACAAGAAGGCTAAGTCTCGATATTTTCAAATTGGTGATCTTGTCCTCCTATGTGACAAACGAAGAGAACCAAATGGTATGCATAGGATGTTTGATTCACTATGGATAGGACCTTTCAAAGTTCATCAACTACTTGGTGAAAATAGTTTCCTATTGGCATACAAGCATGGAATGCCATTTTCCCTTCCTCACAATGGGCAACATCTCAAACACTTTACACAGTAAAGTGATAGGTGTTCGAATGTAAATATTTTTATTTTAGTCCTTGCGTATTCTTTTTTGAGTCTTTCTCTTTTCGTCAGCTGACTCTATGCCCAATGGATGGATAAAGGCCGTTGAATTATGGAGTTCTTCTCACTTCATTCATTTCAAATAATGGTTGAAGGAAGATCTCCAGCTAGAGCCAGTTGTTATCATGGAATCTAGCAGCGCTTGATTCATGGATAAGCCCCCTACGAAATTTGTTTTTTTCATAGTTTCGTGATGTTCAAGCATGCAAAATGAGGAAAATTTCAATTCACCTCGATGTACGGTCCAAAATCTCAAACAATGTGTTTGAGGGTCTCCTCTTGTCTATCTTTTGAAGAGATTCGAAATGAGCATCTTCATGAACTCTCAACCCTTGAGAGTTAGAAAAATTGTCATCAAACATGTCAGAGTGTTGATTTTTCAGTTCTCCTACATGTTGCCTTGGTAGGTTTAACTCCAAGTGTTGCAGTGCTGAAAATCAGCAGTTCTACACTTTGTCCACTCTGCCAAAAATGCACAAGCACTGAAAATCACCACTTGTGCACTTTTTGTTTTTCTTAACTCTTCAATGCACAAGTGGAGATTTTGACTGCTAGTGCACTTTTTTCTTTACTTCATTTTTACATGCAAGAGTAGTGAAAATCACCACTCAAGCATGTGTTCTACCATTAAGTTTTCCATAATTGATGCAAACTTTGAGTGCATTTATTACTCCCTTAATGCGACTTTTAAAGTATTTTTAGGTTAATCTAACCTCATTTTCTTTCGACTTCCTTCCCTCCTCCATCGCACTGGTTCTCCTCAGGCTCCCAACGCATTTGGATTCTTGGTTTTCACCATACTTTCAAGCTAGGGCATCACATTTTTTAATAGGTATGTTGATTTGTCATTACCCTCTTTCTATTTAGCTTTTCAAACTTTGTAAATTCATTTTTTATGGCACTGCTTGTGTTTCTCTTTAGTTAGTCCTCTTTTCAAATCATGCCCTAGTTTTTCTTCGCATTTTTTTTCCTTAGGTGTGCCCTAGGTTTGCATAATCTATTTTTTCCCTTAGGCGTTTCTCTCCACACTCTCTTTTCACCATGTCTTGTATTTCTAAATCACCTTCAAATCTTCATCTGAGTTTCTATGTTCAAGCGGTAAATTTATCCGTTGTTTCATGAAGGTGATTATCACTAACTTCAATTGTTCAAGCGGTGAAAATCACTGCTCGAGCAATAAGTCTACTTTACCCATAAATGTCATGGCAGTGTTTTTGTCTGCCTTTGCACTAATGATATATTACATAAACTCCAAGTGTAGGAGTGGTGAAAATCACCTCTTCTACATGGAGCACACCTTTCCTCCAAATGCTAAGGTTCTAAAATTCACCGCCTTTACACTTCAATATTTTTCCAAGTGAGAAGACATGTCAAGGCACTAATTTTTAGCACCCCTACATGTAAATCAACATCTCATGTGTAGGAGCGTTGATTTTCAGTGCTCCTACACAAAAGGTAATGTTTCTTCCTAATTCTCTAAAAATGCTCTGATTTCACTCTAAACGTTGTTTCTTCACCCATGCTCCATTTTTTGTGCCAAATTTCTCATTTCCACTTGCTCTGAGTTGCTTGCTTTCCTCATACTTCTGAATGTTATAGTTTCACCTAGCATTTGTTGATTCACCATCCTTGTAATTTCTCTCCAGATCTCTTCAAGTGACCCTGAAGGTGATATCCTTTGATCCCGGTTCTTCTAGATGACAACAAAGAAGCCTCCATATCTTCTAAGAAAGGGGAAAAAATACCAGGGTGTTTTTCTGCCTACCATGGTGATCTCTAAGGTGGATGAAATCAAGGACACCGAAGTTGGTCATCAAGATCTTGAAGACTTTGTAAAAAGAATTGAGCAAAAGCCCTTGGAAGATAGCTTGAGAGCCATTGTCCATACAAACTTGCGTCTAGTGTCCACCTTTTTGACATCTTCTCATAATACAGAGTTTGTTCTCCAAGTTGCATCCCACTACATCTGAGAGAGTAGAACTGTAATAGATTCTTCAGGACAAGTGATGATGAGACTAGACCCTAAATTCTTTGACATTGTTTTCAAAGTTCCACACATGGAACAATACACAAATATTTCAATTCAATAGGCATAGGAGGTCTATGATTCAAATTGCAATAAGGCTAAATTTTTTATTAACAACTAGTGGTTGAAAACACCCAGGCCTACTATCTCAAGATGGATAAAGGGGATTCCTCGAAGTGACTTCAAAGAGGATGTCAAGGATATGATCACCCTCCTGAGTAGGGTGAAAGGCTTGCCAGAATCATCTCATTTTCAGGATTGGATGTATGAATACATTTGGATCATCAAGAGAAAGAAAGCTCTCATTGATTGGGGGACCCAAATCAGTGATGAAATCCATGAGAAATTGATAAATGTGCCAACCACTCAGAATTTCTACATGAATTCTTATTTGGTGTATGTTGTTGTTGTGATAAGGTAATTCCTAGGGCTATCTACAAAGGGGAACTCACATTTTGTATCCGTGTATAAGTATTTTTATCAGTTGGAACTAAAGGAAAGTCTTCATCATTTTAGAAGGGTCACAAATGCCTTCTTTGCACCTCTACTATTCAGTTTTGACCCAACTCTCAAAAGGAAGAGAGAGTGTCATATGAGGCCTACAAAGTGGTAAGTAAGGTTGGGTGTATATTCTTGCAATTTCCAACTTTCACCTACATGAGGGTAGGTCGCTATGTTGGGTGTCCTTAAATGTTGCCCCAATATCCCTCAGATAATTGGATACTCATGGAGCTATGTAGAAAATTGATTTTAGTTCACAAGGAACACATGAGGATTCACAAATCGGGTTTCAAATTTCCACTGACAATTGGTAGATATACCATTCATAGTGTACAAAAGGAAAAGTTAGTTGTTTTAGAAATGTAGATCATGACAATAAGGACATAAAAATATAGATTTGACTTTGACTACCGAGATGTGAATAGGAAATTGAAGAAAGGTCACTGAAACAAGTACTACTTCAAGGACATATGGGCTGAATGCAGAGATGAAGAAGACATACAGAAGATAGAATTTTGTAGGCTAACCATAGAGAAGATCAGAGATCTTGGTGTGGCCGATCTACTAGATGATTTCAAAGATCCTAGTCACATCCTCAACTCTGCCTACAAAGAAAAAGAAATTTCTAGGGGACCTTTTCCTGTAGTATAATGATCTAAGAAGAAAAGTGTCTCCATTAGGGAAAGGATTTACCCCATTTTGTCCAACATAGTAGAATGGTTGCACAAACATGGTTTCTAGATGAAATCCTTCAGGACAAAATCAGAAGGAGAAGTACCTAGAGCAGAAGCCAACCAACAACAAGAACTCTGCACAAAAGACAAGCATGCAACTACTCCCTCTTCTTCCTGAAGAGGTCCTAGAATCAAGCTCATTGTTGGAAAAAAGGATACATAGGCATTTGAAGAAGAAGAGGCCAAAAAAATTGAATCAACTCACTCAAAAGGAAAAGGGTTGGCTTCAGAAGAACAAGAGTTTGAGAAAGAAGGAAATGAAAGTGAGGAATCAGCTTCTAAAGAAGATTCTAAGGAAGAAGAGTCTATTGAAGAAGAATATTTTGTAGAAGAGAAAGAGTCTGAAGATTATGAAGGTTAACAAGAAGGTGATAAGGAGGAACTCATGCATGATGAAGAACAAACTCTATCTCCACATGAGAATGTTGTTGAAGACCTTCCCCAAACATCATTGCTTGTTACTCCAAATGTTCGTCACACACCATCCAATCCTACCACTCCTCCACCTCCTCTTCCTACTTCACCTCTTCCCTTATCTACCATACATGTAGTGGATGTCTCCATTCCCCCTGCAGTATCAACCACTTGAACCACTCCTCCTATAGTTTCAAACTCTCAAACCAATGATGTATTTTCAAGCTCTCCCTCATCCATCCCTAGCATGTCATCTCCATCTTTTGATACCACTTCAAAAGCTGAATTTGATTGGTTTATGAATGAATCTTTGTAAATTCCACTTGGTGTACAGTCTACTAGAGTAATCATGATAGATATTACACCAATTCTTAGCATACCAAGAATTTCTACTGAAGTGAATGCAGCACAAGAGTTGACGGTGATTCAAGAAGTGTACACTTCCTCTCTTCCCCCTTGGTTGGTATCTCAAGTATCAAAATGAAAGAAATAGATGATCTCCCTAGATGAGCTCGATCTTGAGGAGATAGCCCTTCCAAAAGCTATGGGGAAGAAAAAGGAAAAAGCGCATTCAAGGCTTCATGTTGACAAGAATGCTCATAAGTTTTTAGAAATTGGTCCACCGCCACAAGAGGAAGGAGATGTAAACATGGAGGACTACACTATCACGAGATTCCAACTCGACAAGGTGACAAATGAAAGTGCCAAGGCAGATGGACAAGTAGTCCTAGATGCATTGGTAGGAAGGCTTGACAAGAAAGGAACAAGCCTGAGATATGTATAAGTAGAAGGTCTAGTGTTATGCAACTATTTTGAGGAGACTTGCAAGATCTTTAGGAAACATCAAACCCATGGCTATAGTAAACCTTGAGGAACTAGCAGTATGAAAGGTAGAGAAGTTCACCTCCAAGGGTAAGGTGTTGTATGATTTCATTGATAAAATTATAGAACATGGTTCACAAGGTATAGTTGATGCTGATGAGAAGGCCACTCAAATAGCCAAGCTAAAATCAGAGCTTGAAAAAGAAGAGAATATTATTTCCCAAGAGAAGAAAGAAATGGAAAAAATCCTATCATTTTGGTCACAAATGAAAGAGGCAAAGATCAGTAAATTGGTGGAAGTTGGTATTTCCCGACAAAGAGAAATATGTGGAGGTAAGAGAATCACTCAAGCACTGCATTCAAGTGATCAAGTCTCTTATTGAAGCCACTGTGTACAAGAAGATGTCAAAGGACATCATGCTATCCTAGAGAAGAGAGTTAAGGAGTTACCGAGTAAGCTCCTTGAAGAAAAACATCTTGTCCTCCTAGCTAGTGAACTTTCCCAGATCTACAAGGAAGTCATCATGAAGCAAGTGGATGATGCAAACTTTTCCAAGGCCTCAATTCATGACATTTGTGATATACGACTAACTTTGGATAATCTCAAGATGCATCTTAATAGGTGCAAGAAGATTCATTCATCTGCCAGAAGGTCAATCACAAAATTTCATACCCTTTTCGATTACACTGTCGGTCTAGATGATACATTCATATAGGAGACCAAGAAGAAATATGAAGACTTTCACACCCAAAGAAAGGAACCATGAGGACTTCTTATCTCTAGTGTTTGATAATTTTATTCTTTCCTTTATGCATTTTTAAAATAGGTTTTGACATCTTATATGTCATTTCAACAAATGTAATTACTTGTAAAATCTGAGATGTTTTCCTAAAAAGATGGACAACATTTTTGACTAAGTCAGAGTTAGGTAATATTTTCCTAAATTAGCACACCTAACTTTTCTATCTTTGCTCATCTAATTTCCTAGATTTTCTCTTCCCTCTCTTTTATAAATAAGAGGGAATTCTTTTGTAATGATTATCTTTCATCTTTGTGTATCTATTTTGATCTATAAAGAGGAAATTTTCATACCAGACTTTGTGTTGGATCGATTATCTTTTGGATTTGATTGAGATTGGCAATGATTAGTGTGTGAGATCTAAGGGATTTGAATAAATTTGTGTAAACTTTGTGTTGCACTCTTTATTTGAATTTGTGTTTATGTTTGAGTAACTATTGGTGAATTCTCTACAAGACTTTGTGCTTGTATTTATTCACGTTGTCCATGGAATTGTTGTGTTGTATCTAGAAGAATTTGTGCTTCTAATACGATGCATGTTATGTATATCAAGGGTCCATTGGTGAAAATCCACAAAATGACTTTGTGCCTTCGTTAGCTTTTCTTTCCCATTTTATTATTTATTGTTATCATGTTGGTATCTCTACACTTTCCTTTGACAAGATAGAGATATTGGAATGACTTATTTTTTCTTAGTTTGAAGTTGTACAGAGTCAGAACTACCAACTATGAAGCATTGTAAAACATATTCTCTAAAAAAGAGAGAAGTACAAATGTGAAACAACCCCAATCTCTTAATTGTAGTGTACATTTTGTAAGTATTTAATCAGTTTTAATTAGTTTTTGAAAGCAGTAAGAAGGGCACCTCCCCTTTTTGAGATGAGAGATTACATCTCATGTTGTTGTGGTTGAAAACAAGGTTGTGTAATCTGTTAAAAAGGGATTACATAATTTTCGCCCAATAGAATCAATCTATGAATTAAAACCCATTAGAGAACACAATGCCTAGTTTCGAAATATATAATTTTTTGAAATATTGGATTATATTTGTTATTTTTTTAATTAATTTATAAGAAACTAGTCCATAAACTTGAAATATTGTACCTTTGTTGTTTTTTAATAACTTTTTTTGGTTAATTTTCTTGTAAAAAGAATATGACATCAATATTCAGATAATTCTCTACACAATGAATTTTTTTTTTTTTTAAATGTTTAGTTTAGGTCCAATAATGCTATTCGTACATGTTGATTTTTAAAAACAACAATTAAGGCCAATAAAAATTCAATAAAATATATATATATATATATATATATATATATATATATATATATATTTAGAAAAAAAATTACAAAAATTATCCTAATCAATCTTCATGTTGTTAGCTATCTTTCCCCAAAAGGAATTAGCAAAATAATTTTATTTGGGTCAAAAATTGGTGTTCATACACATGCATGGTATGGTAAAAAAAGACTTTTAAAATGTGGTTTTTATACATCCCTATCAAAATTCAATTTCTATTATATGGGTATTTGAATAAATTACATATTTGGAAACTAGATTCAAAATTATAAATTTTATTTTACTAATTTTTTTTAGATTCATTGTGTAAGTGTCTCAAATTTTTAGTCCAAGTGTGACAAATTTTGAAAAATAGCAAAAACACAGATTCCACTTTTTGAGCTTTTTGTGGACCCAACTTCTTACATCAACCATTATCAAGGAGAGCACATGTTGCTAAGGTTCATATACTATCCCCATCTCTAATCCTATGTGGAACCTATACCGGTCTTTTTCTTTTACCTATAAACTCCTATTGGTTCAATTCACATTAGTGGGTGATCCCACATTAGTGGTTTACAATTTATGGGAGATCCTGATTTTTGCCGAAATCACATATTTTTAGAAAATATAATTAGTTAAGCCTTGAAATTTTCCATTTAAAGGATTCCAGTTGAAGAGGATTTGACCAAACTGCCTTAGATCAAACCCCATTGGATAGAACCCCACTAGTTTTAAACCATACCTAACGAAGTCTCCTTTACACCTATCAAAATACTGATAAAAAACTACTTTTGATTTACCTTTTGGGGGATCAAATGAATTCATTTAAAAAAATAAAAAATTGTAAGTATGTAGTCCTTATTATAAGCTTCCCAAAAAGTATAATTTTATTATTATATTTATTTTTTATTTCTTGTGAATGTAGGTTTTTCACCGAAAATCAAGTTTTTTTTTGCACATGTGGAAAAATAGCAAATTATCAAAAAAAAATTGAAAATATCAGTGCACTAGATATTGATGTCCCTAATCCAACAAAAAAAATTGAATTTTGATACATACAATTTTTTTTTTATGTTTTAGCTAGTAAATCATGTCTAAATTGTAACTGGTTTGACTTTGAAACTTAATTAAGAAAAGAATATTCAATGAAATGCTATGAAACCAATTCCATGCACTAGATATCGTAGTTACAAATCTAAATTAAAAAAAAAAAGAATTTTATCCTTTATAGAAAAAAATTTATGTGTTAGCCAATAACATCACTCTTTAAAAATGGTGTTTACTCTTAAAAACTAGTTTTCAAAGGAGATGGAAAAACAAGGCAATCTGATTCCAAAAAAAATGGAAAAAATATATTTAGAATCTATAGAAAAAATGTCACAAATCACTAGTTTGCATCATCTTCAAATTCCTCATGGTTTAACCGCTATAGGTTCCCAAAAGTGAAGATTTAATTAAAAAAAATCAGTTCAATGTCCAATTTGGCCAAAAATTGTAAACTAGTATTGTGAGATCACCCTAGTTAATTTTTTGTAGCTCTTACTTAACTCGATGGTGTAAACCCAAATCGTAAAGCACTATGAGGCCACATGTCTTGTTAATATTGCTCGGAAAAGGCCACAAGTATCACAAATAAGTTCAGCTACGAGATTGGTTACTTTCATTAATCACCCAACTCCCTCTTGGGAATTTTTAGTGCAAAATAGTTGGTAATTCAGTACCATGTGGTGTCCAAATGTACCACTAGCATAAAGGCTAGAAATGAATCCTTTTGATCAAATTCATAGTAGGGGACATGTTGAACTTGCACAAACTAAGAGAGATTTTACATTTGGCCAAGCAAGCTATTATTATGATGTTGGTTGGGTTTATTGGTGGGCCTGTGAGTGATAAAGAATTAAAAATTGTTGGTCATGCACCTAGCCCAACTGCTTGTTTACACCAAAGCTTTAGTTAAGCTAACGTGTAACTTAACCTAGTTTATGCATTTTTTATCCCAAGCCATAAATACATGGCAACATAGCAATATCTCAAGTTCCATTTCATACTAGAATCTATTTCAAATTGCACAAACATACCATGTGGCAACATCGGCTTTCATTTTTGTTTTTGTGCTTTCTAACCTTCAACTTTTAAATAGACACCAATTTTCCATCTGAAAGTGCTAATGGGACCTACATTCATTAATATTGATCGATGAGAAGCCATAAATTATCTTTCAATTCCCAATACGGTGGCTCAATTGGAAGCACTTTGGCTCATGTCATTTCTGTTTGACAACTACTCAAGGGTTTTGTTATTTATGACTTATTGACATCATAATACTTTTTCAACAAGTTGGCCTATGCAAAAGTGGAAGTAAAAGAATTTAATAGTCATTTCAATACCTCTTTGCTAAAGGGAAGATAATCTAAAAGTAGTCTCTTCCAAGGTGGCTATGTTCAACTTCTGTGGTGAGTTGGCATGAACCAAAGGGTAATTAGTGCTTTAAAGGAACATTAATAATTCTTCTCAGAGGAAATAAATGTGGAAATAAATTCCCCCCACATGATAAAGAGAAAATGTAGTAAAATTGATCTATTTAACCTGGTAAGGTGATTCCCTTGCCACTCTTCTCTCCTCATAGGCGGTCAACATCAAGATGAGAATGGACACCCTAATATTTCTCACAATTTCAAAGTGCCAAATAACTTTTGTTGGTGCTATCATAGACCAGCGTTTGAAGGTTATTAAGAAACACCCCATAGGAATGAGTGATTAGTTCATTGCATCACACATCACCATTTGCATTTGGATTTTTAATTTCATATCCACGATGCGCAATGGCCTACATGTCCCTTGCATTGCGTCAGTCTTTTTTCTTTCCTTTGCATTCTTGGCTCATCGCCCATCACCAGTTTTTGGTTGTTTTTCATTTCTCAATCCATGATGTGCGATGAAGGGAGCATATCTAATCAAGAATATCTAACGATGGAGTGTTCATTGCGCCCTTGCTTCACATCACTATTGTAAAACAAGGAAATGGAGACATATTTGCAATGCACGATGGGTGAGGGAGATCGTGGGGTCCTATTCCAGGTGGTGATATTTGATTCCATTGTGTGCATCATTCACATCACTATTTTGAATGATGCCGCTATGGTGGTTTCCGCGATGAGCTATGAGGGTGGTGTTGAAGAGATAGGGTGACATCAGAGGAAGGTGAGGTATGATCCCTTCAACATTGCGATGGAACGATGGAATACCCATATTCAACAATGGAAACCGATGGTGATGTTTTAAACTATCAATGACACTTGATCGTGATCGTTCATCCCAGATCTTATGGCCATAATTTAAATGACAATGACTAACTGTTTGAATGTTCATGGGTAAAAACTTTGCAATAATGGGGTATCTGCTTCTTAGCTACCAGGATTGATCCAGGACAATTATAGATCAAATTTTGCTTCTCCCAAGTAGAATTTATTGTCGAGCGACTCCATTGATCCCCTAATGTGTTGTAGAGGATAAATATCAATGACAGGGTACATGTTCTTCTTGACTGTGATTGTGGATACCCCAAGAATATCATGTCTACATTCATAAATGACTCTACTAGAGTGTTCTAGAGGTGTCAGGAGCATTCAATTCTGGTGGTTGCATCATTTTGTGGGTAAATTCTCAGTGGACTATAGTTTGACCTAGGTGTTTTGGTCTAAAACCCAGGTTTGGTTAGGTTTTGTAATTTCAAATTGAAATCTGAGTTATGCATGCACTATAAAGGAAAATTTTATACATTTTGTTGAGGTTCCATCCTCTCTAAACTTTTGTAAATCTTTGTCTTAGTCTGTATAGTGATTTCTACACTTAAGAAGGAAATGTTGTAATGTTTGCTCTGTAATAATGATAGATGACCCAAATGTTTATTATGTTGTGCATGTTCTTTTAAATATTGTATCAGCTCTATTATACTCTTTGGCTTTGTACTCACTATCTTTGAATCAATATAATCAAGGATTTTTTTGGTTCTCAATCACATTTGTTGATCTTAAATTTTTGATTTGATAGTTTCTATTCAAGGAGCAAAGTAATTTCTTTCAAGTTATATGTTAAGGTAGTGATGATGTAATAGGGATTTCAAAGAAGTTGATAGTTTTGTTCTTTTGTTGGTTTCTTGTTGTAAGGGAACAAGTTTATAAGAAGCTAGGGTGGGTCTATTGTGGGAGTGTTACTTCCTTTCTAGACTATGTGTGGCTAAGGCACTGTTTAGTCCATGTTCATAAGCCTAGGTCTGAGGTGGATCCAATTTCAATTCAAAAAGAAGCTTTTACTTTCCTGTATTTTCTTTTATGTTTTCTTTCCATACTACCATAAGATATTGAAGACAAGGGAGAGTTTTGTAGATGATTTATCCCATTGAAGGCTTCCCACCATTGTAGTATGATGATATTTTTGAATGTATAGGGATACCCAGCTTGGTCTTGCAGAGCCTAAAGTATTGAGGAGAGGCTTGCCAATCAGTTATCTCTATTTCATTGGCCACTAACCTAGGGTCTCTGAGTATAAGGAGTAGCTACCCTTTAGGAGATGCTAGACCATTAGCTAGAAGCTCCAACATAGCACTACTATTGTGGTAAGTTGTTGGATTTTCTCCAACAAAGTTAGATCAATAAAATTTATTTTAGCCATTTCACATTGTTTTATGCTCTATTTTTTGCCCTTTTTTTAATTATTTTATTATTTGGGCCTATTTTACATGGTATTAGAGAAAAAATTTCTAACAAAGTTAACATGTTGTTGGATTGATATTTTTTAGTAAGATAATCTTTGAAGTGGTTTAATCTATTTGTTTGAGGGCTATTTTTTTTCTAACATGGGCTCTACAAATGAATGTTTGCCAATATTTGATGGAAGTGGTTTTACAGATTGGAAGATTTTGGTCAAGAATTCTTTGAAAGAAAGGGCTCTATGGAGCATAGTGAATAAAGAGATTGGAGAACCTCAACAAAAGAAAGAAAAGGAGTAATGGAGATGTAAGTTGGAGCAAGCTAAAGGAATTATTGGTAAGGATTTGAAATCCAATCTCAATAGAAGGTTTGTTGATGTTGATAATCCAATAGAACTATGGAAAAATTTAGAAAATATTATAAAGATCTAGATATTGCTAGTATGTTTATCATAGAAGAAAAATTGGTGAACATAAGCCCAATTTATTTTGAAAAAATGGCTAATTACTTTAATGAGATTACATATTTAAATGTGTAGTTGAAGAAAATAGGTGTTGAATATACAAAAAAATATTTTTAGTTAATTCTAATGGTTGAAAGAAAGCTTCATCAACCTTAAAAATTATTTAAAGAATCAAGGAAAAGGCTTATTCAATTAAATCATAATGCCCCCAATAGACTTTTGATCAATTTTGTAAGTCAGTTTTAGATGAAGAGGCTCAACTTATTAATGAATTTTATATTAAGAAGAATCACACATATGCAACTAAGGGTAAATCATTTTCTAGATATGTTGACAGAAAGAAGAATTGGAAAAGATATACTAAATTTTGAAATTATGATGGTTCTAACCAGTTTTCTAGAAATGATGATATATAAAAGTAGTTGGAAAGAAAACACATGATTTGTAGGTATTGTGGAGGTGAGAATCATATTGATTTTTTTATTTTTTTTTGAAGAGGAACAATGAAAGACAACAATACAAGCCTAAGAAAGAAATGATCAAGGAAGGAAAGATACATAAATAAAGTTTTGTAGCCATCTCCAGGAAAGTAAAATCAAGTGTAGAGGTATCTTCTGAACCTCAAAATAAATCTAGATCTAAAGGAGGTACTTTTCTTTAGATTCTAATAAAGAATGGATTTTAGATTCTGGAGCATCTCTTCAAATGGCTAGACATGGATCTTTATTTATTTATTTTCATGAAGGAAAAAATTTAGATCAATAAAATTTGGCTATTGGTAATAAAATGAGACTATTAGTTCTAAGAATAGGGAGTATTAGTGTAATGCATGGAAATTTGAAAAATATTTTACTGGTTAAAGGGTTGGGGGTGAATCTTATTTCAATATATAGAATTTCTTAAGATGAATATGAGATTTTTGTCACTTTTGATCTAGTTATTGTAAGAGATAGAAAAGACCTAAAAAGTGTTATTTCTATTGGTAGAATTGACCATAAAGAGAGTCTCTTTAAATTTTTTAATTTTTTTGATGATGAATACACACTCTCCCATGCTTTTGTTTCTCAAAGTGATTATATATCAAAAATATGGCATGCTAGACTTCAACATGCAAATTATAGAATTTTAGAAGACATGGTTAGAATGAATATGGTTAGAGGACTAACAAAGATATCAACATCTAAAGGTGTATGTTAAGGATTTGTTAGGTAAACACCATCAAGATACTTTTCATTCAAGAAAAGAATGGAGAGTCGATCATCCACTACAACTTATTCGTAGTGATTTATGTGAATTGAGATATCCTTTTATCTCATGTGCCAGGAACCTTCTCACTTTTATTGATGATTATAGTAGACGAGTATGGATTAATTTTCTTGAAATTAAAAGTGAAGTATTTAAGGTATTTCAAAATTTTAATGCATTAGTTTTGATTAGATTAAAGTCTAGAATGGCTTGTACCCATTCATAAAATGTCCATAGAGGCTAAATAGGGGCACTCACGAGATATAAGACACCTAAAAAGAAAAAAAAAGAATAGCTACATAGAGACTAGAAAAATCAAGAAAAAAGAAAAAAAAAAAGGGAGAACTAGCCACGAACCGGACTAGCTACTAGTCACCCAACAACATAAGGTCATTAATGGTTTTTCATTCATTTTCTAGAAATTGCAACTTTCTTCAAAGGGAAAGGGCTTCTTTTGTGTAGGTTGATCCTCCTAAGTGTTGGGAAAAGTAGAACTTCCCCCTTTCTTACCCTTCTTTGAGTACACAACTTCTTGATAGTCATCGCTGACTCTTTTGGAATGGATGTTGTGAAGCTCTTGTTAGAACACCTGAATGGTGATTGCGGTGTTCTTCTAAACCAAAGTGGGAAAAGAATGAGATGCTTAAGGAAAGACAATGAGGGTGAATATTGCAATTATGCATTTGAATCATTTTGTGAAAAATATGGTTTTAAGGTAAAAAAAAATAAATTCCATATACCCCTCAACAAAATGGAGTGGCTAAACTAATGAATATAAGTCTTTTAGAAATGGCTTGTTGTATGTCACATTTTAAAAGTTTGCATAATAATTTTTTGGGATTTGTTGTATCTTGTGTTGCACATATAGTGAATACAATTCCTACCAAAGCCCTAAAAAATGTAACTCTTCAAGAAGCACAAATTGGAAGAAATCCTCACATCATGTATTTTTATGTATTTGTGTGTATTGCTTGAGCTCACATCCTATAAGAAAACAGGAAAAATCTAGAACTAAAAATTGATAAGTGTTTATTTATGGGCTATATTGAAGAGTCAAAGGATTACAGATTGCATGATTTGGTAACAAAAAAGATTTTTAAATTAGCAGAGATGTAAATTTTGATGAACATTCACAACTTATAGCCACAAAGGATTTCCACATTTTAAATTTTTTACAAAGAAATGGGATCCCTATTAACGAGGATGATAAGAACACTCCTACTAATGAAGATAATATAACTAATGCTAGTGACCAACTATTTTTTGTAGGAAGTGATGATGAAGAAGAACTTCTAGCTATATAGAAGACAAAGAGTATTAAAGAGATATATAGATAGGGCTCAAAAATCCAAGGAAGCAATGACAGTGATCTCATGGAATAAGTCTAACAAATACATGACCCAATCTCATATATGAGTAAGCTAGAGGGAAGAAAAAATATGAGCAAGCCATGAAAGAGGAACATGATGCATTACTAAAGAATAAAACTTGGGAACTTGTGCCCCTCCTTAGAGGTAATAATATTATTGGTTGCAAATGGGTTTACAAAATAAAATTAAAATATAATTGAGCTATATAAGAATACAAAGCTAGATTGATTGATAAGGGATTCAATCAAAAGGAAGGTATTGATTATGAAGAAATAATTTCTCATATCATCAAAATGAACATGGTTAGAATTATTCTTTCTTTGGTTACTAGTATTGGATGGCATGTTCATCAAATGGATGTTAAAAATGCCTTCTGTAATGGATATTTTTCTAAAGAAATATACATGAATCAACCACTTGGTTCTATAGATGAACAACATCCTCACCTTGTTTGTAGATTAAAGAATTCACTTTATAGTCTAAAACAAGTACCAAGAGCATGGAATGGAAAGATTGACAGTTAATTTCAGCTTCATGGGTTTAGAAGGTGTAGATCTTATCCAAATATTTCTATGAAGAAATTCCAAGATGCAATTATTCTTGTTGCAGTTTATGTAGATGGTTTACTCATTTCTGGACCGAATATTGGGAAAATCAATGATTTAAAATCAAAACTTAAAAGTGAATTCCATATGAGTAATTGGGAGAAATAAACTAGTTTCTTGGTTTACAAGTTAGCATAATACATGATGGACTATTCATCTTCCAATCAAAATATGCTTTGGATATTTTAGAAAAGTTTAACATGCTAGAATACAAGTTAGCTTCTACTCCCTTTCAGTATAGAATTAACCTTACTAAGGAATATACTTCCAAGAGGGTAGATGCTAATTTATATAGACAACTCATAGGAAGCTTGGTTTATCTAACTCATTCTAGACCAAACACTTGTTTTGTAGTTAATCAAGTATCTAGATTTCTGCAGGAATTAAAGAAAGTAATTAGCTAACTACAAAAAGGATATTGTGGTATGTTTCTGGAACAATACATTATGGCATCCACTATGGATATACGTCCTCAATTTCATTGGTTAGATTTATAGATTCAGATTGTGGAGGTGATATATATGACAAAAATCTACTGACAATTATGTTTTTCAACTTGGATCAAGCCCCATTACATGGAGTAGGAAAAAGAAAACTATTACATCATTATCTTCATGTGAAGCAGAATATAGAGCAACAAAAGAAGCAAGAAAGGAAGTAGTTTGGATTCAAAATCTTCTATTTGAGCTTGGTTTTCCATAACGTTTCACCACTACTTTGTACTGCAACAATCAAAGTAACATACAATTTGCCAACAATCTAGGTTTTCATGCTAAAACCAAGCATATTGAGCTTGATGTTCACTACATACGAGATCTTATTCAAGCAAATATTGTCAATCTACAATATTATCCAAGTGAAGAAATAGTTGATGTATTTACTAAGAATATGACTAAAGCCAATATTTTGAAATTGTAAAAAATTCTTGGTATGTTAGAGGTGAATATTAAGGGGGGATAATACTATAATGTTCTCCTCTCTTTTGTATCTTCCCCTCTTTTTTGTATCCTCTTTGCAATATTCTATCCAATCTTAAGGGGGGGTGTTAAGGAATAATATTGTCTAGAAAGTGACAAGATATTTGGAGAAGAACTAGAATATTCTAGAAGAGCTAGAATATTTTAGAAGAGCTAGAATCTTCTAGAAACTAGTAGTTATTCAAGAAAAATAACATTTCATTTTTAGAGTTTTGTAGAGTATTATAAGTTTCTAGATCTTAGAGGCTTGAAGTATAAATACGAGGTTGTCTATTGTGAACAACACTACTGTTGTGGTAAGTTGTTGGATTGTATGTAAGCAAATTAGATCAATATAATTTCTTTCAGCCATTTTTCACTATTTTATGCTTTGTTTTTGCCCTATTTCCTGTTATTATTTGGACCTGTTTTTACAAATTAATATAGGTTCAATTCCTTGTATCTTTAAAATCTTTGCAAACATATAACTTGTAGAAAATAAATTATCTTAAATTTGAATAAAAAAGGGATGATAAATTTACAAACATTTAGATTCTTCCTTTGTATTCTTAACCACCATGAGCACAAACAAACACATTACTTATAACTCCTATAGATATTTATCATATAAATTTAAAATATTAAGTCTAGAAACAGATAAATGATGACTAATACTTAATCCTATATCAATAAAGTTAAATAAAAGTTACCCACAATCACTACACGACAAATTTACAAAGGATAAATGTACTTGACTCTGTCTTACAAAACTTTCAACCCTTAAATGGACTTGCATAACTGTTTGGGTGCTATTCAACAAACTTTGGAATATGTTGAGCCATCGTAGCTGTTCACATTATAGTCTATTCTTCTTGAAGTTTTTTCTCATCAAATTATTGTCCTTGCCGCAAACAGCTCTACACAACATAAATTGCGTGGAAAAGCAAGTTTAAAGAGCCGAAAATGTAGGAAAATGGAACGCGATAGTGTAGAAATTGGATCGAACAGACGGGCCGTCGTAGGTGCATTTTAATGACACTTGGAAAATGGGTCGAACAGCTAAGCCAATGACTCCGAAAAGTTAAACTTTGACAAAAATTTGGAAACCGTGATGATGGTACTTTGCTTCCTCTTGGTTGGCTTTGGAAAACGGATATTTAAAATAAGAAGAAAAAACCATAGATTGCCAGATGCATCTCACTTGTAGAGGTATTCTGGTTAAAGCTTTGTCCCATGCAATTATTGTCCCTCCCAAATAGCGCTACTGCAGGGAAATTGCGTGGAATACTAAGGCACAATAGGCCGAAAGATACAAGAAGTAGAACGCACTAGGTGAAAGAAGATGAGAAATACAAGTTTTCGGTATAATGATGATTGCGTAAAGATATGATTGTTTTCACGCAAAAGGAAATGAGAAATATGTTTAAATGAGGGTTAGGGAATGCTATGTCCTTTTCCTACAAATATTAATTTTTCTTTTCGCGTGTTTTCATCTTTTTAGTTCAAACACAAAAAATAATTAAAAATGAAATGAATTTATTTTAAAATAAATTTGTGGATAATAGATTAGAAAAATTAAAATTTTCATTGTAGCTTTATTTTTGACAAGTATAGACATTTGAATTATTTATTTATTTATTTTATTTTTTTCTCATTTAGAATAATGTCATTCAATTAAATTGGCAATTCTAAGCTATTAGTATAATTATTATGAGAGGCTCAAAACATGTCCAAAAAACCTCATGTAAGATTTGGAGATAGATAGGAACTTGTCAACTCAGTTATTTAGAAGAATTTAGAAATTTGATTTTTATCATCCAAACTATTTGCAAACAAAATCTACAACTAGCATATCATTCTTGAGCCATTTTGTTTGTCTAAAAGTTAGCTAGGTGCCTCAAATATGGTGTTTTGAAACCAACTCCAATATAAACATTGAAAGTTTGTTTTTTATGTTTCTAATGTTATAAAATTATAATTCCAATAAAATACTATGGATAAAATCCAAAAAAAAAATGGCCAACAATTTTCTTTAAAGGAAAATGTCAAGGAAGTAGATGTGCAAATAGTAATGTGTTGTTGAGTGTGTGATAATTAGTGTCAAATGTAAAAGAAGAAATGAGCACAAAGGAAGTAGATACAAAGTATAGGAGAGTGTATACATGTATTGATATAGTGGAGGAATGAAATCTTGAGCCTATGTGTGCAAATTACCCATCTAATTTATTTCATACTACTATCCCCTCTTACTATATTGGTTGAGGTGTGATGGCTTTGCTACAACTACAAATGAATATTAGTAATTATTTTATTTACAATTGCGAACATATAGAGGTTTGGTGCTAAGAGTTGGGAACCTCTATCTTATTAATTGCTAAAGTTATGTTGGTAAAAATAGAGCATTCCACGTGGTCCAATCTATCCAACAAAATCTATTAGGGAATTGTATAAAATTTTCATGATCATTCTATTTTTTCTTCTCATTTATGTTTTATTTTGAACATCTTTACTTTTAACAAAGAATTCTTTTTCCACTTATTTCTTCCCATTAATCCAATGACTTACTATGTCCCTTTAATCCATCTCCTAAATTTCACTTAAGTACTCCATTCTTTCTTACCCGTAATCCATCAAATTTGTATTTCATAATATAAAATAGAATATGTATCAAAATTTAATTGTAGAGTACAAAATAAAACATGCACCAAATTTGTTAAGTGGTACAAACCAACCTCATATTTCAAATGAATATTAAAAATTTATGGTTGCCTCTCTTGAAAAATCAATTCCATAATAATATTTTATTGACAATTATAACATTTGATTTTTTTATGGCTTAGATATAATTATCATGCTCTCTAGCTAAACTCTAGATGTGTACATATGTATACACACATGTACACATTAATACATACCTACACATATAGATATACATACACATACGCATACACACATATATACATAAGAAAATACATACATATATATATTAACACCATATCTACTCTTTGTCTTAGAATTTTTACTAAATAGAGAATTCACTTAAAAAAGATAATAAACTAACAGAATAGAATGCCCATTCAGAGAGTACAAAATAGTAATAATTTCATTTCTACCCCTCATTTATTTATTTTAAATCCCAAGCCTATTTACACTATTATAATTAAAAGTCCTTCCCACTTTCGCCCTATACTTATCTAATATTTTCCTTTAGATGTTAAAATCAAATAATAAATATATTATGTGAATTTTTATATAATATTAAACATTCTTCATAATTTTTTAGTACGAAAAAGTATTCTTGGCATATATCATTCTTACCTCTTAAAAGTTGATCTAGGATTCAAACTGACTTTGTGTGACATTGTTACAATCCATTGATGGAAATAAATCTGATGAAATTTAAGGGGAGAAACTTAAACAACAATAATCCACTTGTTTCCATAACCAACAAAAATAGCCAAAGAAATACTTCTCTTTTGTTGTTGTTTCTTTGAGCCAACACTTTTGATATTATTTCTATTATGCATGAATTGTATTTGAATCTAGATTCTATTTTTAAAACACTTTATTATTGCATATATATTCTTATTCTTAGCAATAATATAATAATTATATATATGTGTGTGTGTGTGTGTGTGTGAGGTAATAGAATGAAACTAAATAGGTGAAATTTTCCCACATCTATCATCATTTCTTTGTATTAATCAGGTCTAGATAGGGGTAATATAAAATTTTCTTGCATATATTTACTCCACAATCAAAAGTAGCTATAGATCACTTATTCTTTACACACCAAAATGATCTTGCTCCTCCTACTACAACCAAAAACCCCTATCATCCACCTCTTGTCTCATCTCTTTAAAAAATAAAAATCCAAAGGACCAATGATGACACATTTTATGAGCCTTCCCACTTTAGTGATAACCCTTTCATTTGTTTAATGATTTTTCATTCTTATATTGCATTGATTTAGTGATTTTCATTTATGATCCTATGATAATTTTTAATAATGTGAATGTAGGCCACAACACCAAATGTACTCTCTGTCATACATTAAAGATAGACCTTGATTGAATGGATCAAAAATTATATTGTATCACATGCTCATTTTTTTTATTTTCATCAACTTCTTGTGGATCATGTGAGTTGTGTTTAGAACACACATCTTTGATTCAATAAGGTTGCATTATGAGGTAGATAATTTATCTTTCATGTACTTGTACTTGTAATTTAATATCATGAAACTATAATACTGTAGAAATAAGTACCTGAGGATTGTTGTATGTATTAGATGTTGAAAAAACAGGATAAAACTTGTAATAAAAATACGCTGATAATTTTATGCATCCAAATTAACAAAGTAATAAATCACAACTGAAACATGATTACAAAAGATGTGCAAACCATAACAAAAGAATTACGTGGAGAAACCCTTGCGAGAAAAAACTCCACACCCAAAGAGATCCAAGATTTGTATTAATCCTTCAAACAAGTTACATCAATACAACTCCTCCCTCTGAATCATTGTACCACTTCATCGCTTGAACAACCTGCTACTTAACTTATTTTTTCTTCAACTCAAGCACTAAATATATAGACATGAGAGAAAACATAAATCAAGAATGGTTTCCAAAATCATTTAGTCATAAATTACAAAGAAAAGAAACTTTCTCTTCCAAGTTGTGATTTTATCCATTTTTTAGTAATGTGCACATGCAACTAAAAAAATTGTTTTATCTTTTTCCAAACTCACATTTATCTTCCCTTTTTTTCATGTTCTTTCTAATTTGACAAATAAAACACTTTGCAAGTTGTCATAATTGTATTTAGCAACTTTCATGACAACTAAAAGATAATTACAAATTGCCAATTAATAAATTAAAGACAAAGCAAGACTGAGACATTTTCTCAACATTAATTATATGTGTGCGTAGCTAATATCTATAGCTCTCACCGGCACAAACCCCCTCTTACGCTACATTAGCACTGGCATTGATCACCAAATCTGATATGGCTCTTGCTAAATTGGACGCTGATGTTGCACCTCCTATGAAAGTAGTTCTTAGAACCTCCAACGTCTTTCTTACATCTCTGATGGTCGGTCGTTCTTGGGGAGATTCGTTTGTGCATAGCAAGCCAATATGTATGAAAGAAACGACGCAGTCATTGTGTTCCATATCCACATTCTGTAACAACCTCCTATCAACAATGTCTGCTAGCCTCTTCGGAAAAGCTGACCTCACCCATTTTGGGAGGTTGAGGTCGTCGACAAATATGGCATCAGTTGGCCTCTTCCTTGTGACCATCTCTAACAAGAGAATTCCATAACTATAAACATCCCCTTTTGTAGAAATGTTCATTCCCAATCCATACTCTGCAATTGAGAAAGTTACAGCAGATACCAAATCTTGTTATTGACAATATTTTTATAAAATTAAATAAATAAAAATCTCTAATAGCAAAAGAAGGCTTACCAGGCGCTATGTAGCCGATAGATCCTGTCATGGCAATTGATGTGCTCAAGGAATCAATTAAGTTTGTAGGACCAGCCAATCTCGAGATACCAAAATCGGCTACAAGGGCTGTCATGTTTGCATCTAGAAGCACATTGCTAGGTTTCAAATCACAGTGAACAACTTGGGTAGGACAATCATGATGTAGATATTCCACGCCATGGGCCACATCAATAGCAATGTTCAAACATTTATCAATTTTTAATTCACAGACGTCCTCCTCATTACTTTCAGGATGCAAATACTTTTCCAAGCTCCCATTTGTAGCAAACTGAAGAATGAAAGCCTTAAAGCTAAGGTATGAACATGCACTTATAACTCTAATGAGATTTCGATGTCGAGTCCTCGCCAAGATTATGCATTCTCTCTTAAAACTGTTTCTGAGTTCTTCATTTCGGAAATTGAGAACTTTGATTGCAACTACCATGCCATCTCTTAAAATTCTTCTATAGACTGATCCAAAGCTACCCACACCAAGCAAATTTACCTCATTAAATCCATTTGTAGCATTGACCAGATCTTGATATGTAAACTCTGGATATCTCAGTCTTCCAAACCTGAAGTCTGGAAGATCAATCGATGTGATGAATATTTCCGACACCACAATATTGCAAACATTGAAGTAAACAGTAAAAATGCAATCATTGCAGCAGCTGATAACATTATTTTTGTTAGTAGTGACTTTACTCTTTTACCCTGATTTGGACATGCCTGCACTAAGTATTTTTCTGGACTACAGAGACGGGTATTTCCCATAAATGATGCATTAAATGTGTTATTTGAAAACAATCCTCCTTTTGGAATTTCACCTGTCAAATTGTTGAAACAAGCATTCAAGTGGTGAAGCACTCTCATTTTTGTAAGAGATGTAGGTATTGTGCCTGACAGGAAATTGAAAGAAAGATCAACAGATTCCAAATTTTGTAACTTCGCAAGTGTATCTGGTATCGGACCTTCAAAGGCATTATGAGAGAGATTTAGATGCTCCAGTGCTAAGCAGTTTGCAAGTACTGACGGAATCATTCCGTTAAGCTTATTACAAGAAATGTCTATTGCTTGAGCGCTTACAATTTTACTTATTTCCGCAGGAAGAGGTCCTTCTAGAAAATTTGACGATAGATTCAAATAAAACTGAAGGTATTTAAGACTTGCCATAACTTCTCCAGGTATTTTCCCACTCAGCTGGTTGTGAGAGAAGTCGACCAGTTCTAGGTTTGGACATCTCTGCAAACCAGAAGGTATCTCTCCTGAGAAATGGTTGTGATGCAGAAAAAGTCTCCTTAGCTGTTGAAGTCTACCAAGAGAGCCCGGTATTGTTCCCGATAGATTGTTCCGGCTAACATCTAACAGCCCTAGCTTTTCCATCTCGCCGATGTCCTCTTGAAGGCCTCCTTTTAGACTGTTACCGCTCAAATCCAATCTTTCCAACTTATATAATTTTTTGAGTCCAGATGGCACGTGCCCACTTAAATGATTATTACTTAGGCTCAAGAATGTTAAGTTGGTAAGATTGGTAATTTGTTGAGGTATGTTGCCGCTTATCTGGTTGTTCCCAAAATCGAAGATGGAGAGGTTGGAAGATAGGTGGCCTATGGATGGAGGTAAAACACCGCTCAAATGATTGTATGACATTTTTATATATTGTAGGTGGGAACAATTTGTGAGAGCTGTGAGAAAAGGCAAACGGGTTTTGCTGCTACTAACAAGCTGATTGTGCTCTAATACAATTTTTTCGAGAAAGACCAGTTTGCCCAACTCATTAGGCACAGTTCCACTCAGTTGATTGTTCCTTAGGATAAGGTGTGTGATTTTAGAACAATTTCCTAAGGAATTCGGTATGTTTCCCCTAAGCTCATTTCCCCATAGAATAAGGTATTGCAAATTGATGAGCATCCCCAATTCGAAAGGAATGGTTCCCGACAACTGATTGTTATAGAGTGCGAGCTGATCTAGTTTAGAACAATTTCCTAAGGAATTTGGTATGTTTCCACTAAGCTCATTTCCCCATAGATAAAGTTCTTGCAAATTGATGAGCATCCCCAATTCAAAAGGAATGGTTCCTGACAACTGATTGCCACAGAGCTTGAGCTGCTCTAGTTTCGTCAGATTCCCTATTTCACGTGGAATAGGACATGTGAGAGTATTGTTTAGCAATTGCAGAACAACCAACTGTGACAACCTTCCTATGGAGGAAGGGATACTGCCCGACAGCTAATTAGCATAGAGGTAGAGCCAACGTAGTTGGGTGAGCATGCCAATTTCAGGAGGAATAGGTCCATGAAGATCATTACCTGACAAGTCCAAGTGCATTAAAGCTGAAAGATTATTAATAGAGAGTGGAATTGTACCTGTAAGGTAGTTTTGAGGCAACATAAGAAACTCCAACCCTGTCAACTTGCCCAGCTCAGCGGGAATACGCCCATGCAGTTGGTTGAAAGGGAGAAACAGTCCAGACAGAGCCGTGAGATTCCCAAGCACAGGAGAAATGACGCCCTGTAAATCCATACCTGTCAGATCTAACTCAACAACATTACTGAAAAGAGCAGATTGGAGTAGAGTTGAGAATGAAAAGAGCCACATCAACATTACTGAAAATAACATGTATTCCATTTTCTTCAAACAGAGAATATGAGGACTCAATGAATTGGAAAGGCCTCAGTGTATGTATTTATATATCATCAGCTCCACGTAAGCAATGTATGTTCTTTAACATCTCGATGCATTTTTCTTTAAAATATATATTATATTTTATGCAAACTCTAATTAAAGGGACTTAAATAAACATTTTTTAAGATATTTTTATTTTTATTTCAAATATTATTTTATTGTACTTTAAAATTATATTCTTTATTATAGATTCAAACAAAAAAATAAATCTGTATTTATATTATAGAATTATTTTATTTATTATATAATTTATTTACTTAAAAATTATTTGATAATTTTTATGTTTTTATATTTAAAGAAACATATTGACTTTGATTTAAAAAATATAAAATATAGAATTTTAACACAAACAAAAATAAAATTATAAGTGTAGTGTCAGAAAATGTATACCTTTATATTTTCACATTATGTTTAGGTCCCTTAATTAAGTGGACTTAATTAAACCACTAATTGACCCAATTATGCATTTAAAAGCCTAATTAGTCCCATTTTCTGAAAAAGAAACTTGTATTAAACAATTGCAATCATTAACTAAATTGCCTTGAAATTGGTGTGTCCTACATTTGGGGCCTAGGATCGTCCCCTTTAAGTTTAGGACCCCAATTTCTAATATGTTTTTGGCTGCATTTTTATGATTCAAACTCAATTTGTAATTATCGGTCTTTGATGTTTAATTTTTTGGGAAATTAGAAAAATACTTATAAATACAAGGTCTTTTTATCAATTCAAATTTTATATTTGATATGCAAGCATTCCTAAAGCTAATATTATTGTCAAAGGTGTTCAAGAGTAGATTTTTCAGTCATTTGTTGCAACATTCAAGATCTCAAACAATATGTCAAAGTTATCTTCATTCATTCATGTTTTTGGAGCTAACATTGTGATGTAAGCTTCAAGCATTCAAGTCAAAAACTCAAGCATCAATATTGACATCCAATCAAGTCATTTCATGCAAGATCAAGACCTTGGAGAAATGTGTTAAATTTTTGTACTCTAAGGATCTCCATTCAAGGGTTTGGTGAATTGCAACATACCATTTCTCATTCATCATTCCTTCCATTCATGTTTGATTTCATTTCAAGGTTTAATTACCAAAATGAGGTTTGACCAAGGCAAACCCCCATTCACCAACAGAAAACATTTTTTTCCCTCTCTTTTTGTTTGTAGATTTGTAGGTGAGAAGGATTGAAGATTGATCAAAAGTGTAATTCTGCAAAGTTGTAAAAGTTGTCATCAAAGTTGTCAAGCCACAAAAACTCACTTGCAGAATTTAATTTTGATTTTCTAACTGTAAAAATTGGAGGAACTAGGAGCGTAGAACTAGGAGCAGAGGAATATGAAAACAAATTTTGGATCCCTGTAGCAAGACTCATTCACCCTAGGATGAATTTGTCCTAGAAGGACACTTAGTAACTGCTTTTGGTGATAGGTGCATAACTTCATACTCATCTCAGATTTGTTACATGTTTGTGGATTATGTTAGATTAAGGTTTTAAATTGATGATTCATGTTTTACATTGCATAATTGCATGCATTTGGTATTTTTTAGTTATTTCCCAAATGTGCATTTTAGGCTAATTTACCTTGTCCTTAGTCATAAGGAAAACAACAAGATCTCCATCAAGGTTCACAACAACACAACAAGAAATTAGCTCTAAATTTTGTGCTATATTTTAGTGTATTTGAGTCCATCATTTAGAGTCACCTGACAGTGCAAAAGTCGGCGAAATAGATTTTCTTCATTTCATTGCTAGTCTTTGCGCCAGATTTTGTACCATCTTTAGCACCCACTTTCATGCCAGATTTTGTGCCAGAAATTTGGTGCCAGCAATAGTGTCTTCTTTAGCATTGGGAATAGCACCTAAAACTAACATCAGAAATAGTGCCTAAATTTGCACACAATTTGGCTTCTAATTTTGCTTCCATGTTTGCTCCCAATTTTGCTCCCAATTGTTCTTCCAATTTTGCTTCCAGTTTTGCTTCTAAGTTTTCTTCCACTTTTGCTTCTGATGTTACTTCTAGTTTTGCTTCAAGTTTTGCTTCCAGGTTTGCTTCTAGGTTTGCTTGTAGTTTTGCTTTTAGTTTTTCTTCCATGTTTGCTTCTGGTTGTGCTTCCACTTTTGCTTCCAGTTTTGCTTCCAATTTGGCTTCCAATTTTGCTTCCGCTTTTTCTTCTAATTTTGCTTCCACTTGTGCTTCTAGTTTTGCTTTTAGTTTGGCTTCTAGGATTACTTTCAGTTTGGTTCCCAATTTTGTTTCTAGTCTTGCTTCCAATTTTTCTTCCGGTTTTGTTTCTGGTTTTACTTCCAATTTTTCTTCAAATTTTGCTTCCATTTTTGCTTCCAGGTTTTCTTCCAATTTTGCTTCTGATTTTGCTTCTAGGTTTGCTTCCAATTTTTCTTCCAAATTTGCTTCCAAATTTGCTTCTAGTTTTGCTTCTAGTTTTGCTTCCTGCTTTTCTTCCAGTTTTGCTTCCAGGTTTGCGTATGGTTTTGCTTCAAAAATTTCTTTTGGTTTGCTTCTAGTTTGGCTTCCATTGTTGCTTCCTTTTTTGCTTCTAAAAATGCTTCTTATTTTGCTTCCTTTTTTGCTTCTAAAAATTGGTTCTTGTTTTGCTCCCAATTTTACTTCCAATTTTGCTTCTAGGTTTGCTTCCAAATTTAAACCAATTTTTCTTCCAAGATTGCTTCTGGTTTGTTTCTAGTTTGGCTTCCATTGTTTCTTCCTTTTTTGCTTCTAAAAATGCTTCTTATTTTGTTTCCATTTATTAATTTAATATGTTTTAATTCAATTTAATTAGTTAAATATATGTTGCCTCTTAAATAACTCATATGATTATAAAGTATGTAATTTAATTATTTAACTCATATGATTAAATAATAAGATAATTATTATAACATGATCATCATCTATAATTAAAACAAGTGAGTAAAATATCTATAATTTAATTGAATTTGACAACATCCATCCTAAGCAGTAAATTAAAATCATCATACACAATAAATATCCATCCAAAAATCATCGAGCACTTTTAATATATAAAAATTGACAAGTCAATACTGATAAGATCATCATCATATACAACTAAAACAAGTGAAATTCAAATATGCCAATAGATCAATAAGATGTGAAAATGATACATGTCCAACAATCGACATAAGTCAAAATGATACATGTACAAATGATATAAGTAAAAATGATAAATTATTTAACTCAAATTGATACAAGTCAAGATGATACATGTCCAAATAATATAAGTGAAAATGATAAATGTCAATATGATACAACTGAATAATATGGTACTATAGGCCGTGAAAATGATACATGTGATAGTAACCATGAAAAGAGGCATTATAATGATATATCAACAATGATCCATGATGTAATATATATGATCATGAATGTCACTAGGTACTAGCAGCAACTACCTCATCATCATCACCACCATTGTGATCATCCTCATCATCCTAACCATGAAAAGAGGCATTATAACGATATATCACCAATGATCCATGATGTAGTCTATATGATCATGAATGTCGTTGGGTACTACTAGCAACTGCCTCATCATCATCCCCACCATCATCATCATCATCATCATCATCATCATCATCATTGTCGCCGTTGTTGTCATTGTTATCATCATTGTCATCAACCTCTATGTCTTCTATATCTATGTCATCATCATCCTCTACCATGTGATCTATACCAGTAGAACCAATATTTTATGGATCTACATCATGATGAGGATCATCTTGATCTTCTGGAAGACCAATGTTCTACAAAAAGGACACATTTAAAATGAAAATTTATTATTTATTTCATGCAATAATTTATTTTTCTGTTATATATCTAATATTGAAACATACGAGATGAAACCATAATCATATTACTTCATATCAAAACTTGCACATACCATAATAAAATTTCAAAAAAATTATAGCTAATGTTTGATTCCAATAATGTAAAACATGCAACAATTCTAATAAACATTAGTAAAGATCATAAAAAAATTTCTTATACAATTTAACTATCAACTGTAAATTCTATTACATAACCTTAAGTGCCAACCCCCTGCAAAATAATTAGGAGACTACAAGAAGATTAGTTGCAGGGGGTATTGGTACAAGAGATCAACATGGCTCTTGCAAGCCTTCCAGTGAGATGGTTTCATACAAAAATGTGGAAGATATCCCCATTTCTAGAGAGCTCATGATTCAGGTTGATACACAAAATGATGTTGTTCTGGTACCCATATATGGCATCATGGTTCCATTTCATGTTGCCACCATCAAGAGTGTTACAAGCCAAAAACATGGAGGGAAATCTTATATAAGGATAATTTTCAATGTTCTAGGTATCGACTTTAATGCCAACTAGATGCCAACATTGAAATTCCCTAGAAGTATTTATGTTAAGGAAATTTCCTTTAGATCCAAGGATTCAAAGATCATCAATGATGTGGTACAAATGATTAAATACCACAAACGATTTGTAGTAATGAAAGAGTCTGAAAAGGTAGAGAGAGCTACACTGGTGACTCACGAGAAACTTTAGAGCTTTCATAAACAAAGGAAATTAGGCTGGCAGACTTGTGGATCAAGCCATCATATGGTGGAAGAGGAAGAAAGATGACTGGAACTCTGGAGGCTCACCATAATGGATTTCGGTATTCAACCATGAGAGTAGAAGAGAGAGCTAATACCATGTATCAAAACATTAAGCATGCATTCTTCCAGCCAATAGAGAAGCAGATGATTACTTTTCTTCAATTTTATTTGCATAACCATATCATGGCGTGGGAACCAAGAAGACCAAGGATGTCAGGTTTTATGTAGTGGTAATGGATGTGGTCCAAACTTTAGGAGGGGCAAGAAGGTCAATGTATGATCCTAATGAACTTGAGGGAGAACAAGGAGAGAGGGACAAGAAAAATAAAATCAATGTAGAGTTTCAAGGATTTGTCAAGTGAGTAAGAGAGCTATGGGAGCAGCCTCATCTAAAAGATTTTGAACTAGAGCTTGATATACCATTTAGAGAGATTGGTTTTCATGGAGTTCCTTTCAAAGCCCATGCTTTTATTTTTCCTATGGTAAACTGTTTGGTAGAGTTGGTGGAATTACCTTTCTTAGTAATCATTATTAGTGAGATTGAGATTGTTAATCAATTAGGCTCTAATTTCCTATAGCAATGAAAGAGTCTGAAAAGGCAAAGAGAGCTACACTAGTGACTCACGAGAAACTTTAGCTTTCAAAAACAAATGAAATTATGTTGGAAAACTTGGGGATCAGGCTAGCATTTAGTGGAAGAGGAAGAAACATGACTAGAACTCTAGAGGCTCACCATAATGGATTTTGGTATTCAACCGTGAGAGCAGAAGAGAGAGTTGATATCATGTATCAAAACATTAATCATGCATTCTCCAGCCAATGGAGAAGGAGATGATTTATTTGCTTCATTTTCATTTTCATAACCATATCATGGCATGGGAACCAAGAAGACCAAGGACGTCCACTTTTATGTGCAGGTGATGGATGTGTTCCAAACTTTAGGAGGGGAAAGAAGGTCAATGTATGATCCTAATGAAAATGAGGAAGAATAGCAAGAGAGGGACATGTAAAATAAAATCAATGCAAAGTTTCAAGGATTTCTCAAGCAAGTAAGAGAGCTATGGGAGCAACCTCATCTAAAATATTTTGAACTAGAGTTTGATATACCATTTAGAGAGCTTTGTTTTCATGGATTTCCTTTCATATCATCTTCTTTTATTGTTCCTATGGTAAACTATTTGGTAGAGTTGGTAGAATTACCTTTCTTAGTAATCACTATTAGTGAGATTGTGATTATTAGTCAATTAGGCACTAATTGCCTATAGCAATGAAATATTTTGAAAAGGTAGAGAGAGATAAACTAGTGACTCGTGAGAAACTTCAGCTTTCAAAAACAAAGGCAATTAGGCTGGTAGACTTGTGGATCAGGCCAACATTTAGTAGAAGAGGAAGAAAGATGACTGGAACTCTGGAGGCCCACAATAATGGATTTCAATATTCAACAATGAGAGGAGAAGAGAGAGCTGATATCATGTATCAAAACATTAAGCATGCATTCTTCCATCCAGTGGAGAAGGAATGATTAGTTTGCTTCATTTTCATTTGCACAACCATATCATGGCGTGGGAACCAAGAAGACCAAGGATGTCGAGTTTTATGTGGAGGTAATGGATGTGGTCCAAACTTTAGGAGGGGCAAGAAGGTCAATGTATTATCCTGATGAAATTAAGGAAGAATAGCAAGAGAGGGACAAGAAACATAATATGAATGAAGAGTTTCAAGGATTTGTCAAGCCAATAAGAGAGCTATGGGAGCAACCTCATCTAAAATATTTTGAAATAGAGTTTGATGTACCATTTAGAGAGCTTGGTTTTCATGGAGTTCCTTTCAAATCCTTTGATTTTATTGTTCCTATGGTAAATTGTTTGGTAGAGTTGGTGAAATTACCTTTCTTAGTAATCACTATTAGTGAGATTGAGATTGTTAATCAATTAGGTGCTAATTTCCTATAGCAATGAAAGAGTCTGAAATGACAAAGAGAGCTACACTGGCAACTCAGGAGAAACTTCACTTTCAAAAACAAAGGAAATTAGGATGGTAGACTTTTGGAATAAGCCATCATTTGGTGGAAGAGGAAGAAAGATGACTGGAACTCTGGAGGCCCACAATAATGGATTTCAATATTCAACAATGAGAGTAGAAGAGAGAGCTGATATCATGTATCAAAAAATTAAGCATGCATTCTTCCATCTAGTGGAGAAGGAATGATTAGTTTGCTTCATTTTCATTTGCACAACCATATCATGGCATGGGAACCAAGAAGACCAAGGATGTCGAGTTTTATGTGGAGGTAATGGATGTGGTCCAAACTTTAGGAGGGGCAAGAAGGTAAATGTATGATCCTGATGAAATTGAGGAAGAATAGCAAGAGAGCGACAAGAAAAATAATCTCAATGCAGAGTTTCAAGGATTTGTCAAGCCAATAAGAGAGCTATGGGAGAAACCTCATCTAAAAGATTTTGTACTAGAGTTTGATGTACCATTTAGAGAGCTTGGTTTTCATGGAGTTCCTTTCAAAGCCTCTACTTTTATTGTTCCTATGGTAAACTGTTTGGTAGAGTTGGTGGAATTACCTTTCTTAGTAATCACTATTAGTGAGATTGAGATTTTTAACCTTGAGAGAGTAGGACTTGGGCAAAAGGCATTTGATATGGCTATTATTTTCAAAGACTTCAAGCGGGATGTACTCTGCATTGATGCCATTCCTCAATCTTTTCTTGATGGCATCAAGGAATGGCTGAACTCCATGGATATAAAGTATTATGAAAGTATAATGAACTTGAACTAGTGGCAAATTTTGAAGACTATTACTAATGATTGAGACAAATTTATTGAAGATGGTTGTTGGGAATTTTTTAATATGGAAGCTAGTTATTTTGATTCTAATAATTCAGAAGATTTAGATCAAGCATATGAGCCCTTTGATGTAGAAGAGGAATCAAAATCAGATGAGGAAGATTCAAAAGATGAATCGCTTATGGAGTTAGATGAGGATGAGTCTGACAATGAAGAGGAAAGGTGGTGACAAAAGGTAAAAGCTACAAGGAAGTCTCGGGCACTTAATATTAGAGATTCAAGAGGAATGCCTACCAAGAGGCATAAAGTCAGCTGAATTGAGTTCATCTACATCCTTCTACTATTTATTCATGCACATAAATAGTTCAGCTATTTATGTAAATGATGCATATATGTTAACTTGATCAGTGTTGTTACTTCCGTAATTTAACTTTTACATGACAACCAACCATTAGGCCATTCTGTGTGAGAGCATGTTTGTGTTTTTAGTTAGCTTTTTCAGATAGCTCTACTTTGTGTTAAGAACATTCCATTTATCTTTTGAATGTTAAGAAGTCTAGTATTACATGCTTCTCTATGTTGATCAAATTAGGTTGTAGGTTTTTTACTGGTGATTTCTTTATTTATGGAGTTTTTTTAACTTGGAAGATAGGAATTTACTGCCTTTTTTAAATTAGATGGACAAATTAAGTGGCTGGTTAGCTATGCCAAGTGATGTATACTACAAGGATGTGTTAGATCTATAGGATTCCTACCAAGATGCATCAAAACATTCTTACATGTTAAAAGAATGGTAGCATAATGAGCAAGGATGGCAAAGATGCATGTGGATCACTTAGTAGAATGGAAACAGGAATTCAAGGAAGCACTCCTTGAGATACCATGTTTGAGAGAAAATAAGATAAATCAAATCAACATGGGACTAAGTTACTCAAATGATACAACTCATAACTTAAATGAGGACACTTAAGAGATATTAAAAGACAATGGTCATTAATTAAAAGATGCAATGAAAATAAGGCATGAATGTCACTCACTACCCTTTAAGGAAAACAATATTTTTTTCCTCAACATGAAATAATGGGACAATTGAGTGGGATCTAGGGCCAACAGAGAAGCACTTTAGAACTCATCCTGCGCATCAATAAATAACTCAGCACAAGAAATGAAAATTGACATATTAACACAACAATATCCAACTAATTTATTGAAAGTCAACTATTTATATCTCGTTCTCCATCCAGATTAAAAAATCAGCTCACCTTTTGCTTTGTAACTTTTCCTTTTCAAATTGCTTTGGATGCCAGCCATATTTCTCCTCCTATCTAAACATGGCACATGGCCTAGTTAAACTAATTAATATGCAATCATTTACATTTTTTGAGGGAATTAAAAAAAATATCATTTAACATTTTAAATATACTTACAAATTTACAAATCAAGGCTTGTAAACCTTTCTGGCCACTATGATGCGTGGCACCAAGTTTTTGAAGCCTAGCCTTGGAGGCCTTGTCCTGAAACATATACTAATTCAATTTAACTATGCAAAATAAAATTTAAAAATCGTTTAATAAATTTGATATAATCTTATGAGAAAATTCAAATGCCTGCATACTCTCCTCACCAGAATTCCTTCATGCTTTGGACTTCCCATTTTTTTTACAAGCTCTTTCCATACTTTGACACTTACATCAATTGGCCTTTTTTGGGCCTTAGCTCAGGAGGGATATTTTTATCTTCTTTGTTTGGTTGCACCAAAATCTCTTGCAATTTTGAGACACTCATAGATTTACCTTCTTCACAGACTAACCTGTGCCAAATTTAGTCTACATGTCATTGATAACTACTTTTTGCAAGTGTATGGGTATCTTTGAGAATGGAAAATGTAGATGGTCTTTGAACCATTGAAGGAATGATTCCTTCAACCTATTCACAAACCCTTTTCTAGCATCTATCATTTCGACTTCCCCTGAAACCACATCATATTCTATCTTAGTATTGTAGCTACCAATGCAAGATCAAAAAGTTGGCATGGTGGAACAAGTTTGTTTCTGAGGAGTGGGTGGGATAGTGGAGGCCTTTGCTCCATGTTCTACACTCCTAGAGTTTATTGTTACTGATTTCCTCCTAGATCTTTTTCTCTATCTAGGACTGCTTGGGGAATCAATTGATTCCCTTTGACACAGTTGATTTGGTTGCAATGTTTGAGGGGCTTCACTAGATCGGTTTTCAATGTATCTGGCAAGCATTGTCCAATGCACATCATCTAAATTGTTCACTGCCTTTGCCCCCAATATGGAAGCCAATGCCTCTTTATCTTTGTCAGTCACATGTCCCTATATATATATGAAATAAATTTCTTCTTTTAAATTTAAAAATAAAAAACTAAAAGGGCGATCTCACAATAGTGGTTTACAATTTTTGGCCAAACTAGACACTGAAATTATTATTTTTAACTAAATCTTCACATTGGGGCACCTATTACAGATAAACTATGAGGAATTTGAAGATGATGCAAACTAGAGTCTCTCCACATTTTTTCTGTAGATTCTTGAAATGTTTTTTTCAAAAATTTTGGAGTTAGATTGCTCTTCTTTTTCCATCTCCCACGAAAATTGGTTTTTTTCATAAAACAACATTTTAAAAAAGTGGCACACACTGTATAAAGCATAATTTTTTTTTCCTTGAAGGATAAAATTCTCATTCTTTTCAATTTAGATTTGTAACTCTGATCTCTAGTGATTCCACTTGGTTAGATAGTTCTTTATTGAATATTTTTTCTTTAATCAAGTTTCAAAGTCAAACCAATTACAATTTAGACATAGCACAACCGTATAACACATAACTTTTATTGTATGTATCAAATTTTTTTATTTATTTTTGTTGGATGAATGAATCCAATATCTAGTGCACTCATATTTTTCAATTTTTTTCTTTTGATAATTTTCTATTTTTCCAGATGTGCAGAATAGAGAACTTCATTTTTGGTGAGAAACCTATATTTAATAGAACTTAAAAAATAAATAGATAATAAAACCAAAATATATTAAAATTATATTCGTTGGATAGCTCGTTCTGAGGGCTACCTGATACCATTTGGGTTTGTGAAGTCTCCTCCATTTTCATTTTCAAATTGAGCTTCGAAGTGCAAAATTCTAGACAATTTTCATACCTCAAGGGGTGAAGGTGAAAAAAGGGTGGTTCGGGTGAACCAACGTTCAAGTGAACCAAGAAAATATGTTTGGTCGATCATAGGTTCGGTCAAACATATGTTCTGTTGAACCACTTTAAAATACAATAAAAAAATGTATACTAGAGGGGTTCGGTCAAACCTGGAAATCTGGTTCGGCCGAACCCCTCGACATGGATCTTTGTTTTCCCCATTTTTTCTCCAATTTTTTTTTTTTGTTATCCAATTTTTTAATAGTTGTATTTTATTCTTTTTATATTATAATATATAATATACTTATTATTACAATATATTATAATAATAATAGTATTATAATAATATTATAATAATAATATATAATTATTATTAATCATATATTATTATTATAATATTAAAAGTATATAATTAAAAAGTAGAGGGGAGAGAGGGAGAGGGGGTAGGAGGGAGAGACTTGAGAGAAAGGGGCGGAGTCGAGAGAGATAAGGGTAGGGGGTACAAGTGCTTAGGGTTTAAGGGTTAAGAGTAGAGGGAGAGAGGGAGAGGGGGTAGGAGGGAGAGACTTGAGAGAGAGGGGAGTGACAGAGATAAAGGGTAGGGGGTACAAGGGTTTAGGGTTTAAGGGTTAAGGGTAGAGGGAGAGAGGGAGCTCAAGATAGAGAGAGAGGGGTTTAAGGTTTTAAGGCTATAGGGGAGCTCAAGAAAAGGAGTGAGTGAGTGAGAGAGAGAGAGAGGGTTTAAGGGCTGGGTAGGAGGAGAGACTTGAGAGAGAGAGAGTTTCAAAGTAGGGAGAGGGGATATGAGGGAGAGACTTGAGAGAGAGAGAGGGGGGAGTGGTAGAGAGATAAAGGGTAGGGGGTAAAATGGTTTATGGTTTAAGGGTTAAGGATAGAGGGGAGAGAGGGAGCTCGAGATATAATTAGTGAATGAGTGAGAGATAGAGAGAGAGAGGGTTTAAGGGTTTTTAAGGCTATAGGGGAGCTCGAGACAGAAGGAGTGATTGAGTGAGAGAGACAGAGGGCTTAAGGGTCTAGAGAGAGAGTGAGAGGGGGTAGGAGGGAGAGACCAGATCGTAGAGGGTAGAAGGCTTTAGGGTTTAGGGTCGAGCTCCAAAGAGAGAGAGAGAGAGAGAGAGAGAGAGAGAGAGAGAGAGAGAGAGAGAGAGAGAGAGAGAGAGAGAGAGGGTCTAGGAGGTAGAGACTTGAGAGAGAGAAGGGGGATTGGGGGAGAGATAAAGGGTAGGGGGTACAAGGGTTTAGGGTTTAAGGGTTAAGGGTAGAGGAAAGAGAGGGAGCTTGAGATAGAATTAGTGAGTGAGTGAGAGATAGAGAGAGAGAGGGTTTAAGGGTTTAAGGATTAAAGGTAGAGGGTAGAGGGGATCTAGAGATAGAAGGAGTGAGTGAGTGAGTGTGTGTGTGTGTGTGTGTGTGTGTGTGTGAGAGAGAGAGAGAGAGAGATGAAGAGTGGGTCTAGGAGGGAGAGACGAGAGAGAGAGAGGGGGGAGTGGGAGAGAGATAAAGGGTAGATGATACAAGGTTTTAGGGTTTAACCTAGTTAACGATAGAGGGGAGAGAGGGAGAGGGGGTAGGAGGGACAGACTTAAGAGAGAGAGGGGGGAGTGGGAAAGAGATAAAAGGTAGGGGGTACAAGGGTTTAGAGTTTAAGGGGTAGAGGGAGAGAGGGAGAGAGGGAGAGACTTGAGAGAGAGGGGGAATGGAGAGAGATTAAGGGTTTGGGGTTAAGGGTAGAGGGGAGAGAGGGAGCTCAAGGGTACATTGATTTATGTTTTAAATATGTGTGCAATAATTTTATAATTAGATAATACTTAATTTTAAAATTTATATAATTGCCCATGGAACAAATATAAGTTGTATATATAATTGTATATAAGATTCTTGAACTTAATAATTCGATGAAACAAATATAAGTTGTATATAATTGCATAATTTCCCATTGAACAATTCGATGCAACAAATCTAAGTTGTATATAATTGTATATAAGATTCTTGAACTTAAGAATTCCATGAAACAAATATAAGTTGTATATAATTAAATGTGAGAGATGATGCTATCAAATATTCGTGATCTTAAGAATTCCATGGAAAAAATATGTACATATAATTGTAATTTACGCAAAATGATTTACAACTATGTACAAGTTACTATAAGTTTTCACTTGAACATGTATAGGGTTACAAGTGAACTTGAAAATCATGGATATAATCTAAGTCAAAGATTTTGGTTCAACCTAGTCTTCAATAACATGTAGAATTTTCTAATGATCTTCACTATTTAGTCTCCATTTTCTTCATCCACATGCATGTGGAACTGCGTGAAGATGTAGGGCAGTAGCAATTCTCAAGTGACTATATTGATATACCTTGTTATTAGGTTGATAGTCAATAAAATGAATCTCGTGCTGAACAACTTTGACTTGTTTTAGATATGTCCCTTGCACTACAACAGAACCTACATGATAAATATCAACCTTCTTATTAAGACATATGAACATGTACACCATTTTCGTGCTCAATGTTTGTACAATATATATTTAATGTTTATAACAGTCATGCACACAAATGTGAACACAATGTATATATAATTTTAAATTCAAACTCACCTATGGGAAATGACATTCCATCACTTGTTTCAAGTTGTGTTAGCTTATTCCTCTCTTCTATGCAACGCAATAAATAATACCTAACACCTTCGATGTTTCCAGGCTATGCTATGACTGCTAAAAAATCTCCTGTACACCAATTACACACAAAATTTCTAAAAAAATTAGAAATGTCTCTAGACTTTAAAGATCATTAACTAGATATATATAATGTATAAGAATTATTGAAAACATACACATGTACCTTTTCTAACCAATCCTAGTATATGGTCATAATCAATTGAAATCAAAGGAATGTCTTCAAATATTTCTTCCTCATTTTCACCATATATTTCTAAAACAACTAGTGGCATTGTATCCCATTTACCAACATATCCAAGTTCTTGGTTGTTGCATGCATGATCAAAGTTTCCTGCAATGCACTCAATGCAAAAATAAGAGTAATCCCTTGTGTGTAATGTCCATCCATGGCGACTATCTGAACTCCCAACACAATGCAAAGATCTTGTTTTTTCTACCCTCTTGCATCCATGCATTGATCTTCTGTCCACACCTAGATACATGTACAACAACAAACTTTTGTGAACAAACATGTATATATATATATATGATTTTTAAATTTAAATAAATTCAAATATTTGAAAATGTAATTTATACATACCTGATATCTCCCAAAACAGTCTATGTGGAATGTGTCAGTTTGTTCTTGAAGATGTGTCAACCACATTTGATGCAAAGTTTTTCTTGCACCATTCAACAACATCATGTGCATTGTCTATATGATCTTCTGGATAACTCATTTGATGTTTTCTTAAAGCTCGTTTGATGCAAGCTCCTGCTCCATCATGCTCACCCTTTCCATGCTCACTTTCAAAATAACTCCAAACATGTGGTATTTTGTAGATTTTATGATATCTACAAAGTCCATAGAATGGTCGTGAAGATTTGAATTGTGCTACACATCCATTTGACCATACAAAATTCTTTTCAAATTTTACACCCCTGCTTCTCAAATTCTCAAAAAAATTTGTAAAGCAATGTTGGACAAAAAGCATGCCATGCTCTTTATATGTACTCTCAACACCATCCAATTCTGATTGTGCATGTCAATAACACACATGAACCATAATAGTGATCTATTTTGAAAAGTAATACTCTGATTGAATCTCATTTTTATGTACAAAGGAGTAATTTTCTGCAAAGTTGACTACTGATAGAACTGTTCCAAATGGGAAAGTATCTCTCAATGTTTGGAATTGTCGTGCTTGCCACTTAGCAAAAAAGGAATGTTGTATGTATGGTTGTATCAATTTTTTAAAATCTTCCATAAATTTTCCAATAGGAATCTCCTCTTCTACATAGTTCAACCTTTTGGATTCTTTCCCAAAATTTGTTTGCAACTTTACATACTTGTACCTGTGTGAGTAAAATATATGAATAAACTTAATAAACCACACAATGAATGAAACATTACATTAGAGAATTCAAATAACAATCTAATCAAATTGAAACAAATAAACTCTCTAAAAATAGTACTTACCTCTTGCAATTTACTATCTTTGTTAGGTCATTATCCTCATTTCTTGAAGGAAATTTAACCAAATTTCCACATGTCTCACAAATTCCTTTTATGCAGTTTATTTGAGGTCCATTTTCATGATCACATAAAATAGCCTTTATGAACAAATTCTCCTGTTTAGGAGGTGCATTTTGAAACCCACAACTTTCTTCTCTCATCTTTTGAAACACCTGATAGTAGAGATCAAATTCAATATGATAACATCAACAAAAATTTCAAAAAACTTGTTTATCTAAACATAATATGGCTTTAATCTTTGAAATATTGTTTGCCCCAATCTTTATATGAGGATATGTATTACAAAAGTTCATATACATCTCAAATTTTGTTATGTCTAGCCAATGTGTGATATGATTTTCATAAATACTAGGCCCAATCCTGTGTCTCATAACATCTCTAGTATTTGATGATGGACAAGTCTGATCATGCCAAAAACTTGAGATTAAGTTCTTAACAATATCTTCAATCCTGTCAGAATGGGGAGCTCTATGCATAACTGCCTAATTGCTTTATGAACTCTCATCCAAAAACTTTCCTTTTTTTCTCATATTTTATTAATGTGGTTCTACTATAACCAATTTCAACCAAAAGTGTAGACAATTTTATTTTTCTTGCTATATCTTGATGTACAATAGATGTCAACATCACCCTTCTTGTAGTGGCTTTATCCACTGATTGAGATCCTTTCCCAATGTAATCTAAACCCTTTTTAACATTTTGAGCAATATCCTTTTGTAATCCCATGTGTTTCTTCTTATTTGATGCAAAATGTACACCCAACAATTGTAATGACTCTTTCAACTCATTACGAAGAAGTAAACATGATAACAATTGGGTTTTTTCAAGTGTATCAAGCTGATTGAAATGATGATTGATTATTCCATTTATAGATTTAGTCATTGACCTCTTTCTCTTATTATAAGGTTGGTTGGCATAACATTTCAGCTTCTCCATATCCATTTCAAGTAAATGATCTAAATTTCTATAAGAAATTTGTTTTATCACCTTTTCAGCTAGTTTTATATGCTTATGCATAGAAATAGAAGGAAGTGATCTTGACCCCTCTCCAACATGCATTGTTTGAACTTGGACCTCCTCCCTATCTTCAAGGTCCATGTGTTCTTCAACGAATTCATTTGATCCAATATCTAGATTTGGCTTGACTTCAAGATGAGAACTTCAGGCTTGTTGAGCCCTTTCTACATGTCACATTTTGCAAAGAAAAGTAAGAGATGATTCTATATAAGTGAAGTTTATGTATGCAAGCAAACAAAGTGAAAAGACATGATGCTATAAGTGACAAAAATTTTGAACAACTAGTTTTATATGCTCATCCATACCAGTAGAAGGAAGTGATCCCGACCCCTCTCCAACAAGCATTGTTTGAACTTGGGTTTCCTCCCTAACTTCAAGGTCCATGTGTTCTTCACCAGATTTTTTTGATCCAATATCTATATTTGGCTCAACTTCTGCTTGAGAATTTCCTTCTTGTTTGAATTTACATGCAAGCAAAGAAAGTGAGAGACTATGAGTTATTTATTTGTGGAGTTGAAACAAATAAAATCAAATATTCTTAAATTTAAGAATTCCATGGAACAAAAATAATTGGAAATAGATGATAAGCAATTTAGGTAATGTCTATGCAAGATGACTATTTTATTATTATTAAAGTTTCCAAGTTAAATCTAACATGGTTTTCATAAAAGGCATGCATATTTATAAGCAAAACAAATTGAGGTGTTAATAAAATTCCTAAACACACACTTGAGAGAGAGAGAGGGAAGAAACAAGCATGTGTACCGTGTTTCTTTCTATGATAACTTTCCAATTTTTGTTCATGCCTATTTTGTTCTTCTTCTTTTCACAATTTTCATTGAGCCGCATTTTTTCTTTTTCTTTGTTGTCCCATTTTCTTCTTCAAGTTAAAGATGTCTCCAAAATTTGTGAATTAATCTTGCAATTTGATATGGAATAATGAAAAAAAAGCTTGTATCTATATTCATATGGGGAAAAAATTATTCTAGTGTATGGAATAACTACATCCTAGATCATTAAATGAATCAAGTGGTAATCAAACAAGTTATTTCATTGTAGAGTTTGTTGTTTTTTAATGTATAGATATGCAACATATATATCTTAGAGTAATTTTAGAATTTTGTTACTTGTCAAAAAGACAACAGAGGTATAATTTGAATTGAATTTTCTTAATGTTTCAAAGAATAATTTTTTTGCATAATTTAATAATGGTGTAGATTAAGAGATAATTTATGAAATAATTGAACATAAAAAATTTATAACTTAGAGGGAAAGTGTTTGAAGGATGGTATATAATTATAAAAGGAATGTTCCTACCTCTTCTTTATAATTATATTTTATAACTCGTTTATAAAATATCATTAGTCTACTTGAGCTTGAGAGTCATTTATTTTATAGTTTTTGACTTCTTACTATAAAATTCAATGGGTGTGTGTGAAAATTATTTATTGTGGTCAACATGAATTAACTTAATTATAAAGTGGCATGTTCATTTCCTTAAATTCTACTATAGATCAAATGTATATCATATAAGGAAATGTAAGTTCTAAGAGATCATCAAATAAGAAAATGTATGTATATTGAATATAAGAAAATGTATACATATATCATATAAACATGTAAACATAAGCAAACACATACATACATGTAAATAGATTCAATGTATAAACATGTAACATGTTATAAGCAAAGAGCCAAATGTATGTATATAAGCAAATAGCCAAATGTTTGTTTATAAGCAAAGATCATCAAATGTCGAATACTAAAAATCATCATATAAGCAAATAGCCAAATGTATGTATATAAGGAAAGAGCCAAATGTATGTATATAAGCAAAGATCATCAAATGTTGAATACTAAAGATCATAGATCTAGGATAGGGCCTAATATGAATGTCGACTCCTAGTCGAACGACTATCTGAATGAGAATGATCCTACTCTGATGGATGTGTTGAGCCCTGCAAATAAAAATGTGTACAAAATGTGTTAAATACATATAATTTATAGTAAATAAATTTTATGAAAGTTATTTTTAAGAATGTACTTGTATATTTTTAAATATCTATCTATATCTATGTGCATACATATTCATGTACATATACATGTGTATATATAAAAATTTAAAACTTACATGTCCATTGGCAACAAATTCATCCATAGAGTCACATCCATGTACATGATCTGGAGGAACAAGGCTAGGAGTGACATGAGTTATGTCCACCTACAATATATATACATATATCAATACATGAATATCTCTAAGTTAAAACTAAAATTTAAAAATAATTAAGAAGGAATTGAAACATGCACACATACATGCACATAATCTGATATCGGATGACCTAAGTCCTCTGAAATGGACACCTCCACCATATCAACTATACGGTCAAGCGACGAATCAACTTCTGCATCCCTCTGATCTATCCCATGTCGTTCCATAAATGATGAGTGAACAGGACTATGCAGGTGAGATGCCATCGGTAATGACAAACCAAAACCAATCAACATGTCAGTAAAACCCATAGTTTGTGCAGCTGTCGAATGATCTGTAGGTGGATCCTGACATGCACTAGTGCTAGGCTGAGAGTGATGGGATCCTAGAACTGAATGACCTCTGCATTTCAAATGATCTCTAACATGCTCTATACCAATCCCATTGTCTGATGCAATGTGGGAATATGCCTCCAACAAGTCCTCAGCCAAACAATCTAGATTCCTGTGTGCCATATCTCCTGTAAGTGCATCAAGTTGTGTAGGAGTAGGGATGTCGACCACTATAAAAGGATCCATGGTGGCCCACTATGCTGAAAATGGTGTGGATCAGGAATGTCTAGACATCAAATACTGACCTACATGATCATCAGATATCCTAGTGGTGCCAACTACAATGTCACCTATAGTGTCAATTGCTTCCTTTTGGGAAGCAATGACAACCTCATCTGCTATGGGGGCTAGAGTTGGGGTGAGAGAAGGAGACCTCTCACCAACCAATACCCTAAACACTCGAGGTGGTCTATCTACTTGACAATAGGTGGGCCTATTAGCAATCCTGCCATGCCCCTGACCAACATATGCTGGAATGTCCAGGTAGTTTACTTTGAGGCCCAAATGGATGTTAGCATACAACTGTTGAACAAAATACAATGGAATCTGGTCATTGTTTGGGTATAGACCATGTGCTGCAAGAAATCATGAGTAGATCAATGATGCCATAACATGATCGACACATCTAGTGATCTGGTATCCCCTATCCTTACACACATTTTGATAAAACAGAAAAAAAGTGGCTTTTATCATTTCTTTGGTCACACTATCCTGTATTTGTTTAAGGGGAATGTCACCATGTACTTCTTCCCGCACGTGGGAAAGAATAGTAGCTACTCTATCTGAGGAATATGCATTAGTCCTCTCAAGTTCATCTTTTAGTTTTTCTAGACTATGCAATATTAACATGCATGGTTCAGTATATATCCCCAGGTTTGCACCCTGTGCTAATGAATCTCTCAATTTTTTAATCTCATTAGTGGTATTTCCAAACAATTTTTTTGCAGGTGAAACATCTTCATTTTCCATGTTATATATGTATGTACACCTAAAGGAGCAATGAGACCTTGGTAAATAATATATCTAGATATAGAGAATATATTTATCAAAAATAGTTCTAATAATTCATCTACTCATCAATAATATTTTCATACCATTAACAAAAAAACATTCAACATCTATTTAGTTTTTAATAATCAAAACATTCAAATTACTAGATTGCACACAAAACATAATCTAAAACAGTTCTAAATTTTAAATTTACAAGTGTGCACTCTAGTACAAAATGTGCCATTAAAGACTTAAGAAATATTGATAAAGGTTGCATCTAAGATTTATTTCCTACAACTAGTAATAAAGGGAAAGCATCATTACTTAACATTGGTGGTCATGTAAAATTAATTTATTCATTATTGAAGGTACAAATAAGAGAAGAAAATGAGAGAGATGATATAAGATTGTAAATATGATTTTTAAATTATTGAAGCAATATTTTGATATGGAAGAAACCAAAAAATTAGAAATAAACTTCCTCATATCCATTATAAAAAAAATCTGATAGGAGGAAGGGACACATGCACATAATATTTATCATGAAAGTTACCATAAACTGTACAAGAACATGATACTAAGGAACAAATGTTTCTTATAAGTACACAACAAACTTAGATGAAGATTTAACCCTAGTACAAAAAGAAAGAAATAATGAAAGAATAGAAGAAAATGACTTGATTTAATCTTTGTACATATTTTTTCTATTACCTCAAATCTTATAGATAATATAAAATCCACCATGTGAAAATATGGTTATATTTACTCATTTAAAGATAATATTTAATAATTATTTTATTACTCTTATTTTTATAAATTTCTTGGATATTATAGTAAAATAAATCAACTCTTACATTTTTTTAAATTTAAAAGTTGCCTATACAAATTCCATAACTAGATATAATGGACTAGAGCTTTCTATAATGATGCACAATGATCAATCCTTGATGTTCCAAATCTTTGTGTGGGTATTTTACTTCATCCCACCATCTTATTTAGTTTTCATGATCTAGGTAGGTATTCCTAACGAACCTAGGAATTATCCCTTGTTGACCCATCTTATTTCAACCTTTACTTTGTTAATGATTATACTTGAAACTCTTATTTTTAAATTTTATGAAATAATGAATACCTATAACACTTGGTGAAACTAACAAACCAACACTAAGAATGTTCCTCTTCCTTTATCTAATCCCAGTATTTCATGTTGACTTCTTGTATTCCTTTAAGAACACTAAAGAGTATAATAGTATAAAAGAACTTTAGTATATAATATTTCTCTTTGGGATATTATTTAAACTTCACCTTAATATCATGAGTTTCTTCATAATTCTATACAAAAGATCCATATTCCCTCTTCTACTAAGCCTATTGAAATAGTTGCCCAAATTGGGTGTATTATATATTGACATTATGGAGATTACATTTCTTCCATCTAAACTTCACTTCAATGTGGTTTAATAGAAGATTATTTATCTTCTAATCATTTTTGGTACTAAACCTATATGAGCATTAAGTATACATTGATTGAAAATGGTTTTTTAATCTTAATATTCGTAGTCATTAATTCCTAAAATGTATTTTTGTTTATACTTCTAATCTTACTCTTCCTGAATTTTCTATTAAAGGTATTGTTATTATTCGATGAGATCCTTTGGGAACTATTATTTTCTTATCTAGAATCAAGCCCTATTTCACTTCACTTGTTATTCCATGTTATGATAGGGAATAAATTTCTTATTATAAACTCCTTCATGGAAAACCTTCGATTCATGCAATAGGGATTGTTCCATCTAATTCCAGACACCAATATTGTAAAGTTTTTAATATGGAAGTAAAACTTTCATGATTACATTAGATAATGATCTATTGTATTATTGTAAAATTAGTGATGAACTACTTTTATTTTTGTATTCCCCTCTAGTTACCTTAAAAATAACTACATATATTTCTTTTATACAATTATTTAAGGGGGCATATACTCTCACAACCCTTGTAATTTTGAAAATTTTCCTTTTATACATGTATAATGTTTATGTTGGATTATATATGATTTGTTGGCATACTTTGTATTATTGGTTGTATTATTCTAACATATATATTGTAGATTTTTGTGTTTTTTGACATGCTTGTTTTGCATATCTTAGTTTGAAAGGGAATTAACTCCTTGATCATTTAACACACTATATATCATTCTATGTATCCAAAATGTTTGATTATTTTCATGTTTTTATTTTAGCATTTATTTTTTATACTTTAATTATGTTTTATCATATAGTGACATTAGCCCATTAAAGTGAAAGAAAATATGATGTCAAGAGTTGCATACAATACAATATTAATTTATATTTCATGCTCACGTTTTAGCATCTATATCCATAGCATAATTTTAGGGCCCATTTAACCCTCTTTCCTAACCTTCTCCTAGATCTAAGTGGCAATCTCATATTTTCTTACTTAATTATGTTAAATTTCATATTTTTATGTATTTTTCATCTTCTAGCATTTTATTATTTATGTATTGTTTGAAACATTAAATACACAATTATATAAACATCTTCATGAGTCTAAAAATATACTTACAAATTTTATTTTTTAAATCATTCTTCTTACTTGAATAAAAAATTCGAACTAAGACATTTTAAATTATTTTTAATTAAATTTATCTTTAATTAATTAAAGATTTTATCAAAACTCAAATACAATTATCCTCTTATCATTTTTTTTTTATTTAAACTACTTTTTAATACAAATTATTGTATTTTCAAAATGCATGTTCTCTCACTACCATTTTAAAATGATAAATCTTCCTATTTTATAAAATACTTGCAATAGTCCATTCTTGACATCTTTACAAGGAGCAAAATAAAGAATCTTCATTCTAATCATACAACTATATTTTTGAAATGCATGTTCCTCTTGCTACTATTTTATAAAATACTTACAATAGTCCATTCTTGATACCAAATTACAAGAAACAAAAGAAAGAATTTTCATTCTAATCATACAATGTCTTATAATAGCTTTCTCTATTTTCATAATATGTTGGATTTTATTCTTAACATCTCAAAAATGTCCTTTTTTATAACTAATTTTGAAAGGATTGAAAAAATATCTACAAAATTCTTTTTTTTCTCATTATTTGTCCAATTTTTCTAACACATTTTTTCCAAAACTTTATCTCATCCCATTACATTCTATTCTTCCCTATTTTAACACCAATCTCTATTTTTTATTCAAATTTGAAAGGCATTATGTACTTTTATATGCAAAAGTGTAATATATCCCTCATACGCTCCATTTAATCCTTAAAATTCTACAAATGCAGTATAATAGTATTTTTTTGACACTTATATTCTATATATTCTTTGCATTGGAGCATTCTTCATTCTACTCTTGCATGAAACAAAATTACTATTTATTTTTATTTTCCTACACTACAACACTTGGTTTCTCTTTGTTGCATGTTACATTTATTCTACATTATTATTCTTGGCCACTAAACCATTATATGCCCTAGTTATATCTAACATTCTATTTCTAACTTATGTTATAATATTTCATTACTATACTACAACAATTCTTCACACGATTTTTATATAATTTCTATTGACTACAATAAAAATTTCCTATTTGAAAAAATTCTTTTGATTTACTTTATTCTTAACTTATATTCATTCTTCAAGCACGTTATAATTTCTTTACTTGAATATTATTTATCATAATATAACTTTGCAATGTTTTTCTACATATTATTTGTTTTCTTCTTTAATGTTGTAAGTTATGTTACTTTTATTGATCTTTTCTCTTTGAAAAGAATACAAACTTATTTTCTTTTGCATTTCTTCCTCTTACAAATATTATTCACTCATTGAATAATATTTGCTCAATTTAGTAGAATTTTTTACTATGCCTAGTTTTACTTAAATGTATGCAAAATAGGCATGCATATAAACACCACACAAATTATTTGGAAAAATGCCACAAAAAATGTAATATAATTTATATAAAACTATGGTAAATGTTGCACTCCATTACAACAATTCATCCAATTAAGAGGTGATGCAATTTATTGATTTAGTAAACAAAAATAGATTTTTATTCTTAAAATTATTCTCTAGAACTAGACTCATGGAGTGACCAATTTAAAAATCAATTTGAACATTTCAATCAATTAGATAAAAATTTATCCAAAGAATAATTAAGATAGTGTTATGCAACCAATAATATAGAAGCAATAAATCTAGCCTATTAATTTTTCTAAGGTTCCATTCAAGTATCATTTTGAATTCAATTTTACAAGAAAAATAAGTCTATAATAATATTCACAAATAATATCTCCATGTTAATAATTTAAGCAATGCCTTCAACACAATCTATTAATGGATATAGAGAGAACTAAAATATGGATATACTCGTAGGTTGGAAATATCCTCAAGATGGAACAAAATTAAATTTTGATTATACATTTTGGGGAAATATTCGGGCTATAGATGTTGACTATTTTCTTCATAATTCTAATAGTTTAAAAATTCTAATTAGAGGTTTGAGTAAACTTGGTTTAAAGATGAACAAAAATATTAGTAGGAAGTTCTCATTGTTAGGTTAATGCTAGTATATAAGAAATGATATAATGAATTAGTAATAGAAGGTAGTGTTTTTACAAAGGTTGAGGCCCCAATTAGGGTATGTGTTCTTATGAAAAAGAAGCATTGAAGTGGTCCCAATTTTGTTATAATATCATGCATATATGCATTGCTATTGGGGAAAATATTAGAAAATTTCAAGCAAATGCAATTGGCAGTTGTAAAGCCAAATGAATATTAAAATTTTTCAAGCAAATGCAATTGGTAGCTGTAGATCCAAATTTGGTTGAAAAATGGGTTTGTTTAAAGGGCTTTAGAAACTTTCAAGCAAATGCAATTGGTAGTTGTAAATCCAAATTTTAAATAATGGGTATTGTTTTTAAAAGGTTTTAGAAACTTTCAAGCAAATGCAATTCATAGCTGTGAGCCAAAATGAGAGCTTCAAACAGGGTATATTCATTATAAAAAATAAATTTTGTTCTCATAATGTGCCTTCAAGTTTAAAATGAAAATTTTGTTTAGAATTTTCTTTTCATTTCACCAGAAAAATTTGGTCTCATGGAATCCATTGGAGTTTACAAATTTACAAACAAATGGAATTTTAAATCACTCTGAAAGAATGCCAACGTACTAATGGACGTCCAAGTCGATATTTCAAGTTCATTGTTCGCCACGCACGAGCTCCAAGTCTGATAGTTCGTCATTTTTTTTTGTTTGATAGTGATAGGGTTTGATTTATAAATGTTTCCTAATTCAACAGGGTTTGGTCGAACATGGGTTCAACTGAACCCATTTAAAATACTATTTCTCTGTTGACCTTTAAGTGGTTTGGCTGAACCATATGGTTCAACCGAACCCATAGAGTGGTTCGGTCGAACCATATGGTTTGGCCAAACCATCCTTCCTATTGAAATTTTTAAAAAGTTGATTTTCCTTCCTCTTCTCAATTGTAAACCACTATTGTGGTTTCACCCAAAAAGTAAAAATGAAAGAAATAATGGAAACATTTACAAATCTATAAATTGACAATGAATTACCTCATTGTGGCTAGAGTCTGCTACCTTTGTTCTCTTCCCTCTATCACTTGAAATTTTGAGGTGACCTAGGGAAAATTATTTTTGTCCAGTCTATGGAGGCAAATGAAGTACACACTATCAGGTATGAAAGTTTTTGTCTAGTTTGTAGTATGAAATTTTTACCTTGAATGACTCTCTTTCTAGATTTAAATTCTTATGAATCAATTATTTGCACACCTGTATAAAATATAAATATATTTGAAAGGATATGAACATATGTAAAATGAAAAAAAATGTATTGTAAAAAAATCAACACCTGCGCACCTGTATAGAATGGTAATATTTGGGCGATAAAAAGGGCGCGGAGTGTGGTTTTATTGAGAATTAACATAGATAGGTCCCATGCTTGAGTCACATCCACTGATTAGAAATAAAATGAATGTGTGTGCACAATCAATTAGAAACCATGAGCTCATTGTTCTGTAAAAGAATAAGTGAAAATTAGTAATAGCTAATTTAAGCTTGAAGGTCTCACAAATTTGAGGAAATGATCTATTATTTAGTTTTCATCTCAAAATCTCTATCTCTTCATATTGTCTCGACCAACCTCTGTCCCCATGGCACTTGATTATAGTGGGGTAGATGCAATTTAACGACTTGTCTTGAAAGCACTCGACTGATTTTTTATGGAAGGAAGGTCCAAGAAATCAAACAGGATATTCAAAGCTTAAGATGGGAATGATAAGTGAACTAGGGCATTGGGGTTTCAAAAACACATTCACTGCTCTTAGATGTAGAGGAAATAATGCAATTTCTACAAGTTTACCCTCCTCCTTTACAACCACATGAGACTTGAATGATTCGCGTGTAAAAAAAACAATATTCACAACCCTTTCTTCACAATCCTCTCCATTTAATCCAAACAAAAATATTTATGGGAATGAAAAAAAAAAATTGTAACCTTACCTATGGTGTCATAAACTAAATTGAATTTCTTATCTACTTGCTTGTAGCCCTCCTTCACGTCGTTTTTCCCTTTTTTCTCCTCTCTTCCTTCACACAAATTTTTTCCCTTGTCATCTCAAAGTTTTAATTTTTTGTTCATGATTCAGTAGTTGGCACTATAGTCGGCGTAACAAAGTGCACCTAATTTAGTGCCTCCTTTCAACCAAATATGTAATCTATTTGGGATGCAAAAGGTGGCGCAAATTACACCTAATTTAGTGCCTAGTAGTGCAAAATGATGTATTTTGCTTGGAAATTGATAAATAAATTGATCCTAAATTGACTTCATCTTCATATGTTCAAAGGGAGCAATCGTGGTTCCCTATTTTATCTATTTCTTATCCCATGTCAATTTTGTGGGTGAAAAACTAATAGAGGTTAGATTTATGAACTTAGAAATGACCCCTATACAACTATATGAGTCATCTAAAGTGTGAAATATATGTCAAATATATGTCTAAAGTGAGATTTTTTGTTGGATAGCATATTTGTTGAAATGATATAATTGGTGTACTAAACATTATTTACTATGTTGTGTATTATAGGGGCAAGACGAGGCCATGACAAAAGATCGTGTCATGTCAAATGAGGACACAATGACTGAAGCGGGACATCAGGTACTCAAATTTTGACTTATTTTAGGAAAAAATGATTTGATGGAATTTTGTGATACGTCCATCTTTTTTCATAGTATTATTGAAATTTATAATGTATTATCCAATCTTGACATAAATTAATGCATGTTGTTGATTATTTTAGATGGAGATTGGATTAAATACAAAGCCTGAGTGTTCAACTAGCAAAAGAGGAAGAAATGTACGTGGACATGGACCTAAAACCACTAAATCATGTAGATGATAGTGGGTGTTTGAGGATATGACAATGGATCTTGCAGACACAACAAATGATTGCACTGAACAAGAGGTTGGTCAAGACTATAGTACATGGGATGAATACTTTGAGAAAATATATGACTAAAGTGAGTTTTTGTGTTGGATAGCATATTTGTTGAAATGACATAATTTTTGTAGTAAACATCATTTACTATGTTATGTATTATAGGGGTGAGATGAGGCCATGGCAACATATCGTGTCATATCAAATGAGGATAAAATGAATGAAGTGGGACATCAAGTACTCAAATTTTGACTTAACTTATGAAAAAATTATATGATGGAATTTTGTGATACGTCCATATTTTTTCATAGTATTATTTATATTTATAATGTATTATCTAATCTTGACATAAATTAATGCATGTTGTTGATTATTTTAGATGGAGATTGGAGCAAATGTAGAGCCCGAGTGTTCAACTAGCAAAAGAAGAAGATATGTACATGGACATGGACATAAAAATATTAAATCATGTAGATGATAATGGGTGGAAGAGGATATGATAATGGATCTTGTAGACACAATAGATGATTGGAATGAACAAGAGGTTGATCAGGACAATAGTACATGGGATGAATACTTTGAGAAAATTGTTTTTTGTGGATGTTTTGTATGTGGTGGAAAGAAACAATTCAAATGAGCAATTGTACAAAGACATTACATATATGATGAGCTTCTAGTTGGTAGTATGCATCCTACAATTGATTCAAATCCAATAGGAATTTTAGTAAGGAATTCTCCAATTTGATATAAATAACATGTATACTCCATTTAAACATTGTTTTATATTATTTAAATAACTAATTTTTTTCTCAATGGATACTTGCAAGATAAATTTCTTGGTTTAAAGTTTCCTAGATCACTAACTTCCAGCCTAGAGGGAAATGATCATTTATCAAATGATACATCTAACAAAAATGTGTGCCAATATACTAGCTCGAAAGATGAATTGATGCAAACAAGTCATAGAACAAGAACCGGTTTAAAGATGCATAATTTGCTTAAAGATAGGGGTAAGATGGAATACATACCCTATGAGAATGAATGTGATGGAGATAATGACTTGCCCCTGATTTTGAGATCAATTTACAAAGAGACATTTGATCGTCGACTATATTGCGCTTGGCCTAGTGATCAACAACTACCTAGAGTGTACGAGGTGTTTCAATTTTGGGGATACAACTACATGATATGAGCCTCCAATATTGATGGAGTGAATCTAGGCCTCTTTATTGTCCAAAATGTACATGTGGGATCTAAACATAGAAATAATTCAAAACAAACCACTAGGAGATTAATGACATATTATGGTCCATCATATTATAGTGGTAAATGGAGAAGGCTAGCAAAATATAAGCCTAGCATGTTAGCATATGGTCTAAATTTGAATATGTATACACATCATCTCCAATTGGAAAGTGGAAAAGAAATTAATAGAGGTCATCTTATGTATATAGATGGACGTGCATACACACAAAAATATTGTAGGATATATAAATAGTAGTAAGGGAAGAGACCCTAATTATGTAAGACCAAATTGTCTATTTGTTGAGGTTATAAATGATAAAGATGGAGCTATGGAAAGAGAGGTTGATAGATTCATAATGGCTGAGGCTATTAAGGACCTTACCATTGGGGATGAGTTATTGATTGATTACCCCTTATTAAAACACACTCTTGCGCGAAATAAAAGGGGAGAACAAGGTCTCCCTAAGGATGTTCTTAAGGGCAGAAAACCAAAGAATAATAAATGAGTGTGGACTGATGTTTTATAAACTATGTTGTCAAAATTTTGTTTTATTTAAATTATTATATAAAAGAGGTAGTCTATAAAATAATGTTCCATTATTCAATTGATGTATATATTTTCATACAATTTTTATTTTTATTTTTGAAGCCATATTTGATTATATTTCTTTGAAATTGATACATTATGATTTATCCAATTATTGGAAAACATTAAATAATGCTTGCATTTGTTGATAGGTAGAAGATGTTGATGAAACACATACTAAAACCCATGATCCAACTAGGTTATTAAGATTTGGACTAGATGATCCAAACCATCCTTTAAACAATACTAGGGTGAAAAGAGCAAGTTTGAAGAGATTACTACCACCTGAGAAATTTGAAGAGCTGATGAGATGCCACCTAGCCTCAATGATGATGATCATGATAGTGAAAATGCAGTGCATGAAGAAGGATTGAATGAAATGCTTACAAGTTTTTTTGGGGATGGAAACAATGATGACAATAATGATCATATGGATGACAATAACGATGATAGTAGGGGTAATTACCAGCAACGTAATGTTGATGATAACAACTTGAAAGACTCCATCAAGCAAGCAACAAAGACACCCATGTTCAAATCAGGTGCAAGTAGAACCTCACAACTAGCATGCACATTAATATTATTAGAAATCAAGTCACTATTTGGTTGGTTAGACAAATGATTCACTACCCTACTGAAGTGAGTTGAAATCTATTTATTACTTTGCATTGCCAATTGGTGTACACAATTCACAAACATTCATCAACTTCGTTTATATTTCTTTAAGGGGATTTTGAAACCATATATTGTATATAAAAAATCCTAGTATAGATTGACATATCAAACATGTTCATCATAAGTCGAACATTCAATTGATTTAATCTCTAGAAATCTTACAGGGCAATAAAAACTAAAATATTCCCTAAAGAGAATGTGTTGCAATCAACTTGTAGAGAGGCACATCTATTGTTGGTTGAGTTGGGGATTGAATATAAGAAAATTCATTCATGTAAAAATGATTTCATTTTATATAGAGATGAATATCAAAACAAGGTAGAATTCCTTGTATGCAAAGAGAAGAGATCATATAGATGTACAAGGTCCTACAGTTCAAAAGAAGGTTTTACATCACATGCCAATTATACCTAGACCTCAATGAATGCTTCATTACAAGTCACTTGCACAATTGATGGAATGACATGCAAAGAATAGGAGTAAAGATGGAATCATGGGAATTTCGGCTAACTCCAAAGCAATGGAACACATAGAGGAAAAACGGCCAAGAAAATAAAAAGATGAACCTCGTAGTATCAGGTTTAGTCTTGCAATTGATGGAGTGTGCCCATTCTCTTTCCTAAGCTCAAATTATAGTATTTGGCGAGGGGTATGTGCATGATCATGATGGGCCAAAAAGTGGCAATATGATGGGTATGTGTAGGGTATGTGGATGACGACTTTTTTTTACCCAAAATTAATGAAACAAAAAGGGTTTTTTAAAGGAGATTCTCATATTTCCACCAATATAAATTATGCTTTACTTTAAATTTAATAAATAATTATTATTCATTTTCTATTTGAATTATGACTAAAGTCCTAATTGATAGGTTGATTAAAAGCATCTATAGCTTTCAAATGGTATCATATTTTTTGAATTTGAAACATGCGTCACATTTTATGCTTTGCATAATATAGGATTAAAAAAAGAAAAATTGAATTTCATGAATTTTTGACCAAGTTAAGGTGGTCAGACATATGAGTTTTTTATATTTTTAAAAGTTGCAATAAAAATTCATAATTAATTATTTACTTGGAAAAAATTACAAAAAATATGCATCACATTGGGACATGAGCCTTCTACTTATATCTAAAATATTATAAACAAATATTATCATTTTATTGTGGTTAGGGTGGTCAGAAACACACCTACTTCTTATTTTTCCTTGAAATTTAAGTACTACTGCAAAGAAATTTCAAATTTTCACCAAATAATTTTAAAAATAAAAATAAACCTAGTAGTTTAGAAACTACATTCAATTTGCTATAGATTCTATTATTCCATATTTTTAAAATAATATAGATAACTTATTCAAACTTTTACGTTAAATTTCCTAACTCTAATTTTTTTTTTTTTTACCACTTAAGGGCTCGTTTTTTCCATGATGATCCTACACATACCCCCAATCAAATTGATAGTATACAATATTCCCCCATGGATGAGTGTTAGAAAGGATCACCTTATGCCGAATCTCATTGTTCTAGGAAAACATCAAGTTAAAAATATGGATGTTTATCTTGCACCTTTTATTGATGAGATGCAACTACTATGGAAAGGCATAAGAATGTATGACATATCACGTCCTCCATCAAATAAGTCCTTCATATTGTATGGTGTGCTATGTTGGACTATTCATGATTTCCCAAGACTTGGTGTTTGTTATGGTAAGATAAAATATTTACGTATAAATTACACTCATAATTTATTTTCATCCCAACTTTCATACTTAGTTTTATACTATTTTTTTTATGTTATTAGCATTAGCTATTGAATTGCAGGCCTTCAAAGGGGATATTTTTATGTCCAAGATGTGCAGAACAATTTCAAAGGTGGCATTCTAAAGATCTACATAAATTTATTTACGCAAACAATGTGGTTTCTCTACTACTAGATCATAGGTTTAGAAATCTCCAAAAGAATCAATTTGATGGAAAAGTTGAAAATAGAGGCCCTCCCATTATTATGGGTCCAAGTGATTAGCTTAAGAAGTATGAAGATGCTGAATTGAAAGCTTGTGATGATTTTTTTATCAGGGTGATTCAATTGAAGAACTAAAACAAGTTGTAGTTCATATGCTAGAAGGAATGAAAAGGAAATCCATATTTTATTAGCTCTCCTACTGAAAGGATCTATTAATATCTCACCTATTAGAACCTATTCAAATCTTCAAAAATGTCCTAGATTCTATATTTTGACATATATCAAGCAAAGAGGACACCTTTTCTTCGAGGGAGATATTGCTCTTTCACATACCAAATTTGATAGAAATTTTTTGTGGCCAAGCAGGGAAAATGAAACATATGCAAAAGCTCCATGGATTTTGAAAAAAAAGAGAGATAGACCAGCCAAAAAATTTCATCCATTCAATAAAGAAACCTATTGGCTATGGGTCATCATTGGCTAAATCTTTTACAGTTGATGGACATATCATAGGATTTAAAACACATGATTTCATAATTTAATGAAGGTATTATATATCATGATTTAACATTTACTGGTAACATTGATTAAGTACTAAATATCTTTTTATATTTTGTTGTGTAATAAAAAATTACTAATGACCTTTTCATAAATGTGTTTGATAGCATATCATGCCATTGGAAATTAGGGGGGATTCTTATCTTATAGTTGACTTAAGGAATGCCATAAGTCGATTGTCAACATTTACAAGGTATGTGGTTATATGAAATGTTCATGTGTGAGAGACATAGAGATATTATATTGCATTTTAATGTATGACTAAAGGTTCATACTAATTTACTATTCTTATATTAGGTGGGTGACCTCCAAGGAGATCCATGAATCGGAAGTGCCAAAGTGGAAGAAGGAAATTGCAAAAATTGTATGTGTATTTGAGAAGGAGCTCCCTACAAGTTTCATGGACCTACAAGTCCAATTATGTATACACCTAGTTGATGACATTGAATTGGTGGGTGTCGTATCAATGAGGTGGATGTTTTTCTTTGAGAGGTATATGAAAACTCTTAAAAGACATGTCCGACAAAAGGCACATCCAGAGGGTTGCATGGCTAAAGGGTATGTATTGAATGAAGCATTTTTCTTCCTATGTGAATTCCTTGGTAAGGATTTTGAAGATGGGCCACGCGTCTGGGATGAAGAACGAGCATCAGATATTATTGATGGAGAAAAACCACAATCTAATGGTGTTGAAGTAGAAATTAGTAAGTAAATTCATTAGTAGTGTGGTTTTTTTTCTTGCAATCATTAATTTACTTTGTAATTTATTTTTCAAATTAACAACATGACATTTGGAGTTTGAAATAAACATGTTGACATGTAATAGGTGTAGATTAAATTTTTATACTCGAAAAGTTCATTTTGTACCACATGGACCTTATGAACAAATGGATTGATTTATGTGATAAAAAGAGAGAAGTGTTAGAAGCAAGGAGATAGTTTAAGAGATCAAACCCAAAGAATACTCCACTTCCCACTAATTTTCTTGGGAAATGGGGAAAAGATTGCACACTAGAATAGGTTTATGAACAAATTCAAAATCAAATAGAAGATGTAGGTATAGATTCAAACATAACAGAAGATGAACTCAACATGTCTAGAGGATGTGAAAGAAAGGTACAGTTGGAATTTAAAAAATGTTGTTTCCTTACAGTTTTGACACTATTAACTATTTTAACATTCATCATTATATTTTTTTCACTAAAATAAATTGTCTTTCACAGGCGAGGAAATATCCAGCAATGTGGGTATATGGTCGACATTATCATGTAGAAAGTGTAGATGTAAAGAGATGATCCTTCAATTGTGGCATCATGGTTGACTTCAAGCAATCTAGTCGATCAAGCTCAAAAGATAAGAATATAATTGAAGGGAATCTACAATATGTTGGGAAAATACAATAAATTATTGAGTTGGATTACCACTCTTTTAAATGTTGTATTTTTAAGTGTAGATGGTATGAAGCATTTGAGAGGACACGAAGACATGATATCCATAGTGGATTTTTTTCTATAGATTCCTCATGCTTCCTACTAGAGGATAAGGAGCCTTATGTTTTACCAATTCATTGTGAGTAGGTATTTCTCTAACTCAAACAAGAAGTGGTAGTGATCATTAATCTATTAATTCATAGTTTATTACAAATATATACATTCGTTTATTAATCAATAAAATTGTTATAACATACATCTAATATATGTATTGCATTCATGTGCAGTAATTTTTCTATGAAGATATTTTGGACCCAAAAAAGATGTTTGACATACATTATGATCCAAGATTAAGACATGTATTTGACGAACATTAGTGGATACTAAGCAAAAAAATGATGGAAAACAAAATGAGAGAGGGATTAGAGAACATTGAAGAAATTGGCATCCATGATTATGTTGAAGATTGTTATGTTCAGGCATAGGAAGACAACAATCTAGAGTTAGATGATGTTATGGAAGACAACAATATGAATGGTATAGAAAATGATAATCCAAATACATCTACTAACAATATAGATAGTGTACAGTCAAATTTCAATGATGATGTAGATGATCCAGGTCAAGATGAGGATGATGATAATATTAAATACTTGAAAGAACATATGAACATTGACAATGATACACTAGATGACATTGTAGTAGACAATAATGTTAACGACCAAGACTTCTAAATTTTTAGAATTATTTGCAATCCATGTTTCAAAAATGATGATTCTTATGGCCCAAACTTTGAAATGCTTGAGTATTATTATTTGTATCAATAAAAATTATCTATTGCAATATCCTTAAATTGATCAATCTTTGGTATGAATTGTTGGAAAAAATCATTATGATTGCTTGGATTTTCTTCCATTCATTTTATATCAACATATGTCTGTGAAGACACAAAATTTAATAAAATATTAATGCTCATAACTCACAATTATTTAAATAAGTAACTTTGTTAACTTCATTATTTTTAAATAGTTTGCATTTTTATGTTGAATATAATTTTGAACATGTAACTGAAAGCATCCACAGTAAATGCTTTACTGTATCAACATATTCATTCACATAAGCACAATATTGAGGCTCAATAACTAATATTCATTCAAATATAAGAAGAAATAAGTGTGGAACACATGAGAAAAAATACAAAATGATAACACAGTCATGGATAATCTCTGATAATAAGATGTTCTATTTCATTCATAAGCTCATTCATAAATGATGATTCTTATGGCCCAAACTTTGAAATGCTTCAGTATTATTATTTGTGTCAATACAAATTACCTATTGCAATATCCTTAAATTGTTCAATCTTTGGTATGGATTGTTGGAAAAAAACATTATGATTGCTTGGATCTTCTTCCATTCATTTTATATCAACATATGTCCATGAAGACACAAAAGTTAATAAAATATTAATGCATGTAACTCACAATTATTTAAATAAGTAACTTTGTTAACTTCATTATTTTTAAATAGTTTACATTTTTATGTTGAATATAATTTTGAACATGTCACTGAAAGCATCCACAATAAATGCTTTACTATATCAACATATTCATTCACATAAGCACAATATTGAGGATCAATAACTAATATTCATTCAAATATAACAAGAAATAAGTATGAAACACATAAGAAAAAATACAAAATGATAACACAGTCATGGATAATCTCTGATAATAAGATGTTCTATTTCATTCATAAGTTCATTTGAAATAATCACACAACAATAGCAAATGTGACCTAATAAATCTTATGAATTTAAATAACTTGAAGAAACCACTTTGGAGACAACATAGTAACAAATAAGAATGAAATTTAACACAACAATTGAACACCAAAATAGATTACCAATTATGAGCAATCTTCTTCATTATGTTGTTCCAAATATATATACATTTATAGTAGAAGTCTATGATATGATATGGATGGTTGGAATGTGTAATTGATCCTCTTACTTATGTCTACTATAACGAAAATGAAAAATGGAATATGATATGATGATCCTCTCAAAATCGGCCTTGGTTTCCTATTTATATAGGAAGCAACAAGCTTCAGGCCTTTTACAAAAAGAGACAACCCTTCAAAACTACTTCTTTTACTAACAACTAATTAATTTGCATAATTGAAGAAATAACAAGGCTTAAGATACTTTAGACGTATGTTTCCTCTAATCAACATAGAAATCTTGTGATCATCAATCTGGAAAAGCTTTCCTCTCCATGATAGACATCCAAATGCCCTCACCTTAGTGACCTACTCATCTGAAGCCAAATACTTCTATTCCCATTGATACACTGTAAAATATGATGGCCACTAATATTCCTGGATCTTTGGTATGTTTGCAAGATGTGTCTTCCATCGACTATCAAGTAGTGACTTTATATCATTGACAAATTTTAGATATCCAACATCAAGATCAATCAATCCATCCATGATCAAATTGAGCCTATGAAGACTAGTGTCACTATCCCCTTGAACATTGGTTAAACACTTATGATTAACCTAACCAAATTCCTTCTTCCATTCATCCAAGTCTTTTACTTGACCATCATCTTTCACAATTTATGGTGTATATCATTGTTTTAAGGTATAGAATGAATCCATTCGTGCCACAATCCTCTTATCTTCCCCTTGTATATACTAAAATTCATCAACAATCATTTTTTACTATTTTCTCAGTCGGTTTTAATGTTACAGGAGCATCATGACTCCTTTGTAGAACTCTACATAACTTAGATAGAGTGTGGTGAATAGGCTACCACCTTTGAAACAAGGGGTCCAATACAAGAATATGTGCTTTTATTTGATCAATTTCTCTCTAAAGTGATTTATAACTGTCATTCACACTATCCAGTTTATCAATAACCAACTTTATTTTATACTCAAGAATCTTTTACATAACTTCATAAACTTTCCTTTTTACTTCATCTTGAGCCTCCTTCATTTCATACACTTCCTTCTCAGGAGCCTTTTCTTGCTCGGCTGGAATTCTCTATACAATATTTAATGGAGCACTAAGAGGCTTATATAACACTGTCTCCTTGCTTTATGAAGTTCCTGCTCCTTTTAACTATTCTTTCAATTTTACATTCTCCATAAACAGTTTATTAACTTCATCACTTAAGAACTTTTGTTCCCTTTCATATTCCTTTAATTTGTCCTCCAATCCCTTAATAGTTGCATGAGTGAACATGGCTAAGTGCATGGTCATTTTGGTTGCCTCCAAAGGGGTAGTGTCCTGTATTGTTCTTACCATTGTTGCCCCTTTCATTCCCTAGATTACATCCAAAAGTTTAGGCTTTTGTATGTTTTTCTACTTGATCCAAGTGGCTATGGTTTCAATTTTGGGGTTATACCTAGTTACACTTACTCCTTCATTAGAGTCAAACTCTACAACTAACATTGGATCTTCTTGAGCCCGTACTTGATCAAGAAAAAACAAATTCTTTAACTCCAACCCAGGAAAAATGAGCATGTTTCTCTTCAAAATCATCTCTCTAGTGTTCTAAGGGCTAATGTCAATGTGGTCAACCCTCAATTCTTTGAAGGTCTATGCCGCCATTTGATTCATTTCTGGTTCTTCAATTCCTACTTCATCTGACTCTATTTTCTCTTCAATTTATTTTATCTTCATCTTTGTCCAGAAATCCAGAAACTTCGGAGTCTTGATGAACTCATCATCCTCTATAAACCTCCTGGCAACAATTTCTCTCTCATCTTCATGTATATCTTTGCACTTTTTTTTCTTGCATCATCCATCCTTTCCTCATGCCTATGGGCGCTAGTCTCATGGATGGGTTGATCAACCTCAACATCACCCTTTAATGATTGCAATTTACAATGGCCACATCTTCAATATCTCCCACCCCTTCACTCTCCTCATAAGGTACCAATGGCTCAATGCTCTATGTCTTTTGTCTCTTGGGAGGAAATTGCTCCATGGGAGACTCTAATGCTATGTATGTGGTGTGCTTTGTAGCTATCTTACCACCATGTTCCTTAAGATACACTTCTTTTTACCATATAAATCCTCAAATTTATCAATTATCCGATTGATCCTCTTGATGGGGTCTTTTTCTTCAACAAAATAGTCAGCAATTTCTTTTTCATTTTGCTTCTTCCTTTCTTCAAGCTTCATTATAACCTCCCATTTCTTTCATCTGAGACACACCTTTGGAAAAGTAAGGTAGTTTCTTATCACATCTTCCTCATAATCTACTTGGTGTGCCATTTTCATTTTGGTAAGAAGATTATGCCTTATGTTATTCATATGATTTTCAGGGTCAAAGGCTCTTGCTTTTCCATAACCCAACACATATTTTGTCTTCAAGTAATATTTCAACTCCTCCAATAATTTGACCCTACTATCCAATCTCTACATTTGGTTAAGTTTGGTGGAAATGTTCCCTTTTTTTGTTTGTGCATTACATCCTTTTCCATCCACATCATTTGCCACATAAATTCAAAAACTGCTAATCTAAGGGGCATGAACTTTGGTAGTATATGTGTGGAGCAATATGGCAGTCATAGATTCTTATTATTGGGTATACATGTGCAGGATCATGATGGGCTAAAAAGTGGCGAAATGATGGGTATGTGTAGGGTATGTGGCTAACGACTTTTCTTTTACCCAAAATTGATAAAATGAAAAGGGTTTTTAAAGGAGATCCTAAGATTTCTACCAATATAAATTATGCTTTACTTTGAATTTAATAAATAATTATTATTCATTTTCTATTTGAATTATGACTAGAGTCCTAATTGATAGGATGATTGAAAAACATCTATAACTTTCAAACGGTATCACATTTTTTGAATCAAACATGTGTCACATTCTATGCTCGCATACTATAGGATTAAAAAAATAAAATCATGAAGTTTTGACCAAGTTAAGGTGGAGACATACGAGCTTTTTATATTTTTTAAAAGTTGTAATAAAAAATCATAATTAATTATTTACTTGGAAAAAATTACAAAAAATATGCATCACATCGAGATATGAGTCCTCTACTTATATCTAAAATATTATAAAAAAATATTATCATTTTATTGTGGTTAGGGTAGTCAGACAAACACGTACTTCTTATTTTTTCCTTGAAGTTTAAGTACTACTGCATTGAAATTTCAAATTTTCACCAAATAGATTTTTTTAAAAAGAATAAACCTAGTAGTTCAGAAACTACATTCAATTTGCTACAAATTCTATTCTTACATATTTTTGAAATAATATAGATAACTTATTCAAATTTTTATGTCAAGTTGCCTAACTTTGATTTTTCTAAATTTTGTGCCACTTAAGGGCCTATTTTTTCCATGATGATCCTAAACATACCCTATTGTAACTTCTGGGAAAAACAACCAATCACCAAAATTATGTGTGTGACCCTATTCCTATCTTAGGGCCAAAGGTCTTAACAATTGTTGCATTTTGTTTGGCAATCTTGGCATTGAATAACCAAGAACTTGAAGGATTTTGTGCACAAAGTCTTCATAGAATATATCAAAGCTTGAATTCCTGCACCGACTATCCTAAATATAGCACCACTTTTGGATAGGTGTTGTGTTCCTTTGCTTATCCACTCAAGCCAAGTCCATTCGTTTAGTCCAATGGTCCCAATTCTAGTATAGTATCATCCAACACCATCTCAAGGTATGAAGAAAAGTAATACTCAATATTAGTCTTAGGGTTTTGAATTCTTATGGCCATCATTATCAGGCTTATTGACACTTTATCTTGAACATCCACCCCTAGTACTTGGTAGAGAGATAGATATGTATTCACAAAATAATATTAAAAGTTTATCACAATGAATGGTTCAATAGTAGAAATGGGAATCATTTTGTTACTAATGCCTCTTTTCATATATAGGGGTAGCTCATCACTTCTATAAGTTCTTCTTAATCTCTTATCATCTTCCTCGCTCTTCTATAGGTTTATTTTGGTCAAACCTTGCTTGTTTAAGCCAAAACACTCAATGATAGCAACTCTAGTTACCTCTACTAATATCGAGCCATTTGGAAACCTTACTATCTTGGTTGCAGAGTGATAATTCTTGGCTAGTAATTTGATAAACTCTGCATCAATAAATATGTTTGAGACAATCAACTTTTCTATATCAAACATCCAAGGCTTTGACAATGGAATCTTCTTATTTCTCTTACTATAAAAATACCAAAATAAGTCCCAACCAGATTTGTTAATGCGAGCATCCCTACAATGTTGTGCAGTGTCTACAAGAAATTTCTTATTTCCCTCCTTGATTGATCCTAGAAGTATATCTAATATAGACTAGTAGAGTGGTCTCTTCTTTACCTTAGGTTCTTCTTCCTTAATTTTGGCCTTACTTTCTTTTAGTTTCATTTTTTTTATTTTAGGAGGTATATTTAAATTTTTCCTACTATGAATTCAAATAATAGAGCTCTACCAAATACTACACCAATCAAGCTTCTTCAAAGGGTTATTCATGCACTTACCCAAGTTCTCGTCATTCACAGATCTCCTTTTCTTGGCATCCTCAGCTCCATCCACAACAATGTATTTCAACTGAGCACAGTCTTAGGAAACTTCACTTGCTTTTGAGGGAACAGTATTTATTCATATCAGTATTAATTCCAATTCTTCTCTAGATAGTTTCCCAACAAGCTCAAATCCTTGAAATTAATTTTCAAGCATGTGTGGGGGGATTATTGTTGTAAATTGTAATGATGCCACAATTACCATACTACTGTTGTCTCTTATTATACCCACTACAATATGGCAGTGTTTTTCCCTTCCATTTTGATGTTTACCGCACTAGTGCCTTGCTTAAGACCTCTTGCTATGAGATTTTGGTGTATACCACTCTACCGCAACCATATTATCCACCACATGTGGTATTGTGGTGTCCACTTTTCTTCCATGCTTACCGCTCTACCACCTTGCTCAGAACTTCTTGTTGCAGGGTTACGGTGTACACCGCTCTATCGTATATTTTGCTCACCCTCCCAGTGGTATAGCAGTGTATGCTTTATCTTCTTGTTGTTTATTGCCTTACCACACTTCTTTGAATCACCTTATGTGGGATGGCTTAAATGTAATTCAATTGTAAAATATTATGGACTGAATATAGGGATCATTTAAACAATTAACCATACGTGATGACCAACTAACTTAGAACTTGGGGCTGGTACAAAGAATGATTTTAATGGCTCAACTCATGACTTAAATGACCTATAACTGAATGCAGTAGGTCAACCCAAAATTATAAGTATGGAGGTTTAAGACTAATTACTATGAAGCGATGGTTTTTGAACTAAAAATAATTTCAAATAATCTCATATATATTATTTTCAAATAAAATTATAATGTAAAATAAATAATGTACATTATAATTCCCAATTAGGGGAAAAAAATTCTCATAATTAAACAGTTTAAAAATAAAATTAAAAACTCAACTAATATACTAAGAATGGGAAATATAATGTACATTATTTTTGCATATACATATTATTTTTGTTTAGTAATTAAATTTTTTTTTACTGAAAAAATGCAAATAATACAAAAAGGAGGCAACAAAGGTTGCCAAAAGAGAGAAAAAAGATTACAACTAGACTAACAGCCGACAATACAGTCACTTACATCCACCAAAAATAGCAGGAGATTGTATTAATCAAAATTCAAAAAATTATAGATCACCTGTCATTGCAGGAATATTCATGAAACCCTAGCAATAAATTTCCCAACCATCCAAAAACCCAAGCAGACAAGCTAGAACTATGCTTCAAAATTTTTAGGCTACCCAAACCACCCATTTTGAGCCTCACCAAAGGCTAAGACAACGACCAAAACATCACCAATAAACTAATCAAACAACCACTAGGAGCCACCAAAGATCGTAGAAGCCAAAAAACCAACACCATCCCACCACAAGCCCAAGGTCACAAGAAAACACTAAGATGGGCAACGTCATTGAATTCCTCCACCCACTCCAAATCCTCAGTCTCCACTACCCCAAGGGCCTTTTTCAGATACTCCACCCCAACCGCAACCACCATTCAATGTCTGACCAGCGCAGGTCCTTTCGGCTCCAATAGAAGTAGAAAAAATTGGACCACCGCACAAGGAGTTTTGAGCATTTCCAAGTCTTTCAGACATGGCACCCCATAGCTAAGAATAGAGGTTGAAATAAACTCATCCATGTCACCTAAGAGATTAGGCTTGAATAGATTGCTCATCATTGTCCGAACAGGTTTTTGGGGGTGTTTTGATCAAGCAAAGACACCATAAAATGAGAGACTATGTGGGAATTAACTCAAACCATTTCACTATAAGCCACATGCTCTCGGCCCAAAACCATTTTCACCATGGCCACCATCAAGGGATCAAACTCTAGAAGAATCTATTTGAGCCTCTGGTCTGTTAGTTTTTTGAAACCCCCCTGACTCACACTGCAAACTAGGAAAATTAGAGTGTTGTACCCAAAGGCGGATAGCACCTCGACTGATTTAAACACTACATACTTCACGTCCTTCTCCATTATTCTTTCTCACCCAAGTGAAGCCTCTAGAACAAAAACTCTAGAAAATGCAGAATGCAGAGATCACCACCTTCGTTGGATTAAAATGAATGCCACCCTTAAATCATGGCATTCATTTTAATGTGTACATGTCACCCTTTGAGCTTCCAAAAATTCATGTCGAGACCACCATCCAGGATACCGTACCCCCTGGTATAAATGAGGCTAACATTTGATCGTGTTTTTGTTTAGTATTTAATTAATTATAAGGATCTATATTATTCTTATTTTCTTTTCCATTTTAAACTTTAGAATTAGTAAGTATAAATTTTATTTATATTAGATAATTAAACAGTTTTAAAATTAAAAAAAAACTCAATTAATATTATCTAAAAAAATTATAATTACTAAATGTTCAATTTACCTGTTCAAAATTTTAAAATGGAGAAGAAAATAAAAAGAAGACAAATCCTTATAATTAAATACTTTAAAAAAGTAATATGTATATGCATAGAGTATTTTGTTAACCAAGTGGTTTGTAAATTTATACCAAGCAAGGAGTAAAATGATAGAATAGTCACTTTAGTAGAATAAAAAGTAATTTCATCTAGCACTTAGTAATTTAGGGTTCACAACACCAATAATATTTATGTGCCTATAAAAAAGTAGAATAAAAAATAGTTTAACCACATGAGGTAGCAAATATTGTGCAACACACACAAAAATAAATTATATGCAATTCGTATAAGATATTATGCAATGCGGGGTAGACTTTTGTAGGTAAAGTATTATTATAATGTGATAAAATCAAGAAAAGGGTATCAATGGACCAAAAAGTTTCAAGGGTCAACAGTTTGATATCAACCATTGATTGGTAGTTTCATGTTTATCTTCTTCAAATAGGATATGCCTTTGATGTAAAATATATAGCACCATCCTGATAAATAGCACTGACTTTTTCAAAAAATTGGAGAAAAATATATTAAACCCTTAATTAACCCTCAACCCTCAACCCTCAACCCTAGTTAAACCCTAATCGAGTCTCAACCCCTATACATTGGACACTGAACCCTAGTAATCCCTCAACCTACATATACCCTAAACCCTCTACCCTCAACCTTAAACCCTCAAGCCTCAACCCTTAAACCCTCTTATATCCTCTATGTCCCCCTGATCTACCCTATACATTAAACTCTCAACCCTCAATTATTAACCCTCAACCCTTAAACCCTCAATTACCCTCAACCCCTATACCCTCTACCCTCTACATTGGAACCTCAACGTCCCTAACTGACCATCAACCATATTATACCCTCAAACATCCTAATCCCTCATTAACCCCTATACCCTCTACCCTATACATTGGACCCTCAACCCTAATCCTTGAACCATATACGTCCCTCAACCCTCTACCCTCAACCTTAAACCCTCAACCCTCTACCCTATACATTAAATCACCCTTAACTCTCGATTCTCTACCCTTTGATCTACCCTATACCTTAAACCCTCAAGCCTCAACCCTTAAACCCTCTACCCTCTTATCTACCCTATACATTAAACCCTCAACCCTCAATTCTCAAGCCTCAACCCTTAATCCCTCAACCCTCAACCCTTAAACACTAAACCCTAGTAAACCCCTATACCCTCTACCCTCTACATTGGAACCTCAACCCTAATTGACCTTAATCAACCATATACCCTCAAATGTCCTAGCTATACCCTAAACCCTCTACCCTCAACCCTTAACATCCCTCAACCCTAAACCCTTAAGCTCTAAACTGGCCTTAAACCTTCTACCCTCTACCCTCAACCCAATAACCTAAACCCTAAAGTGTTAAATCCTCTACCTCCCTCTACCCTCAATTGGCTAATACGTACCCTCTTACACCCTCGACCCTAATCCATCAACCCTTAAACCCTTAAACCCAAGTAAATTACTCTCTACCTTAATCCCTCAACCCTCAACTCTTAATCCCTCAACCCTTAAACCCTCGATCCTCTACCCTCTACCCTCAACCCTCAAATACCCTTAATTAACTCTAATCCCTCAACCCCTATACCCTCTACCCTATACATTGGACCTTCAACCCTAAACCTTGAACCATATACCCTCAACCCTCTACCCTCATCCCTCAACCCTAGTTATACCCTAAACCCTTACACGCACCCTCTACCAACTCTACCCTCTACCCTATTATATATTAAACTACCCTCAACCCTCAACCTTAAACCCTCAAACCTCTACCCTATACATTAAACTTCCCTTAACCCTCAACCCTTAATTTTCACAAAGTACTGCGATAAAGGAAAAATGGGTATTTTATTTATGATTATTTGTAGGAATAAATTGGTATATACAAAGGGAATGTTGGCGACAATATGGATCTTGTCACACAAATTGTTGCATTTCATGTTAAATACAATGAAAAATCAAAGGCAATAGATCTTTTGATGCAAGTGAAATGTAGGCAAGCAATTGAAGGCTAGTGAATACTGGGGAAGGATTTTTTGTTCTAACACCCTTAATCCCTGCTAGATCAGAATAATTAGGCGCTAAATTAGGTGCTACATTAGGTGCTAAATTAGGTGCCAAAAAAATCTCTAAAGCAAGTGCTAAAATAGGCGTTACTTCAGGCGCTAATATGGGCACTAATGTAGACGCTAATCTAGTTGCTAATTTAGGTGCTAATCTAGGCATTACCATAGGCGTAGCTTTTTGGTGCTAATCTTGGAGTTAATCTAGGTGTTAATAAGGGTGTTATACTAGGTGCTAATATCAGTGCTAATATTGGCACTAATTGTGGTGCTAATGTCGGCACCAATTTGCGCTTGAATTAAAGCCGACTTATTTTGGTTGGCACAAAAATTGCCAAAAATAGTGCCAACTTTTCCCAAAAAATGAGAAAAATACATTAAAATAGTGGGTGGAAGCAAAAAAAGGATCAAAAAGGGAACTAATCACAGGGATTTGTTGTAGTGGTTGACTCACCTAAGGGTTGAAAGTCAATCTTGCTCTACGGGATGTATTCTTCCTAATGAACTAAGGAAAATGGGTGCATTACCACCATTCAAAACCTACAACACCTATTTCCTATGTTTCAATAAGTTCATCTAAAATACAAAATATAAATTGTAAATATAAAGATGTTTGTATTTTATATTAAACTTTATATTTTAAACTTTATATCGAACCTATATTTTAAAATAATATTGTATATTTTATTTGTGTTTGAAAGAAGATGATATACTATTAATGTAGAATTTTCTTTCACAATTGAATTAGATGCTTCTTTTTCTATCACAAAAAAATACATTTAATATGTTAAATAGACATACCTATCAAAATTGTGGATTGATGAATTAGAGAAAAATATGATTGTTTATTAGTTGATTTATACTGTTTATTTATAATACATTAAAAAATATTAAAAAATGTTTAAAGATTGTGGACAATATTTAAAAAAATTAAAACTATAAGATAATTCTTAGGTAAATAAATATAACTCTTTAGGGGTATGTGCAGGATCATGATGGGCCAAAAAGTGGCAATATGATGGGTATGTGGCTGACGACTATTTTATTACCCAAAATTGATGAAACGAAAAGGGGTTTTAAAGGAGATTCTCAAATTTCCACCAATATAAATTATGCTTTACTTTGAATTTAATAAGTAATTATTATTCATTTTCTATTCAAATTATGACTAAAGTCCTGATTGATAGGCTGATCAAAAAATATCTATAGCTTTCAAACGGTATCACATTTTTTGAATCCAAAACATGTGTCACATTCTATGCTTTACATACTATAGGATTAAAAAAAGAAAAATTGAATTTCATGAAGTTTTGACCAAGTTAAGGTGGTTAGACATACGAGTTTTTATATTTTTAAAAAATTTGTAATAAAAAATTTATAATTAATTATTTACTTGGAAAAAATTACAAAAAAATATGCATCACATTGGGACATGAGTCCTCTACTTATATCTAAAATCTTATAAAAAAATATTATCATTTTATTGTGGTTAGGGTGGTCAGACAGACACCTACTTCTTATTTTTTCCCTAAAATTTAAGTACCATTGCATTGAAATTTTAAATTTTCACCAAATAGAGTTTTATATTTTTTAAACAAACCAAGTAGTTTAGAAACTACATTCAATTTGCTACAGATTCTATTCTTACATATTTTTGAAATAATATAGATAACTTATTAAAGTTTTTATTTCAAGTTGCCTAACTCTGATTTTTCTGAATTTTTTGCCACTTAAGGGCTTATTTTTTCCATGATGATCCTGCACATACCCTTAGATAAAAATAAAATAAATAATGTAAATAAAATAAAATAATTTTTAAATAGTTCTATAGTAAAATAAAATTGATGGCACTGCCTTACTTGTAGCACCTAAATTAAATTAAATCCACACTCTTAGCAGAGATCAAGTATTATATTAAAATTATTTTAGGTAATCCTAAAGTGGGTTAGCGCAATTTCTATAGGCTTACACTTGACATAGTAGATGTAATATGTCATTCAAATTAACCTACATGCTTAGCCCCATTATTGTAGGTAGAATAAAAAACAAATGCACCTTCCATAGCATGTGATGACACACAAACACACATAAACACACACATATCATATACACTTGAGCTCACTATATAAACATAGTTAGCAAGAAACATGAAAAATAAGGGCTTGGCCCATAGGAACTAATAAGCACAATTACATGGCTCCTGGTGATGATAAAATAGTGCTATCTATATTTCATTTCCCAAAACATAAATACATTACTTTACAAATTTTCATTACATCTAGTGTCAAACCTTCTCTTGTCCCTATGACACACTCTATCTTGTTTCCCTAAATCTATAATCTCACATAAAGAATTCACCCTTTAAAGTTGTGTGCTACTTATTTTCCTTCATGTGGCATTGCTTATCTTCCTTTATTCCTAGAGACAAATGATGACTCCTTAGAAGAAATATGGATCTACAAGATAAAATGGTTTTATGTTCTTGTTGCCCCTATTTCTCTCATATAAATTTTTCCTTTCTATTTTATCCTTGTAGCCAAAGGAAATATCCATCGTAATTTTGGCATTAGAATAACACAAATATTACTAGAGAGGTTCAAATTTCCTTGATATTTTCTACCTTTAAAGTCTCTTTTTGCTTTCCTCCAAAATGGTGCATCCTTCTTCCCATCAAGTAGCCCCCTTGAAAATTCCTTTAGATTATCCCCAAACAAAAAAATCTCCCTTGCAAGAATGAAATATATCTTATTTTTTTGTCACCTCACTAATCTATATTCATTCTCAAAATCTCTATAATCCTATCCGTATATCATTTGAGTGCCAAAATTTTATAGCATTAACTCATGGGAGAAAACTAGGTAGGTCCAAATTACAATACTCACATACTCTCTAGTTTTGCATTAACATAGTTACTAGTAGGATGACTTCATTTTTTAAAAAATATTTATCAAAACTTTAAATGTTTTAATTTAGTTATCAAGTAAAATTATGTTTCTTCTAGGTTTGGCATGAGACCCTTGCATCAAATTCCTAGGGTTACAAAATGTGATTATTTTTTCATTCTCAAAATTGTATTTTTTTATCTCATAAGTTATGTTTTTGCAAGTTAAATTATAGTTGGATATCCTACTTGATACCTCCAACAAAATCCACATCTCCTCTCCATCATCTTGCCTAGTACATAGCTTAATATTCTTTGTATATTTTTTATACGGGCCATTATCCCCACTCAACATAAATTTCTTATTTATCCATAAAAATCAACCTCTCCTCATTAATATGTATGAGATAAATTAAAAAAATAAAAAATAAAAAATTATATTTAGGTAAAATATTGGACTATTTTTCTTCCCCATCCATCATTCCTTTGCTCTTATTCTCCTTGTCTACAACATTTAATTTTTGAATATTTGATTGAGTAGCACTTTATATTTTAGTTTTAATTCTTCTTTTGGGATCAACTCTACATTCATGATGAATTCAAACCACTCATCCATTATCCTTTCTTATTATTGATCTCCTTATTATCTAACTTTCACCTTCTCCTTCATTGACTTCACATGTGTCCATCATTGGACATAATGGTATTTCCCTACATAAATATCAACAAAAATATTTTTATAGAAATCTTTAATGTACATATGTACTTCTTTCTATAGTTCCTTCTTTATTTCTTCACCATTATTCACTACATCGTCATGGTCTCTTGCAACCTCTTGGGTTGGATTAAGAATATATTGCCTATTTTCTCCTCTTGCAACCTCTTGTAATAAGGCATCCCACGCTGAGCTTTTCTAAGCCCTTTTGACGCCAAATGGTCTAGATTACAATGGACTACGATTAAAAGAATCTCAATCATTCATCATTTTTGCCATTCTTTCGGCTATTTTTGGCCTTTTTTTTTTGCTTTCCTCACCGCTATTAGTTTCCACTTGGCGAGATGTACCTTGAACTTTTTTCACATTTGTCGATATTTTGAAACTTTATCATTCCTTTTTTCTTTCCGTTTTCACATTTATCATGGTCGAGAACTTTACATGAATTATTTTGATTTTTTGCTCGACACTCGGCATATATGCATTTCCTCCAAGTTGTGGATGTTAGGCGAGTTTGTTAATTATATTGTGGATGTGTAAAAATTATTCAAATGTGGGAGAACTCAATAAATCCATGGTTACGTTCCATGTTAGACTTAGAGCAAAAAGTAAAACCAAGGTGCCAAAATCAGTGGCTAGGTTTGTTACAGCTCAAACCGTTGTAGTTTTATAAATGACGATCATGGTGTTAGGTCATCCACTAAATTTTATTGATTTCGGCCCTATTGTACAAGAAGAGTTGATTTTTGAATAATATATAAGTGAAATATTGTTGTTGGGTTTTTATCCCTCAAGAGGAGGGTTTTCCCAGGGTATCTACTGTGTTATTGTGTTTGATTTTGAATTAATTTTATGTGCATTATATCTGATCATAAATTTAACACTTATATATGTGTGTATATATATGTATATATATACATATATATGTTCATATATGTATATAAATATATATATTCATGTATGTATGTATGTATATATACACATATATATTCATGTATGTATGTATATATATATATAAATACACATATATATGAATATTATACATATATGAATATATATATATACATATAGTTATTCCAAATTTATAATTTAAACTTAGTTCCCAATAATATTCTTCCTTAAACAATATTGATTTCCAATAAGTGTATGGAGGTTGGGTTAGAAAGAGGCCATCTATTAAAATAAGTGACGGTTAGGTTTGACTTGTAGTAAATAATTTTTATGGAATATATTTTTTTAATTGTAATGATTTAATTTTAAAAATGCCTCAAAGAAATGTTTGAAACCCTAGCACTGTGGATTCTTTTTTAGTGAGGTGAACCCAAAACCAATAATAATATAATCTATATATACTATTATATATAATAATAAATATAATTATATTGTATATAATTTAATATGTATTATATAAAATATATAATATATTAATTATATTTTGTATTAAATAAAATTATAATAATTATATAAATTCCATCTATATTTAATAGTTTTGCTAAAGAATATGATATATAATAATAATAATAATAAATAATATAATTATATATTAATAATTTTTTTATTATATAAAATTTACATTATATATTAATTATGCTAATATATACTTAACTACGTAGAGTAAAGGAAGTCATAACCTTAAAACCTCAAAGTGCTCATTATTAGGATCTTGGTCGTAATTTTCATTTTAATAAACATACTCTAAACCAATAGCGGCAAGGAAAGCAGTAATAAGCAGAGAAAACCAATATAAAAAATGGCAAAAAATGATGAATGGGTAAAGGAAGCCATAACCTTAAAGCCTCAAAGTGCTTATTATTAGGATCTTGGCCATAATTTTCATTTTAATAAACATACTCTAAACCAATAGTGGTGGGGAAAGTAGTAATAAGCAGAGAAAACCAACAGAAAAAATGGTGAAAATTTATGAACGGTTGAGATTCGTTTAACTATCTCACAATGCCTTTCAAGGTTGATGGAACTTTCAAATTTTGCAATATTATAGAGTGCTCATATTAAAATCCTAAGAAATTTTACCTAAAAATATTTGTTACATCTATTGTAGGGTTCTTATATGAGGTTTAAGGTTTTGTTCATTTTAGTTGCTTGGTGTTCTATTCTATTGTTTACTAGTATTTCCTATTGTTAGTCACAAAAAAAATAAAAATTCTTAGGTTCATTAAAATTCATCATGTGACTGGCCCTTCTCGTGTCTAGGTTTGAATCATCTGACTTTTACATCCTTTGTATTGCATTATTCAAAAGTCTTGAGCCTACTATTCTCATGCCATCCTAGAGAAGTTCCCCTTCTAGAACAACTAATGAGCACATGCTAAAAAAAATTCCACTTATGTCATGATGGCCCTCATAGTTGTATCACTCATCGATAATAGCTTTTGAGCTTTCAAATTTGTAATAGCAATGAGTGATGATTTTTCCTTTATGTTCTTATCGCTCATTGTGGATGGCCATAAAAAGATTAACTTAGAACAACGATGGGTGATTTGATGTGATTTCATGTATATCGCTTGATCGCAGATATGTTTTGAATGTAGAGTCTCACATCAGTGATATGCAATGGATCTTATAAATTTTGTAAATCCTCTTATTGCTAATTGCTTGCAAAATATATGAGGAGAATTAGTGATGAACAAAGGCCTTGTGTAATAACTTCATCGCTCATCATGGATTTGTTTTAGAACTTGAGTCTTGAATTGACGATAAGTGATGGATGTCCTCTCAAGGGTTTTTCTTTCACTAATGTGATGATCCTATGAGTGATTTATTTTGTGCCATTTGTTTTATGCAGGTTGTATGTGTCCAAATCTAGTCCTATCACAACATATCTCATCACAGATAGAAGCCTCAGTGCAAGGTTTGAATTAGCGATGCACGATAGAGGGATGAATGTGACGAGAGGTTAGACCGCAGAACCGGGGGCTAAATATCATCACCGAGATGTTTACATCACTAATGGATCTAGGCTAGGATGAATTCAATTAGGGACAAGTGATGACCATCAATGAAAAGAGCAACATGGCAAGATCCTAGGGATTCTACATAAAGCAAAAAAGAAAGCAGCGAGAGGACTTGAGAATTGTTGATAAAGTTTTAAAGCAAGATAATCCAATGGACTAAGATCATCACATGGATAACTGGGTATGTGCAGGATCATGATGGACCAAAAAGTGGTGATATGATGGGTATGTGTAGGGCATGTGGCTAACGACTTTTATTTACCAAAAAAATGATGAAACAAAAAGGGTTTTTAAAGGAGATTCTCAACTTTCCACCAATATAATTATGCTTTACTTTGAATTTAATTAATAATTATTATTCATTTTCTATTTGAATTATGACTAAAATCCTGATTGATAGGTTGATTGAAAAACATCTATAGCTTCCAAACAGTATCTCATTTTTTGAATCTGAAACATACATCACATTCTATGCTTTGCATACTATAGGATTTAAAAAAAATAAAAAAATCATGAAGTTTGACCAAGTTAAGGTGGTCAGACATACAAGTTTTTATATTTTTAAAAAGTTGTAGTAAAAAATTCATAATTAATTATTTACTAGGAAAAAACTGCAAAAAAATATGCATCACATCGGGAAATGAGTCCTCTACTTATATCTAAAATCTTATTAAAAATATTATCATTTTATTGTGGTTAGGGTGGTTAGATAGACACCTACTTATTTTTTCCCTGAAATTTAAGTACTCTGCATTGAAATTTCAATTTTCACCAAATAGATTTTAAAAATAAAAATAAACCTAGTAGTTTAGAACTACATTCAATTTTCTATAGATTCTATTGTTACATATTTTTGAAATAATATAGATAACTTATTCAAATTTTTATGGCAAGTTTCCTAACTTTGATTTTTTTGAATTTTTTGCCACTTAAGGGCCTATTTTTTCCATGATGATCCCGCACATACCCAACTTCCATCACTAATTACACCCTAAGTTTTGGGGAGGATCAACGATGAAGCGTATAAAGAAAGTTTCTCTCTAAGAAACTGGTCCTATGTACTTCACCGATATTAATGAAAAGCATGAATTAGGTTGGTGATACATGCTAATTGTTAGATCACCTATGATTAATCAAGGTTAAAAATGAACATGGTATCATTTAAGGTAGCCTCGCTGTTTTCAAGGAGCAAGTTGATAATGGTCGAAAAACAATGCTCATGGCCACCTTAGATGAGCTTTTAATTGATCTAAGATGAATGACCCAAATTCAAAGCCAAGCTAATAAGTTACCAATTTGCTCATGTAGGGAATTTTCAAGTCATTAATTCTACATGATCAAATTTTCTATTTAATGCAGGTTGATCATTGTTCATTTACACTATCTTTTCAGTTTATAAAAGAAGGCATGTGTAGTAAAGGAGATTGAAAGGGCTGTAAGGTTTTGTAAGTAGAGTTTCAGTGTTTTTTATCCCGAGAAAATTGTTATGAAATTAGTTTCTTTGGTCTATTTGGAATTTTTGTTGCTTGAGTTATCTACAATTATTGGGATTGGGGTGCTTCTCTTATGGGTCTTGAGTCAAAAAAAATCTTAATTATCACTTTGTTAGCTTTAGAGAAATGGGAAAAGTTGGTGCAACAATTCCACCTATTAGGAGGTCTAGCCAGGTAAGTGTGTTTGAATGTTGTGAGGACATAGCTGAACAGGAAGCCATGGATTCTTTTGAGATTTCAAAGGGTAAAAGGAGGGATATGGGCCATAAAAAGAAGTCAATTGTGTAGAGTACTTACCGCTTGAGGAATAGGACCCTTCTAGGTGAAGTGGTCAAGTGTAGAGGCAAGGAACTAGCATTGCCAGTGAAGAAGGCCAAGAAGGAGAAGAACCACAAAGCTCACCTAGGTAAACACAACTCTCCTATTTGCTTTCAAATACTCCTTTGAATGTTGAAACTTATACCAACTCAGACTATGGCCAGTACCTTTGTTCCCTAGTGCCATATGGGATCTCTGATGACAACGTACTGGTAATCCCTCCAATTCCATCGAGGACAAGGAGCGGACGGGCATTTTTGGATGCCGAAAACTCTAAATTGGGTCACCATGTTCTTTGCATAGGAGGTATTTGTTTTCATATGTCTATGATTTGTATTTTGTTTTCTCATACTGATGTGGAAGGTCTCAAGAAGATATGAATGGAATTTTTTTTGTTCCAAACAATGAATGTTGTAACAACGACGGCTAATATCCTACACATGTTTTTTTCCTTCTGTCCTCCGCTATTATCAAATCATTGTATATGAAACCACCTAGGGATTCCTTCAAGGAATCAGTTAGAATTAGGTTTTTGAAATGAACTCAAATGAAAGTGAAATTGTAATTCAGCTAGGTGCTTGTTGCTCCCCTGTTTATATAAAGGGGATTTGATGGTTGAAAGAAGAGAGTTCAAAATTTTGAGTATAGACATGGTCACAATAAATACTATGCTCTAAAAGTAGAATATAATATAAATAGATACTCTATTAGATATATTACAAGCAAATTTAAGATGAAATTTATACTGTATATGAATCTTAAATATGGTTTTACAAAGAAATATCAGAAATGAAGAAGAATTTTAGTTTCAAAATGTTGCTCTCCTGTGTTTTTTCTTTCAAGTTATGAATGAAGTTTTCAATGATAGTCTCATTTGTCTTTTTGTCATTTACACAAAAATGGATGAATTTTTTTATGCTTCAGTTCAATGAACTGATTAAACGCTAAAATGAGCTCATTAGTTTGAAAGAAAAGGATATAGGATTTAGTAAGGAAGTGATATTTTGTAGATACAATGAGTTAAATGTTACAAAGTAACATTTTAATGGTCTAATTATTTCTGAAATTGAATTCAAATTCTACTACCGATTGATTACTAGTTATGACTCTTTCTCCCTTAAATGAAGCACTGATTGTTTTATTATTTTATCTTATAGTAGATTGAGTTAGTATTAAATTGGGCCTAGGATTCAAGATGAAAAATGACTCACAAAATACTTTAAACTACATTGTCCCAACTCTAAGTATGAAAGTGCACTCTTGTAAATAATTAACACTTCTATCTGAGGTTTGTCAAGCCTTTGATAAGGTGATTTTCATTAAATAGTGCATTCGTATGAAGAAACACTCTTTTCCAAGTGTGAAATATTATGAGTATGTGTGGGATTACCCTCCTTGGGTCTCATAGAGCCTGAAGAGAAGAAGTAAAGTATTAATTACTTTACTTAGGTGTTGGCCAATCCTCAAGCTCGCTGATAATTGGGTTGTGGCAAGCTCATAGGTTAGGACTGAGATTAAGTTTGATTCTAAAAAAATTACCAATAGAAATGATGACTCTATTGGGATCATGCTTTTGCATATTTGATGAAAATGTGTTGAAGACCGCTTGAGGGTATGTTGCACAAGATCATGATGTGCCAAAAAGTGGTGATATGATGGGTATGTGTAGGGTATGTGGTTGGCGACTTTTTTTTTTACCCAAAATTGATGAAACGAAAAGGGTTTTTAAAGGATATTCTCAAATTTCCACCAATATAAATTATGCTTTGCTTTGAATTTAATAAATAAATATTACTCATTTTCTATTTAAATTATGACCAAAGTCCTGATTGATAGGCTGATTGAAAAATATCTGTAGCTTTCAAATGGTATCACATTTCTTGAATCTGAAACATGTGTCACATTTTGTGCTTTGAATGCTATAGGATAAAAAAAAAATTGAATTTCATGAAGTTTTGACCAAGTTAAAGTGGTCAGACATACAAGTTTTTATATGTTTTAAAATTTGTAATAAAAAAAATCATAATTAATTATTTACTAGGAAAAAAATTACAAAAAAATATGCATCACATCAGGAAATGAGTCCTCTACTTATATATATCTAAAATATTATAAAAAAATATTATCATTTTATTATAGTTAGGGTGGTCAGATAGACACCTACTTCTTATTTTTTCCCTAAAATTTAAGTACTACTGCATTGAAATTTCAAATTTTTACCAAATATATTTTTTATTTTTTCAAATAAACCTAGTAGTTTAGAAACTACATTCAATTTTCTATAGATTCTATTCTTACATATTTTTGAAATAATATAGATAACTTTTTCAAATTTTTACGTCAAGTTGCCTAACTCTGATTTTTCTGAATTTTTTGCCACTTAAGGGCATGTTTTTTCCATGATGATCTTAGACATACCCTTGAAAAGAGTCAAACAAAATGAACATCTGGTTTAAATGTTGAAGAAGTTCTAGATCTATAGATTGGTTTGTAGTAGCCCTAAGATGACTCTATAGGAAGAACTCAGATAAAAATATTCTTGCTTCAAAGGTTTTTCTCTTGTTGAAGAGGTTGCAACTCTACTCAAACAATTTCTACATATGAAGGGCTGCTATTTGTTATTTGTAACCTGTAAGTGCTCTATTCAAAGTTACAAAAAATGGAGTTGTGAAGGTACATGATAGTTCTCTACATATTGTCGTTTACTGAACTTGTTCTATTGATTGCAATTGTTGTTCCACTTAAAGTTTTATTCACAAACTGGAAAATATGGATGGCTAGAATTAAACTGCATATCTTAAGGATTACTATCTATTTGCAACTATCTTAATATTCCTTCATATTGGCATAAGTTGTGATTGTGCACCATTAGTTAAAACTAGATTTGTATATATCCATGGATGATAAAAGAGAAATAACCATGCCATTAGAAACTTGGATGCATATTGTCAAGAAGCTTCATAAGTCTAAAAATCCTCAGACAATTGATACCAAAAGGTTAATGAACCCAAATATGTATAGGCCTAGGATAAGGTCGAAATGGAAAGTTGTGTTCAAAAGGGGAGTTAAAGAGATGAATAAAAGGAACCTAATGGTTATACAAGCCCAATTAAGAGATAATCATACTAGATCTATTAACCAAATTGCTTCACCTATTATCAATTCATTTGACTAATTATATGACCAATTAGACTTGTCATGGATTGATTATAAGGTTAAAAGTATGTCGTCTTGAGTCTATAAGTAGATGCCTAGGTTTAATGGATGCAATATGTGTGAAGGAGATGCACATGTCCAAAGTTTTTATAATTTCATGGTGAAACATTCATTTGGAAATCATGATATGTGGATGATATTTTTTGTCAGATCTCTTGAAGCTAAAGTTGGGGATTGGTACTTAGGTTTTCCTGAGAATTCCTTTTCCTATTGGGATAAATTGGTGGGTGCTTATAGAGAAGAATTTGCAAAAGAGCCTTATGATCTTGTCACAAAGTCAAAACAACTTAAGAAACAAGATGATGAGTCAAGCATTGCTTTTAATCACAAATTTGTTGTTGCTCTTGCACTAATCCCTGGAAGTTTTAGACCTAGTACATCAGATTGCATTCATTTGTATTTTGAAGCTTTTGAGGATGGATCTAGTGCACTAATTAAGGATTTTAGAATATTGAGTATGCATATGGATTACACATGTTTAGATAATATGGAAAAAATGAGGAATGAATATGTGCAAGGTTTGTTGTCTTCAATTGTGGATAAAAATGTTGATGAAACCAATAGTTGTATGAATACAAATGATTAGATGTTTTTAGTTTTAAATCCCAAAAAGTGCATGCTTGAGAAGGAAGAAGTTATGAATGATACAATGTCTATCATTGATGATCATGACAATGAAAATGTTTGTCTCTATCCTTAAGAGGATGAGCGACTCAATGATGACACCCAACCCAATATTGAAATGCAAAAGGATGAGGATTGTTGTTGTGACACCCACTCCATTGAGCTTTCAGATCTTGGTGATGTTGATATCATGATGTAGACGGAGGAAAAATAGATTCTAAAATCTTATTAGATTAAGATTCATATTTTCACCATCCTCAATGAAGTTGCCTATAAAACACATACACATGCAAAACAAATATTTAATCTAAACACACATGCATATTAGCAGGGATTCACTCCATTGTTCTTCTCAATCTCACATACGAATGCAATATTTTGAAGGATTTGATTGTGGAATGTTGGTTGCTCAATATAGCAACATAACGATGTAGTGAAGGTTCAAAGATGGAGAATGATGGATGAAAGATGATGAAAGACTATAGAGATAATTCGACAGAGTAAGGGTACTCAAAATCTCCTCCCCTAAATGGCTTGTGAGAGGCCATATTTATAGAGTTTCGATGTGGATGGAGAAGAAGATTCGATAAGATTTTATTTTTTCTTTATTTGATCAAAGAGGAAATAAAACAAGATAAGATAAGATTGTAAAAAGATAAAAAGATTTTGATTTTCTCTTTTAAAGGAAATAAATCCTGAAAAAGATGAGAAGGATAATTGAAATGATAAACTTACTAAATAATGATAAAGCATTATCTAATAAGGATAGAGATGATGTGGAAAGATAATTAAATAATGTAAAATCATTATTTAATTATAGACGAAGGTGAAAAATATAATTAAATGAATAAATATTTATTTAATCATAGGAGAATGGATAAATGACTAATTAAACAATTAAAATAATTATTTAATTAGAGAGGATAAATGGTCATGAATAATTAATTAAATAAATATTTATTTAATTATAGAAGAATAGACACATGATAAATAGGGAATAAATGAAATTAGTCAAATAAATAAAATTTATTTAACTACTTAGGTGATGACATGGGTACCTAGGGAAAAACATACTACAAGATATCTAGGTGTTGCAAGACATGGACATTTTTAGGTGTCTACATTTTGCCCCTCTTTGAGATGATGTTCAAGATGATGAGATTTGTGTCGAGTAACATCATTTCAAAGAAGTTAAGGTATGGATAGAGGAAAATGATTAATGATAGAAGGATAGAATGATGGAATGATGATGCCCCCTCGAGAGGATAGGTGGGTTGGACAAACACGGGTAGGCTCTTGAAATGAAATGAAATGATAAAGGATGGATAAGATAAATGATGCAAGATAGGAAGTGGATGATGGAGAAGAATGATACATTATGTTGCAATGAAGTTGAGAAACCATGATGTTTGATATAGCACTAGACATTATGCACCAAGATATGAGGACCAAGGTGACGATGTGTCTTGTGCCCTGGTGTAATACAACCTTGTCTAAACGTATGAGGAAGTAAAATTAGAGCACAAAATTCCTAATGCACAAAAGGTATGATGTGACCTTAGATGCAAAGGATAGTGCAAAAAGCTATTCCAACATACACAAGATATGAATATTAGCTGGAATGATATGGATTTGATACAAATGCAAGATAAAATGATATGACACACAAGCAAGCAAGCATGCATGCACAAATGATTCAAAAGCAAAGAAGGTATTGCCCCTATCAAGATATAAACCAATGATTAATTGATTGATTGATGATGATGATAGTGTTGTCATTGCAGGGAATGATATATCCCTAGATCAACACAAGGATGATTGATTAATTGATTGATTGATTAACTGATTGGGTTTACAACAAAAATAGGATCAAGACCAAAGGATGTGACTGGATAATTTGGCAAGATTGATTAACTTAGTTGGTATGGTTTTAAGGATTAATTTGCATTTGGATTTATTGCTTGGAATGATTGGAGATGATTTGATGTATAGATGAATGGATTTGATGAAGATGATTGATTGATTGAATGGTTGGATGATTGGATTGAGGTGATGGATTTTTGATGAAATTAGAAGAAGTGATTGGATGGATTGATTTTATTGCTTGTTTTTTTTGTTGGCTATTTGATTTGAAATTTTTTTTTTGTACTTTTGGGGATTTTTTTTATTTTTTAGTGATATTTTTAGGACATTTTATGATTTTTATGTATTTTTTTAGGACATTTTAATGGAAGAATGGATAAGGCTAATGAATAGGATGATCAAGATCAACTAGATAAGATACAGACATAAATGCCTAAGTATTTTGCCCCTATTCCTCATCAAGACCAAGGGAAGAAATGATGTATTTAGAGAGAATGGTGTAATATGGATAAGGTGAAGGATATGTTACGAAAGATATGGATAAAGTGTATAGGATAAGATGTATGATGTTTAAGAGGATCCTTAACCTTGTTAAGATCAAAGGTGGAAAGGTAAAGGATGAACATAAAGAGGATAATGGATATGAATGATAGGATGGATGAAACTTGCCCCCAAGTGTAGAGTGCAAGAGGAATATGGAAGATAGGAGATGGATAGGGATAAATGAAAATGGAAGGTAATATATGTATGATAGGGAGATGGAGAGAGGAATCAAGCATCAAGTTTCATAGCTAATATCCCTTGAATATGTGCTCTAATAAACCATGGCAAGGAGGATTAGACTCATAAATGTTGGTAGATTAATGGTATGATGGAAGAAGCTAAGGACTCATGCAAAGGTTTGGACTAAAGGAGGGTAATGGGGGATGAATGTTGGATAATGGATAGGAGGTTGGAATGCTTGTATGAAAAGGATGGAAAGATCAACATTGGCACACACCTTGAAGGATGGTGGAGTGATGGAGAAAAAATGGAGTTTGACGGTGATAGGTTTTTAGATGGACGATTGGAGGAAGCTTTTGGATTAGCAAATTTGGATGCCAATTTAGATTTTATTGCTTCTACGAGACTTTTAGGAATCCACATAGCTTTTGACTTTGATTTTTGATTCATGGTCCTTTGTGGCCTTTGAAATTTTCCTTTTTGATTTATGGGCCTTTGTGGCCTTTGAATTTTTTCTTTTTGATTTATGGACCTTTGTGGCCTTTGAATTTTTTTCTTTTGACTTTGGATCAGATTTTCTTTATTTTTTGCATGTCTCTTCAAGGAGACATGTTGATCCTTTGATATATGTGGATTTTGATATGGAAGCTTTTGACATTTGGCACCCAAATTGCTTCCAAGAGCAATGGGATGGGTGGATGGAGATGAATGATCTGGAGGTATTATGGATGGGTTAATGTAGGTAGAATTTTGAGAGGGCATCAAGGATGTGTGCCTTTGTTGTTCTTGATGAATAGGAGATGGAGGGATGTAGGGCCCCAATATGGATGGAAGGGTTGATGATCTAGGGTTTGGATGATAAGGACCAATGATAGATGGAATGCTTGATGGACTATGATAAGGACCTAGGATAGATGGAAGTTTTGATGGACTAGGATAAGGACCTAGGATAGACGGAAGTTTTGATGGACTAGGATACTTAGGTTTATTTTGATGGATTGTGGACTTACAATGGGTATCAATGTCTTGAGCGTGAGGTGTATAACCAAGGCCATGATAATATGGATTTTCTTGGATATAAAGGGGTTCTAGGATACCTTGTTCATGAAGGCCTAATCCTTTTCCTTTGTAGTTCATACTTTGACACATTCGTTTACTAATGGGATATGTATTATTTATGAAACAAGATGCAAGTCTATCATGAGGTGGATGTGATATGGAGGGAATAACAAGATCTTCAAGTAGACCACCTTGGATAAAAGTGAGGGAACACATTTGATAGGTAAGGGGTTCATGGATAGCTTGAATGGGGGTGATAGACTCTTGTGGAGGATTGTGATCGTGAGGGGAATTAGGATGGGTGATAGGATCTTGACATGGGGATGAGGGGGTACTTTGATCTTGACTTGGAAAAGGATCAAGAGGTGTAGGAGATGGGGTAGATTTCTCTTTATTAGATATGGAATCATCATGAAGTGGCATGAAAGGCTTGTCTTGATCATGAGAAGGATGGACATCATCATGGAATGAAAGGGTATCCTTGAATGGAGGTATATCTTGATCTTGATGAGGAAGGGAATCTTGATATTTTGTGGAAAGCATATCTTGATCATTGGATATGATGGAATCATGAGATGGTATGGATTCATTAGATGAGGTGGAAGGAGGATTAGGAAAGATACTTTTCTCTTGAGATGGAAGGGGATCATCATGAGGTCTTGAGAGATGGGATCTTGGTCAAAGATTGGAGAGCATTGGAAATTTTTGGTATCATTGGATGGAATGGAAAGAATACTTGGATCTTGATTTGTAGGGGAGTCTATGCTAGCATGCTTTGGACTAAGAGATTGACATGTGTCATTGGATGTAGATGGTATGATGAGAGAGGACGATTGGATATATTCGTTAACTTGGGTGAAAAACTCATGAGGTTTATTTTGACTTATGGGGGATGAAGATAGATGCATGACATGGTAGGATTGCTCAAGATTATTTGTGTTTGAGGACATAGATTTAGGTTTCTCATTTAGCCTTTGCAGAAAGTCATGGACATTGAACTTGGATGATGTAGTTTTGGGTGAGGATAAAGGCTTATGAGATGATTGCATCACTTCATTCAAATGTTGGGATTCATGTTGTTTTTCAAGCTCTTCCAAATGATGGTCAAGATATTTAATCCTTTGGTTTCATTCATAGGTCGTGGATGAATATGTAGGATAGCGGTTAGACATATTTGGTTGATGGTTTTGGAAATGTTTTGAGGTGTTTAAGGATGGTTTGGATGATGTGTTTATGTGTTGGTGTTTATAGCTTGATTTGGAAATGTTTAAACAAATGATCACACATGTACACACATGAATCGGTCACGCAAGACACATAAGCAAGTTTGAATTTTGAAATTTGAAGAAAGTAATGATGATTATTAAACAAGAACACATGGAAAACACATCAACAAGCCCTATGACTAGTCAAGTGGGGTATGGTCAATTAGGTCTCAAACTAGTCTACACAAGGTTGACTAAGGATGATTTGAAAGAAAAATCCTGCCACACAGCCGGGAGAAAGGGGTAACCCACCCTTCACCTTCACTTCCCAAAGGTATAAAGTTCTTTGGGGCTTAGCCAAGAGTGACAAGATTTTAACTCCCAAACAAGCGTGTCTTTCGATTCACACTTCGATTGAGGTCATCCCCAGGGGTGATGAAATCCCCTAGCAGGCCTCCTAAAAAGGGTTTGACAAAAGCAAACCAAGTGAGGTGTTTGTGATCACACACACACTTGATTCACACTCACAGTTGTAAATTGACCCTTAGAAAGGAAATGTGTGCAAGAAAGCAATGAAACATTCGTTCTTTTTAGATCCCAAATCAAATGTATAGGAAGACAATGGTTAATTTTAGACCCGATTTTTGATGTGATTGATATGTGATCAAACAAGATTGATTTTATGCCCCAAATTGAAATGTGTGACAAGCAATGATCAATGAAAAATGAAAGATTAGAATGTATGCACCTGATTATTCGCTTTCCAATTTGATGTGTAGGACTAATGTCAACATTGTTCCAGCTCTGATCTCTGAGAAGTCACCAAGACAAAAAGAAACACAGACGTGCAAGAAAAAAATGTGATTAGATCCCAAAACATGCAATCTGTTAAAAATTTGTCTAAATTAAAAATTAGAGGTCTAAACTAAATTAAAAAGTTAAAAGATCTAAATTAAATGAGAAATTAGAAATCTAACTAAATTAAAAATTAGAATGTAAACTAAATTAGAATTAAAATCTAAACTAAATTAGAAATTTAAAATCTAATTTAAAAACTAAAATTAGAAACTAAAAAGATTCTAATTTAAAAACTTAAAAGCTAAAAATCTAATTTTTAAAATTAGAAACTAAAATTAAAAAATCTAATTTAAAAACTTAAAAGCTAAAAATCTAATTTTTAAAATTAGAAACTAAAAATTTAAAAATCTAATTTAAAACTTAAAAAAATCTAATTTTTAAAATTAACTTTAAAATCTAATTTAAAACTTTAAAAGTTAAAAATCTAATTTTAAAAAATTAGAAACTAAAAATTAAAAAAAATCTAATTTAAAAACTTAAAAGCTAAAAATCTAATTTTCTAAAATTACAAACTAACTAGATTACATTACTAAGGGGGCACGCATAAAGAAAAAATCTTTTTTTTTGGTTATAAAATCCTAAAACTTAAAAGATACTATGAGAAATAAGAAAAAGCTCAGATTATTATTAAAATGAAACTAGCGAATCCTTTCATGGAAGTTAATAAAAACGATTGTGAAAGCCTCCCATGTGCGCAAAGGAAAAACTTTAAAAGAAAATCAAAGGCACGCTTTCATATTCATCATAGGCATGAGATTTCAACGCTGACAGAGGCAATAAATCGTTGAATCAAAGATATAAAATGCTAGCAGATTTCATATTTATCAGAGGCATGCAAATTTCAATGCTGACAGAAGCATAAAAGGACACATAAAAACCTATGAGAACCTGCAAGAACTTTATAAATCCTCAAGTGAATGTGTAAAGTTGAATTCCAGAACGTTTTCCAAAGAGTTGTTTCTAAAGCATTGCTATAGAGGTGCTTATTTGCTCGAAGAGTAAAATATTCATCATATTTGTCATGCTAACAAAATAGGGGCATCGCTGCAAGTGTTGAATTCAAAATGCGGATATCCTGCACATGAACCTCAATGTCGCCAAAGAAATATAATCATGCATGCAAAGATGGCAGGGTATGCATATTAAAAAGTGTTAGATTTTCCAACATCAGGTGTGATTTAACATACAAAAGTCAAATTAAATCTCTTGTATGTTTAAGATTCAGATTCACGTCAGGTTCACCAATTGTAGACGGAGGAAAAATAGATTCTAAAATCTTATTAGATTAAGATTCATATTTTCACCATCCTCAATGAAGTTGCCTGTAAAACACATACACATGCAAAACAAATATTTAATCTAAGCACACATGCATATTAGCAAGGATTCACTCCATTGTTCTTCTCAATCTCGCATAAGAATGCAATATTTCGAAGGATTTGATTGTGGAATGTTGGTTGCTCAATATAGCAACATAACGATGTAGTGAAGGTTCAAAGATGGAGAATGATGGATGAAAGACGATGAAAGACTATAGAGATAATTCCATAGAGTAAGGGTACTCAAAATCTCCTCCCCTAAATGGCTTGTGAGAGGCCATATTTATAGAGTTTCGATGTGGATGGAGAAGAAGATTCGATAAGATTTGATTTTTGCTTTATTTGATCAAAGAGGAAATAAAACAAGATAAGATAAGATTGTAAAAAGATAAAAAGATTTTGATTTTCTCTTTTAAAGGAAATAAATCCTGAAAAAGATGAGAAGGATAATTGAAATGATAAACTTACTAAATAATGATAAAGCATTATCTAATAAGGATAGAGATGATGTGGAAAGATGATTATAGACAAAGGTGAAAAATATAATTAAATGAATAAATATTTATTTAATCATAGGAGAATGGATAAATGACTAATTAAACAATTAAAATAATTATTTAATTAGAGAGGATAAATGGTCATGAATAATTAATTAAATAAAAATTTATTTAATTATAGAAGAATAGATACATGATAAATAGGGAATAAATGAAATTAGTCAAATAAATAAAATTTATTTAACTACTTAGGTGATGACATGGGTACCTGGGGAAAAACATACTACAAGATGTCTAGGTGTTGCAAGACATGGACATTTTTAGGTGTCTACACATGATACACCCTGATTTACAACTCAATAATGCATTTATTTCTAGTAGAGGTCAAGAGAAAGAAGTGGTTGAAAGAATGGATTAGGATTGTGGTCTATTAAATAGTGAGAAAATTTCAAATTTGTTAGCCACTGAATATCAGAAATGTGCACATATGAATAACTCTCAATTATTGTCTAATGTTCATATTGATTTTGACAGTGATGATAGCCTTTATTATGAAAGATATGAAACATGGGTATCTAATGTTCCTTCCAGTTATGAACTAGTTGGTCAGCATGATGGTAATATGGATCAAGATAGGCAACCCTTTGTTTGTAATGATGCATTATATGATGAGCAAGAAATTATACAGACTGATACAAGTCCAGAAACTTGTGTTCATGAGTTAAGAATAGCAAACAACCATGAAGTTTATAAGCAAGATTTTGAGAATTTTCATGCAAATTTGGATAAGTATCTATTTCTTGATTTTGATGAGTCTAGTTATGAGTTCTTTTATATGAATATACAGGCTCACTTAAAAGGAAAAAAAATAAAAAAAATTGGAACTAGAATTACTCACTTTTGAACAAGATGTGAATGTTGAAGATGTTAGCATGATATGTTTAGAAAATATCAGTGTAAGAATAAGGATATGGTAGAGATTCTTAATGATTCCCTACACCAACATGTTGAGGTACAGTTACAGGATGTTCCAATGTATGAGTGTATTTATTTACGTACACTTGAAGATTGCATGATGTGCATAATATTCTGATTGGTCCCTGTATTTGTTTCACCTTTGACATGCAAACTACTAATCAGATTGAGCTTGATAATCCTAGCTATGTGGCAGAGTATGAGTGCCAGATTTTTCATCTAGATAGAATTTTCTTGCAGTGTGGTAATGTGGAAAACATTAAGGAAAGTTTTTTTCAACTTCACAATATTTTAAATGACAAGATTTATGAGTCACTGCCACATAATAATCAATATTTTTAGGGTATGCTCGATTTTAAAATGCAGGGTAGTTATAAATTTGTCGATAATGTTGTACTTGCTAAGTTATTGAGTGATGCCAACATGTTTGATAGGGCATATTATAGTAATGTATTCAAATTGAATTCAATGAGGTGTGATGAAAACTTTGTCAATGACAGAGGTAAGAAAAAGCCTACAGTTTTGGTGGCCTTGGGCCATCAGATATGGTTTGACTTGTCAAGACAAAGTAGTTGGGGACAAAGATGACCTTTTGACTCTGTTTCCCAATGGATTAAGCACTTGGTTTGTTTCTCCAGAGCATCTGAATTCTCAATTTTTTCACTAAGGAACAGATGTCCCTAGAAAGAGCCACTGACGGAACTTTCAAATTTTGGAAAATTCGAGAGTGCTCATATTAAAACCCTAAGAAATTTTACCTAAAATTACTTGTTACATCTGTTGTAGGGTTCTTATATGAGGTTTAGGGTTCTCTTCATTTTAGTTGCTTGGCATTCTATTATGTTGTTTACTAGTATTTCCTATTGTCAATCACAAAAAATAAAATAAAAATTCTCATGTTTGTTAAAAGTCATCATGTGACTGGCCCTTCTAGTGTCTACATCTAAATAACCTGACTTTTACATCCTTTGTATTGTGTGATTCAAAAGTATTGAGTCTAATAGTCTCATGTTGTCCTAGAGAAGTTCCCCTTCTAGAACAACTAACGAGCACATGCTAAAAAAAATTCCACTTATGTCCCCATGGCCCTCATAGTTGTATCGCTCTTCACTGATTTATTCAAAGGTTCACACCTTGGATTGGTGACAAGCGATGGAATGATGTTTCCTTTTAACATCACTCATCACTAATAGCTATCGAGCTTTCAAATTTGTAATAGCGATGAGCAATGCTTCTGTCTTTATCTTCTTATCGCTCATCATGGCTGGCCATAAAAAGATAAACTTGGAACAATGATGAGTGATGTGTTGTGATTTCATGTATATCACTTGATCGTGGATATGTTTTGAATGTAGAGTCTCACATCACCAATATGCCATATATCTTATAAATATTGTAAATCCTCTTATCAATAATTGCTTGCAAAATATATGAGGAGAATTAGCGATGAACAAAGGCCTTGTGTAATAACTTCATCACTCATCACGGATTTATTTTAGAAATTGAGTCTTAAATTAGCAATAAGCAATGGATGTCCTCTAAAGGGTTTTTCTTTCGCTAATGTGATATGATCCTATGAGCAATGTTGTTTGTGCCATTTGTTTTATGTAGGTTGTACATGTCCAAATTTGGTGCTATCACAACATATCCCATCACAGATAAAAGCCTTGGTGAAAGGTTTGAATTAGCGATGCGCAATAGAAGGATGAATGTGACCAACCGAGGGCTAAAGATCATCGCCAGGATGTTTAGATCACTGATGGAGCCAGGATAGGATGAAGTCAATCAGTGACAAGCGATGACCATTAATGAAAAGAGAAATGTGGAAAGATCATGTGGATTCCACATAAAGAAAAAAAGAAAGCAGTGAGAGGACTGGAGAACCGTTGATAAAGTTTTAAAGCAGGATGATCCAATGGACTAATATCATCACATGGATAACTTCCATCATTAATTACACCCTAATTTTTGGGGAGGATCAATGATGAAGTGTATAAAGAAAGTTTCTCTCTAAGAAACTAATCCTATGTACTTCACTAATATTAATGAAAAGCATGAATTAGGTTGGTGATACATGCTAATTGTTAGTTTAGTTATGATTAATCAAGGTTAAAAAGGAATCTGGCATCATTTGAGGTCGCTATTTTCAAGGAGCGAGTTGATAATGGTTAAAAAAGAATGATCATGGCCACCTTAGATGATTTTTTAATTGATCTAAGATGAACGACCTAGATTTAGAGCCAAGCTGATAAGTTACCAATTCGCTCACAGGGAATTTTCAAGTCATTAATTCTGCATGCTCGAATTTTGTATTTAATGCAGGTTGATCATTGTTCATTTACACTATCTTTTCTAGTCTACAGAAGAAGGTGTGTGTAGTAAATGAGATTGAAAGGGCTGTAAGGTTTCCTAAGCAGAGTTTAAGTGTTTTCATCCTAAGAAAATTGGTATGAAATTAGGTTCTCTGGTCTATTTGGGATTTTTGTTGCTTGAGTTATCTGCAATTATTGGGATTTGGGTGCTTCTCTTATTGTTTTTGAGTCAAAAAATCTTCTTAATTTTCACTCTGGTAGCTTTAGAGAAAATGGGAAAAGTTGGTGCAACAATTCCACATATTAGGAGGTCTAGCCGACTAAGTGTGTTTGAATGCCATGAGGACATAGTTGAGTAGGAATCCATGGCTTTTCCTAAGATTTCAAAGGGTAAGAGGAGGGCTAGGGGCCATAAGAAGAAGTTAATTGTGCAGAGTACTTACCGCTTGAGGAATAGGACCCTTCTAGGTGAAGCGGTTGAGTCTAGAGGCAAGGAACTAACATTGGTAGTGAAGAAAGCCAAGAAGAAGGAGAAGAGCCATAGGGCCCGCCTAGGTAAACACAACTCTCCTATCGTGCTTTCAGATACTCCTTTGAATGATGAAGCTGATACCAACTTAGACTATGGCTAGTAATTTTGTTCCATGGTGCCATATGGGAGCTCTGATGACGATGTATTGGTAATCCCTCCAATTGCATCAAGGACAAGGAGCGGTCAGGTATTTTTGGATGCTAATGACTCTGAATAGGGTCACCTCCTATTTTTAGTTTTTCATGACACCATGGTCTTTGCATAGGAGGTGTTTTTTTTCATATGTCCATGGTTTGTCTTTTGTTTTCTCATGCTAATGTGGAAGTTCTTCAAGAAGATATGAATGGAATATTTTTTGTTCCAAATAATGAATGTTGTGACAATGACGGCTAATATCTTGCTCATGTTTTTTTCCTTTTGTTCTCCCCTATCCTCAAATGATTGCATATGAAACTTCTTGGGGAGTCCTTCAAGGAGTTAGTTAGCATTAGGTTTTTTGAAATGAACTCAAATGAAAGTGAAATTGTAATTTAGCCAAGTGCTTGTTGGTCCCCTATTTATATAAAGGGGACTTCATGGCTAAAAGAAGAGAGTTCAAAATTTTGAGTCTAGACATGGTCACAGTAAATACCATGCTCTAAAAGTATAATAGAATATAAATAGATAATCTAGTAGATATATCAGAAGCAAGTTAAAGATGAAAGTTATATTGTATACAAATCTTAAATATGGTTTTACAAAGAAATATCAGAAATGAAGAAGAATTTTAGTTTCAAAATGTTGCTCTCCTATGTGTTTTCTTTCAAGAACTATGAATGATGTTGTCAATGACAGTCTCATTTGTCTTTTTGTCATTTGCATAGAAATGGATGAATTTTTTTATGCTTCATTTCAATGAACTAATTAAATTCTAAAATGAGCTCATTAGTTTGTAAGAAAAGGATATAGGATTTAGTAAGGAAGTGATATTTTGTAGATACAATGAGTTAAATGTTACAAAGTAACATTTTAATGGTCTAATTATTTATGAAATTGAATCCAAATTCTACTACCGATTGATTACTAGTTATGACTCTTTCTCCCTTAAATGAAGCACTAGTTATTTTATTATTTTATCTTATAGTAGATTGAGCTAGTATTAAATTGGGCATAGGATTCAAGATGAAAAATGACTCACAAAATACTTTAAACTACATTTTCCCAACTCTAAGTATGAAAGCGCACTCTTGTAAATAATTAACACTTATATCTGAGGTTTGTCAAGCCTTTGATAAGGTGATTTTCATTAAATAGTGCATTTGTATGAACAAACACTCTTTTCCAAGCATGAAATATTATGACTATGTGTGGGATTACCCTCCCTGAGTTTCACAAAACCCGAAGAGAAGAAGTAAAGTATTAATTACTTTACTTAGGTATTGGCCAATCCTCAACCTAGCTGATAATTGGGTTGTTGCAAGCTCATAGGTTAGGACTAAGATTAAGTTTGGTTTTAAAAAAATAACCAGCAGGGGCTAAAAAGAAAACTGCAATATTACTAATAGCCACTAAAAATTTAAACCTATTTTTTAAATGAACTAAATAATTAGTACTTCTACAAAATAATAATATATTTACAGCCATAAATAGACATATTGAACTATTTGAAAAAAATCCTCAAATCTCACACTATATGTAGCCTATTGGCTAGTAAAGATAGAGAATGACATAAAGTGACAAATTTAGATAGATAGATATCAAGAAAGAGAGATAGAGAGAGAGGGGCAGATAGACAAAGAGAGATCAAGCATGAGAGATATGATAATTCACCTTTAAGACCTCTTCAATGTACCCATTGCACACTTAAGGAGACACAAATATACAAAGAGAAAGAGAGAAATAGAAAAGAAGTGAAGAGGGAGAGGGAGATAGAGATAAGATATAATTAGGTTGAGAGAAAAAAGAGAAAGAGAGATGAGACAAAGGAGAAGATAGAGACAAAGATAGATAAAGAGAGGAATAAATATAGAAATAAAGGGATAAAAAGATGGGTAGGGACAAAAAATGACAAAAGAGAGAGAGAAACAAAGCTAGAGATAGAGATAGAGAGAGAAAGTGAGATAAATAGAAATGGAGAAATAAAGAGGGAGATAAAGAGATGTAGAGAGATAGATATATAGAGAGACAGGTAGAGATATAGAGGAACAAAGAGGGAGAGAGAAAAATAGATAAAGGAAAAGAGAAAGAGAGAAGAGGAGAGAGACATAGAGATAAAGTCAGATAAAGAGATAGGGAGATAAAGATAAATAGAGGGAATAAAATATATATAGAGAGAGAGGGAGCTAATTCTCTCCCTCTGTCTATATATCCCACTATTTTTGTCACTCCCTCTCCCCCTCTCTATATATTGAGCTATCTCTCCCTCTCTCCCCCATCTTCTTCTCTCTCCCTCTTCAACCTATCTCTATCCCTCTCTCCCCCTCTTCTCTATATTTCCTCCTCTACCTATTTCTCCCCCTTTCTCTATTTACCTATCTCTAATTTTCATCAGCTTTCAAATCAGAGGACCAACATATAAACTCTCATTTTGGTGCGATGTTGTTTCTTAGTCAATTGCTTTGAAGCAATATTTTCCTTTCCATTGGTTCAAATATTTTAGCTTGGGTTTTGTAGTAATGGATCATAGACACTTCATGGAGTGTGAGGGCCAAGGATGAAGTAGGATTCCCTTCATTTTCCTTGATAAATAGGGCTACAAGCCAGACTCTAAGGCATGGACACTCAGAGAGTGAAAGGGTTACCATCTATATCTCTATCTATCCATCTATCTCCCTCTCTATCCCTCTCTATATATTTATCTCTTCCATCTCTATCTATCCATCGCTCCTCTCTCTTTTATCTATCATTCTCCTTCTCTCCGTCTCTCCATATCCCTCTCCTTCTCCTTCTCCATCTCTATCCCTATCTTCCTCTCTATCTCCATCTCCTTATCACTCTCCCTCTCACTCTTCCACCCTATGTCTCCCTCTTTATATCCCTATCTCTCCCTCTCTCTATATTGCAAACTTAAAATTTCCTTGTTGGTAATGGAGCTTGATTATCTTCCCAATTCTGAGGTTTTATTTCAATCATGTTTGGATCCCTTTAAGTGGATGCATAGTTGATTTGAAGCTATCACTTCTCTATTGAGACTTTTGTTGCACAAACACCATCATTTGCTAAATGGCCTACCAATTGATATCATGTACTGCATAAATGTATGCAAAAAAAAGACCATAATTTATCCTAATTAACCTCCCATAAATCTTTGGTGTACCCATTGCACATAGTAAGGTGTGATTCCTAGTTATAGCTCTCACACATTACCTTCACTTGCAACATTGTTTTTATATCAATTTTTTTCTATAGTTACACTGTACTTTGCATGTAGCAATGTGCATTATCTGTTCATTTTCTATCATGATTGGCACTTTCTCTATCTCCTCATTCATGTCATCAAATTGGATTAGTCAATGCGGACCATACTATTCCTTTACACATGTTTCAATTTCAATGTATCCTCTTTCTCACTACAAAATAAAATATGCACAAACATTGATTCTTTTCTTTCTTTTGAGGCTCCTTGATACCACCATATGTTTTTTCTACTTGCAACATATTTCTAAGTATATCAAAAATTACTCCACCTTGTAGTGCTATAGAGACTACACTATCAACATAAGCATTTAAACAATGCACTCTTTTTGTTATATGTACCTCTTACATCTCATAAATTATAGTATCACCACATGCAACCTCAAATTTTGATTCATTTGCTATTCCTACATACAGCTCTTTGGGAATCATTTTAGTAAAACATGTAAATTCATATTTGGCTTCCCTCAATAATTTTTACTAGCTAAGAGAAATGTTCTTGGGTTTCATCCTGCCTCTCATTTTTGGGTGATCAATGGAATGAGGATTTCATCCATTATTCATCAAGAAATGAATATTCATTCTACCATCATGGATATATCTCCTATAATTCTACCATAGTATCCCTAGAATTACAATGCATATATCCATGTCCATAGTGGCATACCATATTTTATCATCATAAGTGCCTGTTTGGAAGCTTGGTAAACATTATTGGTTCAATAGTATTTGATTACCTATTTATAGCTAAGATAATTTATAAGTATTAGTGTGATTTATTCTTATTAACCCTACCTTTTTTACCATATCAAAGGAAACTAAATTATGCTTGCTTCCACTAGTAATGAGAACTTTATTGCACATAAATTTTTCCTTGCACGTGATCCTAAATAGTCTCTCTTATTACATGGGTTGATTCTACTTATTTTGGTTTTAGTAGTGTCTTATTCATGACAAGAGATTCTTCATGCTTCCATCATATTTATGGGAATACAACCAATTTATGACCCACTTCTTCACAATTCTAGAATTCACCAAAAAATTATCTACCTTTTCTTAGAAAAAATCCATCTTCCATATTTGTTGATTAGGCTATTCCTCCTACTCATGACTACTTCCTTTTATCAATGTTATTAGTGTTGGACCCTTCATATTGGTTGTAACTTTCATAATTGTGCACATTTTTTCTTCATCATCCTTGGAAGGTTCTATTTATCTCATAAGTCTTCTTTTTCTTCTATATATTTAACCTTATTATTTTCTCTACAATTCATCCTTGGCCTTCATTGCATATTGGTAATCCTCATTAATGTTTCATATGGCATACAAAAAATTCACCACCACAGAAAATTTACCAATGGAAAATTCACCACCAAGTAAAATTCACTGCCAACAATTCACCACGGGGAAAATTAACTGCACGAATATTTTTAATGAAATTAATGTTTTCAAAACACATATTAAAAAATATTAATGCGATTAATTTTTTGCTATGGTGAATTGCTGGCAGTGAATTTTATTGTGTTTTTTTTGTCGATGAATATTACATGGCGGTGAATTGCGAGTGGTGAATTTTCCATTGGTGAATTTCTAGTAGTGAATTTTCCTAGAGTCATTTCATATATTTATCATGTTCAGCTCATCCTATACAATTAACATTAGTCTATTGATATATTTCTCAAATTTCACAAGATTTGACTCTTAATGACCTAATATAATTGAAATATTGTAGAACTATTTGATATAGATTTTTAAACTCAACTCCTTTTGTTACAAATTTTGCAACCTCTTTAATAACTCAAACTAGTTCCTTTTTTTGTAGGAAATTTTATGTCATTCTTCTCACCATCCTATCCCATTTTTTTATATTCTTTGTCCCACCTTTTATTCTTTTATCTTACACCTCTTTTCACCAAAGTAGAACATGTCATTTAAGCTTAGCTTGAGAAACCTTTTCTCTCCTCAGGTCCTATACCTTATCATACGTAGAATAATTCTTAATTTGTATTAGCCTAGATATACCAACTCACCTAGCTCCAAACACCTAGATAATCTTGAAAATTATATCCTATTTCTTCCCTAACATTGGAGATGGTTCTTATTAGTATCCTCTCTCTTACACACATTTATACATCTACTTTTTCTTCTTCTTATCCCATTGCTTCAACTCTTTCACTTTCACTATCATTTCTCTCATGTATTCAATCCCTTCTATGTTCCTCAAGGTCTTCCACTCTAGCTTCCATTTCCCTTATAGATTCCAACACCTCATCCATCCTTCATATAGATTCTATTGTTATTAGAACCTCTTCCACTCTTCTTCTCAGTAGTATCTTACTATCATGACTTTCATCATTAGTTTTATAACTCTCTCATATATAACCATTTTTTTCTACATGGATAGACACCTAGACACAACCATTTCCTTGTTGGAATCCAACCAAATCTAAACCAAAGATAATACACTTCTTCTCAAATCTATAACCTTAATTTGATACCATGATATTGGTGTCGTCTTATGTATAATGATTAAACTTTGTTAACTCCACTTACAACCAAGAGAAATCATGGTAAATAACTTTTTCTACAAGTAATCTAATAGCCTCTTAACCTAATTTATATAGTACCACACCCAACATAATATTTGTTACAAGTGACTCAAATAAAATTTCACACTCAACATACTTGTGGGAAAAATAATGTATAGATAATCTTCCCAAATCACAAGGATAAAACCCACACACATAGAAAGATATGTCACACACAATCATGATCACTATATAAACACCAATTAATAGGCAATAAAAAAATCAAGGGATTAGGATCATGGATACTTGAGTACAAATAGTCATATGAAATAAAGAAATAGAAAAATATTTTGTATTTTATTTCCAAAAAAAAGAGATATATTGTTTTACAAATTTCCACTACATTCAAGGGTCAAACATTCCTTTATTAATATCTTGCACTTAGCCTCTTTTCCCTAAATCTACAATCTCGGAGATCAAGACAAAATATACCCCTTAGTATGGTGGCCTACATATTTTCCTTCATGTGAAATTTCATCTTTTCCATGATTCTTGAAGACAAATGATGGCTCCTTGGAATAATGGACTCACAAGCTAAAATGGCTTTGGCTTATTTTTTTCTATCTTTCTCTATGAATCCCACCTTGCTATTTTATCTTTGTCTAGAATAAGGGAATCCTCCTATTCAATTATAAAATTTCTACCTATATATCACATGTGTCCATGCTACTCACCCTCACAACATAAGAATAAACCTCTAGAAATACTTGGAGAGGTATCTTCCATGTATTTTATATCTTTAAATTCTTTATTTTTTTCCTCTAAATTGGTGCCTCTATCTTCCAACACAACAATCCCTTAAAATTTACTTTCCTCAAACACATAAACAAAATTCCCTTGTAGGAGTTAAACTCTTCTCTTCTTTTTTTCCCATGTCACTACTCTATTTTTCTTATCAAAATCTCTAATTCTTATCAAAATCTCAATTAGGTGCAAAATTTTGTTAGATTAACCTATTAGTGCAGCCCAACTAGGTTCAAAGCTACCAAACTCCCATACTCTCTCTAGCTAGGCATTACTGTGACTTCTAGTAAGTTGACCAAATTTTTAAAAATCAATGGTTAGTAAAATAAAATATGCTACTTGGATGTCTAGCATGATGTTTTTATATCAAAAATAACTCTTAAAAAAATAAATTAAGTAAATAAAAATATCTCTTTAGTAAATAATGTAAATAAAATAAAATAGTTCCCAAATAATTGTAAATTAAAATAAAATAACTAAAGACTAATATAATTTAGTATTTTTTAGATATAGATGTATTTAAGATATATATATTATATATATCCACCATATTAAATATGAATTACAAGAAAAAATGTTGGAAAAAGAAAAAGTCAATTTTTTATTACTTTTGATTGACATGATGTTCTTTTAAATGATTGTTTAATCTTTGTAAATCACACTTTAAAAAAAAAAAATCATATATATATATATATATATATATATATATATATATATATATATATATATATATATATATATATATATATATATATATATATATATATCTTATATTACAGGGGTGTCCCCGTGACCAAACCCAGTAGCCCAACAACCCTTACCTTGGGTACTTGGAAAATAAAATAAAAAATTTAACACCTATTAAAATGGCGTAAATTTTCATTATCCGTTATCTTTATAAATTATTCATTTATATTCATCTACACTTGTTAAATTAAATGTCCACTATCAAACAAAATGTCTAACAAAATTTTACATAACTCAAAAATTGAAATATCTCCTTGTTTACATGTATTTTTTAAAGATAACACATGAAATCACACTTATAACAAGTCAACCTTATTTCAATGAATGATGAATTTTTTAAGTGTAACTTGACATGTCTACTTATTATCCTTGTCTTTCTTCGTAAGACTACTTCACGTTCAATAATTAAATTTTTATTAAAAAAATGTTTTAGAATTAAATGTATGTTTAATTCTTGAAAGAGAAAAACACTCTTTCTAAGGTCTAAAAAATAACTAAGGAAATTAAATAATAATGTAATTTAGGTATATGAGTTAAATGATATAAGCATGCTCCTTAAATGAGGTTAAAATTTAAATGTCTCATTTTTTAAGTTACACATAAAAGTATGCATTAAAATTTACATCCAAACATTGTGTTCACATTAAGAGTGTTTGAGTGAATATATATAGCATCATATGTAAAAGGGGTGTTCACAAAAAACATTATTAGCTCATTTATATAAGGGAAAAAACACTAATTTGTAGTGTCAATATCTTGCATGCTTATGCAAAGTTTGTTTAAGAAAACTATTGATGATTTTCATGGTGACCTCGAATTCTAAAGATTGACCCACAAATCATAGATCTAAGGATCAACTCATTCAAGACATAGAGATAAACATATGTTTAAATAAGAGGTAATTAAAGATCAATTAATGAGCCTAGATGCTATCTTCTACACTTCAAGCTATTGTGCACTTAGAAGGATTATCCTAGTAAAGGCCTTTAAGAAATACATGGATCATTAAGAGAGTCTACTACAAAGATAAAACTGGGTCTAACTATCATAGTGTGTAATCCCTATTCACTATCAATAACCCATATTGTGTTGGTTTTCTACAAATTTATAGTCAAAGAATTTAACTTTGCATAAATTTGACAAATTTTTATTTGTGTAGATAAAATATATATTGTTTAATTAATATAAATGTAATTCCTTGTATCTTTAAAATCTGTGTGAACATATAATTTATACAAAATAAGTCCTAAATTTGAATAGAAAAGGGATTTAGACAATCCCATTATATTCTTAAGCACCATAGCACAAGCAAACACATTACTTGTAACTCCTCTAAATGTTTATCATATAAATTTGAAGCATTAAGACTAGGGACAAATAAATGGCAAACTAATGCCTAATCCTATAACAATAAAGTCATAAAAGTTAGCCAAAATTACTACACGACAAATCATTGATTTAGAAATGGTGAATGTACTTGACCCTACCTTACCAAACAGACTTAAATACAGTTTCATAATTGTTTGGGTGCATTTTCAACACACTTTGGAATATTTGGAGTCGTCGTAGCTGTTCACATTATAGTTTATTCTACCTAAAGTTTTTTCCCATCAAATTATTGACCTTGCCGCAAACACCGCTCCACAACATAAATTGCGTGGAATAATAAGTTTAAAAAGGCGAAAATGTAGGAAAAATGGACCTTAGAAATTGGGTCGAACAGCTAAGCCAAAGAGTAGGAAAAGTTAAAATTGGACGCAAATTTGGAAAATCTAATGATAGTGCTATGATTGCTGTTTATTGGGACCGCGCAGGGAACAGACCATGCAGGGACCCACGTAACAAGGAGTTGCAGTAGGACCCAGTGTCCGAGGCATTGAAACAAAGCAGATTCCCTCATGGTGCGGCGGGATTTTCGGGTGAAGTGAGTCCATAGGTCCAGCTTACACAATCAATAGTTTGTGTTATTTCTTTCTTTTTCGTTTTCCAATGGAAAAGGAACCTTCTCTTTAATAGAAACAGATCAATTAGGTCAAGTAAAGATTGCATCATTAGTTCAAATTGGGAAGTGGATTTGGATACATGCAAAGTAATTTCGGAGTATCTTAAAACGTAGGTTTGCCCGCATAAAATAGGATCATACACGAAGGCAATAGTCACAAAAAGAAAAACATGTAGATCTCAATCATAGGTTTCAAACTTAGTCAAGGGGCAAAAGGTCTAAAGCGAATAGAAATGGAGAAGAATCACTTATTTACAACCCCACTTCTATTTCTCTTACTTGGTTCTTAGGGCTTTTTGTGCATGAGTTGCTAAATGTCAAGAGGAGGTTAGTGGAAAACAAGGATCAAGAAAGAGATCGTAAAATCTGTGAGATCACAATAGCAAATCGGTCTTTAGCAAAAAGTAATATAGTTTTAAAGGAGCAAGTGGAAATGCTGCAAGAAGCTCTACTAGCAAGGAAACAAGAGTGGCAAAACATGAATTTAGCTTGGCAAACCATGAAAGATTCGATAGCAGCGAATGAAAGTGTGGCGAACTCTAAATTGGATCAAGGAAAGGAAAAATAAATTCAACAATCAAACTTTTGGGAAGTGAAGGAAAATATCAATAACAAAAAGGCTTATAGAAAGAAATTAGAACGTGGGGTCAAGTTAGTAGCAATTCCTCTAGTATGGAAGAAGAAGGAAACACACAAGTTAACAAAATGCAAGTAAGTGAGTTCAAAGAAAGGAAAGATAGAGAAACAAATATAATTATCAAAGGAGTAAGAGACTATGGAGCAAATGAAAGCACTTTCAATCTTGTAAGGGACTTCTTATAAGACAAGTTGCATTGGAAAGGGAAAATTTTCCAAGCAATGAGAGTGGTAAAGATTTGTGAAGAGAAAACTATGTTGCACTCAAGTGCAAATGATTATGGTGGTGTTGTCATTAATGTTATCATTGATGTCAACACAGTATAGGTTGTTGCAGACAAAGGAAACAAGTGATTACAGGTGGTGCATGTAACGTTGAGATATTGTAGAGATGATGTGAGTACATGGAGCTATCTTTATGGTGGTGTGGGTGTGTTGATATGATGAGTTACCACTTGTGCTTTCGAGAAAATTAATAAATAGTGAAGGCATAATTGTGTGTGTGTTCAGAATGTGCTCTCATATGTGCTCCAAATTTCTTCTGTGTTGATCCTATACTTATAGTGTGGATCTGTAGTGTTGTTTAAGGTCATCCTTGGGTGATATATCCTGGATTATAGCTTCTGGTTTGATGAAGAGTGAAAGTTGAGTTCACTCGTTTGTGAACTAGTCTGGCAAAGTTGTTTGTCTGTGAACTAGGAGAAATCTATCTGCAGTGTAGTCCTTCGCTGGTTTGTTTTAGGTCTTGCAGATCTAGAAGAAGGCTTGTAAAGGTATTATCTGTGTTCTATCAAAGGTTTTCATGGTTTCGTGCTCTGAAAGACTAGTTTCAGGGTTATTATGTGTGTTTGTACAGTCTAGATGGACTGATGGAAAGTGTTCTATGTATGAAAGTTATTGCAGTAGTTGCAGATGAATCTGAAGGCATCTAAGATGTGTTCTAATGTATGGTGAAGCATGTGTAAGAGTGGGGGACCAACCACGTTCAAGGCCCTAGGTCATGGAGGGCCAAGAGTGGACGGCTGCCCAAACTTACCTCAACTAATGTGAGTTTTAGGAAATAAGGGATGGGAATGAGGAGGAGTATAGAGCCCTTCAATCACTTTGCAAATCCAAAATGAAGGAGTTCAAATGAGCCAACTTTCAGATTTGGCTCTATGTCTCAGGGAGCTTTCTGTCAGACAATGAAAGCGCAAAACTAGGACAACAGTGCGGCATGCTAGCATCTCTCAGAGGCGCTGGCGTCCGTATGATTAGGAAAATCCAAAAGATAGGAGAAAACGTTGAAATTAGACTAGCTTCTTAACAAGTGGATTCTAGGAGATCGAAAGGAAACTATGAAATGAAAGAGAACACAAATGAGATAAGAAGATTGTACCGAAAGGGTTCTAGCAAATAAATTCTTCTTTCCAACAAACTTCTAGAGCACCTAAACCTGCACATAGAAAAGATTGAAAAATGTTGGAGAAGGGCTATATAGGGGCCTGCCTTAGTCAGACCCCGTTTTGGTGTTTCCACCTCCACATACAACCAAGATAAAGATGATAGATAAATACATATATGATAAAGAAAGATTATGAGAACACTACAAAAGTAGTAAAAGTGCTATTCAACCAACGTAATAAATGAGAGGAATGAGAAGCTCACCACCTCCACCAAAAGCACTCATGGCTAATGGGGAGAAGATGAGAGTACTCAAGCCTGAGCTACTACAATGGTGTGGTCCCAAACTTGCTCTACCAAAGTGATTGAATGATGCTATTGTTTTTGAAAAGGAGAAAACAGGTTTTACAGGGACCTGAAACCACAAAGTTAAAACAACAAAAGATAGAGCAAAACAAGTCCAAACAACCAGACTGCTGTCCCAAAAAGGAAACAACAGCACAAAGAGACAACAGGGTCCAAAAAAAAGGACCGCCAAAAAGCCAGAAACAAACACCGCTGCACTACTCCAAGGTGTTCATCAACTCCTCGGCCTCCTTTTCAACATCCTTCATATCCTATAACCCCTGCTTGAGAATTTGAACTGTATGTGGAGAAGTCGGGGCCTTCCTCTTCGTATTAGCCCTGGTGCGAGTCAAAATTCTTTCAACGGTAGATCTGCTACAACCTCTGTCTGTATCCAAATCCATGACCAACGAGCCCTTTTGATTTTTTTCAAGCTTTTCCACCATAGCATTGATGATAATGGCGTTATGCCTAGAAATTTTGTGATTATTCACCACAGTGGCCCTAATATTTTGGCTTATCTTGGACATATTGCATTCGAGCCTGGTCAATCTTTCCTCCTGCGAATGCTATCTTTTCCCTGGTAAGGGGGTTTCCTATCCCTCATTCTCATTACGACTCTAGCTAATCTTCTGCTCCAAATCCATGACTCTGTTGCTAAGATCTCTATTATAGACTTTCAAATCACAAACTTCCTTCTGGGTCCACTTGAGAACAGTGAAAAGGCCATCCATACTTTTTTTGCCACACTCACAATGTCCTCAGGCTTGAGCTTATTCAGGGCAGAATAAGCTATTGTTGCTGCAATGCTAGATGAGTACAAATGGAGTGCTCAAAGATGTATGGAAAATGGATTGAGTGCATCAAAAGATGGACCAAAGATGAAAAAAGATGGAAATGAATGAAGGAATGGTGAATTTGTAGAGAATCAGGTGATTTCGGATCAATGAGGTCGAAGTGGAGGTGTTACAACTTGTTCAAAATAGAAAGTGCAATGTCTCTACATGCTTTAGATGTGAGAATCCGTTATCGATGTTAGCGCGCCACACAAATGTCTGTGCACCACACGGGCATCCACAAAAGTTTCACTTCTATCGACACACAAAAAAAGTGCCAAGTGGAACCAAGGCAATAGGATTATGCAATTTTTTTCCTCTGAACTTGGTTTTCTAAAGTGGAAAAAGGCAAACAGGGGGTTTGCACATGTGGTGCAAATTTACTCCTATACATTTTTGCCCCACTTTAGCGAGCACAAATACTAATGAGTGCTTGGTAAAGTAGATCGAAGTAGTAGTAATAGGGTTAGAAATGTATACTAGAAATGTGAGGAAGTAGACCACAATCTGGCGAACCTGAAGGTGTAAGATAAGCAAATGACTTCATAGCTTCTTAGAACTATGGAGCTAAAGAAACAAAGCACCTTATAGATCCACAGACCTGCAAGGAGGCATCCCCCAAGATTTCTCAGATGAAGGAAGTCAAAAAGTGCCTTATAGACCTGCAAACCTGCAAGGAGGATATTCTTCAAGATCTCTCACATGAAGAAAATCCAAGTAAAGTGCCCCATAGGTTCTTGGTTTTGCAGGGAGGTGTCCCCTAATATCTTTCACATGGAGGAAACCAAAGGCAAGCACCCTACAGGTTCTCTATCCTGCAGGAGAGCGACCTCCAAGATCTCTCACATGGAGGAAGCTCAAAGGAAGTTCCCTATAGGTGCTCAGTCCTATAGGGAGGTATCCCCCAAGATCTCTCTCATGGAGGAAACCGAAGGAAGAAAACTCTACAAAGTCAAAAGCAGTGACACATTTATTATCAAATAAAACATGTCAGGAAGCGACCATGTAGATAGGCAAGCAAATAGTCACACAGACCACCATCAAATAGGAAGGCATTCAAAGGGGTCCCTTGGGAACCCAACGTGAAGAGGGTGTCCACTCAAGGGACATGTAGTTTGAAAGGTATGTTTTTGTCTTCGAATTGATCCATTATCAAGGAATCACTTTATCAAGAGTTAGGTGAGTTGATAGCATTGGCATGTTATTAGTTTATCTTTCTTCTTCATTTCATTATCTTTTAATGGGTTTAATTACCAAAATTGGGGTTTGACCAAGGCAAACCCCTATTCACTAACCCCTGATCATTTTTCCCCTTTTGCTTGTTTGTTTGCAACCCTTTTTTCCATATTTGATGGGTTATTAGGTGTTGAAGAGTGATTTTCAAGTCAAATAGGTGATTCAAGTCAACTTGAGTAAAAAATCAAGTATGGAGAGAGCTATTTGTCTACTTTTTGTAGATTTGACTTCGACAACCTGACAAGCAGACATTCCTAGATCTAGTGTTGCAGAGTTGTCCTTAGAAATTTGGGAGAGGACTTATTCACTTGTGGTGAATGAGTCCCACCTTAGGACTGTAAACTTGAGTTTTGTTAGATTTTAGATCCCGATAGACATAAACTAGCTCCCAACAGTTTCTCACGAGTAGGTGGACTGATTCACCACCCTGTGCAAATGAGCCCCACTATGAAAAATCAATGAATTGCACCAGCATCCAGAACACTCCAAAAAGCTCATATTTCATCCAGCTACACTCAAATTTATACCTATACTTTCTGTTCTACATAATTTCTTCATTTACTTCATTGTTTGCATATCACAATGTGTTTTAAAACATAGTTGTAATTGCACTTTTGCATTAATTTTCAGTCACCTAGATTAAGCTGTTGCATTTAGTTAACTTCATTTACATCATATGACATCACACATGTCCTAGTTTGAGTGATAGATTAGCATTTTTGGACCCAATCTCTCTCCTTTTAGGTGAAAAACCCTAGAAGTGCAAGAGTAGCATTCGGGTCCCAAAAATCTATGTTTCATTTTGGTGAACCTGACTTTTGAACACTTTCAATTTCTAATTGCATTCACACATTGCATTAGCATTCAATTAGGACATTGATTTGTTATTGCATTATAGGAATTTTCATTTTGCATTAGTGAAACATTCATTTAGCTTTCATTCTTGCATTACATCTAATTGAAAAAAATCAAAATCTGCATTTTGCATCTGAAAATTGCATACTATAGAGCATTTAAATCATCTTAAACTCTCTGAAAAACAATAAAAAACTTCATATTGGGACTCATTCGCCACCCAGGGTGAATTAGTCCCTCTGTACTTCTAAAAAAACATTTTTGTAATCTTTTTGGCATTTTTCTACATTACACTTTTATGTTCTTGCATTCTATTTTCATTCACAGATTCTTTGTTTTTCCTCATTTATTTCATCTTATTATATTTTCATCATGGAATTTTCTTTCAATAAGTTTTGGAATTCCTTAAAGTCATTGGTAGACATGTGCAATTATGCTTTTGGCTGTGAACCTAATGACCTTGAACTCACACATCCTCCTTCAACTCCTCATGATTGTCCTCCTCGTGATGTAGACATCATTGGAGAAGATGATGATAACATGCACAAGTTCTACAATGACTACCTTGACAACCTAGAGGCCAAAGAAACCTTTTACCCATCAATGAAATAACAAGACCTACCCACTATTGCACCTCCTGATCACTTTGCATATTTACATCCTGAAGTCACTATAGGACCTATGGTTCCTCCCTCAAGTGGACCTAGTTCCTCTCACCAATCACATTCCCAACCATTCTATGAACACACAGTCAGAAACATTCCTATCAACCTTGAAGTGACTTATAGTAAAGGATTTACTATCTTAAGTAAACAAGGTTATGACACAAAACATGAACATGGCATCCACCAACTTTTTGAACAATAACCAAGCACAAAAAACACAACAAGCCTTGGATATCATGATCCCTCTCATCCTAAGAGACATTCTCTTCAACCTAGGAGACTTCCAGATGTTGGAATGGTGATCTTGAATTCTCCTCCTAACTTAAACATTCTCCTTCCACAAGAACAACCATTATCTCCTTCTAATGACAAGGATGTTAGGATCCCCATGGGTCCTTCTCCTCCATCTATTCATGAACAAGGAGAATCTAGCAAACGAAAATGACCTTACAAATTGAAGAAAATAAAATTTCCTACATGTCCTCCACCTGAATGTGAATGGAGACTTCAACTCCTTTTAAATAAAGGTCTTATACTTTTACCACCTATGAATAGGTTGATTATTCATTTGAAAGAATCTAACATACCATTTTACAAATATCATCGCATCCTTGGACACCGCACTGAAGAATGTTAGACATTGAAGGAAATACTAGATAAGTATCACTTCACTGATACTAATTGTTTCCTCGTTATACCTTAAAGCAACCAAATCCGATCATCATGCCATAGTTGTATAATTCCCTATTCTCACTTTTACATGATCCTTTCACATCAGGGTATGTGCAGGATCATCATGGAAAAAATTGGCCCTTAAGTGGCAAAAAATTTAGAAAAATTAGAGTTAGACATATATGGTCCTACTCTCATATATGAAAACTAAATTTATGTTACTTGAGTTTTTTTCTTAAAAATTAATAGAAACAACTATTTCTCCTTCCTTTTCTATTCTTTGAATATTACTCTGAATCTTATACATAATAATAACAGTAATAAACATAGAATAATAATATTAAGTACATATGACATTATATGACATTTTACAATTTATTATGCAACTTCTTATAAACTATTTCATTTTCATAACTTTAAAAACTAAACTTAACTATTTATTTTAATAACAATAATAAACGATAAATGTTTAAGAGAATAGGGAAACTGAAATAAGTATTCTCAAAGACAAAACATTTTACCTAACATACAGAATTAGTCTTACAAAACAACCTGATAGCTATATGAGCCGTTGCAGCAACAGTCTCTTTTGCAAAATTTGGCATAGAATTTAACACGGCCACATTCCCACCCTGAGCGTACGAAACATAGTTTGAATGGTGAAAATTATGTAAATGCAAACATTATTACTTTTTAATTTGACTAAACTTTATTTTCACTTATCATAGTGCAGAATAAAATCTAATGTAAACACTGTAAGATTTTATAACACCAACTTTAGGGAGGATTATGGAGAGGTATAATTTTGAAAATTAGAGAATTTTTTGGAGTGACTAGTGGATGTTTTTATCATATGTTGCAGTTTTTGTACTTGTAATTTGCTGTCATGGAACTATAATACTACAGAAATAAGTACCTGAGGACTGTTACATGTATTAGATGTATGTGTACTTAGCTCAAATTTAGAGCTCTCACTGGCACAAACCCCCTCTTACGTTACATTAGCACTGGCATTGGCCACCAAATCTGATATGGCTCTTGCTAAATTGGAAGCTGATGTTGCACCTCCTATGAAAGTAGTTCTTAGCACCTCCAATGTCTTTCTTACATCTCTGATGGTCGGTCGTTCTTGGGGAGATTCATTTGTGCATAGCAAGCCAATATGTATGAAAGAAACAACGCTGTCATTGCGTTCCATGTCCACATTCTCTAACAACCTCCTATCAACAATGTCTGCTAGCCTCTGCGGAAAAGCAGACCTCACCCACTTTGGGAGGTTCAGGTCGTCGACAAATATGGCATCAGTTGGCCTCTTCCTTGTGACCATCTCTAACAAGAGAATGCCATAACTATAAACATCCCCTTTTGTAGAAATGTTCATTCCCAATCCATACTCTGCAATTGAGAAAGTTACAGCAATACCAAATCTTGTTATTGATAATATTTTTATAAAAATATATTGAAAGAAAATATGTAATAGCAAAAGAAGGCTTACCAGAAGCTATGTAGCGACAATATTTTTATAAAAATATATTAAAAGAAAATATGTAATAGCGAAAGAAGGCTTACCAGGAGCTATGTAGCCGATAGATCCTCTCATGGCAATTGATGTGCTCAAGGAATCAATTAAGTTTGTAGGACCAGCGAATCTTGAGATTCCAAAGTCGGCTACAAGGGCTGTCATGTTTGCATCTAGGAGCACATTGCTAGGTTTCAAATCACAGTGAACAACTTGGGTAGGACAATCATGATGTAGATATTCCACGCCATGGGCCACATCAATAGCAATGTTCAAACATTTATCAATTTTTAATTCACAGACATCCTCCTCATTACTTTCAGGATGCAAATACTTTTCCAAGCTCCCATTTGTAGCAAACTGAAGAATGAAAGCCTTAAAGTTAAGGTATGAACATGCACTTATAACTCTAATGAGATTTCGATGTCGAGTCCTCGCCAAGATTATGCATTCTCTCTTAAAACTGTTTCTGAGTTCTTCATTTCGGAAATTGAGAACTTTGATTGCAACTACCATGCCATCTCTTAAAATTCCTTTATAGACTGATCCAAAGCTACCCACACCAAGCAAATTTGCCTCATTAAATCCATTTGTAGCATTGACCAGATCTTGATATGTAAACTCTGGATATCTCAGTCTTCCAAACATGAAGTCTGGAAGATCAAATTGATGTGATGAATATTTCCGACACCACAATATTCCAAACATTGAAGTACACAGTAAAAATGCAATCATAGCAGCAGCTGATAACATCATTTTTGTAAGTAGTGACTTTACTATTTTACCCTGATTTGGACATACATGTACTAAGTATTTTTCTGGACCACAGAGACGGGTATTTCCCATAAATGATGCATTGAATGTGCTATTTGAAAACAATCCTCCTTTTGGAATTTCACCTGTCAAATTGTTGAAACAAGCATTCAAGTGGTGAAGCACTCTCATTTTTGTAAGAGATGTAGGTATTGTGCCTGACAGGAAATTGAAAGAAAGATCAACAGATTCCAAATTTTGTAATTTGCCAAGTGTATCTGGTATCGGACCTTCAAAGGCATTATGAGAGAGATTGAGATGCTCCAGTGCTAAGCAGTTTGCAAGTACTGACGGAATCATTCCGCTAAGCTTATTACAAGAAATGTCTATTGCTTGAGCACTTACAATTTTACTTATTTCCGAAGGAAGAGGTCCTCCTAGAAAATTCGACGATAGATTCAAATAAAACTGAAGGCTTTTAAGACTTGTCATAACTTCTCCAGGTATGTTTCCACTCAGGTTGTTGTGAGAGAAGTCGACCAGTTCTAAGTTTGGACATCTCTGCAAACCAGAAGGTATCTCTCCTGAGAAATGGTTGTGGTGTAGAGAAAGTCTCCGTAGCTGTTGAAGTCTACCAAGAGAGCCCGGTATTCTTCCTGATAGATTGTTCCAACTAACATCTAACAGTCCTAGCTTTTCCATCTCACCGATGTCCTCTTGAAGGCCCCCTTTTAGACTGTTACCGCTCAAATCCAATCTTTCCAACTTACATAATCTCTCGAGTCCAGATGGCACCTGCCCACTTAAATGATTATTACTTAGGCTCAAGAATGTTAAGTTGGTAAGATTGGTAATTTGTTGAGGTATGTTGCCCCTTATATGGTTGTTACCAAAATCTAGGATGGAGAGATTGGAAGAAAGGTGGCCTATGGATGGAGGTAAAACACCGCTCAAATGATTGTATGACATTTTTATGTATCGTAGGTGGGAACAATTTGTGAGAGCTGTGAGAAAATGCAAACGTATTTTGCTGCTACTAACAAGCTGATTATGCTCTAATACAATTTTTTCGAGCAAGACCAAATTGCCCAACTCATTAGGCACATTTCCACTCAATTGATTGTTCCTTAGGCTAAGTACTTCAATTTTAGAACAATTTCCTAAGGAATTTGGTATGTTTCCACTAAGCTCATTTCCCCATAGAACAAGTACTTGTAAATTGATGAGCATCCCCAATTCGAAAGGAATGGATCCTGACAACTGATTGTTATAGAGTACGAGCTGATCTGGTTTAGAACAATTTCCTAAGGAATTTGGTATGGTTCCTAACTGATTTTCAGAGAGTTTGAGGTTCTGTAGTGGGGTAAGATTCCCTATTTCAGGAGGAATAGGACCTGTGAGATTATTGGCTAGCAATTGCAAATCAATCAACTGGGATAAGTTTCCTATGGAGGAAGGGATACTGCCGGATAAGAAATTAGCATAGAGGTAGAGCCAACGTAGTTGGGTGAGCATGCCAATTTCAGGAGGAATAGGTCCATGGAGATCATTACCTGACAAGTCCAAATGCATTAAGGCTGAGAGATTTTTTATAGAGAGTGGAATTGTACCTGTAAGGTAGTTTTGAGGCAACATAAGAAACTCCAACCCTGTCAACTTGCCCAGCTCAGCGGGAATACACCCATGCAGTTGGTTGAAAGGGAGAAACAGTCCAGACAGAGCCGTGAGATTCCCAAGCACAGGAGAAATGACTCCCTGTAAATCCATACCTGTGAGATCTAACTCAGTCACTTGCTGCGAATTAGGAGAGCAACTAACGCCGGTCCAATTACACATTGGAACACTTGTATTCCAATTTGATAAGGAATTATTGGGGTCGGAGGTGATTGCAGCTTTAAATGTCAATAGAGATTGCTGGTCAGGGGGAGCAGATTGGAGTGGAATTGAGAATGAAAAGACAAACATCAACATTACTGAAAATAACATGTATTCCATTTTGTTGAAACAGAGAATATGAGGACTCCATGAAATGGAAAGGCCTCAGTGTGTGTATTTATATATCAGCAATGTATGTTCTTTGACATCTCGATGCATTTTTTCTTGAAATACTTTTAATATTTTGCTAACTCTAATTAAATTAGCATAGATATCTTATTTAGTAGGTATATCTGTTTAAAAAGGAGTTAAATAAACATTTTTTAACATATTTTTATTTTTATTTCAAATATTATTTTACTTTACTTTAAAATTATATTATTTATTATAAATTCAAACGAAAAAAATTTATATTTTTATTTATATTATAGAACTATATCTTTATTTATATTATAGAACTATTTTATTTATTACATAATTTATTTACTTAAAAATCATTTGAAAATTTAAATGTTTTCATAGTTTAAAAAACATATTGACTTTCATTTATAAAATATAAAATATAGAAACAAACAAAAATAAAAATATAAGCTCACATAAAATACAAAATTTAAATTGTAAATATAAGGACGTTTATATTTTATAGTAAACTTTATATTTTAAACTTTACATTGAATCTATATTTTTAAAATGATTCTGTATATTTTATTTGTGTTTGAAAGAAGATGATATAGTATCAATCTAGAGTTTTCTTTCATAATAGAATTAGATGTTTCTTTTTCTATTAAAAAAAAATGTATTTAATATATTAAATAGACATACATACCAAAAATGTGGATTGATGACTTAGAGAAAGAAATGTTTGTTTATTAGTTGATCTATACTATTAACTTATAATACATTAAAAAAAACTAAAAATATTTAAACATTGTGGACAATATTTAAAAACAATTAAAACAATAAGATAATTCTTAGGTAAATAAAAAATAACTCCTTAGATGTGGGTGGTTGGGTGGGCCCCACTCCTTCCTCTAAGAGAGTTGATGGAGTGGTCAGGTGGCAGATGGAGAAGGGGTTTGGCGGAGGTGGAGTCTTAGTTGGAATGTTTTATGGGGAACTTTCTCGAGGATGTTTTGCATAATGATTATACACCGACATGGGGAACGGTGCCCATCTTTTCCAAAATGTATGCTAACTCTCCCACGTACATTGTCGTGCATGCGATGGCAGGCTTTCTTTAGTGAAGTTGGTGGTTTATTTTCCCAAAGGGGTGTGTAGGTTGTTGTATTGGCAACTTGCAAGTTTTTGTTTCATTTGGCAATGAGCAGGTTCATTCTTCAGGTTTAGACGCAGGAGTTGGAGTTGGGTGGCATGGACACTCCAGTTCAGCTAAAGACTTCGAAAAGGAAAATGGCCTTTGAAGGCCCCGTGATATCGCTTAGGCTGTAGAGGTTGATAAGGCACTCGAACTACCTAACTTTTGCAGTGATTAAGTGTGTTGCGGGGAAAGCCTTCATGGAAAATGTAGAAGGTTATTGGTTGGATTTGGATATATCTTCTCATGTCTTGGTTGGTCTCCTTGACATTGGGACTTCTAAGGCAGATTTGAAGGTAATAATGAGGAGACTATTCCATAAGGACATGTTGGTGGGTTTGGACAGAGCTCTAGTGGTAACCTCTTTGGGGAACGACATTCCTCATCCTCGTGATCTCCCCTTGCTCAATGTCCCCAAGGCACTGGTTAAATTTTTTCCCTTTCTGTTGGATGTTAATGGTTTTGAATTGGTGGAGCATAGGCATTTGGAGATGGCTAGGGTGGATTTCTTAAAGAAGTTGTAATGTTTGGTGTCGGCTGCCGATTCGACATGGAAACGTGACTTCCAGGTTTTTGCTCAACAGAACATTTGGTAAATGGGTTGGGGTTGTGGTTCAGTTTAGAAATAGTTTATAGAGGATAGTTGAAATTCACATATACTGTATCTATTTTTTGTTTAAATGTTGGTTGTTTCTAGTAGTGTGTTCTCAGAAGGTGGTATGTAGTTTTGTATGCTCTGTTTAGGGGGCCTGTTTGGCAGCTAAAAGAACTGTATTATGGTTAGTTGTTGTGTATCGGACTAGTGGCCCAAGTTGGGCATGAACTTTGTGTACCTAGTTTTGAAATTAATATAAAATATCTCTCTCACTAATTAAAAAAAACTCTTTAGATGAAAATAGAATAAATAATTCAAATAAAATAAAATAATTCTTAAATAGTTATATACTAAAATAAAATTGATAGCACCACCTTACTTGTGGTGCCTAAATTAAATTAACTATGCACTCCTAGCAAAGAGGAAGTATCATATTACAATTATTGTAGGTAATCCTAAAGTGGGTTAGCCTAGTATCTATAGGTTTACACTTGATACAATAGGTGTAATAGGTCATTCAAATTAACCTACATATTTAGCCCAATTATTTTAGGTAGAATAACACATGGATACACTTCTCATAGCATATAAAGACACACAAAAGCACACATATCATACACAATTGGGCTCACTACATAAACACTAGTTAGCGAGCAACATAAAAAATAAGGGCTTGGGCCCATAGGAACTCATAAGCACAAATACATGGCACATGGTGATGATAAAATAGTGTTATCTATGTTTCATTTCCCAAAATGAAAATACATTATTTTATAAATTTCCACTATATCTAGGGTCAAACCTTCTCTTATCCCTATGCCACACTCTAACTCATTTCCCTAAATCTATAATATCACATAAAGAATGTACCCTTTAAAGTTGTGTGCTACTTATTTTCCTTCATGTGGCACTGCTAATCATCCTTGATGCCTAAAGACAAAACATGAATACTTAGAGGAATGATGGCCTTACAAGATAAAATGGTTTTATCTTCTTGTTGCCCCTCTTTCTCCCATGTAACTTGCATTTACATTTTATCCTTGTACCCAACGGAAATATCCATCATAATTGTGGCATTAGAATAACACAAATATTACTAGAGAGGCAATTTCCTTGATATTTTCTACCTTTAAATTCTATTTTTCCTTTCCTCCAAAATGGTGCATCCTTCTTCCCATCAAGTAACCCCCTTGAAAATTCCTTTGGATTATCCCCCCAGAAAAAAAACTCCCTTACAATAATGAAATCTATCTTATTTTTCTCCTCACCTCACTAATATGTTTTCCTTCTCAAAATCTATATAATCCTACCCATATCTCATTTGAGTGCCAAAAATTTATAACATCAACTCATGGGATAAAACTAGGTAGGTCCAAATTACAATACTCACATACTCACTATAGTTTTTCATTAATGTAGCTACTTGTAGATTGATTTCCTTTTTAAAAATAATATTTATCGAAACTTTAAGATTTTTAAGATAGTTGTCAAGGAAAATGATGTTGCTTCTAGGTTCAAGGCATGAGACCCTTGCATCAAATTCCTAGTGTCACAATATGTGATTTCTGTTTCATTATCAAAATTGTATTTGTTTATCTCATAAGTTATGATTCTACAAGTTAGCTTTTAGTTGTATATCCTACGTCATGCCTTCAACACAAGCCACATCTCCTCTTCATCATCTTTCCTAGTACATAGCTCAATATTCTTTGTATATTTTTCATACCCATTATCCTCACTCAACATAAATCTCTTATTTCTCCATACAAAACCAACTCTCATTAATATGTATGAGATAAATAAACCAAAACACATTGATTTATATTTAGGTAAAATATTGTACTTTTTTATTCCCCATCCTTCCTTCCTTCACTCTTATTCTCCTTGTCTACAACATCATTTTTTCATATTTGATCGAGTAGCACTTCATATTGTAGTGTGAATTATTCTATTAGGATCAAATCTACTTTCATGATGGATTTAAATCACTCATCCATTATTCTTTCTTATTATTTATCTCCTTATTCTCTAAATTTCAACTTTTCCATTATTGACTTCATATTTTCCATCATTGGATATAATGGTGTTTTCCCTACATATAAATTTATAGATATATTATTATAGAAATCTTTAATGTGTATATGTACTTATTTCTATTGTTCCTTCTTTATTTCTTCACCATTATTCACTACATCATTATGGTCACTTGTAACATCTTGGGTTGGATTAATCATATATTTCCCATTTTCTCACTCTTGTAGCAATGAAATTTTCTCCATTTGTTATACTTTTCTAGACTATGTCTATTGAAAATCCCTTACCACTTAAAGGAAAAAATAATTTCGCATCTCCACTCATCATACTTACAAAAATAAAATATCTTTTTACCTCTCTTCCATGCTTGGTGGTTCTTTATAACTCATTTTGCTACAAATTTTCCAACCTCTTTAATAAGTCAAACTAGTTCATTTTTTGTAGCAAATTTAATCTAATGCTTCTGACCATCCGATCCCATTAGTTGATATTCTTTTTCCCACATTTTATTCTTTTATCTTACACCTCTTTTCACCAAAGTATAGCATGTCATTTAAGATTATCTTGAGAAACTTTTACTCTACTAGGGTCCTATACCTCATCATACATAAAATAACACTCAATTTCTATTAGCCTAGATATATCAACTCGTCTAGCTCCAAACACCTTGATAATATTTGCAAATTTATCCTTGTTTCTTCCCTAATGTTGGAGATGGTTCTTATTAGTATCCTCTCTCTTGCATGCATTTATACATATACTTTTCTTCTTCTTGTCCCATTGCTTCAACTCCTTCACTTTCACTATCACTTATCTCATGTTATCAATCCCTTATATGTTCCTCAAGGTCTTCCACTCTAGCTTCCATTTCCCTTATAGATTCCAACACCTCATCCTACTTCCTAGAAATTCTATTTTTATTACAACCTCTTCCATTCTTCTTCTTTGTAGTATCTTACTATCATGACTTTCATCATTATTTCTATAAATCTCATAGATAAAAACCTTTTTTCTATAGGGATAGACACCTAGACACAACCATTTCCTTTTTGGAATTCAACCAACTCTAAGCCAAAGATAATACACTTCTCAAATCTATAACCTCACTTTGATACCATGATAATGGTGTAATCTTATGTATAATGATTAAATTTTGTTAACTCTAAACTTACAACCAAGAAAAAGCATGGTATTACCTTTTCTACAAGTAATCTAATAGCCTCTTAACCTAATTTCTATAGTGCCACACCTAACATAATATTTGTTACAAGTGACTCAAATAAAATTTCACACTCAGTATACTTGTTGTGGGAAAAATAATAAATAGATAAAATTTGCAAATCACGTGGAGAAAACCCACACACCTAACACACACAATCATTCTCACTATATAAACACCAATTAGTAGGAAATACAAAAATAAAGGTCTTAGGACCATGGATTCTTGAGTAAAAATAGTTTTATGACATTGAAAAATAACAAAATATTTTCTATTTCATTTCCCAATAAAGAAATATATTAACACAACACAAAATATACCCTTTAGCATGGTGGCCAACATATTTTCCTTAATTTGAAATCTATTATTTTCCTTGATTTTTGAAGATAAATGACGGCTCCTTGGAATAGTGGACTCACAAGCTAAAATGGTTGTCTTATTTTTGTCTATATTTCTTTATGAATCCCACCTTTCTATTTTATCTTTGTAGAATAAGGGAATCCTCCTATTCCATTTTAAAATTTCTACCTATATACCACATGTATCTATGCTACTCACCCTCATGACATAAGAACAAACCTCTAGAAATTCTTGGAGAGGTAGCTTCCTTGAAATTTTCTAGCTTTAAAGTCTTTACTTTTTGCCTCTAAAATGGTGCCTCCATCTTCCCACACAACAATCCCCTAGAATTTTCTTTGGGTCATCCTCAAACATACAAAAAAATTCCTTGTAAGAAGAAAACTCTTAACTTCTTTTTTCCCCATGTCACTACTCTATTTTACTTATCAATGTCTTTGAATCTTATCAAAATTTCACTAGCATGTAAAATTTTGTCCAATTAACTCATTAGTGCAGTCCAACTAGGTTAAAAACTACCAAACTCCCATACTTTCTCTGGCTAGGCATTAATGTGAGTACTAGTAAGTTGACCATCTTTTTAAAAATGAACAGTTAGTAGAATAAAATATGCTACTTGTAGGTATAGCATGATGTGTTTACATCAAAAATAACTCTTAAGAAAAAAAAAAGCAAATAAAATTATCTCTTTAGTAAACAATGCAAATAAAATAAAGTAACAAGACTAATATCACTTAGCATTTTTCAGATCTAGATGTATTTAAGATATCTATATTATATATCGCCATATTAGATATGCATTTCAAGAAAAAATGTTGGAAAAAGGAAAACTTGAATTTTTATTACTTTTGATTGACATGAATTTTTTTGAATAATTTTTAATCTTTATAAATCACTTTTTTTGAATTTTTTTTTTTTATAACACCTATATTAAAATAGCTTAAATTTTCATTATCATTTATCTTTATAAATTATTTATTTATGTTCATCTATAATTGTTTTGATTTGGTTAAGACTAGAAGGGTCAATATTTATTTATATTCATCTACAATTGTTAAATTAAATATCCATTATCAAATAAAAAGTTTAACCAAAATTTACATAACTCAAAAATTGAAATATCTCATTTTTTACATGTACTTTGTAAAGATAACACATGAAATCACACTTATAACAAGTTGAAATTGATGTTTCAACAGAACTACCTATTGAGGTTTTTCTCAAATCTTCAAAGGGTTCTTGGATCCAATCTTTGGATTATGAAGGAATTCCCTTCCAATATAGAAGTTTTTTTAAAACAGGACATGCTGCGGCACAATGCGAATTTGAGAAAAAAGCTAAGAAAACTACTTGGTGGAATGGTGCTTCACAACAACATTATACGGTTGTGAAGAATTCTGATCAACATAGGATTTTTTCTGAGGTGGTTGCTACTAAACCACAAGTTCTTGGGGCATCCCCTCTAACTGTGTCAAATGGCGGGGCTGCTATGGCTTCCCCTATTGAACCGATGACTAGGTCTTAGGTGGCCAGTCCTGGTGATAGTGCCACGACTTCCATGTATGGTGGCTCTTCAAATAAGCCTTTGCCTAAACAAAAGAATAATGATGAAATCTCTAAGACTATGGCAACAAGCATTCATCTTCAGGATAATAGTGAGCTGGTCTAGCTTGACAAGGCGATGCAAGTGGAGGAAGGCTAGATTACTATAATGGGCAAGAAAGCTAAAATCTTTAGGCCTTCTTTTGACATGAATCTCTGTTCCCATAAGAAAAATGCTAAATGTAAATCTTGAAGAGTTTTGTTTTGGAGTTGGTTTTTGGCTAGCTACAGGTTGTCTTTTCTGTAGCTGTGTTCATGTTTGTAAAGGGTTTCAGGTCCCTTCAAAACTTGTTTTAACCTTTATCGAAAACAAGTCAACCTTGTTTCAATCAATGATAGTTTTTTAGTATAACTTGACTTATTTACTTATTATCATTGTCTTTCTTCGAAAGACTACTTCACATTTATATTTAAATATTAATTAAAAAATTAGAATTAATTTTATGTTTAATTCTTGAAAGAGAATTGCACTCTTTCTAAGGTCTAATAAATAATTAATAAAATTAAATAACAATCTAATTTAGGTGTATGAGTGAAATGATATAAGAATGCTCCTTATATGAGGTTAAAATTTAAATGTCTTATTTTTAAGTTACACATAAAATTGCATTAAAATTTATATCCAAACTTTGTATTCACATGAAGAGTGTTTGAGTGAATATATATGACACTGCATGTAAGAGGGGTATTCACAAAAACCATTATTAGCTCATTTGCATAAGGGAAAGACCACTAATTTGTAGTGCCACTATCTTGCATTCTTATGCAAAGTTTGTTTAAGGAAACTATTGATGATTTTTATGGTGATCCCAATTCTAAAGAATGATTCACAAATCATAGACCTAAGGATCAACTCATTCAAGACATAGAGATAATCACATGTTTAAATAAGAAATAATTAAAGATCAATTAATGAGTCTAGATGCACTTAGAAGGATGATCCTAGTAAAGGCCTTGAAGAAATATGTGGATCTTTAAGAAAGTCTACTACAAAGATAAAACTAGGACTAACTATCATAGTGTGTAATCCCTATTCACTATCAATAATCCATATTGTGTTGATTTTCTACAAATTTATAGTCAAAGAATTTAACTTACTTAAATTTGACAAATTTATATTTCTATAGATAAATTTTATATTATATAATTAATATAAATGTAATTCCTCGTATCTTTCAAATCTGTGTGAACATATAATTTATACGTTGAAAATAAGTTTTAAATTTGAATAGAAAAGAGATTTAGACTCTCCCTTTATATTCTTCAGCACCATGAGCACAAGCAAACAAATTACTTATAACTCCTCTAAATTTTTATCATATATATTTGAAGTATTAAGACTCGAGACAAATAAATGGCCAACTAATGCCTCATCCTATAACAATAGTCATAAAAGTTGGCCAAAATTACTACATGACAAATCATTGATTTAGAAATGATGAAGGTACTTGACCCTATTTTACCAAACTTCTTTAAATACAATTTCATAATTGTTTGGGTGCATTTTCAACAAACTTTGGAATATTTTGAGTCGTCGTAGCTGTTCACATTATGGTTTGTTCTGCTTAAACTTTTATCCCATCAAATTAATGACCTTGCCGCAAAAAGCGCTCCACAACATAAATTGCGTGGAATAATAAGTTTAAAAAGGCGAAAATGTAGGAAAAATGGAACGCAATGGCGTATAAATTGGATCGAACAGATGGGCCATTGTACACGCATTTTAAAGGAACTTGGAAATTGGGTCAAACAGCTAAGCCAAAGAGAAGGAAAAGTTAAAATTGGACATAAATTTGGAAAATCTGATCATAGTGCTTTGATTGCTGTTTATTGGAAACGCGCAGTGAACAGACAATGCAGGTACCCGCGTAACAAGGAGTTGCAGTGGGACCCATTGTCCAAGGCATTGAAACAAAGCAGATTCCCTCATGGTGCGGCGGGATTTTCGGGTGAAGTGAGTCCATAGGTCCAGCTTACACAATCAATAGTTTGTGTTATTTCTTTCTTTTTCGTTTTCCAATGGAAAAGGAACCTTCTCTTTCATAGAAACAGATCAATTAGGTCAAGTAAAGATTGCATCATCGGTTCAAATTGGGAAGTGGATTTGGATACATGCAAAGTAATTTCGGAGTATCTTAAAACGTAGGTTTGCCCGCATAAAATAGGAACATACACGAAGGCAATACTCACAAAAAGAAAAACATGTAGATCTCAATCATAGGTTTCAAACTTAGTCAAGGGGCAAAAGGTCTAAAGCGAATAGAAATGGAAAAGAATCAGTCATTTACAACCCCACTTCTATGCTTCTTACTTGGTTCTCAGGGCTTTTTGTGCATGAGTTGCTAAATGTCAAGAGGAGGTTAGTGTAAAACAAGGATCAAGAAAGAGATCGTAAAATCTGTGAGATCACAATAGCAAATCGGTCTTTAGCAAAAAGTAATAAAGTTTTAAAAGAGCAAGTGGAAATGCTGCAAGAAGCTCTACTAGCAAGGAAACAAGAGTGGCAAAACATGAATTTAGCTTTGCCAAACCATGAAAGATTCAATAGCAGCAAATGAAAGTGTGGCGAACTCTAAATTGGATCGAGGAAAGGAAAAATAAATTCAACAATCAAACTTTTGGGAAGTGAAGGAAAATATCAATAACAAAAAGGCTTATAGAAAGAAATTAGAACATGGGGTCAAGTTAGTAGTAATTCCTCTAGAATGGAAGAAGAAGGAAACACACAAGTTAACAAAATGCAAGTAAGTGAGTTCAAAGAAAGGAAAGATAGAGAAACAAATATAATTATCAAAGGAGTAAGAGACTATGGAGCAAATGAAAGCACTTTCAATCTTGTAAGGGACTTCTTAGAAGACAAGTTGCATTGGAAAGGGAAAACTATCCAAGCAATGAGAGTGGTAAAGATTTGTGAAGAGAAACCTATGTTGCACTCAAGTGCGAATGATTATGGTGGTGTTGTCATTAATGTTATCATTGATGTCAACACAGTAGAGGTTGTTGCAGAGAAAGGAAACAAGTGATTACAAGTGGTGCATGTATAGTTGAGATATTGTAGAGATGTTGTGAGTACATGGAGCTATCTTTATGGTGGTGTGGGTGTGTTGATATGATGAGTTACCAAGTGCTTTCGAGAAAATTAATAAATAGTGAAGGCATAATTGTGTGTGTGTTCAGAATGTGCTCTCGTATGTGCTCCACGTTTCTTTTGTGTTGATCCTATGCTTGTGTGGATCTGTAGTGTTGTTTAAGGGCATCTTTGGGTGATATATCCTGGATTATAGCTTCTAGTTTGATAAAGTGTGAAAATTGAGTTCACCGGTTTGTGAACTGGTTTGGAAAAGTTGTTTGTCTGTGAGCTAGGAGAAATGTATTTCCTCTGTAGTCCTTCGCTGGTTTGTTTTAGGTCTTACAGATCTAGAAATGTATAAAAGGTGTTCGTGGTTTGGTGCTCTGAAAGACTAGTTTTAGAGTTATTATGTGTGTTTGTACAGTCTGAATGGACTCATGGAAAGTGTTCTATGTATGAAAGTTGTCGCAGTAGTTGTAGATGAATCTCAAGGCATCTAAGATGTGTTCTAGTGTATGGTGAAGCATCTATGAGAGTGGGGGACTGACCACATTCAAAGCCCTAGGTCATGGAGGGCCAAGAGCGGAGGGCTGCCCAAACTTACCTCAACTAATGTGAATTTTAGGAAATAAGAGATGAAAATGATGAGGACTATAGGGCCCTTCAATCAATTTGCAAATCCAAAATGAAGGAGGTCAAACGAGTCAACTTTCAGATTTGGCTCTATGTCCCAGGGAGCTTTTTGTCAGAGGAGAAAACACAAAATTGGGACAACAGTGCAACACGCTGGCATCTCTCAGAGGCGTTGGCGTCCGTACAATTAGGAAAATCCAAAAGACAGGAGAAAACATTGAAATTAGACTAGCAGCTTGACAAGTGGATTCTAGGAGGTTGAAAGGAAACTGTGAAATGAAAGAGAAGAACACAAATGAGATAAGCGGATTTTACCGAAAGGGTTCTAGCAAATAAGTTCTTTCCAGCAAAATTCTAGAGCACCTAAACCTGCACATAGAAAAGAGAGAAAAATGTTGGAGAAGGGCTATATAGGGGCTTGCCTCAGTCAGACCCTGTTTTGGTGTTTCCACCTCCACATACAACCAAGATAAAGATGATAGATAAATATGATAAAGAAAGATTATGAGAACACTACAAAAGTAGTAAAAGTGCTATTCAACCAACATAATAAATGAGAGGAATGAGAAGCTTACCACCTCCACCAAAAGCACTCAAGGCTAATGGGGAGAAGATGAGAGTACTCAAGCCTCTGCTACAATGGTGTGGTCCCAAACTTGCTCTACTAAAGTGATTGAATGATGCTATTGTTGTTGTAATGTTGGATGGAGTGCAAATAAAGTGCTCAAGGATGTATGGAAAATGGATTGAGTGCATGAAAAGATGGACCAAAGATGAAAAAAGATGGAAATGCATGAAGGAATGGTGAATTTGTAGAGAATCGGGTGATTTCAGATCGGTGAGGTTGAAGTGGAGGTGTTACAACTTGTTCAAAATAGAAAGTGTAACGTCTCTACATGCTTCAGATGCGAGAATTCATTATCGATGTTAGTGTGCCACACAGATGTCTTTGCACCATGTGAGAATCCACAGAAGTTTCACTTCTACCAACACACAAAACAAGTGCCAAGTGGAACCAAGCTAGTAGGGTTATGCAAATTTTTTCCTCCGAACTCAGTTTTCTAAAGTGGAAAAGGGCAGAAAGGGGGTTTGCACATGTGGTGCAAATTTACTCCTATACATTTTTCCCCCACTTTAGCAAGCACAAATACTAATGAGTGCTCGGTAAGGTAGAATGAAGTAGTAGTAATAGGGTTAGAAATGTATACCAGAAGCGTGAGGAAGTAGAACACAATCTGGTGAACCTGAAGGTGCAAGATAAGCAAAGGACTTCATAGCTTCTTAGAACTATGGAGCTAAAGAAACAAAGTACCTTATAGATCCACAGACCTGCAAGGAGGCATCCCCCAAGACTTCTCAGATGAAGGAAGTCAAAAAGTTCCTTATAGACCTACAAACCTATAAGGAGGATATTTTTCAAGATCTCTCACATGAAGAACATCCAAGCAAAGCGCCTCATAGGTTCTTGGTCCTACAGGGAGGTGTCCCCCAAGATCTCTCACATGGAGGAAACCAAAGGAAAGCACCCTATAGGTTCTCGGTCCTGTAGGAGATCGACCTCCACGATCTCTCACATGGAGGAAGCTCAAAGGAAGTGCCCTATAGGTGCTCAATCCTATAGGGAGGTATCCCCCAAGATCTCTCTCATGGAGGAAACTGAACAAAGCAGACTCCACAAAGTCAAAAGCCGTGACACATTTATCATCAAATAGAACATGTCAGGAAGTGACCACGCAGGAAGGAAAGCGGATAGTCGCACAGACTGTCAACAAATAGGAAGGCTTTCAAAGGTGTCCCTCAGGAACCCAGTGTGAAGAGGGGGTCCACTCAAGGGACATGCAGTTCGAAAGGTATGTTTTTTTCTTCAAATTGATCCACTATCAAGGAATCACTTTATCAAGGAATTCAAAAGAAAGAACATGCCGCCATGCGAGGGGAAGATCAAAGCGATTCCCACTTCAGAGGAGATTTTTCAAATTCTTTCAAAAGGATCCCTTATTCTGAATGTTGTATTTGAAAAAGGAATGTTTGTAAGGATTTTTTAGAAAAGATTAATTTAGCAATGGATGCTTTTTAAAAAATATAAATGATGAAGGTGTGGAGTTGTCTCACATGAAAGCGACAACTCAAGCAAAGAAGAGAGAAGGATAAAACAAAAAGTAAATGAGAGAAACAAAAACGAAGGGCATAGGGTGATTTGGTTTCATGGGGTTAGATCTATCATAGCTTATATAATAAGTAGCCGTGGTGTAAGGAAAAAGATCATCAATCCCCAACTAAATCAAGAAGAATGCACAAAAAAAAGTAAAAATAAAAAAATTAGTCAACATGGAAGGGAAGCCTAAATGCCCCCAATGCTTTGCATCATCCCCAATTTCCTGAAAATCAAGCAAAAACATGGAATAATGATGATACAAATAGAAGAAGGTTTACGAAACAAAAACCACAACTGTATCCAAGAAAGAACGAGGGTGACATGAGTCATTCAGGCCTACATAGAATGGTTATGGGGGAAACACATCGCAAACACATATCTAATATACAAATAAAGAAGAGAGGTCCTCCCCTAGCATTGATCAACTAGGAGGTCATCTACTTCTTAGTCCAAATCATCATAGGGGGAAGGTGGATGGGCCTATAATGGTGCAACATCAAGGGGAGGAGCTTCCAACCCTCCCACAATAAGGGCTAGGGAAGAAGGCCCCTCAAGGTCTCCTCCACTCACCTCTTGTGGAGTAACGGTTAGCGATTTGGAAAAAATTGTTGATAAGACCAAAACTTCATCTACGGAATTTAACAAACACCTCACAGGAATGCCATGCTTAATCTCAATAGATGGAAGAGGGTGTTCCTAAGATCCACTGCTAGGCTCACCAAATGACTCAGGAGCAGTGAAAAACTCAGGAGAAGTCGGGGCTTGTTCTATTTCTAAGACAGAACAAGTCAACACAGGGCCACCTTGCAGAGAAGGTGGGATCCTCTTGTGTTCTCAACTATCGAAAGAACTACTCTCTAGCTTCTAACTCATCGGGAGATGTGAGCTCCCCATAGATGAGGAAAGAGGTGTAGAGGAAGAGGAGGTAGAAAGAATCACAATAGACTCCACCGAAGTGTTTTCCGTGCCAACGGGTTTCAGAAAGGGTGAAACATTTGGAACAAATGCTAACAGAGGTGGCTCCACTGAAGGAGCAATGAACATCTATATAGTCACCCTTGTACTCACTGTAGGAGTTGGAGGTGGTGCAGAACTGACTTGAATGGAAGAATTTGAGAGAAGAGAGGACATTGTAGCAGATCCTAAGACAGGGGCAGTCTTCTCCTCTTCCTCCTTCCTTTGCAGAGCAGCCTACTCAGCCATAAGAGCCTTTTGTTGGTACTTGCAATCATGTGCAAGTCAATTTCTTCGACTCTTAGAGCTAGAGGCCGGAGGTTGTACAAGGATAGAAGGCTCTTTCTCGGTCATGGGAGTGTCCACTACGGTTATTTCCAGTGGAGGGATGGACTCATGTATGGGAGTAGGGGGAGCAGGTTGAGAAATAATAGGAAGAGTCAGCTCAAGAGCCTCGACAGTGGGCCTCTTCTCGCTTGTTGCTTTGGAAGCAGTACCAACATGAGGCCTTAGATTGAATTCCCATTAGGAACCTCTCTTTTTTTCCATATAAGTAGTACCACAGTCTAGGATATTCATTAGGGAGATCCGTAATCCTCAAATTGGGTCTACGCCAAGTAGGAATCATTGGACTCACCGGATAGCCACTAGGCTGACTCATCCAATACTCTTCCCAAGAAAGGGGAGAGTTTGTAGCAATCTAGGAAGAGGTAACTTTTTCTTTTCCCTTACGGGAAGGAGCAGGAGTCGATATGGACTCCTCCTTTCTTTTCTGAGAAGAGGGAGCAGTCAGTGCAAGCTTTTCCTTCTCCATTCGGGAAGAAGAGGCAACCAATTGTTGTATCATAGGAAGGGTAAATTTCAACTGTCCCTTGGCCCTAGTCTTATACTTTGCATAATTCTTGTAAAGTAGGTCCATCCTTGGAGGGAGCAGACTAATTGGGGTGGGCCAAAAATTATCAACGAGCATCCACCATGACACATCAAGGGCTAGTATCTAGTGTCATGCACTACATGCATGACACCTTCATGGGAAAACATTAAGCATTTGTGAATAACAGAGGCAACTCCATTCATGGAAGCTAGCCAAGGTATGCCTAGCTTTATCCTGAACAGGTCAGACTCTAGAATGACAACAAAAACTATGTCAATAGCCCTAGGCCCAACTAGGACAAACAAAGTTATTGAGCCATAAGGTTTTAATGAAATACCATCATTCATATGGACGGTTAATTTTGTTTCTTCATATTTTTTTTTTGTAATGAATTAAGCCACAATGTTTTCTCCATGATGACATTCACTCGACTTGAGGGGTCTACCAAGACTCTTGTCACAATGTTTCCATTGAGGTGAGTAGGAATGTAAAGAGGAGAGGGTTTATTCTGCAAAGGTAGATCTTGTGAAGTAAATGTTATATATAGCGAACCAGATGTAGATTGTGTGGTAGTCGTGACTTGGCCATATTGACATAGGCTTTGGAATGGGTCAAGGAATTGGTGGGATCAACAATCATATTTACAAAATGTGACGAAAATGGGTTTGTGTATATTTGTAATTCACTATTCTCCTTTGTCACTGACTTATTTGTGCATTGTTGGCTTCCATTGAGATGAATACTACCTATAGACATATAAATTTGATTTCCCCCATACGATCAAATTCACCTCTTTATTCATCCATTCCGTCAATATTAATTTATTTAATTAATATTACATTTTCTGCCTGAAGTTTTTAAATTATTTAATTTAACAATTAAATGCTTTACCTTACACCTTTTTCCTCTCTAAATTAAATAAATACATCAATTTATTTAATTTATTCATTTAACCTTTTTGAATAAAATTAATTTAAAATTCTTTATTTTTCTCTCTCCTTGTCACATCCTCCATAAGCCCTTTCTAATATGGATTAATTTAATTAACTCATGATTAGGATGTGCATCCTCTTAATCAAGGATTAATGTCACATCCTCCTACATTTTCTGGTTGCTTCTAACCTCTCATTAATTATCCTAATCATATATTTGCACAACCTTAATCAAAGTCATTAGCCACATTTAGCATCCCTTTTTAGTCAACCTTTCCATTTTCCTTTCTTAGCATTGACCCTCTTTCCCATGAGAATTTTTAATTCACATTTATTTATCCTAGGTCCCTCTCTTCTCCATGTGAATTTTTAATTCACATCTTATCCTTCCAAGGTTTACCGTATCCCCATGCAACTTCTAGAACATTTGACTTGCACCTCATCCACATGTGACAAACTCCCACCTTTTGGAGACCCTCTCTTATCCACTAGATTCTCCCAAGCATGTGAATTTTTAATTCACATTTATTTCTCCAACCACTTTCTCATTTCCCATGGAGATTTTTGAGGAATTCCAAAATTCCTCAAATGTCACTTTCATTCTCACTTGGGGACAAGAAGTTATTTTTTGAAGAAATCTTAGCATCCCCCAAAGTACTTGCAAGGTACTTGTCCTTCCTCCACATCACGTACCCTCCTTCCACCTCACTTACACATCATCTTATCCTAAGGCACTTCACCCTCCACATGTCAAGATGTGAGGGCTTGTGAGTCCTCAACTCACCATAGCTCTTCATCTTGGCCTTGGTGGCTAAATCTCAACCATTGAATTCTCTAGAGAATTCAAATTCCTCTATAAATACCCCTCTTCTAAGGCATTTTCAACACTTAGTCATTTGTGCACCCTTATGCTGTCAAATTGTCTACTTAGTTTGCAAGCATTGTCTTAGCCATTTGTCAAGCCACTTAACCATTTTCATTTGCATCCCATCATATTGTCAATCTTGCATTTAGTCATATCTATATCCATCCAAGGAGCATACAAGTTTACATTCACAAGGGCCAATCAAGGAATTTCAGTAGCAAAGAAAGGTATATCAATTTACAATCTTCATTTTATCTTATTTCTTTATGTTATCATTCCTTAGGCTAATCTTTTGAGGTGTTCTTTCTATTTTTACATTTGCATTTTAGATATTTTGTATTATTAAAATAGTTAAAACTCAAGGCTACACATTTCTAGCACACCCTATGGGACCCACAAACAAGTTCCTCTATTTTAATTTTGTTGTTGTTGTGATTGTTTGCAAGTACAGGTCGCAGAGGGGCGACTACACCCTTCTAGTCATTGCAAAGGGACGACTACACCCTCTTGTACACTATAGAGGGGCGACTATTCCCTCTTGTATACTACAAAGGGGTGACTACGCCCTCCTATACATTGCAGGGGGGAAACTGCACCCTTTGGGTCACTGCAGAGGGGTGATTGTGTCATCTGGTTTACTGCAGAGGGGCGAGTGTGCCCTTTGGTTCACTGCAAAAGGGCAACTATGCCCTCTGGTTCACTGCAAAAGTGTAACTATGCCCTCCATTTGACTGCAGAATGGTGACGATGCCCCAATTTACACTCTATTTCTGACATTTTATTACAGAAGGGTAGGCATGCCCCTATTTTAATATTGTTTCTAACATTTTACTACGGAAGAGCAAACACGCCCCTATTTTAATATTGTTTCTGACATTTCACTATAGAAGGGCAGACAGACCCCTATTTTAATAGTGTTTTTGAAATTTTATTGCAGTGGGGTGGATTTTCCCACCTAGTTATTGTAGTGAGGCGAATTTTCCCTCCTGGTTACTACAGTGGGGCGAATACGCCCCAAAACAACACATTTTGAGAGGTAAAATGATCATTTTAGCTTAGTTTTTGCTCCAGTCTTTTGCTATTTTTTATTTTAAACCCATAAATTTGTTTGTTGCAAAGATATTGGTATTTTTGCTAACATTTTGTAGCATATTCTTATGTAATTGGCGAAGAAAGAAGGATAAAACAACTAACGTTTGCTTGTAAGGCCTTTTGTTTGCACAGATTTCCAAAGCTATCCTTATTGTTTTTTGTTAATCTAGCAACATAGTTTAATTAAGGGAAGTAATATCCATTGTTTGTTGTGTCTGTCTTTTTGTGTTACCCAAATGGGGCATTATTTTGTTTCCACTTTCCCCTTGCACTTCGTGTGAGCTTGCAGAATAGTTGGAAACGATTAGTGCCTTCTTTCTAGTGGGACCTGCTTGGGGATTTCATCACTCCAAGGGACGACTCTAACCACACGTATTGGTGGGGTATATAAAGGGGGGAGAGCAAAATTTGTACCTCAATCCAGTCACGTTGTAATTGGTAGAGCGTCGAAGCTAGGGTGATACCTAGATAGACGTGAAGACTTGGTCTGAGCCGTTCAATATCTCACTAGGGTTCCTGACTCACGCTTGTTATGGGCTGATGTTCACGGTTGTGCCTCATGTACCAAGAGTATATCAAAGACTCCCTAGACACCTTGTGCATCCTAGATTAAAATCTTTATTGGCCATACCCTTAACACTAATCTAAGATTGTGCTTGTTTGAAAGTGTTTTCTTGTGAGAAATCAGTAAACTTTTTGAAAAATTGGCCTTATTGTTGTCATTTTAAGTCCTTTCCATAGTCATTTACATCTAAACCAAGTCCCTATTTACTATAGTGGGGTGAATTTTCCCTCCCAAATAGTCAAATTCACCCCTTTTAACTCTATTTAGCCTCCAAACCTCCGTTTAATCATTCTAAACCTCTGTTTTGTCATTCTAAACCTCTATTTAATCATTCTAAACTTTCATTTAGCCTCCAAACCTCCGTTTAGTCATCCTAAACCTCTGTTTGATCATTCCAAACTTTGGTTAGTCATCCCAAGCCTCCATACATTTATTCTCTCAATCTACCCACTTGTTCTAAATTTTCTGATAACTCATTTGGGAAGCCCATATCATTACCTAGTGAACTTGTTTCACCAAAATATTGCCATTTGCATCACCTAATCCATATCATATAAACATGACTCATCATTAAACCACCTAAACCTTGTGTTAAAATTTGTTATCCAAATTGACCTTAGCGCTTGAATTTGATTGTTATCCGTCATATCAATCATCAACTTTGATCCAAATCAATTCACTTCCATCTTGAGGTGAATTTGGTGTTGTAAGTTATCACCCTTGACCCAAATCAATCCATTTTTATCTTGAGGTGGATTTACTGTCATGATCATCCACTTGATCAATCAACACTCTAGGTCACTAAGGGTGATTTTTTGACTGGTTTTAGGATCCCTTACATCATCCATCATTTAATCTTAATCCAATCACACCAATCCAATCACTCAATCTATTCTATCCAATCATCTAATCATCCAATCAAACCAATCACACTTATCCAATTATCTAATCCATGCAATCACATCCATTCAATCAAACCCATCCAATCAATCACAACTATCCAACCAACTCCATTTAATCATCTAACCTATCTAATCAAACCAATCCAGTCCTCTAATCGAATTCATCCAATCATCTAATCCAATATTTATCCAATCACACAATCATCTAACCACTACCCTCATATTTACACTAGTCTTGTCTTTTTCTGCCTGTTCAAACTTGGTCACAAACTAAGAAACAAATGGCACAACAAAGTCAAGGTTCCCAACTGAATACCTCTCAAGATCCTAACAATGTGGAAAATGCCCCTCAAGATCCTAACAACATTGTAAATGTTCCTCAAGATCCCCATAATGCTACTTCATCACAATCTGACACCGAAGAACAAAACAACTCACCGCCTGGTGAAGAGAGCATGGCCAATCAACCCGAACTCACACTTGAGGAACATTTCAGTAATCCCACCAATGCACAAATGACAGACCATCTCCTTGAACAACATGGGGAATAGATCTTTTCCCACCTAATTGAGAAAGGTATCAAACCCCCATAAGGTGTTGACCTATCCAAATATGTAAATTCCACACCCAACGTACCCAGAAGTTCCCAAAACGCACCTAGTGATTCATACATCCCCAATATGCCTCTAGTAGAGAGTTGGTATCAACCTGAATTTTGAAATTTTGTCCTCTACCATGTCAAAAATCCTCCACATGCCCCAATTTTAGTCATAAGTGCTTCCCAAACACCTGACCCTAATGACCCTTTTGTTTATGGTATGTTGCAAAACACTTCGAAACGTCCTCCATTAATGTTGATTGCACCACTCCTTCCAAATCCATCTCAAGTAAATGATAGAGGCAACCCTTTCACTCCCTTGCATCTGCCTCTTGGGACCACAAGTCTTCCACCACCTCCATTCACATCCCAACAACCTCCTCAATCCAACATGCCTCCATAAGGTACATCCCAACCCAATGTCCCCGCTATCACTCAACAACCTCCTTTGCAAAACATCTCCATCACACCTCAACCACCTCATCAACAATAATCACCGCATAATCCTTTGGTTTCATCACAAAAACCACCCCACCAATCACAAGAAAATCCATCTCAACCTCTAGTCCCAACCATATCCCCATTCCTCACATCTATTTTACATCCTTAAACTCAACCACAACACTGTTTTTACCATAACCAACAACAGTTCCAACAACAACCACCCTATGCGTCCTCACAACAGTCACATCTGTACCCCCAATACCAGCAAACTAATCCACAACACTTCATTCATGCTCCTCAAAATTATGCCACCTATAATTACCAAGCCAATCCATACTCCACCTCACAACAACAACCTCTGTACCAACAAACACCCCTGACACATCAATGGGGGACACCAGCCTCTCATTATCAAAATCCATATATTAACGTTCACACGGTATCACAAAAAGATCCTCCATCATCTTACCATCCATACCCATCCAACCCATCTACCTTGACTACACCTCTAGTCAATGTAGATCTATTGGAAATCAAAGCTGCTTTGAAAGATCTCCAAGCTAGGATTAGTAGGCAATCCTTAAAATTCGAAGATATATGTCCCTATCCGTTTGACCCATCCATCTCATTAATTCCATTTCTAGAACACTTTGAGATACCAAAGTTTGAAATATACAAGGGAAACAAAGATCCTAAGGTCCACTTGCAAGAGTTTTACTCCTAGTGTTAGGAAGTTTTGCACAATGACAACTACCTCTTGCGTTTATTTTCACAGAGCTTGATAGGAAATGCCCTAGAATGGTTCATGAGTCTAGAACGAGGGTCCATCAAATCCTTTGTGGATATTTCATAATTTTTTTTTTCTTACTTCTCCTTCAATTTGGAGGACACTCATACATTGGATCTCCTTAAAGAGAAGCAATGTGAAACTGAAACCTTTGCTAGCTACCTTCAAAGGACATGGTCACAGTCTTTGTTGAAAACTCTCAAGATGACATGGCCCATAATTTTAGACTCCATTGTGTCACCACCTTTGCTGAGGTAGTGGAGAAAGGACCCATCCTTGAATGAGCCCTTATTTCTAAGGGACATATCAAGATACACAACCATGACAAAAAGTGACCATCTAGAGATAAGTCATGCTATTGGAACAAGAACAAGAATGTTGTGAATGATGGTGTCACTAACACTAAACATGTTAAGATGGCCAATACATCTCAGAGGCAACAACTATTTGCACCTAATGCAATATCCATGCCATAGGGGGCATCTTGTTCTCCTCAACAGTCAAACCAGAATAGTCAAGGGAATGGAAAACACTAGTATACTCAATTAGGAGAATCCTTGAGTGTCATCTTCAATAAGTTGTTACATGTCAACAATCTGATCACATACCCTATCACCAAGCCACTTGATGAATCTAAGCCCAAACTAGCCTAGTTTAGGGAGAATGAATATTGTGAATTCCATAATATTAAAGGGAAAACTCTAAATAAATTTCAAGGTCTCAAAAACTATGTCCAAGATCTTATCGATCGAGGAGATATCAAATTTGACACCAGTCAAGCTTCATCATCCAATTCTCAATTGTAGATATATCAAAGCGCCTTCCCTAACCATAATCAAGATGCAAGCACCTCCAACAAAAATCCCCAAGAAAATAGCACAAATAACATAAGCTATAAGAATGTACCCCTCAATTATGGGTTATGTGCAGGATCATGATGGGCTAAAAAGTGGCAATATGATGGGTATGTGGCTGATGACTTTTTACCCAAAATTGATGAAATGAAAAATTTTTAAAGGAGATTCTCAGCTTTCCACCAATATAAATTATGCTTTACTTTGAGTTTAATAAGTAATTATTATTCATTTTCTATTTGAATTACAACTAAAGTCCTAATTGATAGGCTAATTGAAAAAATCTATAGTTTTCAAATGGGATCACATTTTTTGAATCCAAAACATGTGTCACATTCTATGCTTTGTATACTATAGGATTAAAAAAAGAAAACATGAATTTCATGAAATTTGACCAAGTTAAGGTGGTCAGACATACGAGTTTTTATATTTTTTAAAAGTTGTAATAAAAAATTCATAATTAATTGTTTACTTGGAAAAAAATTACAAAAAAATATGCATCACGTCAGGACATGAGTCCTCTACTTATATTTAAAATATTATAAAAAAAAATTATCATTTTATTGTGTTTAGGGTGGTCAGACAAACACCTACTTCTTATTTTTTCCTTGAAATTTAAGTACTACTGCATTGAAATTTCAAATTTTCACCAAATAGATATTTTTTTCTTTAAACAAACCTAGTAGTTTAGAAACTACATTCAATTTTCTACAAATTCTATTCTTACTTATTTTTTAAATAATATAGATAACTTATTCAAATTTTTATGTCAAGTTGCCTAACTCTGATTTTTATGATTTTTTTTCCACTTAAGGGCCTATTTTTTCCATGATGATCCTGCACATACCCTATGATGGCATTGTCCATTACATTGAACAGGTAGAACCCCGTGTGTCCATGATACATGTTAAAGCTAAATATCCCCAATGTGTTGTTACTACCCTACGATCCCACATTACTATCCCTACAACCTGCACATCCATCTAACTAAATCCTGTAAACTCTCAATACAACATTCTTGATCACTTAGGAAAGACCCCTGCTTAGATCTCAATCTTGGATCTACTTAAGTCTTCTCCTATGCACCAGGAAATACTCAACATAGCTTTATAGGAAATTCACGTACCTAACGACATTGATCCCACACGGTTCCAAGCTTTAGTAGGACACCTAGCTTTATCTTACCAGCTACACTTCAGCCAAAATGACATGCCAAATATTGATGCCAATTAGAATAGTCCCTTACACATCGAAGTCCTAGTTGCCTATCATAAAATAAAAAGGGTCCTAGGAGATAATGGCTTTGCCATCAATCTATGCACTTTGAAGTTCATAAAATAGGTAGGGTATACTCAAGAGGATTTGAGTAGTCAAATCATCATGATCAAGGCTTATGATAATGCAGAAGGAAATTATGAAGGGATTATCAGTCTTCTTATCTAGGTTGGACTTGCAGTTTAGTACACTACTTGTCATGTCCTTGATTTAGACTTACCATATAATCTCCTCCTCAGCCACCCATGGCTCCACACCATGCAAGCCATCCCTTCCATGTACTATCAATGCCTAAAGTTCCTAGTTAATGGACAAGAGATCACCATTTATGCTAACCCAAAACTATTTGAATACTGTTGTGCTCTAGAAGCATCATTTCCTCATTTACATTATTGTCCTGGGGTTGAAATGGGGGAATATTAGTCATCATCCTCCAATCCATCTTCCACTATGATAGCCACTCCATCTTCCGCCACCAATCCTACCGTTACCAAAGTCTAGATCATTGACAAGGGGTGTGGTGAATACAAAATGCATACAACTCTAAATGTGGCAACCATGCCACTATCACCACACACATATGACCAACCTACGTAGTCTACACCAAAAGAAGACAAGACCATACCCTTTAGTGCTAAAAACATTCCCACTACTAGTTTCTGGTCCCCTAGTTTAAAGATAGATGCACCAGAAGAGGATATCAGTCAGTGGGTATATTGTGAAGAACCCCAACCAAATCCTCCTCTAAAGAAATACTTTCAGGAAGTATACCCTTGGTTAGCTAAGTTTGTAGAAAAGCATAACTACTAAGGTAGGGACCTAGGTAAGGAAGAATAGGGACGGTTGCAACCAATTGATGTACCAAAGCTTCCATAGAATATAGGCCTCAAATATGAAAAAAAGAAGAAAGGCCCCACAACATCATCTAATACCTCCAATAGTGTTATTGTGGACGATGGTCCCTTGGAAGAAATACTCGAGGAAGAATCCATCATTTATGTGTACGATGATGTTCATCACACAGACCTATCATCCATGTTTGACTGTTTATCCATCTTTACCATCATCCTTTCTCTTCACCATCCTAAACTCATTGATTGGGACCTACATGATAGCACACCTACCAATGTATCCCTGGATACATATGTCAACCTCATGGGATTGGGGGAGGATGAACACTCCAGTCACAAAATAAAAATAGGAAAAATAAAAACTGGCCATCTAGTGAAAACCTCCCCGAGGCACTTCCTGACCTAGAAAAAGTAAAAATAAACGACGCATCTAATAATGAAAACCTCAAAGAGGTGTTGGAGGATGGAGACATTCATATGCCCCTTGTGGGAACTCAATTATCCACACGGTCATCCATCCTAATTGAAGAAACTTAAGAAGTTAACCTAGGTACTACTAAAAATCCCTAAGATCACCTGTGTAGCCAAATCACTAACAGAGCAAGAATATTCAGTCATTTTTCAGCTACTTCAAGATGGTATCATTAAATTTTCCTGGTCATACCCATACATGCTAGGCCTAGACCCTACTTTAGTAGTTCATCATCTGGATGTTCGCCCAAATTCCAAGCCTATCAAACAGAAGCTCCAAAAAATGCATCCATAGGTAGCATTATTAAGCAAGAAGGAATTGGGAAAATTACCGGATGCCAGTTTTATCAGACCCATTGACTACTCTAATTGGATCTTCAACATATTTCCTATTGCCAAACGAAATGGAGACATTCTGATTTGCACAGACTTTCGAGATCTTAACAAAGTCTGTCTGAAAGATGACTTCCCGCTGCCTAATATTGACATGTTGGTTGACCTTACTGCAGGACATGAGATGTTGTCCCTTATGGATGGTTTCTCTGGTTACAATCATATCTAAATTGCACCTGAAGACCAACACAAGACCACTTTTACAACACCTTGGGGTAATTTTTTCTACAATTTTATGCCCTTTGGTCTCAAGAATGCGGGGGAAACATATCATAGGGAAATAACTATCATCTTCCATGACCTAATCCATATTATCATGGAAGATTATGTTGACGAATTGCTAGGAAAATCTAGAACTAGAGCATAGCACCCTGCCTCTTGAAAAGGATCTTCAAGCAGTTAGAACATTACAAGTTACTACTAAACTCCAAAAAGTGTGTCTTTCGTGTTACATCAGGGAAATCGTTGGGTTTCATAGTCTCCTGAAGAGGCATTGACGTTGATCTCGCCAAGGTGAAAGCTATTTTGGATATGCCTCCCCCGCACAATCTGAAACACTTAAGAAGTCTCCAAGGAAAGCTACAATCCATCTGTCGGTTCATAGCCCAGCTTGTACACAAGTGTTAGTCATTCACCCATCTTTTGAAAAAAGACTCCACCTTCAAATGGGACCAACAGTGTTAGATAGGTTTAAATAAGATCAAGGAATATATGGCTCATCCACCAATCTTGATGCCACCTATTCCAGGAAAACCTCTCCTGCTTTACATCTCTACCACTTCATTCCTATGGGGGGCATTATTGGCACAACATGATGAGTCCTCAATAGAAAGAGCAATCTAGTACATTAGTCAAACACTTGTCGAATATGAATTAAATTATTGACCCATGGAGAAAGCCTTCCTTGTAGTGGTCTTCAGTACACAAAAACTCTGACATTACATACTCAACAACCTGGTCAAATTAATAGCAAAAATTAATCCACTAAAGTATCTGTTATCTAGAACAAATTTAACTGGTCACATGGCTAAGTGGGTCATGCTCCTAAGTGAATTTGACATAGAGTACATGGATCACAAAGCCATAAAAGAACAAGTCATAGCTAATCAGTTGGTCGAGACACCCCTAGTGGATGCTTAGCCTTTGATCACTGAATTTCTAGATGAAGAAGTTTTCATAGTAATAGAAGCACCTGCTTGGACATTGTATTTTCATGGCTCATATACTCATAATGGATCAGGAGCAGGAATTTTTTTTTTAATCCCTCAAGGTGACTACATCCCAAAATCATTCAGGATAGCATTCTCATGTACTAACAACATAGCTGAGTATGAAGCCCTCCTCACGGGTCTCCGAATTGCAAAGTAGTGACACATAACTCACTTGAGAGTCTTTGGTTATTCATTGTTGGTCATTAAGCAAGTTAATGATGACTTCTTAACAAAAGATGGCAAGTTGTTACCCTAAAAATGCATGGTGGATGACTTCAAGAACTATTTCACCTTCATACAATTTGACCAAATTCCTAGGATACAAAACAAAGCAGCTAATGCTATGGCTACTATTGGCTCCCTGATTGACATGCCTAAGGATCAAATAGAATGCGAGTTCCTTGTGGAAAAAATTTTAATCCCAGCATATGATATCCTTGAGATTGACATGGTGTGTGACATTGTAGGTCCCACTTCCCCATGGTACCAAGACATATATACTTATCTACATGATAATATTCTACCCCTAAACCTCACACAAAACCAACAAAAATCTTTTATTCAACATTCAGCTTGATACGTTATCATTAGTGATACGCTTTATCATCGCGAGTGTTATGGAACCCTCCTTAGGTGTCTGGATGAGACTGAAGCCCATACTACACTAGTAATGTAGGTACATAGTGGTGTTTGTGGGGGCCATTCAAATGGTATGGCCTTAGCCAAAAGGATTCTCCAAGCTAGATATTATTGGCCTACATTAGAGCATGATGCTTGTGAATTCGTGAAGAAATGCCTTCTCTTCTAACAACATCCAGATTTGATTCATGCTTCGGCATAATACCTTTAGCCTCTTCTAGCACCGTGGCCCTTCTCTCAATGGGGTTTTGACTTGATTGGCAAGATTTACCCACCATCTTCTGATGGCCATACATTCTTAATTACTACCATTGAGTACTTCACCAAATGGGTGGAAGTAATGCCACTCTCACAAATCACCGGTACTCAAATTTCAAAATTCATCCTTTACCACATTCTTTGCAGATATGGTATTCCATTCGCCATCCTCTTAGATAATGGAAAGCCATTTAAAAACTAGGCCATAAAACACCTCTATGACACCTTTCATATGCAACATCATTGGTCAACACCTTACTAGCCCCAGGGTAATGGTTAGGTGAAAGCTACCAACAAGACCCTTATTCGTATCCTCAAAAAGGTTGTCAATAACACTGGTCTATATTGGCACCTCCATATTCATCCCACTCTCTAGGCATATCGCACCTCCATCCATCCCCCTATAGGTGTCACTCCCTATTCATTAGTGTATGGTGCCGAAGCCATCTTTCCAATCGAAGTGGAGATCCCATCACTGAGGATTCCTCTAAAGAACCTCATCATTGAGGAGGATGCTCATGTCACATGGCTTGCACAACTAGAGTTACTTGATGAAAGACAAATCTGTGAGCATTTTTTCTACACTTACCTCAAACATCAATAAACATTAGAGTTATTAGCAAATGAAGTAAACCAAAATAAGTACTCCTATGAAATACTGAATCATGCTTCACAATGCAATCAAAACAACAAAATATCAAATAAACTAATTGAGAGCATACAAAGCATGATAAGTATCTATCCCATAGTGGATCGGTGCTTCTTTGATGTGGAAAGAAGCCCTTTCCCAATCCTTGATAAGCTCAAATAATGGAGATGTGTGATTCTTGACTATAGTGTAAATACTCAAGTTGTGGATGATAAAATGAGGAATGAGACCTCCTATGTATAGAATATCAAGTTGGAAGAATGTCCAAAAGAGAGCAATGTGGGACAAAGATTTAGCCAATAGGAAGGAGCCACTTGTCACCATGTGAATGGATGGAGGATGTGTGAGTTTTGGCTAATGTGACAATAAATGAGATTAGTTGGCCTTTTCAAATTTGAAATTTGGCTTGTTGGAGGGAGAAAAAGAGACTTAAATGCTAAGTGGGGGACATGTGAGAGGGGGGTTAATGCCATGTTGGAAGGGACAAGTCAACTTGATTTGAATTCAAACTTGAGGGAATATTCTCCAAAGATGCCTTGCTGAGGGAAAATGAGGATTTAATAAATCATGTAATTGATTTATTTGTGCAAGTGGGAATATCTAGAGAATGTGACATGCATTAAGATTAACATTAATCCTAATTTAGTTAATTTAAAAGAGGATTAGGTGATTTGACCCATTTGACTTAGTTTCAAGGATTAAAATAAATCAAAAGGAGATGAAAGATGATTTCAGATTTAATTAAATAAAGGTTTGATTTATTTAATCAAAGAGGATGATGTTAGGATCAAATTAAATAAAGTTGATTTATTTAATTTAAATGGATGACCTTAGAGATAAATCAAATAAACTTGATTTATTTGATGAATGGACGAATATGAATTAATCAAATGCATGATGCTAATTTTGCATGTCTACATTTTTCCCCTCTTTAAAGCAATGTACTTGTTGTGTTGGTTAAAAGAATAAACTTACTGCAATCAAAATTTTAAAAAAAATTGATTTTTTCAGATGCCCCAACGGAAAGAAGTAGACTGGTACATTGCTCCCTCAAGAGATCGAGCAAAAAAAATTGATTTGAGGGTCGATCTCGCGATAAAGAGGTTCAAAATGGATGGTTATGATGATGATGCAAATGATATAGTTTTAAGATGCTTAGAATAACCAATATATATTATCCTAAACAACTTAAATGATAATGCAATGCATGTGAGATGGATGATGCGATAATGCCTATATGATTATGCATTGGATGTTTTATGTAAATGTATGATTTTTTATGAGATGCTTAGACTAATAGATCTTATTATGATGATGAACATGCATGTGAGATGATCAGTGTTTCTTATATAATATGATGTGATATGCATTATGTTGATGGTTTGTGGATGAAGGATGGATGCATTAACTATCCTGGTATGATGTTAGTGTGGGAAAGAAGAAATTAGATGATGAGAAGAGGATCCAACAAGCCAACTTTATGAGAGATGATGATTTTCTTATCAAGGATTGGGACTTTAAAAGGGCCACTTACCTTATCTTTGATAACACACATAAGCATGATGCATCAAGGTATAAAGAACTAGGATGGCGTTGCACTTAGTGTGATGGACTTTGACTCGACAAATAGATAGGAGTATTCATGTTCACACTTGACATACAAAAACCTTGCCAAGATGCACTTTAGAAGTTTCAAACATCTCAGACCAAAATACGGAAAGGTATTTAACCTATCAATGCAATAGTCAAGAAGCTGCCCAAAACACCCTCCATACATATCTAACAAAGCAAGTATTCACCAAGTTACTATACAAGAACTTCCAACAAGCACAACAGATAAAAGATAATGATCATTGCCCCATTTATTTCTCTCTAAATAATTTTGAGTAGACATCATCCAGAGGTCATTGGAATGAGTGCAATAAGATAAATCAAAAGAAAAGATCAAGCAAACAAACATGCCAATATTCTTCATACCTCTAGCCAAAGGGATTTGTTTGGGTGATAAGAATCCAAGGTGATATCCAAAATGATGCCCATTGTCGGAACGATATATCCTAGGACATGCATTGTATAGGATGATGATGGGTTGATAAGTTGATTGATAGGCTGTTGATATAAGGTTGATTGACATGTTTGAAAATGATCAAGAGTTTGATTTTGTGTTTAACGGTTTGTTGCTTTGATTTTGATTTTGTGTTTGAAGTTTGATTTTACTGATTGTTGTGATTGTTTATGTTTATGTTGTCAAAGGATGAAGGTGACGATCAATTTATTATGGATAATTGATTATTTCAAGTGAAAGCGAGATGAGATGGATGGATTTTTTTCCAATATTTAGATGTTTTTGATGTTTTTGGAATGTTTTGAGGCTGGTTTTGGTATTTTCGGCATTTTACAAATGTTTTGATTTTTTATTTTTCAAATGTTTTAGGGTTTTTTGAGATTTTTTGAATGTTTTTGAATTTTCCAATTTTTTGATATTTTTGGATTTTTGGAATGTTTTTACAATTTGGATATGAATATGTGATGATAACAATGCTCTATTTTGGGATTTTTTTGAAAACCAAGCTAGGGTTGATGGATTGATAACATTGTTGAGGATACACAACAATGCAAGGATAGTGTTAAGCAACATAAGGATTAAGATGGATATCTTGAGATGACGAGGGATTGATGGATTGATGATGATAACATTGTTGAGGATGCACAACAATATAAGGATAGTATTAAGAAACACAATGATCGGGAAGGATATCCCAAGATTATGGATTGATTAGATTTGATTGATTAGGATTTTGAAGCTTGATTTGGAACAAAATTTGTTTGGATGATTGGATGTGACGTTTGAAATGTAGTTTAGATGTGACTGATATTTATTGTTTGGATTGATGCTCGATGAAAGATGAAGCTTGATAAGGAATGTCTTCTCATCAAAATGTGCCATGGGCTAGTGATTTGGATTTTGGATCACAAATGGTTTTTCCAGTTTGATTTCATGTTTACCAATGTTTAGATCACCACATAAGTTGGAGGATCTAGATCAAGATTTATTCTTGAAGAAAAATGTAAATATCTTCCCCCAATGTCTAGCAATGTTTGAAATGTCATGGGTGGATGCTCGGATAGGTGTAGTAAAAATTGGTCTTGATTTTGATCTTGGCACCTTTGATATAGTTGATTTGGCTTTTTTTTAAGCAGAATCTTTGGAGTGTGTACTTGTGGTGTTTGATTTTGGACAATTTTCTTATTTGGGATAGTACTCAAATTTGGCATGATAGGTTGAAATTGAAGTTGTGGTTGGGAATCACATTGCCCTGATTTAGGTAACTTTTGTTTTGCATGGTGTTACATTGACTTGGATCAATACAAGAAGTCATTATCATCGTGTTTGGACTTTGCACAACATTTGTGTGATTCGCAAACATATCTATCCCAAAGTTTTCCAAGTTTGGATTCAAAATGTTCATGTTTGGTAAAGTTGTACTTGGTACATTCACATTTGGCATGTAGGGATTTGATGGGATGATGTTGTTCATTTGAAGGCTCATGCATTGGGTGTTTGGTTGATAGATTTGTAGTTTTGGACTTGGATTTAAGTCTACCATCGGGAAAGGTGTTCCAATCTTTTGACTAGGCATACTCACATGTATTGTACCATTGAGGTTTGCGAGAGATAATGATCCCATGTATGGATTGTATAAATGTAAGTTTTGATAATCAATTGGCATTGTGAGGCTTTGAGAGTTTGGTTGGTTTAGACCACTCATGATGTATGGACCAAGTTTATATTCCATGTCCTTCTTGTGTTTTGACCTTGTTACAAAAGTTACCTCTAAGGTGTTTAGGACCAATGATGAGATGAAGGATGAAAAGTGGTGAATGATATGGGTGTCTAACTTTTTAGGAACTTTGGATCAATGTTATACTTTAGGATTTGATTTTGATTGGTTTTGATTGGATAATGAACTTGTAAACCCTAAGATGTTGGTTGTTATCTTAGGATGAACTCATTCCAAAGGCTGATAATTTAACTAATTATGTGAGGAAGGATTCATCCACACACACCTAACTAAACAGATGAATTTGATTTGGTTTAGGGTATGTGCAGGATTATCATGGAAAAAATAGGCCCTTAAGGGGCAAAAAATAAAAAAAATTAGAGTTATGCAACTTGACGTAAAAATTTGAATAAATTATCTATATTATTTCAAAAATATGTAAGAATAGAATCTATAGAAAATTGAATGTAGTTTCTAAACTACTAGGTTTATTTTAAAAAAATCTATTTGGTGAAAATTTGAAATTTCAATGTAGTGGTACTTAAATTTTAGGGAAAAAATAAGAAGTAGGTGTTTGTCTGACCACCCTAACCACAATAAAATAATAAATTTTTTTATAAGAATTTAGATATAAGTAGAGGACTCATGCCCCGATGTGATGCACTTTTTTAATTATTTTTTTCTAAGTAAATAATTAATTATGAATTTTTTATTACAATTTTTTTAAAAATATAAAAACTCATGTGTCTGACTAGCTTAACTTGCTCAAAACTTCATGAAATTAGATTTTTCTTTTTTTAATCCTATAGTATGTGAAGCATAGAATGTGACGCATGTTTTGAATTCAAAAAATGTGATACCATTTGAAAGCTATAGATGTTTTTCAATCATCCTATCAATCAAGACTTTAGTTGTAATTTGAATAGAAAATGAATAATAGTTACTTATTAAATTAAAAGTAAAGCCTAATTTATATTGGTCTAAATCTTAGAATCTCCTTTAAAAACCCTTTTTGTTTCATCAATTTTTGGTAAAAAAATAGTCGTCAGCCACATACCCATCATATTGCCACTTTTTGGCCCATCGTGATCCTGCACATACCCTTTAAAGATGTACCCAAGTCTAGAATGATGTTCCCAAATCTCTCAAGTTGTTTGGTGGGATGAAGATGATAAATGTTTGGGATGAATGAAATGTTTGATTTGATCCTAAATGAACCTAAGAAGGACTTGTTTACTAGACCAAGATATTGAAGAACATGCTTTTCTCTAAGAGTAGTTCAAACCAAGAGACCAATGTTTGCATGAAAACTATATGACGAAATGAGACCAAGCACATGTGTGGGGTTGGATTTGAGTTATCTTTGCTTAATGAGTTATTTTTACCATAATCACCCTCTTGATTAGGTTTAAAACTAGATGTCTAATGCTTTAACTTCTTCTCATCCCACAAAGTGTATCATGTGGCAATCGAGGAAATCAAAGAAAAAGTTACCTAATGTTTACTTTAGTAGGAGAAAATTGAGATGAAATCCAATTGCCTAGAAACCTCTAAGGATGAGAATCCCAACGGAAAGCAATAGCATGTGAATTCATTCAAGGATATTTTCTTCTCCTAAAGGGTTTGAGATTTGATGCTCATGTTTAATGTTGGTTTTCCAATGTTTTCGACCAAGAAATGTGTTTTATAACCAAGAACATGCACAATCCTATGGATATGAAAGACAATATTTGTTGAGTCCCCACTTGGACAAGTCTAGTTATGCTTATCTTTAGTGAATGGTTAGATGCTTGACCCCACTGGCTACCCTCCACAACACTCACTTATATGGGGAAGCCAAGCATCAACACCCATGAAACTCCCATGAAATGCTTTCCATTTCTACTAAAGACCGTAAAAGTGTGGGGGTGGCTTCAGAATGACCGTTCTTGCACCAAAAAATAGATAGAGATTTTGGCCTTTCTACAACAAGGGTTTTAATTCAAACTTTTCGTTCGTAGGAGTTGACCCAACGTGGCGAGAGACCATTTTTTCCCTTCTCTCAGATCCAACCACATGATACTAGAATTTATTCCAATACCCATATTTATATCCCGGTTGGAAATACTCTTGGATTTAGAGTGTTACCGGTTGAGTTGTTCCCTTGGGTGAGTACTTTTTCCCCAAGGCAGACCCTCTAAGATAAAAAGCAAGCAAACATATTCATAGTTTGATCAACCTTCATTTTGAAACAAAGGGAGAACACATGCAATATGCTTACTCACACTTGCATAATGTTCTGTTCAATTTTAATCCCAAAATGAAATGTGGTGGTAATTACTTTACCCAACTTAAGATCACCAAAAGGCCTTTTGATTCTTAAGATCGCCTTAAGGTGTGAGAGAAGCACATACATCATTTCTATGGTATTAATTTGGGTAAGCAATTATAAGACAAAGAAAACACTTGTTCATTTTAGCCTCAAAGCAATGACGAGTTCATTTTAAAACACCAATATCAAGTGTGAAGTTGCTAGTTCAATTTTAGACCAAATCGAAAAGCTAGTGAGTTTCTAAGGTTCAAGTTTAGCCCAACTTTGAAAGATCAAATCAATGGTTGATTTTAAACCCAAATCGCTCTAGTTGGCCTAAAATAGAAAATAAAAGCAATGAATGGATGTTCTAGACTTATTGCAATAAGCATTTAAAAATGATTTTTCAAGTTCAATGCCAACTTTTCCAATTCAAATGTGCTTGATATTTTGATTCTAGCATTGTTTCTTGATGAAAATCTTGAAGGTTGTGATGCATCTCCACCTAATGTTGCTCCTTTTTAACTTCAAATTTTTTTCTTTTTCAAAAGTAGATCAAACTTGGCAAAACCATCAATTAATTCAGCCTTTGTCAACAAAATCTCCTGTCACTAAGTCAATCAAGTTTCTTAGAGGCCTCTTTTCTTGCACAAGTAAAAATAAATAAATAAAGAAATCTGTATTTAAGATATTTAAGGACTTGAGATAGTCAAATATCATGTGAGTTGAAAAAATTGCAATAGGCTCATGTGAGTCGCCCAAATCATATATACATTGCTCGATCACAAAGATAGTGATGATGAATGGGAAGATGATTATGATTTCGTAGCCTATGATTACCCTGAACCATGCTCAGCTATTGCAAAAAGATCTAGTCAAATATTTTAGTCAATAATCAAACTATATAAGTAATCGAAATAGGCGATATTGTTAGAACACATCTTTCTCTAGTCTAGAAGAGAATATTTTAGCTTAATGGCATAATGACGACAGTGATAATTTGACTTTGGTGCTTGTCAAGAATTCGTGCCTATTTCACACAACCTAGTTGTCCAAAAGGGATGTCATGTAAGATCACATAGAAATATCCATATGCATTATTACGCTTCTTTGTATGTGCAAAAAGAAAGATTGGCTAGCCAACACACTATCAACTTTATTTAATTTCCAATATCCATTCCCTATGGCTAGGCGCGACCAACCAGGGGAAATATCAACTGCCTATATGACTTGAAGTAATAGATACACAACATTAATATCAAGGGTAAAAAGGAAAACATGGGCGTGACATTTATAACATCAATTCTTGCAACTGGTACATTTTACTAGGTATGCACATGCCATGACTAGTGAAAATAATACTGCTAGCATTCGATCCATTTTGACAGATCAAATAAAAAATGATTATGAATGATGAATTCACCATCAAGTCAAGAATAGAAAATGAGGTGTAAAGTTTAATCTTTCTCTTGGTTTATTCATTCGGCTCATGTGAACACAACCAGAAAATGTTGCAAAAAATTAAAAAAAATTGAAAATTACATAGCTAGTACCATTTGGCTTTTTCAAAAAAGGTTTTGATATTAAATAAAACTTTTAATATAAAATATTGTGCAATAAATATTAAACCATTGCTTAAAAATTACAACCAAGCAAGACACTTCATAACAGTGATTGAAGCAATAGCCAAACTAAGTCAACCAACCCACTGAGTAGTGGGAGACCCTCTCAACAGCTGAAGGAACCGGGAGATAGGACATCAATCCACTAGTAAAGTTGACTGAGGCTTGACAAGGCAGATTTTTTAACACAAAGTGGCCAAGATATTTAGACTGCCAATGACACTGGTATAGGAGGATGCAAAGTGATGACACCAGGATAAAGACCCAAATGACTACGATAGGGAACACGATGACTCCAATACCAGAATGTTGGGAATATATTGATGTCGATGATAAATAGATGCAGGGTGATGTACGCAGATGGTGGAATGCCAAACAAAATGTGCTAATTAGCCCTTACTTTTACAGTGATCAAGCCTTGCAAAGATCCTTTCATGGCCGATTCGACTTGTAGCCGAGTATAGTGATGGAGCAATTGAGAGCAGATGAAAATCGTACCCAAAGATTTGATGCCGAGTATAAACAATAATATTTCCTTAGTTTGTGCAATAGTGGTTTGAACACTATTCTATTGCATTAATAATGACTTCACCTACAAAAAATATATGGGCCTTCCTGCAGAGATTATGACGCCACCAATTGCAGATTTGTAAACCTACATATAGAAAAGTTGGGTAGTGTATGTGGAAAACAAAAAGGCCACTTAAAGATATAGATTAAAAAGAACACAAAGCTTGAAATTTGTAATGAGCATGAACATAGATGTTTTAAAACATCTCATCATAAAATACAATTTAAAAAAAAATTCCTATCATAAGATCTTTTTAATATGAATCCAATGGCGACATAAAATATTCCATGCATATTAATTAAAATCAGTACATCGCATAAATGACCTTAAGACCAACAAGCTATAAAATTTGTAGAGTTGGTGGCATATGATGTACTTGAATCCACATTCAAAGCATTCAAAGCTCAACAGAGCTGAGATGAGAAATAACTTGTAGGTCTTCAAAGTTTGAATATCAATGATCAATTTTTTTTGGATTTATATCTCAATAACAATGGTAGTTGATTCAATCATAAAAGATGTACAACGGAAAAGCTGTGTTGTTAAAGACAATGCTTAACAATGAGCCGGTGTAGGATTTCTTCACAGGCCTAGCCTTGTTTCAATGAAAATTCAACAATGCACCGTGGGTAGAGGCACAATCATATTTGAAACTGAAATGGTAGGATAGTACGTGGGGGAGTTTTTTTTTTTTTTTTGCAAATTGAATGGGTGTGGGGTAAGCTTAGCAAATGCATTCGGGGTGTCTAGCTATCCAACTACGAGATAGGCTATCTAGCCCACAAAAATTGGAAGTGAAGCATCTCTTTTCAACTCTTTTGAGTTCAAAAGATTCATAGGAAACAGTAGTGTTAAAGAAGATAGAAAGATAACCACGATGTTATGGAAGACTCACAAAGAGAACTAAGACATTATTTGAAATACATGTTGCAGTTGAAAACCTATATTGACGATCCCATTCTTCATTAAACACAAGATTTTATTGCAGAAGCTTTTAGAAACTTTGTAGCAAATAAAATCAGCAGGTGGAAAGTTAAATTCCTCAATGTAAATTCAAATTTTGTAGTAAATGTAAAATCTAAAAATAAACGATGGAACCCCAACTCTTTTATATGTATATATAGCATATGAAATTTTGACAATAGAAATATGTAGATTTCTTCACACCGTGGGCGCCAAAATGTGAGCACTTTTTCTACACTTACCTCAAACATCAACAAACATTAGATTTATTAGTAAATTAAGTAAACCAGACTAAGTACTCTATGAAATACTAAATCATGCTTCACAATGCAATCAAAACAACAAAATATCAAATAAAGTAATTGAGATAATAAAAATCATGACACATATCTATCCCATAGTGGATTAGTGCTTCTTTGATGTCGAAAGAAGCCCTTTCCCAATCCTTGATAAGCTCAAATTATGGAGATGTGTGATTCTTGACAATAGTGCAAATACTCAAGTTGTGGATGATAAAATGCGGAATGAGACCTCCTATTTATAGAATATCAAGTTGGAAAAATGTACAAAAGAGAACAATGTGGGACAAAGATTTAGCCAATAGGAAGAAGCCACTTGTCACCATGTGAGTGGATGGAGGATGTGCATGTTTTGGTCAATGTGCCAATAAATGAGATTACTTGGCCTTTTCAAATTTCAAATTTGGCTTATTGGAGGGAGAAAAAGGGACTTAAATGCCAAGTGGGGGACATGTAAGAGGGGAGTTAATGCCATGTTGGAAGGGACAAGTCAACTTGATTTGAATTCAAACTTGAGGGAATATTCTCCAAAGATACCTTGTTAAGGAAAAATGAGGATTTAATAAATGATTTAATTGATTTATTTGTACAAGTGAGAAAATCTAGAGAATGTGACATGCATTAAGATTAACATTAATTATAATTTAGTCAATTTAAAAGAGGATTAGGTGATTTGACCCATTTGAATTAGTTTCAAGGATTAAACTAAATCAAAAGGAGATGAAAGATAATTTCAGATTTAATTAAATAAAGGTTTGATTTATTTAATCAAAGAGGATGATGTTAAGATCAAATTAAATAAAGTTGATTTATTTAATTTAAATGGATGACCTTAGAGATAAATCAAATAGACTTGATTTATTTGATGAATGGATGAATATGAATTAATAAAATACATGATATTAATTTTGCATGTCTACATATTTCCCCTCTTTGAAGAAATGTACCTGTTGCGTTGGTTCAAAGAATAAACTTACTGTGATTAAAATTAAAAAAATTCTAATTTTTTCAGATGCTCCAGTGGAAAGTACATTGGTACTTTTTTTTGCACTTACCTCAAACATCAAGAAACATTAGAGTTATTAGCAAATGAAGTAAACCAAACTAAGTACTCCTATGAAATACTAAATCATGCTTCATAATGCAATCAAAACAAAAAAATATCAAATAAAGTAATTGAGAGCATAAAAAGCATGATACATATCTATCCCATAGTGGATTGGTGCTTCTTTGATGTGGAAAGAAGCCCTTTCCAAATCCTTGATAAGCTCAAATGATGGAGATGTGTGATTCTTGACTATAGTGCGAATACTCAAGTTGTGCATGATAAAATGAGGAATGAGACCTCCTATTTATAGAATATCAAGTTGGAAGAATGTCCAAAAGAAAACAATGTGGGAAAAAGAATTAGCCAATAGGAAGGATCCATTTGTCACCATGTGAGTGGATGGAGGATGTGCAAGTCTTGGTTAATGTTCCAATAAATGACATTAGTTGGCCTTTTCAAATTTTAAATTTGGCTTGTTGGAGGGAGAAAAAGGGACTTAAATGCCAAGTGGGGGACATGTGAGAGGGGAGTTAATGGCATGTTGGAAGGGACAAGTCAACTTGATTTGAATTCAAACTTGAGGAAATATTTTCCAAAGATTCCTTGTTGAGGGAAAATGAGGATTTAATAAATGATTTAATTGATTTATTTGTGCAAGTGGGAAAATATAGATAATGTGACATGCATTAAGATTAACATTAATCCTGATTTAGTTAATTTAAAAGAGGATTAGGTGATTTGACCCATTTGACCTAGTTTCAAGGATTAAACTAAATCAAAAGGAGATGAAAGATGATTTTAGATTTAATTAAATAAAGGTTTGATTTATTTAATCAAAGAGGATGATGTTAGGATCAAAGTAAATAAAGTTGATTTATTTAATTTAAATGGATGACCATAGAGATAAATCAAATAGACTTGATTTATTTGATGAATGGATGAATATGAATTAATCAAATGCATGATGCTAATTTTGCATGTCTATAGAATCAAAGCCTATGATCATCTACAAGCTTACCAAAACTACCTCAAAAATAACTACAACAAGAAGGTTTGTCGTCAACAGTTCTAGATTGGTGACCTTGTCCTTAAAGAGAACCAACGTACTTAGCAGGACCATGATAAGAAAGGAAAATTTGAAGCAAACTAGTTGGGTCCTTATATCATAACCACTAAATATGGATTTGGGGCATACAGACTTGCTACCCTTGAAGGAGAGCCCCTCAAAGAGCCTATCAATATCATACATCTGAAGAGGTTCTACACCTAAGTCCGCTTGGTAACCCTACCTGCAAAAAAAAGCTATTAAAAAAAAAAATCCAAAATAGTAAAGAGAAATAATTTGTCCTATGGTGAAAACCACCCTCGGTGGTGCCTTGGATAAGTACATATGGTGAAAACCCGATCACAGGTTCCATTTGTAAAGGGCTTAATCACTATCTACATTGCATCCTCGTTATTTTATGACTTCATCCACCCTATCCTAGCATCCTCTCCTATCCCATTCTCAGCTGCTTGGTATATATCTTGGTTGAGCATTGGACGACCCGCATTGGCTATTTGTCATCTTCAGCTTTTTTATCCTAATCTAAGCTTATGGAATTTGGTTGTTCATCGGTTATTTCTTGTTATCATCTAGGAACATCCATCGTGTCAATCTCACCTAGTTTCCATCTTGTCTTGTAGGTCCTCTTTGTCCTTGTCAAACTACGTTGCCCCTATGCTTTCACGTAGGCAAGGTTGATCATTTGATCCTCCCATGGGACATTTGTGTGTCATGTCTTGTGTTATTCATCATCAGTCACCATTGTCTTCTTTTTTCCTTATCAACAATCTTTTCAAGAACTATGAGGGCTCTACGCTTTCACGTAGGCAAGGCTAATCTATGATCAGCCCTCAAACCCATAGGTTTGTAGGGTGTGTCAATCTCATTTCTGGTGTCTTGTGTCATGTCATCAAGCTATACCCTTATCTAGCTAGTTCTTCACAAATGAGAACCACCTGTGGTAGGAGATTCAATCAATTTTAAGCATCCCACATCATAACGATCTCTTAGTTTAGTATCCATCATCTTTGGTATCAATAGGATACATCCTTCCTAACAGACCTCATCAACCCCATCCATCCTCTCGATCCTATGGAAAAGGAAATTTGAAATTTGATTGTGATCTTTTGATGCATTTGGTTTTTGCTTATCATTTGAGCTGCCTATTACAGTTAGTTAAGGCCGCCATAATCTATCAAATTATGGTGTGTTTTGGCTAATTCAGACAGGGGCATATCTTGATCTTTTATTATTTCTATCTATTAGGTTGCCCCATGTAGTATCCACCAAGACCCATGTGATCTTATGTTAGGTTGGGACATCCCTTTGTGCTTGTGGATATCCCAATGCATGGCCCTACCAAAGTCTTTATCACTTTGGGGTGTTGGGATAGCCTTCTTGTTTATGTGTTTGTTTCATGCATTAGATGCTAACTCGCCTTGGTTGCCTATACCTTGGCACTTGGTGTCTTATGCTATGGAAAAAATCAGTGCCCCGAAGATGGAAAATCATATTAGGATTGCATTTCATAATCATTACTGTTGCATTGCATTCACCCTATGATTTTCGTTGTCCAAATACTTTACCTCTTATCTCCCATTCTTCTTAGGATACTAGGGGTTATTGACAGGTTCCAAATTACACCCATTTTCCACTTTCACTACACATACATCTCCCCCCTTTTTATCATGTAAGTCCTTATTGACACTTATGATCGTGTGTTATTACCTTTCATAATTTACTATTCACATTATTAATTCATTACAACTTTAAATCCATTATAGGTACATTATCATTTTTAGATCCACACATATTAGGTCCATTCTATTGTTTATACATACATCGTCACCTGCATCACAAAGTGTTAGATTCATAATACATCACATCATGCATGTATATAACATTCATATAAGCATCCACATTAGCTCTCATAAACATATACATACATGTCAAAAATCAAAAAAGCATCCACATAAGCCATCATAAACATATACATACATGTCAACAAATCAAATAGGAATCCACAGATAAACATCTACATAAGCCATCATAGATAAAACATATGCATATATCAAATCATCCATCCAATGCATGAACATGGTGTCACTAAGGGTTGATATGTATACCATATAAATATATCAAAATCCAAAAGTACATCATAGAATAATGTCTATCGATGACATCAAAATACATGTCCTTCGTATACAAAATCATAAGATGAAATATTAGTACAAGGCTATGAAAATAACTACTATCACTCTAAACTATCCATCCACCCTACACCTATCAAAAAATCAGTAGTCTGTCATCTACTGAATGAGCTACCCACATTTGATCTTTGAGGAGAATCAGGTACTGACCTCCTACCTAGCGAAACCCCTTGTGACTCACTGAAACCTCAGGTCTATGTCCTTAGCTTTTGGGATGGCACTAGCATCTGTGGTGTCTACCGAATGTACTGGAATATTTGTTGTGCCAGATTTGGAACTACATGATGATACGTGGCCATCAAAAATCCTACCTCCCTCGCATTCTCCTCTCACTCAGCAACCTGGAACTTAGTAGAGTTCCACTCCTAATGATACCTATCCTGATCTATAGTGATCACTCTCCTCTCCTACTCCCAGGCCTCCTGGGATAGTCGTAACTATGCCATCTCTACCTGAACCTAATCCCTCATCTCCTTGGTAGCCACTGCCCTAGCCACTACTGCATCCCTCTCCCTCTGTAACCCATGTATGTCTGCCCCTATCACATCACCAACATGTACTGAATGCAATTGAGCCACTGCTATGTCCCACTCTCCCTATAGCTTCTACATCTACACCGCTATAGCATCCCTCTCCCTCTGTGTGGCCTGTGACCAAGCCACCTCTACATCCCTATCTCTTTGTAGCTCCTATAATCTCAAATCTGATGCATCTCACTCTCTCTGTAGTGTCAATACCTCTGAAATTATCTCCTCTCTCCTCCTCTGAAGAGATTGTATCTATCCCTTTGCCACCTCCCTCTCACTCTGCAACACCTGCACCTGTGCCTGGGATACATCCCTCTCTACCTCCATGGCCTGCACCAATGTTAATGCTACATCTCTCTCCACCTACAGCATGCATATCTAACCCCTCATCTCCTTTATCTCCTACCTAGTGTCTATTGGCCCCTGATCTGCTGGCTCCCCCTTGTCTATAATATAACAACCTCTACCTATAATTTTTCATGGTCACAACTCATAGTAGTCAACTCATCCCATACCCCCTGTATATCGGTCCGCAATCCATCTCTCTCCCTCTCCACCACCGCTACATGTGTGAATAGGTGGTCAACAATAAATCCATAATCTCTCTGACCCACTGCCTGTACCCTCACTAGCTCAGCCCTGAGTCTGATCACCTCTGCCTCAGCTATCCTCAACCTCTGATCTATAATTTGAAGCCTCTCCTCATTGCCTCTCAACTAAGTAGTAGGTTCTTGTAATGCCACACAATGAACCACTACTAATGGCTCTACCTCCAACACCTCCACATCTGACCCATCTACATCCATGGCATCCCCATCACCCTTGCACTCCTACTCCTGTCATTCCCTACGTACTAGTCGAACCCTTTTTGGCTATCCATGCCTCCCCACTCTCATCCGTCATCGTATAAATACTTCCTTCCCTACCGGTGCCTCTCTCTCACCCGTCACAACCACCTCATCTATCTACTCGGCCTCACTCTCTTTGTCATCTCTGTGACTACATCCTCCTCTGTGAGCTCCTTTGTTTTCCTACTATCATCACCTCTCTCTCAGGATCCACCCTCACTTCTCCCTTAGGCTCCACCCTCACCTCTCTCTCAAGCTCCACCCTCTCCTCCCTCACCTCCATCTCGGCCTCCTCATGCTATTGATCACCCCCGGTCTCCCTCTGGCCTCTCCTACAATGCCTCCTCCTCCTCGCTGCCTAGACCAGCTATCCTGTAGCCTCCTATCCTCCCTCCTCCTGCCTCGTGGCCACCTAAACCCTCCTTTGCTAGAACATATCTCTCCCTCTCATCTATTCCTATAGTTCCCACTCATCCTCTGATCCAAAGCCCAGTTCCTCTGTAATAGGCTTTGTAGGTGTAATCCTCTCCTAGAACACATTCTGGAACCACCCCTAAAATTGACGCATCACCCCTAGCACTCGATCTCCTCCAATCCTCCCTGGAAAAGACACTTGTCCTATTATCGCCCATGCCTCTCTGGTAGCACTAAGTGAAATAGGGCCACCCCATGGTTGCTCTTTGGTCAACGGATGAAATGGAGTAGGAGCATCTAGAATATCCTACCTCAACCCAAACTACCTCAGCACCTTGTCTGGCTGATGTGCCTCCACTATCCGCAGTAAGCTCCCAATCAAGATGCATCTACTCATAAAGTACCCCTGATGTCTTGCCTCCTCCTTCCCCCATCCTCAAAATCGGCGATACATATATGGCGTCCACTCTATGTCCACTGCCCATAGGTCATCAAATGCTCTCCTCCACCCATCAATATCTCCTTGCATCTCATATCAGAATACCTAACCTCTAGCCTCCTCATACTTCCACGCCACAGGCTCGCTATCATCCACCTCCCCTCTTCACACCGCTACTAGACTAGTCAACATAATGTGCTCCCACACCCACACCTATAGTAGGGTCATGTGTGTCAAACTCACTAACCTCTAGTAACAAATCCCATGCATATCTTAGTATAGTGGCGCTAATAAATATGAGCCCCATGAGAACTCTCCCTCTCGCCACTCAACAATATGTTGAACTAGCTCCATATACTGTAGACTGCAAAACTGCCTACTCTGATTTGGAAATAATATCCTACTAATCATGCCACATAGATACAATGGTAGGGGTAGCACACTCACTGACAAGCACCTATCCCCGTCCAACTGCCCCTTCTGAATGGGCACATCATCCCATCAAAATAATATCGAGATGGTGTAATCTAACTCTGCCCCTCTTGATACCACCTCGCTCACTAACGCCCTACTATCATAAACTTCAGGATGCACCACACATCCTTTAGAGTCACCATCATCTCCCCTGTCGATAGATGGAAGGTCAATGTCGCAAAACTCCATCTCTCTACAAGTACTATTAGCATCGATTAATGTGCCCTTAATGTTGGGTAGTGTAGAAAATGCAATAATCCTACATGGTCCACTGTCTCATGATCTACTCTAGTTATCATTGCTATAGTCACTGCTAGTACCTCTGAATGACACTTGTGAGTCCATACTTGATCAAAAATCTGCATCCATAAATCATCCACCCATTAGTCCTTTTTCTTCCTCGCCCCAAGATGTCTTTTGTTTCTCTCTCTTTGACTTATTTTCCCCCTTTACCCTCTTTGACACAAATCCCTCCTTTCGCAGGGCGAACACACCCCCACCCGCGGGGTGGACTTGTTCTAGGCAGGGGCCAACTTGGCCCGGGTCGGGGCGTACACTCCTCGAGCTGGGGTGGCCTTACTCCTGCCTGAGGGGTGGACCTGCCCCGGGCCGGGGTGGCCTTGACCTCACCCATAGGGTGATTTCACCCTAGGTTGGGGTGGCCTCACCTCGCCTCTTGGGGCAGTTGTGCCCTGACCCTAGCCAAATTCACCCCCGCTCATGGGGTAGCCCCGCCCTAGGCCAGGGTGGACTCACCCCAGGCCGAGGTGATCTTGCCTCTCCTGTGGGGCGGCCATGCCCCAGGCCTGGGCCGGGCCGATCTCACCCTCGCCTACGGGGTGACCCTACCCCTTTCTAGGAGGGACATACCCCACACCAGGGCGGATCCACGTCATGAAAGGGGCAGCACCACCATAGTGGGGAAAATTCACCCTAACTATCTAAACTTTGTCCACTATTTATCCCTCCAAAACTATGTTTTTCCTTTTTTCCGCCTCCTACCAATTTTCCTATTTTAACTTGATTACAAAACCCATGTTTTTAAAAATTCATAAACAAATTCATAAATACATAAAAATTACTTAAATTTAACTAGATAGTTTTGAATCTAACCTAGCGTGGAACCACACCTCGTCCGCCCAATAGATGATGTCTATCTCATTATCCCTTGGCATTGTCATTCCCCATCTGCTTCCTCTCATCTCCTCTTCTCTCAAATGCTACAGTGAAAGTGAGATGAGGTAATTTCTAAAATTGCCTTTTAACCCTCCCCCCCCTTTTTTTCCCTTTTAAAAAAAAAAGGTATTTTTTTTCTTTTATTTAACCTTTTTTCTCCTCCAAATAATTCCATAACTTCCCGAGCCCGACATTTGCAAACCGTGCATCCAATCGACTCCATTCAAAAACCAAAGTTGCTCTTTTTTTTGAGCTCTATCCAATGGTGCTTCTATTTCCTCCTATGGATAATTCATCTAGGGTCCCTTTTTCTTCCCCAACCACCCTCTCGAGGAGGCATACCCTACCATGGTTCCTCCTCTCCTTTGACACAATAATTGGGGAATATCCCTCCTGCTCATGAAACCTCTTTCATGCTGGGGCATTGAGTCCTATCACTTCCTTCATCACTTGCATTTTATTTTTTTCTTCAAAACACTGTTACTCTAACAATATTTTGAACATTGGAAAAATGTAGACATCTAATATGATCACCCCCATAAGATCAAATTCACCTCTTTATTCATCCATTTCGTCAATATTAATTAATTTAATTAATATTACACTTTCTTCCTAAAGTACTTAATGTATTTAATTTAAAAATTAAATTCTTTACCTTACACCTTTTTCCTCTCTAAATTAAATAAATACATTAATTTATTTAATTTAGTCATTTAACATTTTTGAATAAAATCAATTTAAAATTCTTACTTTTTCTCTCTGAGTCACATCCTCCATAATCCCTTTCTAATATGGATTAATTTAATTAATTCATAAATAGGATGTGCATCATCTTAATCAAAGATTAATGTCATGTCCTCCTACATTTTCCACTTGCTTCTAATCTCTCATTAATTATCCTAATCATGTATTTGCACAACCTTAATCAAAGTCAATAGCCACATTTAGCATCTTTTTTAGTCAACCTTTCCATTTGCCATCCTTAGCATTGACCCTCTTTCCCATGAAATTTTTTAATTCACATTTATTTATCCTAGGTCCCTCTCTTCCCCATGTGAATTTTTAATTCACTTTTTATCCTTTCAAGGCTTATCTTATCCTCATGCAACTTCTAGAACATTTGACTTTTCACCTTATCTACATGTGACAAATTTCCACCTTTTTGGAGACCCTCTCTTATCCACTAGATTCTCCCAAGCATGTGAATTTTTAATCACATTTATTTCTCCAACCACTTTCTCATTTCCCATGGAGATTTTTGAAGAATTCCAAAATTCCTCAAATGTCACTTTCATTCTCACTTGGGGACAAGAAGTTCCTTTTTGAGGAAATATTCTCATCCTCCAAGGTACTTGTCCTTCCTCCACATCATGTACCCTCCTTCCACCTCACTTACACATCATCTTATCCTAAGGCACTTCACCCTCCACATGTCAAGATGTGAGGGCTTGTGAGTCCTCAACTCACCATAGCCCTTCATCTTGGCCTTGGTGGCTAAATCTCAACCATTGAATTCTCTAGAGAATTCAAATTCCTCTATAAATACCCCCCTTCTAAGGAATTTTCAACACTTAGTCATTTTTGCACACTTATGCTATCAAATTGTCTACTCAATTTGCAAGCATTGTCTTAGCCATTTTAATTTGCATCCCATCATGTTGTCAATCTTACATTTAGTCATATCCATAGCCATCCAAGGATCATACAAGTTTACATTCACAAGGACCAACCAAGGAATTTCAGTAGCAAAGAAAGGTATATCAATTTACAATCTTCATTTTATCTTATTTCTTTGTATTATAATTCCTTAGGCTAATCTTTTGAGGTGTTCCTTATGTTTTTGCATTTGCATTTTAGTTGTTTTACATCATTAAAATAGTTAAAACTCAAGGATACACACTACCATCCTCGATGCGATCTTGTATCTCATGACGTAGGCACATACAACATTCAGTATCATGTCCATTAACTTGATGGTATTGATAATAGGTGTTTTCGTCATACCAATTATTGTAAGGTTCTTTGACTGGCTTTGGGTGTGGCAAGGTTGTGATCTTGTCCCTTAGTACACTTTTGCAAGATGGAGGAATAAGATTCTAAAAACTTTGTGAATTTCCTGTTACATCTAATATTACTGTCATCCGTGGTGGAAACCGCATTCATAACAAAATTTTCATTCCCAATGGTTGATACTATAGATCTTCCCTCAGAACGGGAACATGAAGAAGTTCCCCCAAACTGAGTAATCGTCTGTTGATATTCTCACAAAGCTGCACACAAATGCGCGAAAGAAGGATACTTCATAAGGGTGAACTATTCTTGCTAAGGCCATTGTAAGTTCCCCAAGAATACCTTCAGCATGTTAGAATCAGGAAGTGGGTATGAGATTTGTGAAAAGAGCAATTGATATCATGTTATGAAATCGGTAATATTTTCGTTATCTCCCTTTTTACACTGAACGAGATCCGAGAAGGTCATCTTTGGCCTGATGTTAGCCTAAAATTATCTAAGGAATTGTTTCACAAGCTGATCAAAAGAGAAGATAGAATTATCCGGCAAGGAATAGTACCAGTGTAGTGTTGTATCCTTGAGAGACCAGGGGAAACAATTTTTCCATTAATGCATCATGATGGAAGAAGTTGATACACAATGCATTAAAGGTGGACACATGTGACTGTGGATTCCCTTTTCCGCTAGATTTCTCAAACTTCAAAATCTCTGCTCCTTGAGGAAAGGGAGTGCTTAGAATTGCTACTAAATAGTGGACTATTACAGATGAAGGGTTGAAAGATAGGTTGTGTAGAGGCTTTAGAAAGACCCACCAACTGGCTCTGTATCCTACCCATATTTTGAATAAGAGCATTTAGAACAAGGTCATTAGAGGATATAGAGCTAGAGGATTCTCCTCTAGAGCCACCACCAGAACCACCAATGTGACCCCCACCTCTAGAGCCTTTGCCACTAGTGTGGCCTCCACTAGAGCCACCTCCACTTCCAGAGCCACTGCCATGACCTCCATCAGAACTACTTCCACTAGAACCACCTCTACTTTTGAATCCACCACCACTCACCCTTCCAAAACCTCCACTTCTAGAGGTGAGAGGAGGGGTGAAACTAAAGGCCAAGGGGATCTTGTTCACTGTGATTGTTTTAGGTTTTTTAGATGTGGAAGGAATGTTGATTGAGGGCACAACATCAGCCATGTGTACTGAGATGGAAGGCATTGGTACTCCCAACTACCCTTCCTATCCTTCAAAAGAGGTTTGGGTATGTGCAGGATCATCATGGAAAAAATAGGCCCTTAAGTGGCAAAAAATTTAGAAAAATCAAAGTTAAGCAACTTGATGTAAAAATTTGAATAAGTTATCTATATTATTTAAAAAATATGTAAGAATAGAATCTATGGAAAATTGAATGTAGTTTCTAAACTACTAGGTTTGTTTAAAAAAAAAAATCTATTTGGTGAAAATTTGAAATTTCAATGCAAAGGTACTTAAATTTTAGGGAAAAAAGAAGAAGTAGGTGTCTATCGCCATCCTAACCACAATAAAATGATAATATTTTTTTATAATATTTTAGATATAAGTAGAGGACTCATGCCCCAATGTGATGCATATTTTTTGTAATTTTTTTCCAAGTAAATAATTAATTATAATTTTTTTATTACAATTTTTTAAAAAATATAAAAAACTAGTATGTTTGACCACCTTAACGTGGTAAAAACTTCATGAAATTCATTTTTTCTTTTTTTAATCTTGTAGTCTATGAAGAATAGAATGTGACAAATTTTTTGGATTCAAAAAATGTGATACCATTTGAAAGCTATAGATGTTTTTCAATCAGTCTATCAATCAGAACTATAGTCATAATTTGACTAGAAAATGAATAATAATTACTTATCAAATTCAAAGTAAAGCATAATTTATATCAGTTGAAAACTAATAATATCCTTTAAAAACCCTTTTCATTTCATCAATTTTGGGTAAAAAAATAGTCATCAGCCACATACCCATCATATTGCCACTTTTTGGCCCATCATGATCCTGCACATACCCGTTCCTTGTATAAAATGAGGATTACTTGAAGGAGCGCATTCTTCTTTCAGAAAAGTAAAAATAGCCAGGATCTCTATACATGTTTCATCCTTTTTAAACATATTTTTTAACTTGCTAATGACCCAAGAAGCTCTGACCATCCTTAGGTTTCTTTCCAGGTGATTTCCTAGGTCACCCAACCTCTTGTTTAGGGTGGCGACGTATTCAAGGGGGATTTGAATAGCTTCATGCTTGTCCATTGATGACAGTGTGGGAGATGTAGGAGGAGTAGGATTAGTTTCATAGAATCCTACCTCCCCTCTTGACAACTTCTCCAAACCAAGGGAGGGACCAAAGAAGAAGCTTGCAGAAAGGCCAGTAGTGAAACTAGTAGAGAAACCAGTAGACAAATTAGAAGTGACCTTTGACATGTCCATAAAAAGGTGTTGTAGACTTCTCCTAACAACATGCCCATAAGTTGATGAATGTGTTGTAATGCTCATGCAATTCTCAAAAGTAAAACAATCGTAAGGTATAGGAGAAAATTCTTAACACTAATAGATGAACAGATGTTGGTTCATGTCGAGTTCACCAAAAATGTAAGAGTGAGGGACCAACCACATTCAAGGCCCCGGGTCATGGAGGGCCAAGAATGAAGGGATGCCCAAACTTACCTTGGCTAATGTGGGTTTTAGGAAATAAGGGATGAGAATGATGAGGACTATAGGGACCTTTAATCACTCTGCAAATCCAAAATGAAGAATGTCAAGTGAGTCAATTTTTAGATTCGGATCTGTGTCTTAGGGAGATTTCTATCAGAGGAAGAAAGTGTAGAACTGGGATGACAATGCAGTGCACTTGCATCTCTTAGAGGCACTAGAATCTGTATGGCTAGAAAATCCAAAAGATAGGAGAAAATGCTGAAAATAGACTAGCGGCTTAACAAGTGGATTATAGGAGGTCAAAAGGAAATTGTGAAATCTAAGAGAAGTACAAAAATGAGATAAGATGATTATACCAAAAGGGTTTTTGCAAATAAGTTCTTCTTTCTAGAAAAATTCTAGAGCACCTAAACCTGCACACAGAAAAGAGAGAAAAATGTTGGGGAAGGGCTATATAGGGACCTACCTCAGTTAGACCTCATTTTGGTTTTTCCACCTCCACATGTAACCAAGATAAAGATGATAGATAAATATGATAACGAAAGATTATTGGAACACTACAAAAGTAGTAAAAGTGCTACTCAACAACTGAAATAGAGGAGAGGAATGGGAAGCTTACCACCTCCATTGAAAGAACTCAAGGCTAATGGGGAGAAGATGAGAGCATTCGAGCCTCTGCTACAATGGTGTGGTACAAAAAATGTTCTACTAAAGTGATTGAATGATGTTGTTGCTGCTGCAATATTGGATGGAGTGCAAATGGAGTGCTCAAAGATGTATCGAAAATGGATTGAGTGTATGAAAAGATGGACCAAAGACAAAAAAAGATGGAAATGCATGAAGGAATAGTTAATTTGTAGAGAATCAGGTGATTTTAGGTCAGTGAGGTCAAAGTGGAGGTGTTACAACTTGTTCAAAATAGAAAATGTAATGGATCTCTACATGCTTCAAACGTGGCAATCTGTTATGAATGTTAGTGTGTCGTGTGGTTTCCACGACGTTTTTTCTTCTATCAACACACAAAAAAAGCACCAAGTGGAACCAAGGCAATAGACTTATGTGAATTTTTTCCACCAAACTTGATTTTCTAAAGTGGAAAAATGAAAAGAGGGGATTTTCACATGTTGTGCAAATTTACTCCTATACAACATGTTATGTGGTATGCATGTTATCTTGTTACAGATAAGTGTACTTCAAAGTTCATTGGTGTTTTCATTAGGTTTTGATGGCCTGGTTTTTATAGGTCATGTGAAGGATAAGTATCAATTAAGGAAGCATCTAATTGATCCAAGATGTTCTTTTTGGTCCTTGTTAAGTGTTGGTTTGGTCTGCTCTCATTCTTATCCACTGTGGGAATGTTGAGTTTCCAAACCTAATTTGAATTTGTAAAATCAAGAGTGTGTAGCCAACCTTGGATAAAGTTTCTAAGGTTGAAGATGGTATAAATACAAGACAAGATGTTAAGGCTTGCACACCACAAGTGTGAGAAGCAAGGTACACGTGAGAGATTATGTGAAAATAAATTGAGGCAGCGAGGAATTCAATGTGTTAGACTCTTGAAAGTAGTGAGCTAATGGTTTCTACAATTCTCTAATCAAGGCTACAAATATGTGCAAGTTGTTGTGGTGGACCTTCTATTGCATTGAGATAATGTTCTCTATGTAATATTCTTCTTTCTATCTTTCTTTATCTGTAGGTAGTGAGCCTCCCATTTGTATAGTGAATCCTATCTCGACAGTGAGTCCTATCTTAGGTACTGAGCCCTCTGGTAGTGAGCCTCTTTGTAAACAATTTTACAATTACTCTTACATTGTGATTTAATCCTCACTGTGGATTTTCCCTTGCTAGGTTTTCCACATAAATTTGGTGTTTCTTGTGTTTGCTTTCTATTATCTGCACTTCATGTTCATACTTAATAATAGATTAAAGTGGATGTGGAATTTTTTAAGATCCGCAGTGAATGTGATTAGATACAACTGATTCATCCCCCTCTTAGTTGTCTTGTTCATTTCAACAATTGGTATCAGAGCTTTGGTTCCTCAAAGACGAGCTTAACTTCTTGATGTAAATCTAATGGCGCACAAATTAAAAATCAATGTGTTTTATGGATCTGACTATAGTTTCTAAAAAGTGCAAATGAAAGGTTACTGGATCTCTCTTGGCTACAAGACTTGGAAAGTTGTTGAGACAAAATATGTTGAGCCAGTAAGTGGTCTTTCTTTTGCGGATCATATTTCTGCCTAGGAGGAAATTGAAAAAGCAAGGTATGCAATATATAGTGTTTTATCTAAGACTGAGCTAACCAAATTCATTTCATTATGCACTACTTATGAAGTTTGGGAAAAGTTGAAAGATATCTATGAAGGAAATGATAGAGTCAAATTATCAAAGAAGTTAACAACTAAGCACATATATGAGAACTTGAAAAATTGAAAAAGGTGAAGACATTGCGAGCTACTTTCAAAGGGTTGAAATTGTAGTAAATGAACTCCAAAATCAAGGAGGTACTCTAAAAAATGAATATGTAATGGAGAAGATTTTGATGACGCTACTGAAGAGCTATAGTGACAAGGTCTCAACTATTGAGGAAGTTTATGATCAAAATAAATTCACTAAAGAAAAACTATTTGGCACCTTGACCACATTTGAAATGAGGAAATTTGGAAAAGAAAATGAGAAATTTGAAACAACCTTCAAAGCTGCAAAGTCAGAAGATGATTCAGATGGTGAAGGTTCAGAGGAGTTGGAAGCAAATTTCACAAGGAAATTGAAGAAAGGTACTAACAAGTACAAAGGTATGTTATCTTTTAAATGTTTCAGTTGTGGAAATATTGGTCACTATGCTTCAAGATGTCCAAATAGACCCATACACAAGAAGAGAAAAGAGAATAAAGACAAAAAGTTCAATAAATTGTATTATGTTAGAGAAGATGCTAGAATTTAGGATGAATCTAATATTAAGGGTGATAAAGATGAATGCATGTTTCTAGCCTTAGAGAATAAATCAGTTTCTACTAACCATGGAAGATGTGCAAGGGAATGTGGTCCAAAAAACAAGAAGAAAGAGGTGGAAGGTACTCTGGTTTCTACCTTTCATGATAGAAAAGACAAAGACTATTGGGTAATTGATAGTGGCTGCTCAAATCATATGGCCAGAGACAAAAGTAAGTTTACTAAAATTGAAAAGTATGATTGGGGATTAGTCATGTTTGGAGATGATTCTGGTGCAAAGATTGTTGGAAAAGGAATAATTAGTTTTGATGGAAAATACAATACTGATGATGTCTATTATGTTGAGGGATTAATGCATATTCTCTTGAGTGTTGGGAAAATGTTTAGCAAAGGATTTAAGCTTGTGTTTCAGGATAATACGTGTGAGATCAGGAAAAGGGTTTGAAACTATGGTAGCTGCAGGAAGAAGAACATATGGAAACATTTATTAGCTTAAGGGTGTTGATGGTCAATGTGTTTTGTCTCAAGTTAATGAAAGTTGGCTATGGCATTGGAGGATGGGACATATAAACTTTGACCACCTTATCAGGATTAGTTCAAGAGAAGTTGTTAGGGATTTTCCAAGAATCACAAAGCCTATAAATACTATTTGCAGAAATTTTCAATTGGAAAAACAAACAAGTTGCACCTTTAAAGGAAAAGAACAATCAGCTACCAAAATCTTGGAATTGATTCATATAGACCTTTTTGGTCCTACAATAACAAGAAGTCTTAATGGTGATAGGTATTTTGTGATTTTCATTGATGATTATTTTAGTTTGACATGGGTTACTTTTCTTAGAGAGAAAGCTCAAGCCCTAGATAGATTAAAGGTTTTCAAGGTTATGTTAGAGAATGAAGTAAACCTGAAATTCAAATGTTTAAAGTCTAACAGAGATGGAGAATTCACCTACAATGAGTTTAATATGTTTTGTGAGGAGCACGGTATAAAGAGGCATCTTTCTGCTCCTAGAACTCCCCAAGAGAATGGAGTTGTTGAGAGGAAGAATTAGGAAGTTCAAGAAGCTACAAGGACTATGATGAATGAGGAAAATGTACCTAGGGTATACTAAAGAGAAGTAATTCACAATGCTATCTATAGTCTTAATAGAGTTCAAATCAAAATCAACAACACAAAGACTCCTTATGAATTGTGGTATGGAAAAATTCTTATTGTTGGGTATGTGCAGGATCATGATGGGCCAATAAGTGGTGATATGATGGGTATGTGGCTGAAAACTATTTTTTTACCAAAAATTGATGAAATGAAAATGGCTTTTAAAGGATATTCTCAATATTCCACCAATATAAGTTATGCTTTACTTTGAATTTAATAAATAATTATTATTCATTTTTTGTTTGAACTACAACTAAAGTCCTTATTCATACTTTGAATGAAAAACATCTATAGCTTTCAAACTATATCACATTTTTTGAATCCAAAACATGTGTCACTTTCTATGCTTCACATACTATACCATTAAAAAAAAAATGAATTTCATGAAGTTTTGACCAAGTTAAGGTGGTTAGACATACAAGTTTTTTATATTTTTGAAAAGTTGTAATAAAAAATTCATAATTAATTATTTACTTGGAAAAAAATTACATAAAAATATGCATCGCATTGGGACATGAGTCCTCTACTTATTATCTAAAATATTATTAAAAAAAAAATCATTTTATTGCAAGGTTAGGGTGGACAGATAGACACCTTATTTTTTCCTTGAAATTTAAGTACTATTGCATTGAAATTTAAAATTTTCACCAAATAAATTTTTATTTTTTAAAAATAAACCTAGTAGTTTAGAAATTGTATTCAATTTACTATAGATTCTATTCTTACATTGTTTTGAAATAATATAGATAACTTATTCAAATTTTTATGTCAAGTTGCCTAACTCTGATTTTTCTAAATTTTTTGCCACTTAAGGGCATGTTTTTTCCATGATGATTCTGCACATACCTTGTTAGGTACTTTAAGGTGTTTGGAAGAAAATTTTATATTGAAAGAGATGATGAGAATCTAGGAAATTTTGATGCAATATGTGATGAAGGTATTTCTCTTGGATATGCAACCAAAAAAGCAAAGAATATAGATGCTACAATAAAAGATTAAGAATGTTGAAAGTGCAAATGTAAAAGTTGATGAAAATATGCATAGTTCTATTGAAATAAGTGAAAATGAACAAGATGAAATTGTTTACAGAAAAGAGAAAGAGAATAATAAGGAAGAAGAAAAATAGATTGAAGAAGAAGCTCGAGAACCTGCTCCTAAGACTCCAAAATATGTACAGAAAAATCATCTGGAAGAATAGATAATTGGAGAAAAAGGTGGAGGTGTAATGACAAGAAGCAGAGTGCAACAGTTGAGGTAAATTTGTGTTTACTTTCCAAGATAGAACCTAAAACAGTGTGTGAAGCATGCAAAGATGAAAATTGGGTTAGAGCAATGAAAGAGGAATTAGAACAAATGGAGAAAAATCAGACATGGGAATTGGTTCCTAGAACAATAAACAAGAATATAATTTGTACAAAAAGGGTATTTAGGAATAAGCTAAATGAGAATGGTGAATTAGTAAGGAAAAAAGAAAGGTTTGTGTGCAAAGGTTATTCAAAGGTTGAAGGAATAGACTTTGAGGAGACATTTTCCCCAATGCCAAGAATGGAGGCTATTCAGATTTTTTTGGAATTTTTTGCTCACAAATATTTTAAGGTATACTAGATGGATGTTAAGTCTACATTTATGAATGGAGAATTGGAAAAATATGTCTACATGGAACAACCAGAGGTATTTCAATTGTCAAATCAATCAGACATGGTGTGTAAGTTGAAAAAGGCACTACATGGACTTAAACAGGCTCCTAGAGCATGGTATGCAAGGTTGAATAGGTATTTGAATCAATAAATGTTCAACAAAGGCTCTGTAGGTAGTAATATTTATTTCAAGATTGAAGGAAACAAAATTTTTATAATAGTAGTGTATGTTGATGATATTATCTTGGAGGAAATGAGGGTATGTGCAAGAAATTTGCAGAGAAAATGCAAAAAGAGTTTGAACATTTTTCTATGATTAGTGAGTTGAATTTCTTCCTTGGACTTCAAGTGAATCAAACTGATAAGGGCATATTCATTTCACAATCAAAGTATGTTAAAGAACTACTGAATAATTTTGGAATGGATGACTCCAAACTAGTTTGTACCCCTTTGGTGACTGGATGCAAACTAAGTAAGGATGATGAATCTCCTAAAGTTGATTAGAGCAAGTATAGATCTATGATTGGTGGACTACTATATCTTACTATTACTATACTAGATATCATGCTTGTAGTATGTCCGGTTGCCATATTTCAAGAAGAATCCAAAGAAACACATGTTCCAAATATGAAAAGAATATTCAGATATCTAAAAGTGACTCTGGATTATGGTTTGTGGTATCCCAAGGATGCTAATTTTACTTAGAGTGCTTACACTGATGTAGATTGGGCTGGTTGTGTAGATTTCTAGAAGAGTACAAGTGGTGGTGCATTTTTTCTTGGATGTAGGTTGGTTTCATGGCTAAGAAAGAAACAAGTTTAAGTTCTTTTATCCATTGTAGAGACTGAGTACATAGCAATAGTGTCTTTCTACACATAGGTACTATGGATGAAGCAAACATTGAAGGATATAAAAGTGATGTGTGATGAGCTTATCTCTATCTTTTGTGATAACACAAGTGCAATAAATATTTCAAAGTGTCTGATAATTCATTCAAGGACAAAGCATATATCTATCAGATATCATTTCTTAAGAGAGAAGGTATTAGAGAATGAATTCAAGCTTGAATATGTGCCTACAAAGGATCAGATTGCTGATATATTTACTAAATCACTTCCTCAGGATACTTTTGAGTATCTCAAGGAGAAGTTGGGGGTTATTTCCCCTCCTTTGAACTAGGTGCACATAGAGGTGCATCAGTCCAATGGATCTACAAATTCATCATTTTTTTGGACTTTTGACTTAGGTCTACTCCTTAGGGGGATTAGGAAGTATCATTGTCAAGTTGTATGATATGTGTGTTTTCATGGGTGCACTCCTAAGGGGGAGTGATTATAATTATATATGGTTGAATAATTATTTAAAAAATTGTTTTACCATTTATGTCAAAGGGGGAGAGAGAGTCATGTGAAAAAGGAAAATTTGAAAGGAGAGATAGGGGGAGAGAACATTGTGCAAGAATGTTGTATATTTTTTCTTGGACGGTATTTCACATCATGTGTTTCCATCAATGACAAAGGGGGAGTTTGTTGCAAGTGTGAATGAGTATGGTGGTGTTGTTATTAATGTTTTCATTGATGTCAACATAGTATAGGTTGTTGCAAAGAAAGGAAAAAGTGATTATAGGTGGTGCATGTATAGTTGAGATACTATAGAGATGTTGTGAGTACATGGAGCTATCTTTATGGTGTTGCAGGTATGTTGATATGATGAGTTACCAAGTGGTTTTGAGAAACTTAATAAATAGTGAAGAAAAAATTGTGTGTGTTCAAAACATGCTCTGGTATGTGCTCCACATTTCTTCTGTGTTGATCCTATTCTTGTATGGATTTCTAGTGTTGTTTAAGGGCATCCTTGGGTGATATATCCTATATTATAGCTTCTGGTTTTATGAAGAGTGAAATTTGAGCTCACTAGTTTGTGAATTGGTCTGACAGAATTGTTTATCTATGCACTAGGGGAAATGTATGTACTCTCTGTTCCTCCACTGGTTCATTCAGGTCTTTCGGATCTAGAAGAGGTCTTTTAATGGTATTATCTATGTTCTATCAAAGTTTTTCATGGTTTGGTGCTTCAAGAGACTAGTTTTAGATTTATTATTTGTGTCTGTATAGTCTAGATGGATTGATGGAAAGTGTTATATGTATGAAGATTGTTGTAGTAGCTGCAGATGAATGTAAAGGCACGTAAGATGTGTTCCAATGTATGGTGAAGCATGTTATGTGTTCCACATGTTATCTTCTTGTTACAAATGCATGTACTTCAAAGTTTGTTGGTGTTTTCATTAGGTTTGGAAAACATGCTGTTTACACATCATGTGAATGATAAGTATCAATTAAGGAAGCATGTGATTGATCCAAGATGTTATTTTTGGTCCTAGTTAATTATTGGTTTGGTCCACTCTCATTCTTATCCACCGTGGGAATGTTGAGTTGTTGGCCTAATTTGAATTTGTAAAATGAAGAGTGTGTAGCCGAACTTGGAGAAAGTTTCTAAGGTTGAAGATGGTATAAATACAAGACAAGATGTTAAGGATTTCACACCACAAGTGTGAGAAGCAAGGTAGATGTGAGAAATTGTGTGAAATTGAACTAAGGTAGTGAAGAATTCAATGTGTTAGACTCATGAAATTAGTGAATTGATGTTGTCTACAATTCTCTTATCAAGGCTACAGATGTGTGCAAGTTGATGTGGTGGATCTTCTATTGCATTGAGATAATGTTCTTAGTGTGAAATTCTTCTTTCTATCTTTCTTTATTTGTAGGTAGTGAGCCTCCCATTTGGACAATGAGTCCTATCTTGGGTATTGAGCCCTCTAGTAGTGAGCCTCTTTGTAAACTATTTTGCAATTACTCTTATATTGTAGTTAATCCTCACCATGGTTTTTCCCTTATTGAGTTTTCCACATAAATCTGGTGTTTCTTATGTTTTCTTTCTATTATCTACACTTCATGCTCATACTTAATAATAGATTAAAGTGGATGTGGAATTGTTTAAGATCTATGATGAATGTGATTAGATACAACTGATCTAACCTCCCTCTCAATTTTCTTGTTCATTTCAACATATTAGACCTATAAAAGTGTTCTTGGAAAACATACAATACAAACAACATATTTTAAGCAAAAATAAGCTCTTAAGAGGTTCACACTTCTTTCTAGACAAGGATTTAACTAGTAGACAACAAGAGGAGAGAAAGGAGAAGTGGAAAAATTATGAGCAACAAGAGATTAAGGAAAGTGGGCATGATTGTTCATGTGGAAGTTATTATCACCAATTGTGGGTCTCACGGTAAGGTAGGGAAGCAAGCTACTAGCAAAGAATCTATAGTAGGAAGGAAACCAACAAAGTAAAATTAGGAAATTAATAGGGGAGACTCAGTTTTGAGTTTGGTGTGCCAAAATTAATAGCAGCCAAGGCCTACCTAGGGTTACTTAAATTTAGTTTTTCTAAATTGTACAAGTTACCCTTGGAGGAGGGACTTGTGTTAGGGCTTATTGTAGAAGGTAGAGACATAATTTTTCCCACACAAACACATGACCACGATGGCTAAAAGACTATATGTTTGAAGGGTACACAAAGTTGGGGGCTTGGAACAAGGAAAATGGGAATGGAAAAGGGTAATAGTGGTATTTTGGTCCTATTCAAAGAAAAAGAAGGAAGTATCATTCATCTAGAAAGAGAAGACACAAATAAATAGTATATTTGGCTCAAAATTTTACAAAGTAAAAATCACATAAGAATTACAACATATTATTTTGATCCACATACTTTAAAATATTACAAAAATAATGGGCTAGACAACAAGGAATCGTTTGTAACCTTAAAAATATATTGTAGTGTTTTAAATCAACAAGGAGAAGTTCTACTGGTGAGAGATTGCAATAACTAGATTACAGCCGAACATGCTTGTATTCTTTTCTACAAAGAGGATCATGATCCTATTTGGCTTACATAAGAGAAAAATCACCAGTGGTCAAGTTGTTCTAAAGAAAAAAAGGCTATTTAATCATTTTGGAGAAGAATTTGTTACTTTTTGTGGCACCTTTGCTGTCATAATAGTGGTTTACAATTCCTGAGAGGAATGAATTTTAGCTGAAATCACATATTTTTAGAAAATATAATGATTTAAGCCTTTAAAAGTTCCATTTTAAGGATTCCAATTGAAGAGGGTTTGATCAAATCAGCTTAGATCAAAACCCCTTGGATAGAACCTCGCTAGTTTTAAACCATACCTATAAATGCGTCTCCTTTACACCTATCAAAATGCTGATAAAAAATAACTTTTGATTTAGCTTTTGGGGGATCAAATGAATTTATTTAAAATTTATTTCAAATGATTATGGTATTCCTCGAACAAGCTATCGAATGAATATAATTTTAATATGTTTTGGTTTTGTTATGTATTTGTTTTTAAGTTTTATTAAACATAGGTTTTTCATCGAAAATGAATTTATTTGTTCTTCATATGTGGAAAAATAGAAGATTGTCAAAAAAAAATTTGAAAAATATGAGTGCACCAGATATTGAAGTCCTTGATCCAACAAAAAAATTAAATTAAATTTTGACATATACAAAAAGTTAAAGCGTTATCTGTTGCATTGTGTCGAATTGTAATTCGTTTGACTTTGAAACTTGATTAAGGAAAAAATATTCAATAAAAAACTATCTAACCAAGTGGAAGCACTAGATATTAGAGTTAAAAATCTAAATTTGAAAGAATTAGAATTTTATCCTTCATGGAAAAAAAGTTATCGTTATACGGTGTGCGTCACTTTTTAAAATGTTGTTTTCAAAAAATCAATTTTCATGGGAGATGGAAAAAGAAGTGAAATTTGATTCCAAAAATTTAAAAAAAAATATTTTTAGAATCTACAGACAAAATTTGATGAGACTCTAGTTCGCACCATCTTCAAATTCCTCACAGTTTAGCCGCTACAGGTGCCTGAATGTGAAGATTTAGTTAAAAATAATAATTTCAGTGTCCAGTTTGGCCAAAAATTGTAAACCACTATTATGGGAGTTATCTGGAAGAATTTTGGAAATTTTACATCAATACCTAAAATTGGGCAAGGGTCATTGACTACATGTGATATTCTAACAAAGCCTGATTGAAAGGATAGAGGAAGGTATTATTGGTGAGTATATTTTGCATTTAAAATCATTTAAACAATAGCCCAATTTACTTAAGGCTATCTTGACATGAAAAGAGGCAGTTTGAAAGGAAAACACAATATCTTTGGAAACATCCTCCTAAGGGAATAATTCTTTTGACGCAAGAAAATTGTATGTTCTTCAAGGAAACACTAGAGAGGTTATTTAATAAGGAGAAAACTCATCTTCATGAACTCAATGGTTATGAATTAACAAATATAATTCAAGGAGTAGTTGGGAAATGTATGCAAAAGAGGAAAAAAAACAAGAAATCAGAAACATATTGCTTTCTAGTTAATGTTTGCTTCAATGAGGATTGTAAAATTACAAAAAATTTGAAAGAAAGGTAGGCAATCAAAAGATAAATACTAAGTTGTAAAAGAAGATATTGAGAAAGAAAAAAGATGATTATTTTAGCACAAGACGGGAAGAGCTAATCTACCTAAGAAAAAATAACCCAAAGCTCTTTTGGAAGGAGCTTCAATCAAGAAATAAACAAACTTAAACTAACATTATACCTAGTTAGGGGTAAGTGCACAAAGTTGAGTCCACGAAACGTGGAATTTTTTTCCTTAGCCAAAAAAAGGAAATCAACATTGCAAAAACGAGATCCCAATTTTCAAAAATTTGAATCCTGTTTAGCTTTAGGATCCCGAGCCTAAATGTCAAATGGGATCCCACTTTTTAAAAGTCGAGATCCCATTTGTTAAAGGGTCCCAAACCGATGGAAATGGAATGGGATCCCGATTAGTACAAAATGAGATCCCGTTTTGTAATAATCGGGATCTCATTTTGTAATGGTATTTATTTTTTAAAAATGAGCAAAACTTCATTTTCACTACACATGGGATCCTGATTTGGTGGATGACGATGACTACAAAAATAGCCTCCAAGTACACCTCCACCCCCTCATTTTAGCATTTTTATGTTTTTTATTGAAATTGTTAATAGAAGAATAAATATTAGCATGTTTATTTTTAATTTATTTGACATTTTAAGCATTTTATTTCGCATAATAGTAGAAATGAGGAATGGTAGAAATAGATGAAAAAATGCAATGAAACCTAAATAGAAAGGAAAAAATGAACCTTGAATTGTATTTTAGAAACAAAATTTAGCTTTTGAAACCTAAATTATTTAATCAAACCAAAAATAATTGCATTTAAAACCCTAATTGAAAGGAAACAAAACAATTCATTTCAAAACCCTAAAATTGAAATGAAAAAAAAATTGCATTTGGAAACCCTAATCAAGCTTTTTGAAACCCTGAATTCAAATCAAACAAAAAAAATAGATTTGAAAACCCTAGTTTGAAATGAAACAAAAAAATTGCATTAAAAACCCTCATTTCTTAGATTGAAACCATAAAATTGAATTGAAACAATTTTTTTTTCTTAAACCCTAAATTGAAATTGAACAAATCATTTTGATTTTGAAAACCCTAATTTTGAGCTCAAGAAAATTCATTTGCATTGCTTAAATGTTTTAAATTTCATTTGCATTGTATGGAGAAAACAATATGTTAAACTTTACTTTCAATGTTAAATTATAATTAGATTAGAAAACAATATGTTGAAGAATAGTTACAATTCATAAATTTTATCAATGTCTGTTTCCAAATTTAGTTAGAAAATTCCTAAATCCAAGTGTACAATCCATTTCCAATTGTCACTTAATTAGATAATATTCAACATTAATTTCTACTTTATGTTTTGATCTCTTAGTCATGCCTTGTTTCCATTTCTTGTTTGCATGTGTTTTTTGTTTTCTTTTGACAATCTTAACCATCATTCTAGTCAATTACTTGTTAATTGGACTTCTAGTTTAGTCTAAAATCTTAATTTTCACTAGTTACCTAGACACTAAAAGAATCTAAATATTCTTCTTTTCTTTCTTTTAGGTTTTTTCAATTCCAAACAATCCAAAATAAAATACTTGATTCAACATTAACTAATTTTATATTATACATTTTATATCATAAAATTCATTTAAGTGGGATATATTAATGAAAAAAATGTTAAATAAAATAATCTTATATTCAATTTAAAAGATATCCAGTTAAAATATGCATCAAACTCAATCTTAATAATACATAATTATGTGTTTCTATTTGGAAATAGTCAATCTATTCATAAAATAAAAAATATTCATAAACTAGGAACTAACTTGCAAGTCCATTATTCCAAGGGCCACCCAAACTTCACCCTAAGTTCCCTAAACCCTAAACCTTGAACTCTACCATCTAAACCCTTAACACTAAAGCATTCATTTGGTCCTAGGACCTTAAAATAAAATTTGGTTGCATTAGGAAACTCCACCAAATTGTATTCCCTTAACCCATGTCATTTTATCGTAGGACCTTACTACATAGATCCCCTTAAGCCATCCTATTACCCTAAACTCTAAACTCTAAACCCTAAACACTAAAGCCATAATTTTTTTTTAGGCCCTTAATGAAATTTGGTTGCGTTAGGCAACGTCACCAAATTTTATTCACTTAAGCCATGCCATTTTTTCATAGGAAACCACTAGACATAGATACCCTTAAGCCATCCTATTACCCTAAATCATAAATCAATATCTTAAGGGGTCCTAATATGACATTTCTTACAGACCGATCAAAGAAGTTTCCAAAATTTGGTGAAGTTTCCCAAGGCAACCAAATTTAACAATAATAAGATCACAAAAGATTATAATATGAATGAGATTTCATGATCTAGGTTAGTCATTTGAAACAAGAGCTATCTAAATCAACAGTTCCACAGAAAAATATTCTTCACTAACTTGCAAGTCCATTATATTCCTAAAGCCCTAGACCCTGAACTCTAAAATATAAACCCTAAACACTAAAGCATTCATTTTTTCCTTGGACCTTAAAATGAAGTTTGGTTTCCTTAGGAAACTCCACCAAATTTTATTCCATTAAGCCATGTAATTTTATTGTAGGAACTTACTACATAGATCCCCTTAAGCTCTCCTATTACCCTAAACCCTAAACCCTAAAGCCATCATTTTTCTTAGGCTCTTAATGAAATTTGGTTTCCTTTGGAAACCTCACCAAATTTTATTCATTTGATCCATGTCATTTTTTCCTAGGACCTCACTAGACATAGATCCCCTTAAGCCACCCTATCACCCTAAACCGTAAATTGATGTCTTAAGGGGTCCTTATATGACATTTCTTAAGGGGATCAAATAAGTTCTCAAAATTTGGTGAAGTTTCCCAAGGCAACCAAATTTAACAATAATAAGATTGTGCAAGATTACAATATGAATGAGATAAATCATTATCTATGTTGATCAATTTATGGTTTAGGGTGATAGGATGGCTTAAGGTGATTTATGTTTAGTAAGGTCCTAGGACAAACTGACATGACTCAAGTGAATAAAATTTGGTGCAGTTTCCTAGGACATTAATGAAATTTGGTTTCCTTGTGCATCTTCACCAAATTTTATTCACTTAAGCCATGTCATTTTGTACTAGTACCTTACTACATAGATCCCTTAAGCCATATTTTAGGATGTCTTAAGGTGTCCTAATATGACATTTCTTAAGTGGATCAAATAACTTCTCAAAATTTGGTGAATTATCCCAAGAAAACCAAATTTAACAATAACAAGATCATGCAAGATTATAATATGAATGATATTTCATGATCTAGGTTGATCAATTTATGGTTTAGGGTGATAGGATGGCTTAAGGGGATCTATGTCTAGTAAGTTCCTAGGACAAAATGACATGGCTCAAGTGAATAAAATTTGGTGAAGTTGCCTCAGACCTTAGTGAAATTTGGTTTCCTTGGGCATCTTCACCAAATGTTATTCACTTAAAAGCTATTTCATTTTGTACTAGGAACTTACTACATAAATCCCCTTAAGCCATTCTATTACCCTAAAACCTAAATCCTAAACTCTTAACTGTAAACCCTATAGCATTCATAAATTGTCCTATATTAATAGTTAATTGTTTTTTCATTCAAGTAACATGCCTTCGACATAAATGAGGCTTACATATTTTATCATTTGTATTCAATTAAGCCATTTATAATGAATGGTTTAAGGGTATTTCATAAACATGTATCTTACATTTTGAAATTACAAATCTAATGCAGGTTCACTCATATCTTAGAGATCACATGGATCGATTCAATAATATTCACAATCCACCTCCACGCCATCCATCTCCACCACCTTCACCTCCACCTCCACCCACTCCACCTCATAACCCCCCACCTCCACCACCTAAAATCGATGGTGCTCATTTGCAAGAATGAATCAATGCCAATGTTAGAACCATCCAAGATCAAATCAACATTATTCAAAATGAAGAATGTGTCACACCACCTATGAGGATGTTTGCATCTAGGATACAAACCATTGTTGATGTTGTTTAGGATATCGATGTGATCTTAGATGAGCATCGACAATGGCTAGAGGAGAGGAGAACTTCTGATTCTGAAAAGGAAAAGGAAAAGAAATCAAGAGAAGCAGTAGAGAGCCACAATAGTTTCTAAATTAAGACAACGATCTTATAGTTATGAATTTATGAATTTGGTTCGATGGATATTTTATGTGAATTCGGTAGCCCATTCCTACCAATAAATCTAGAATATCCATTAGGTTGTGTGTGCATCCCCAGATGAGTGCATAGTTTTGGAATAGATGGTATATGGTTTTTTTATAGTCCACCACATGCTAATTGGGAGGCCCCAATGTATTTTTTGAGGAAACTATATGTAGAGTTTGTTATGGGGAAAAAACCCAATTATTTTGATTTTAAATCATTTTAGGGTGTTGGTGGCGGCATGCCACAATAGAGGTTAGGGGAAAGGGTTGATCCCTAATACCTCATGCATGTGCAGCCCCTTATTGTTGCTCCTAGTCCTCCCATTCTTACACCTATGCATCATCTTGTGGTGGTCTCTGTTGTGCATGTTTTGCACACACGCCCCGTCGTAGGCAGGGACCCCCTTTTTTTTCGCTCCCGACAGGCTGCTTTGCTCCTGTCTTGTTTTGCGTGCCCCATTTCCAAGCCCAAATTGGTCATGTGGCTTCAAATGATCAAATTCCCCTACCCAAATTCACCTGCTTGGGGTATTCAAATTTGAAAAGAAATAAAGTCCCCCATCCCCTTTCTTCCTTTTGTCTTGCTTTGGCTGTTTCGAAAACATCCGTGGACCCCTGTTAGTCCGGTTTCCTCATTTTTTGCTTTGGGGACAACTTTTTGGTGGATTTGGGATGTGTTTGGGGTGTTTCAATGAACTGCCAAGGTTTTGTCAACATTCCGTTAAGTTTCGATGGTTTCAGAACTTTCCTTCCAGAATTCCTTTCCTCCTTGGCTGTTTGGAAACATCCGTGGACTGCCGTCGCTCCCGTTTCCTCATTTTTTGACTTTGGGGTCACCCTTTTTTGGATCTGGGATGTGTTTGAAATATGTAAATGAACTGCCAAGGTTTCGTTGACGTTCCGTTAAGTTTCGATGGTTTCGAAACTTTCCTTCCGGAATTCCCTTCCTCCTTGGCTGTTTGGAAACATCTGTGGACCCCCGTCGCTCCCGTTTCCTCATTTTTGGCTTTGGGGTCACCCTTTTTTGGATCTAGGATGTGTTTGAAGTATGTAAATGGACTGCCAAGGTTTCTTCAAAGTTTGGTTGAGTTTCGATGGTTTTAGAACTTTCCCTCTGGAATTCCCTTCCTCCTTAGCTGTTTGGAAACATCCGTCGACCCCTGTCGCTCTCGTTTCCTCATTTTTGACTTTGGGGTCACCCTTTTTTGGATCTAGGATGTGTTAGATGTGTTTAAATGAACTGCCAAGGTTTCATCAAAGTTTGGTTAAGTTTCGGTGGTTTCGGAGCCTTGTCCCCCTTTTGCCGTTTTGGAACATCCGATAGCTGCCTCCTTCCACCTCCGGAACCCGGCCCCTCTGTGGCCGTTTCCGGGGTTCGCCTCTCCATCGCCATTTTGGAACTTCCGGGTGCCTCCTTCCCGGCCTTTGGATCCCGATCTGCCTGGCCCGGGGTTCGCCTCTCCGTCGTCGTTTTGGAACATCTGAGCCTTCGGTTGGCCGTTCGGGTACTTCTCTTTAGCCATTTTGGAACATCAGGCGGCTGCCTCCTGGCCTCGAGCGGCCCCTCCATCTGTTTAGAGTGTCCCTCTTTGGCTGTTTGAACATCAGGGACTGCCTCCTTCGGTTGTTTTGAACATCTAAGACCCGCCTTCTTCCGGCTGTTTTGGCTTCGTCCATTGTCGCCTTAGCTTTCTTCCGCCGTCTTTCCGCCCTCTGGCGCTCGCCCTTGAGGCACGCATTAATGTTTATGGTCCAAATGAGCTCCAAATATGAATATCAAGATATTTTGATGATGCATGGATAGATCTAATAGGGAATTTGTAGGTTTGACTGACATTTTCCTTAACTCATGTATAAATGCACTTACGACACTTCGTGTTTGCAAGAGTCAAGAAGCCTTCCGTAGGTCTATCGAAGAGGCCCATTGAGGGAGTTGTCCTACCCTTTTCCAGATGATGATGATTTCTAAGGAGCTTTCTGCCCGGATCAGGGGCCACCAATCCATTGATGCCAATCGTCGATGGACTCATTTGATCAAAGGAAGAACACTACAAGCACATCAAGCAAAAGACAACTTTCAGGCAGTTTTAGCTACAGTGAAAAGGGAAATCAGCTAAATGACAAAATTGCTACAGTGACTGGCACTAGATGAAAAATAGGGAAAAGACAAGGAATGTATTTTTAATTGTTGAATATTGGGGGTAGGTGAAGCCCTAACTTGTAATGAATCTGAGCCACTCAATACAAATTGATCCTAGCCATTCATTTGGGCTTTGGAAAACTATAAATAGGGGCTTGCCCCTCATTTGTAAGGGTTGGAGAATTGATGTAAAGACATTTTGCAGCAATAGAAAGCAGCATTGCATGATTTATGGGTGTTCCTTTTGAGTTTGCTCTTTATGTATGCATGGTTCACCTTCCATGTTAGTTTTAGTGTTAGTTTCTTGAATGGGAGTGGTGATGGTGTTTGTTGTTTTAGTATTTGATGGATTTCCAGCTCATGCTTTTTGTGGTTCATTGATGATGAGTCACTTTGCAAAGCTAGTCTGAGCTCATTACTTCATTGCTGCAACTTAGTTCAATTACATGTGCATGATGTGCATGTGCACTTTGAAAATCTGCAGTCTTTAGAAGATTGCACTGGTTTTGTGCAACTGTAGGTTTCTCTTGGCCAAGCAAAACCCAGTTTAGGAAGCTTGTCTACTTTAGCAGCCACCATTGTTACTGTTCATTCGTAGCTTAGGATTAGAATAACTTTTTTAACCCTTCTCCTTTTGCTATTTTTTTTTAATCCTTGGTTAGAGTAGGATCCAAAGCATCACCATGAAGCTAAATCAGATGTATTTGATGAGTTTCAACTTGCTGTTTTGAGTGGACAACCACTGTTCATTCACTTTCAGCACTTTGAAACTGCATTTGCAAACCCAACTTCCATGCTTTGTAACTCATCCGTAAGACCACCTTGTGATTCCAGCAAATCACATCAAACAACTGAGATATTTCAAGCACTGTCAAGACCTGACATTAGAGACCTTGGGATAGTGTTCTGCAATCTGATTGTGGAAGATTGTCTTTCAAGAGAGGTAGTGCACCTACGCATTTCCTGTGTTGAAAAGTGCATAAAAAACACATCAACAGAACTGGCGCTAGAAGGAGGGCTTAACACATTGGGAATACAAAGCTGAAGATTGGAAGTGAGTCATTTTATGCCCTCCTCCTCCTAACGCTATCAACAAAACTAGCGCTAGAAGGAGGGCTTGACACATTGGGAATACAAAGCTGAAGATTGGAAGTGAGTCATTTTATGTCGTCCTCCTCCTAATGCCATCAATAGAACTAGCACTAGAAGGAGGGCTTGACATGTTGAGGCTACGAAGTTGAAAGTTGGAGGTTGAGAAAGGAACATTCAGAAAGAAATCTAAGATAGATCTCTTTAATTCAAAAATCAAAAAATTTTGAAGGCAAAAGAAGTTGAGTCGAAATGGAGCAGCATGCACAAATTGACATCACTCAGCTGCATGCAAATTTGCACAAGAGACTGAAGAAGCCATTGGAGAAATTCGCGTTGACGGATAGATGTCGGATCCATTGCACTTGCAGGCATAGTGAATTGGGGTGTCTAACATTCTTGGACAGAATTGAGGTGGTCTTGCAGGGAGAAATTCCCTTTTGGGAAATATATCAGCCTTTAGCCCTTGCAGACTCAAAGGAAGAATTGACAACCATGGCAGCCAAGGCATTCAAGGAGCTGATCCAGGAACATTTGAGTAGCAAAGATGGACCAAGATTGGAGGAAATATTGATGTCAAGTTGGTGCAGATTTCACAATCCACCCCACTCTGAATTCACTTGCTCATCATGTGACAACATCATTGCTCAAGCCAAGGGTTGTTCGAACATGTTGGAGCAACCAACTCCGAATGAAGAGAAGTTATCCCATGAGGCAAAACATCTGTCAGCATCTGGAGGACAACACATTGAAGATGAACCAAGAAACTTGATACAAGTTGATGTTGGAGCAGCAGACATCGAAGTTGAAAATCAGGAGGAGGAGACAGATTTCACTAGGACAGCAAGGTGCCTTGGTAAAAATCTGATTGAAATTAATTTAGAGGGCCTTCCCTCCACCAATCAAGGGCAGTCCTCCACTCTAGAAGAAGAGCAATTGGTAGGTGACGATGAACCAATGAAGTCTACAGCCGTGCATGCTAGGACAGGCAATGAAGATGCTGAAGATCAGGAAGAAGAGGAGGCTAAAAGCCTTCGGGTAGCAGAAGGAGATGGTAAAAGCATAAGAAAAATTAGATTGGAAGACCTCTCCATCTATAATGACAGTGATCAAGCATCTGAAAATGCAGATTTGGAGGAGTAGGAACAACCACTTGCCACAGCTGTCTACTATTCACCTTCCTTCCCAAATGATGATGAGGACCCAGTAGCAGAAAGATATGACCAACTCATCTCCAGATTAGCAAGGGATTGGTCAGAGCTGAAATACCAAGTCGATTTGGAGGTGCTACTATTGCCAAATTGGTGCAGGCTCCATGATTCATCGCACTTAGAGTTCACATGTGAACTGTGCTAAGAAGCCATTAAGAAAGTCAAAGAACAAGCAATGAAGCCAAGTGTCCGACCTCCTCTACTTACTGCCCATATCGAAGAAGAAGACCAAAAGCCCGAATCAACTAATGACTCAGTTGAAGGTAGTCCTCAAGAGGATGTTGGGGCAGCAATAGAAGAAGGACAACAATACAGTTTTGGACTTCCGAGCGATGAAGTAGATCAAGTGAGAATGCTATCAACCAGTCATCAAGAAGTTCTTCCTCTTGAAGAACAGTTATGTGCCATGGACGGTGGGCTTTTTGACGAGTCTTTGGAGGGAAATTATGTAGTAGACTTTGGTCCCCTTGATGAGGTTCCATCAATTGATGACTTCTTTCCATTAGGAGCTGCACTACGGAGGAATGCTCATGTCGAGGAAGAGCACATCCCAGAAGACAGTAGTGATGAATACATACTCCTTGAGCCCTTGAACAATGATGCACTAGAGTTTCTAGATTGGGAGAGGAGCTCCTTCTCCATTTACAATGATAGTGACCAGGAGGAAACAAGTGGGCGCCATGAGGAGATACATGAACAACAAAAGGAAGAAGATAAAGGTAGAGGTGTTTTGATGGCTGCCAACAAATATGGCGAGCTTGGTCAACCGTGGGCTACAACTGAGGGTCCTTTCGCCTCAATCCTTGCAGATTTTCCTTCACAACTAGAGAGCTGCAATGAGACAGATTCATGCATGTCATCATCCCATGACATTGAACATCATAAAAAGGAGGTTGATACTTGGGGAAGGAGACAAGACAACATGTTTCCCCTTGAGGACAACAACCAAGTGGATCCCAAGTTTGCAGATGATCAATGTGGAGAAGTATTTCTTTTTGAAGAATTGCCAACCGGGGTTGTAGGTCCCATTGGTGCATTGGAAGAGCTGTGTGCTGCCCTGTCCTCCCAACCTTATGCCAGCTTAATGTCTTAAGTGTTGCACCCTCCACCGTGCCTGCCCGAGGCTGCTAATGCAATGACCAAGGATGTTGTGTTTGCTCTCGACTGTCTAACGCTGCCACCTCTGTGTGATGACATCCAGGTTTTATCCTTCCTTGCCCCTATCATTTCTCATAATTACACTTATTATTTTGATTATGGGAATAAGGGAAAACAAACATGTTTATGGATTAACCATGGGTTTGGTGAGCCTCCTCAATTGCTGATTTTTCATGATGACGTGATTGAACTTGAGTGCTGCAACATTGAATTTCTTTCTTCAGAATATAAAGACAAGTTTGCATGGTTAAGAACAATAACGATTGCCTATTTGTTGGTGCATGCATTAAGAAATCCAATGAATGTTAATGTTGGTTTGTCGTGCCTGAACATAGTTCATTGTAAATATCTTTGTACATAGCCTATTTTGAGTAGTATAGGTTTCTTGTAAATACTCCGCTTTCCTGCTTTCCTTAGGTTAGTTGGTGTTTGTAGGTTGCTCGCTTTGTTGGTTGCTTGCTTCGTTTTCTTTTTGTTTTCTTTTTCTTTGTTGTTGCTTTGCTCGGGGTCCCTTTGCTTTTAGCTGGGCACATTTGTACGCACAACAACCATACTTATTGCCTGGGGTTGTTCTACGTATTTCTTTGTCAAACTCTAATCAAGTCTTCAGAGTGGATGGTGAAGGTCTTTTCTTAGTGTCAAGCGATCTAGGTGTTTAATTCGAAGAGGATAAGTTGTTGGTTTAGTCTAACTTTGACGTATTCTGAAATCTTATAGCTCTTACACATCTTAAGAATTCGACGGTCACTATAGGGCCTTTTGTGAAGTCTAGTTAAGTGAAAAATCTAAAATTCTGCTCCAGTGCCACTGTGATTCTCAGCCCTGAGCGTGAGCTTCAATGCTTGTGGGTTGAAATAAAAGAGCTAAAAAGAGAAAAGAAAGAAATAAAGAAAACATTGAAAATTAAAAGAAAGGAAAATTCAACTTTTCAGGGGTATCCGAACAACTCTACCGGGGCTATGGACGCCCAGCTGGCAGTAGAGCAATGCTCGGGAGAATCACAACGACGGCGTCGAGGCTATGGATGGACTAGCGAGGCAATGTCCCGGATGCTTTTGGAGTTAGAATAAACTACGTAGCTTAACTTGACAGAGCTTGGGTTCCTGTAGCAACTGAAGAATGGGAATTAATGCAATTGCACACACTTGGATTTTTAGCATACTGAAGGTTGGGTTGGCTAATGGTTTTGATCCTTTGGTTGGGTTCTGGTTTGTTTTCCCTAGCGTGAAGGTCGAAACAGAGAGATTTGGGTTCGTGATTCCAGTTTGTCATCAAAATGCTCGAGAGCATTTCCCAGTAGTCGCCATTTGTTGTGCATGTTTTGCACACACGCCCCACTGTAGGCAGGGACCCCCTTTTTTTTCGCTCCCAATAGGCTGCTTTGCTCCTGTCTTGTTTTGCGTGCCCCATATCCAAGCCCAAATTGGTCATGTGCCTTCAAATGATCAAATTCCCCTACCCAAATTCACTTGCTTGGGGTATTCAAATCTGCAGAGAAATAAAGTCCCCCATCCCCTTTCTACCTTTTGTCTTGCTTTGGCTGTTTCAGAAACATCTGTGGACCCCTGTCGGTCCGGTTTCCTCATTTTTTGCTTTGGGGACAACTTTTTGGTGGATTTGGGATGTGTTTGGGGTTTTTCAATGAACTGCCAAGGTTTCGTCAACGTTCCGTTAAATTTCGATGGTTTCAGAACTTTCCTTACGAAATTCCCTTCCTCCTTGGCTGTTTGGAAACATCCGTGGACCCCCGTCGCTCCCGTTTCCTCATTTTTGGCTTTGGGGTCACCCTTTTTTGGATCTAGGATGTGTTTGAAGTACATAAATGAAATGCTAAGGTTTCTTCAAAGTTTGGTTGAGTTTCGATGGTTTCGGAACTTTCCCTCCGGAATTCCCTTCCTCCTTGGCTATTTGGAAACATCCGTCGACCCCCGTCGCTCCCATTTCCTCATTTTTGACTTTGGGGTCACCATTTTTTGGATCTAGGATGTGTTAGATGTGTTTAAATGAACTGCCAAGGTTTCGTCAAAGTTTGGTTAAGTTTCGGTGGTTTTGGAGCCTTGTCCCCCTTTTGTCGTTTTGGAACATCTGACGGCTGCCTCCTTCCCGGTCTCCGAAGCCCGGCCCCTCCATGGTCGTTTCCGGGGTTCCGCCTCTCCATCGCCGTTTTGGAACTTCTGACGGCTGCCTCCTTCCCGGCCTCCGGAGCCTAGCCCCTCCGTGGCCGTTTCTGGGGTTCCGCCTCTCCGTTGCCGTTTTGGAACAACTGACGGCTGCCTCCTTCTCGGCCTTCGGAGCCCGGCCCCTCTGTGGCCGTTTCCTGGGTTCCACCTCTCCGTCACCATTTTGGAACATCCAACGGCTGCCTCCTTCCCGGTCTCCAGATCCCGGCCCCTCTGTGGCCGTTTCTAGGGTTCTGCCTCTCTGTCGCCATTTTGGAACATCCGACGGCTGCCTCCTTCCCGGCCTCCGGAGCTCGGCCCCTCCGTGGCCGTTTCTAGGAGTCCTTCCCTCTTTGGCTGTTTTGAACATCCGGGAGCCTGCCTCCTTCCCAGCTGTTTTGAACATCTGTGAGCCTGCCTTCTTCCCGGCTGTTTTGGCTTCCGTCCGTTGTCTACCTTCTGGCTTTCTTCCGTCGTCTTTCCGCCCTCTAGCGCTCAAACCCTTGAGGCACGCATTAATGTTTATGGTCCAAATGAGCTCCAAATATGAATATCAAGATCTTTTGATGATGCATGGATAGATCTAACAGGGAATTTGTAGGTTTGACTGACATTTTCCTTAACTCATGTATAAATGCACTTATGACACTTCGTGTTTGCAGGAGTCAAGAAGCCTTCCGTAGGTCTATCAAAGAGACCCGTTGAGGGAGTTGTCCTACCCTTTTCCAGATGATGATGATTTCTAAGGAGGTTTCTGCCTGGATCAGGGGCCACCAATCGATTGATTCCAATCGTCGATAGACTCATTTGATCAAAGGAAGAACACTACAAGCACATCAAGCAAAATACAACTTTCAGGCAGTTTTAGCTACAGTGAAAAGGGAAATCAGCTAAATGACAAAATTGCTATAGTAACTGGCACTAGATGACAAAACAGGGAAAATACAAGGAATGTATTTTTAATTGTTGAATATTGTGGGGTAGGTGAAGCCCTAACTTGTAATGAATCTAAGCCACTCAATACAAATTGATCCTAGCCATTCATTTGGGCTTTGGAAAACTATAAATAGGGGCTTACCCCTCATTTGTAAGGGCTGAAGAATTGATGTAAAGACATTTTGCAGCAATAGAAAGCAGCATTGCATGATTTATGGGTGTTCCTTTTGAGTTTTCTCTTTATGTATGCATGGTTCACCTTCCATGTTAGTTTTAGTGTTAGTTTCTTGAATGGGAGTGGTGATGGTGTTTGTCATTTTAGTATTTGATGGATTTCCAACTCATACTTTTTGTGGTTCATTGATGATGAGTCACTTTGCAAAGCTAGTCTGAGCTCATTACTTCATTGCTGCAACTTAGTTCAATTACATGTGCATGATGTGCATGCGCACTTTGAAAATCTACAGTCCTTAGAAGATTGCACTGGTTTTGTACAACTGTAGGTTTCTCTTGGCCAAGCAAAACCCAGTTTAGGAAGCCTGTCTACTTTAGCAGCCACCATTGTTACTGTTCATTCGTAGCTTAGGATTAGAATAGCTTTCTTAACCCTTCTCCTTTTGCTTTTTTTTTTCAATCCTTGGTTAGAGTAGGATCCAAAGCATCACCATGAAGCTAAATGAAATGTATTTGATGAGTTTCAACTTGCTGTTTTGAGTGGATAGCCAGTATTCATTCACTTTCAGCACTTTGAAACTGCATTTGCAAACCCAATTTCCATGCTTTGTAACTCATCCGTAAGAACGCCTTGTGATTCTAGCAAATCACATCAAACAACTGAGATATTCCAAGCACTATCAAGACCTGACATTAGAGACCTTGGGATAGTGTTCTGCAATCTGATTGTGGAAGATTGTCTTTCAAGAGAGGTAGTGCACCTACGCATTTCTTGTGTTGAAAAGTGCATAAAAAACACATCAGCAGTCTCCACATTAGGATCCCTTAGTACGCTTGCTAGAGACCTTGATCAACATGCTTCTATAATGGCAAGTAGGTAGCATAGAGATGAGGATTATGGAGGAGTGTATTATGGAGTTGGTCTAAGTAATACTCCAGGAGTGTCGAGGGACCCACATGTATGTACTAGTTGCCACCAGTTATGCTATGGACTCGATTATGCCACACCTAGTTCAAGTGGACATCGAGACTTTGGTGGTTCATCTTGTCACCTTAGTTCATTTGTAGAATTTCTTACATCAGACCATCAGCCTAAGGAAATTGACATAGGTATAAATATGCATCTACAAGTTGATTTTATAAGAATTTTATTGAATGTACATATCAAAGAAAAGTTTGCAATACATTTTAATAATCAAACTATTTCGTGTATATATGAAACTAAAGATGGGGCAATCATTTCCTTTGTGAGTACATACATCGACACCAGTGCTTGTCGGCAACCCTTTTGGGGTATTTTGATTTCAATTTTCTAAATTATTTATGAAATTATTTTTAACTTGAGTTTTAAATTTATAATTGAATCATGAACATATGTTTAAAATATTTATATGTTGGTTTAGGGGATTCAATCAGCTTCCACATCGATTCCACTTGAGGGGTTGTCGAGCACTCCTCCACTATCAGGCATTGTAGATCAAGGGTAGGTAGATTTATATTAGAAATTGTTTAACTTACATTAGTATAGTTACAATTATGAATTTTGAATTCACTATATATCAAATGTGCATGCACACTTGTAAATATTATAAGAATTAAAAATGTATACATGTATATCTAGGTTGATACAACAATGAGAATGGGCATTGGGAAAACCTTAGATGTTGTGGCTACTCATGCGGCCTCTGATTTTTAGGTTGTTTAAAAAAAAATCTACACAAAATATGTAAACTTGAATATATATATTTTAACCTAATTCAAGTATACATGCTTTAAATTTGATCTTGTAGGACTTTGTTAGTGTGACTTTCCACCCTGACCCAGTCATAGCTACACCTATAGGATGAAATGCAGAGCAGGCACCATATATCATGGTACTTTAATATTTTTATTACATTTAAAGTCAATTACAAATTATATATTCTGAATAGTTCTTTAATTTAAAATTTAAAATTTAATATATATATATATATATATAATATGAGCTAATACATGTTTTAAATTATTTTTCTTTTATAGCATGGGACACATCTTGTAGTTGAGCATGTACAAATAGGTCCTAGAGAAGAGGGTGCACAACTCAGAATACTGTACAATTAAAATATGATAAATTATAAATTAAATTGAATTGAATCATTTTTAATTGTAAACTTACATCAAATTTCAACTTTCTTTGTCTTGTTTATGTAGATTGATTCAAAGAATTTAGAGGTTGGTTCAGGTGCACCAAAGCATCGAGACCTAGATATGATGGTAATTTAATTTTATGATGAATTATAAATTAAAATTTCATTAAATCATTTTTCATCATCTTAGATCTGATTTCATCTTTCTCTTGTATAGAGTGTTTCAGGTCATCTACATAGTCTACATGGTGTGAAGAGGTTTCTTGATTATAGAGAATATGCATGGCCTAAACATGATTTTATGGGTTATATTTGATTATTTCATGGACTAGACATATTTGGCTTCTCATCTACTTTGTTGGACTTTATATTTCATGGGTCAAGTACTTTGTTGAACTTTAGTTCATGGGTAGTACTTTGGTGGATTTTATTTCATGCGCTTAATATATTGGTTTCATGCACTTAATATGTTGTAAATTATGTACTTTATTATTGTTTGAAATTTTGATTTACACATGTACATTTATGCATTTATGTTCATAGTCAATACATTAATATAGGACATTAATGTGAAATTAAATATAAATATGAAATTAAAGTTGAAATTAATAGGTCATTTTAATATTTGTACTTTACAAATTTAGTGATCAATAATTAGTCAATGAACTTATTCAATTCACATCAATCAATAATTAGTCAATAAATCATAATTCTATAAACAATAACATCCGACACTAATTTATAAGCTATCAAAACAAATGATAGCATCCAATACTAATTTATAAGCTATCAAAAAAAATAATAGCATCTAACAGTAATTTATAAGCTACCAAAACAAATAGTAGCATCCAATACTAATTTATAAGTTGTCAAAACAAATAATAGCATCTACTACTAATTTATAAGATGTGAAAAAAAAATAGCATCCAACACTAATTTATAGGTTGTCTTAAGGGGTCCTAATACAACGTCTTAAGGGGATCAAAGAAGATTATAATTAAGTATAAATATTAAGTGATATAAACAAGTATTATAAGTTTTAGGGTGAGTCATCATAACAAATGATATAATTAATTATAATATTTAGGATATGTGTTAGTACGACACATCTTAAGGGGATGTCTTAAGGGGTCCTAATATGATGTCTTAAGGGGATCAAAGAAGAGTATAATTAAGTATAAATATTAAGTGATATAAACAAGTATTATAAGTTTTAGTGTGAGTCATCATAACAAATGATATAATTAAGTATAATATTTAGGATGTGTTAATACGACACGTCTTAAGGGGAAGTCTTAAGGGGGTCAAAGAAGAGTATAATTAAGTATAAATATTAAGTGATATAAACATGTATTATAAGTGTTAGGGTGATTCATCATACCAAATGATATAATTAACTATAATATTTAGAATATGTGTTAATACAAAACATCTTAAGGGGATGTCTTAAGGGGTCTTAATACAACATCTTAAGGATATAATTGATTTAACAATAATTTATGGATGATATTTAGTGATTATACAATCAAATATAAAGTTTCAAAGTAGGAAAACATGGACATTTAAGAAACAAAATATATAGAATATTGATTTTGATACATAAAAGTTCATAAAGTACATAATTATGTATGTACATGTATTTGTAATTTGTACAAAATGTTTAATTGTGTAGGTATGTATGTACATATATGTCATCTCAAAATAATGTTTAGAATATTTGGATATGCCATCTAAAGAACATCTCAAACTTGTGCCCGTAATGTAGTAGGTCTTCACGCCACCTGATATAAAAAAGGTACAAGCAATATCAATGAAATCATCAAAACATACATATTTTAATTTATATAAAACTATTTATATGTACACAACTCAAACACCTACATTTAAAAGTATTCCACACATGTGTGTAGGTTGAATCCAGGTATCCTCTCCTTTTTGTTTCAAAGTATGATCTATCAATGCAATGATGGCTTAAGGATACAAAAATGGATAATAAATCAATTTGAACTATTAATGTACAAGCAATATAAATATATAATCAAAAAATGTATTTGAATATAATTTAACTAATAATTACCTATTTTTACCAAGTATTCCATGTTGTCTTAGTTCAATCTACATGGACTAGATCCTTTTTGTGATTATGGCTTAAGGATATATAAAAGGAAAATTTAAATCAATTTAAACTAATAACACAGTTGACCAATATCGAAACATGTATTTAATCTATTTAAAAGGACAATATAAAACTAAAACTATATTTACCTATATTTACTTATTACATTGTACCATCTCCATCCTCTCTTTTTTGCAATGCATCTATGATTGTCTCATGCTCTTCCATAGTAATTTTGCATAGCACTTTATTTGTAGGTCTTCCATGATACCGATCTAGTTTTATATTTGTTGCCACCACCAAATGTGAATAGTGTATAATATTTTTATGCGTTTCACAATCTTAGACCATTCGTCCTTGTTAGGTATTATCGTGGCCAAGTGCCAACAACCACCACTGATTCTATTGGAAAACATGAAAACCATCATCAAATAAGTTATCAAAATTTTCTTAAGGGGATCAAAAAATTGTTATCAAAATTTGCTTAAGAGGATGTCTTAAGGGGATCACCGTACCTGTTGGATAATGATAGCCATCATCATATTATTGAGCTGCTATTAGCTTATGTTTAGTCTCCACACAATGAGCAAACCAATATTTTTTTTTCTCTTCATTCCCCTCAGGTGCAACAACAACATACACATGCCCTAGAAACAAAATTTGATTTAATAACTTGTGCATATCCATATAAACAATTTAGTATTACAAAATAACTTAATAAAGTGAAATAAAATGAAATAAATTGAATTAAATTACCTTATTATACAAGCTCTAAAACATGGTCATAGTTTGGGTATGTGTAGGATCATGATGGGCCAAAAAGTGGCGATATATTCAGTATTTGTAAGGTATGTGGCTGACGACTTTTTTTTACCCAAAATTGATGAAAAGAAAAGGGTGTGTAAAGGAGATTATGAGTTTTCCACCAATATAAATTATGCTTTACTTTGAATTTAATAAATAATTATTATTCATCTTCTATTTGAATTACAACTAAAGTCCTGATTAATAGGTTGATTGAAAAACATCTATTTCTTTCAAAAGGTATCACATTTTTTGAATCCAAAATATGTGTCACATTCTATGCTTCACATACTATAGGATTTAAAAAAAATGAATTTCATGAATTTTTGACCAAGTTAAGGTGGCTAGACATACGAGTTTTTATATTTTTAAAAATTTGTAATAAAAAATTCATAATTAATTATTTACTTGGAAAAAAATTATAAAAAAATATGCATCACATTGGGACATGAGTCCTCTAATTATATTTAAAATATTAAAAAAAAATATTATCATTTTATTGTGGTTGGAGTGGTTAGACAGACAACTACTTCTTATTTTTTCCCTGAAATTTAAGTACTATTGCATTGAAATTTTAAATTTTTACCAAATAGTTTTTTTTTAAAATAAACCTAGTAGTTTAGAAACTACATTCAATTTTCCAAATATTCTATTCTTACATATTTTTGAAAAATATAGATAACTTATTCAATTTTTTACATCAAGTTGCCTAACTCTAATTTTTTTGAATTTTTTGCCACTTAAGGGCCTAATTTTTCCATGATAATCATGCACATACCCGTCTTTAGATGCAAAGAATTGATCATGTGCTTATGTAGGTGTCAATGATCTTTCCTCCCACTGTTCAACCCATTCTGTATTTTCACATGCTTCCCAATCTCTTGAGATACAAAACTAACAAAAGAATGCAAGCTCCCTTTTCCAGATAGTCCATGTGCTTGTTGTTGAACTCCTAAATGAATGCCATTTAGTAGATCCAGTGATTGTCTCACAGTCAACTCTAGGTACAATGTTCTCTTCTTCAACCAACCAAAAGAATCAATGAATTATAGAGTACTCCCTTGAACCAAGTATAGATAATCTTGTATTACACTAATCCACAATCCCGCGTGCATTTTTAAATTTGACTGCATCTTTGAATTTTAATTATTCTCTAGCAAGAATTCTTTTGACACATGTACCAGCTCCATCATGTTCTCCTTTACCATGCCCAACTTTAAAAAAAACCATATATGTTGGACATTAAGTTCCTTGTGAACCCTATTTAACCGAATGCTCAAGCATTCTTGAACTGCCCCGTACAATTATCTGACTATATGAGGTGCTCTTTCATTTGGATTCGTCTTTCTCTTAACATTCTATAAAATATATTGAAACAGTATTGAACAAACTCTGAAGAGTGTAACTGGTTGTCAATCAAATAAAAATGATACTCCCTCAAAACTTTTCTATCATCCTTAGTGCTATCATCTACATGTCTATAAAAAATATAGATAAACATAGCTACTTGCACTGAATTATAATACTATGATTGAATTTCGTCTTGCGGAGCTAGAGTATAATTTTCTATAAAATCAACCACTAAAAGTATAGTACCAATTAGAAATGTGTTTCTACATGCGTGAAATTGGCCATCAAGGCATCAATTATGTTGAGAGTGCATGACATATTTGGGTATGTGTAGGATCATGATGGGCTAAAAAGTGGCGATATGATGGGTATGTGTAGGGTATGTGGTTGATGACATTTTTTTTACCCAAAATTCATGAAACGAAAAAGGTTTTTAAAGGATATTCTCAACTTTCCACCAATATAAATTATTCTTTACTTTGAATTCAATAAATAATTATTATTCATTTTCTATTTGAATTATGATTAAAGTCCTTATTGAAAAACATCTATAGCTTTGAATAGTATCACATTTTTGAGATTCAAAATATGCATCATTATATGCTTTGCATACTATAGATTAGAAAAATAAATTGAATTTCATGAAGTTTTGACCAAGTTAAGGTGGTGGACATATGAGTTTTATATATTTTTTAAAAGTTGTAATAAAAATTCATAATTAATTATTTACTTAGAAAAAAATTACAAAATAATATGCATCACATCAGGACAGGAGTCCTCTAATTATAACTAAAATTAAAAAAATATATATTATCATTTTATTTTGGTTAGGGTGGTCAAATAGACATCTACTTCTTAATTTTTTCTGAAAATTTAAGTACTACTACATTGAAATTTCAAGTTTTCCCAAATAGATTAAATTAAAAAAAAAAAAACCTAGTAGTTTAGAAACTACATTCAATTTGCTACAAATTCTATTGTGACACATTTTTAAAATAATATAGATAACTTATTCAAATTTTTATGTCAATTTTCCTAACTCATATTTTTCTAAATTTTGCATATCAGGGTTTACATTTTTCAAAAGACCTTTGAATTATTTTAATATTACCAGGTAAAACTAAATCATCACAAAATTTTCTATAAAATTCAGTTTGTGTTGTATCTAATAGGTGTTTTGGGTGAGGAGAACAAACTTTGGACCCCACCCTTAATTTTAAAACATCTTTAGCATTAGATGAAACCCTAGTATTATCATGCCATTATTTTTCGATCAAGGATTTAATTTCAACATTCAATTTCATATCAAACCTTAGGAGTCAACCACTGAAACACCAACATTGGTGGATAGGATCATTTTCTATACTTTCTCTTCTTTTTGCCGCTCTTAGCAATGTTTTAGGATGGATTTTTAAAACTTCACTAATATTGCTTACCATTCTTTTATTCAAAGTTGCTTTATTAACTATAGCAGTTGTTATAGCTCTTCTTGCTCTATTTTTTATCTTTAAATCAACTATTTTTCCCAATATATTGAATGACACTAGCAACAATAGACATAACATGCTTTAATGATTGATTTTTTTTTTTTGGTTTAACAAAAAAGCCTAACCTTTTCATTATTTTTCTCATTTTTGCATTCTCATCAATTTCATCATTAGTTGACATTGAAATGCAATTTTTTATGATAAAATATTTTTTTTCTATATTCTAATTGCATGTGTTCTTATTTCCCTCCAAAAAATTTGACCAAGAAGATTATTGAAAACACCACTTTCAATTTTTTTAAAAAGTATTTTCATTAAATTCAACATCACATTCTAGATTTTTATCTTCATCTTCATTTTCATTTTCATTTTCAACTTCAAAATAATTTACATTTTTATCTTCATTTTCATCAACAAAATAATTTTCATTTTAATTTTCATCAACAAAATAATTTTTTTTTTCATTTTCATTTACAACCAAAGATTTTTCTTTTTCATTTTCAAAAAATTATTTTAAATTTTTATCTCTCTAAATATTATCAATGTCAACACCATTAAGTCCAACATCTTGTAAAAATTCTACATATGAATTTACCATTTCACTAACATGTGGATTTGAAGACATACCTGGATTTGTGCATATTGAAAAATTCTCCATAACATTGAAAGAGGGATTTGAAGACATAGTAGGACTTGCTTGTATAATCATATTCTTCTCCAAATTGACTTCTTGCAAATTAGCTCCGTCTATAGCCATGGTCTCCTCAATGTTTTCATCTTCAATAGTTGTGGAATTGGATGCTCCACCATCATTCATTGATTTAATTCTCATTCTTCTTTTTTTGTCTTTGTTTCTCCTTCTCTTTATTTGCTTCAATTTCTTCATGAGTCAATATCTTCCTCCTTTTATTATGAGCTTTTGAACCCATAATTATAAAATTATCAAGCAAAAATGAATGTCAATAGTGAAATTATTCAAAAAATTCAATCCAAATTGGAAATTGAAGACCTATAAGGACAAAATTCTTCCTCTTATGTTCCTCAAAACAAGTAGAAAACTAGCACAGTTCCACTTTAAAAACTGTTTTCTTCATGCCTCCTTTGAAAAATTAAATCCATATTGCAAGTTGAAGACCTCTTGTTCCTCCAAACGAGTACAAAACTAACACAATTCCACTTCCAAAATGATTTGCATGATGTCTCCTTTGAAAAAGTCAATAAAAAATGCAAGTTCACCACCTGTTAAGACAATTGATGAAAAATCATCGAATATGTTGTACTCAGCCATACATGTGAAGTTGCAGACTTCACAGTAAACTTTGCCAATAAATTTTTAAAAAAGGGTTAAGAAAAAAGAGATCTTGTTTATTCAAAATAGGATCCCATTCCCCAATATCAAATATAGGGACCGTTGACAAAGGAATGAGATCTCGTTTATAAAGTGGGATCCTGTTTCCTTATCAATGGTAACCACGATTAATAATAAGAAATGGATTCTGTTTCAAAAAAAAAAAAATGGATTTGCTTTGTGGTCAGGTTTCTAGGTTGTATTTTGGTTCAGAAAAAGCATTGGGAATCTAAACCTAGGCCTTCAACCTAGTTTGACCTACAAGTTGAAGGTCCTAACAATGTCAGAGAAAAATATTGAGTTTGGACATATGGCTAACATTTTCTTTTGCAGAATTTTTTGATGAAATTAAAACCCATTTTAGATGAGACAGTGTAGATTCAAAATATGTATTTTTTCTTACAATTGGATTATTTTTTCCATTTTTCAATTAATTTTTGATGAAACTGCTCCATAAAATTTAAATATTAGCCAGTTTTTAACTATTTTAATAACTTTTGATTAACATAACATTTTGACAATTGGATTGCATGAGAACGTACTTCAGACAATTCTTTTCAATTTTAAAAAAAATAAAAAATGATAAGTTTAAGTCATCTTATGCATGTCGTACATGACGATTATTCAAAATGACAAATATGGCTAGTAAAAATTTAACAAAAAAAATATTCAATAAAAAATTACAAAAAAATATCGAAAACATGCTTCAATGAGTCACAAATATTTTCCCAAAAGGATTTAGAAAACTACAATAATTGACCTTTCAAAATATGGATGTCATACATGTACATGGTATGGTAAAAAAAGTTACTTTTAAATAGTGGTTTTCAAATACGTCCATTGAAACTCAATTTGTATCATCTGGGTATTGAAATAAATTACATATTTAGAAACTAGACTCTAAGTACTACATTTTATGATTGGTGACTTTTTTGAAGATTCCATCTCTAGGTGCTTTAAATTTTAAGGTCAAATGTGTCAAATTCTAAAAACTAGGGAAAACACTTCCACTTTTTGGCCAAAAAGTGGACTCGATTTCTTGGCAGCACCCTTAGTGGTTTGAATATGTGATGTAGATCAAAATAAAGAGCTCCATAATTGAAATGTTGGTCTTCATAGGCACTAAATAAATCCTTCAAATTTTGAAAGAAGTTGAGCACTTACAAGCAATGGAATGAACCCACAATGATATTTATTTAACTCTTAAATTTTTAAAAATGTGCATAGAAACTTGTGACATACCACTTTTGAAAAATAATTTGGAACATGCAAATGGGTATGTGTAGGAACATGATGGGTCAAAAAGTGGCGATATGATGGGTATGTGTAGGGTATGTGGCTAATGACCTTTTTTTTAACCAAAATTGATGAAGCAAAAAGGGTTTTTAAAGGAGATTCTCAGCTTTCAACCAATATAAATTATGTTTTACTTTGAATTTAATAAATAATTATTATTCATTTTCTATTTGAATTATGACTAAAGTCTTTATTGATAGGCTAATTGAAAACATCTATAGCTTTCAAATGGTATCACATTTTTTGAATCAAAACATGTGTCACATTCTATGCTTCGCACACTATACTACGATTAAGAAAAAAAAATCATGAAGTTTTGACCAAGTTAAGGTGGTAAGACATACATGTTTTTGTAAATTTTTTAGAACATAATAAAAATTAATATTTAATTATTTACTTTTAAAAAAATACAAAAATATATTATCCTTGACACATAGTCCTCTACTTATATCTAAAATCCTATAAAAAATATTATCATTTATTGTGAACCCCAAGGGTGGTCCAACAAACACCTAACTATTTTTCACTGAGGTATGTACCACTTGCATTGAATTTTCAAATTTTGCAAATAGATTTGTTTTTAAATAAACCTAGTAGTTTAGAATTTAAGTTCAATTTTCTATAGATTTTATTGTTACATATTTTTAAAATAAGATAGATAACTTATTTAAATTTTTACATCAAGTTTCCTAACTCTGATTTTTTTGAATTTTTCTCCACTTAAGGGCCTGCTTTTTCCATGATGATCTTGCACATACCCAAATAAAAGTATTTTCTTCTAAAAACTTGTACAAAGAAATATTCCATAATGATTTTTCTACTGGAAGGGTATGTGCGCCAAGTTGTGACACAAAAATGGCTCTTAAGATGCCGCTTTTTTTCTAAAATCAATAAAGTCTAATATTCACGAGAAAATGAAGATAGTTATGCTCAAAATTTGAAGACATGACAAGAAAAAGAGTCATAGTGCTCTGAATCTACTTTCTAAGCTACTATTTTTTTTAAATAATGAATTTAAGGGTTTGAAAAAGGGGGGCCACAAAAGTGGTCTTTTTTTTAATAAAAAAACATAGCATAGTGTCTATTGTGGCCTCCCTAGAAAGTTCTTTTTTTAGAATTTCAAAAATCGCTATAGTGAAATATTAGCTGACACCATGTAATTTATGGCAAATTTTTTGGCTTTTTTTAAATGAATATAGAATATTTTACTAATTTTCGAAGTAGACACATCCAGAAAAGCTAAAATTTGAGCGTGGCCCCCACCCCTAATTTTTTTGAACAGTAATGAAAAATCATTTTTTCATTACATGTACAGTGGGGTCTAGTTTATAAAAATGTAATTTGTTTCAAAATTTGATGAATGAGTAAAAATCTACAACAAAACTAGCACATGTTGGTTTCTAAAAAAAAACAAAGCCACTAGCAAAATAAGTTATAGATGAAAAACTTAACATAATCAACACATTAAAAAAATTATATGGTAAATATAGGTAAGAGAGAGCCTAACATCATCATGATTTTTTATAAACTTGCATTGAAAGATGTGCAAACCTCTCAAATAGCACAACCAAAAAATGTGTGAACTATTTTTATTATTTCACAAAATCACATCCTTGGTATGAAATGGTTTCCCAACCCTGTGGGTTGGTATTTCTCAAAGTAATCAATTTGGCGAGCACTAAATTTGGTAGTTTCCAAATAAAATGCAACATTTACTGAGCACCAAATTTGGTTCTTGCCAAATTTAATGCTCCCCAAATTGATTGCATTGGTAAATGAAAAATCCAACTTTTCTTTGTCTTTGTCTCTCTCTCCCCCACTTTGATAAGGCTTAGAGTTTATGGAACTTTATAATCGATGATGGATATAGTCAAGGTTTTACCTTTCACTCTTTATCTACCCACTTCCCTTTTAACCAATACTTACCCTATTCTATCTCAATCCTCTCTAAGTATCTCCCACCCTCTCTAAATTTCCTTCCCTCCTTAACCCCATCTCCATCCTTGCCTCCCTATCTCTCTCTTCTTCTCTCTCCCTTTTTTATTGTTTGTCATCCATCTCTCTCCTTTCTCTCGATAGCTACCACTCCCTCCCATCGCCCCTCTCTCCCCATCTCCAGGTATCTCCCTCGTTGTATCATTAACCACCTCTCTTCCCCCTCTATCTCTATCACCTATTTCTTCTCTCTCCCTCCCCTCTGAGTGATCCCATAATACTGGTTTATAATCTTTGGCCAAAATGGACATTGAACTATTTTTTTCTAACTATATCTTTACTTTCAGGCACCTATAGTGGCTAAACTGCGAGGAATTAGAAGATGATGCAAACTAATGATTTGTGAAACTTTTCCTATAAATTCTAAATATAATTTTTTCAAAAAATTTCAAATCAAATTGCACTTCTTCTTCCATCTCCTTCGAAAACTAGTTTTTATCAGTAAACACCATTTTTAAGGAGTGATGCTCACCGTATACAACATAACATTTTTTCTATGAAGGATAAAATTGTAATTTTTTTGAATTTAGATTTGTAACTATGATATCTAACCCTTTCATTTGATTTCATAGTGTTTATTGAATATTTTTTCCTTAATCAAGTTTCAAAGTCAAACCAATCACAATTCAGACATAGGAAGACTCTATACAACATAACTTTATTTGTATGTATTGAAATTCAATTTTCATATTTTTAATAGATCAAGGACATAAATACCTAGCCTAATCATATTTTTTAGAATTTTATTTTTATATTTTTATATTTTCCACATTTGCAAAACAAAGAGCTTCATTTTCAGTGAAAAACCTATGTTTAATCAAACTTAAAAAAATAATAATAAAATCAAAAACTATTAAAATTATATTTGATAGATAGCTCAGTTTGAGGAGTACCATCTTCCAATTGGGTCTATGAAGTCTCCTCCATTTTCATCCTCAACTCAAGCTTTGAAGTAAAAAATTTTGCTCATTTTTGGTGCTAGAGGGGGAGAAGGGGGAAAAACGGGGGTTCTAGTGAACTAAGGTTTTCCAAAACAAGAGGGTTCACTCAAACCGCCCTTCTATCAAACCCCCTTTTATGTAATTAAAAAATAAAACCCATTAAAGGGGGGCTCGCAATAAGTGTGGTTCTAGAAAACCCCCTAAAGTGTTTTCCATCCAAAAATGTATTTTTCCTTCCTCAATGGAATTGTAAACTAGTTTTGTGGGTTTACCCATATTTAGGTCATCACCTCTCTATCTCCTCCTCCCTATTTCTCTCACTTCATCAATGTGTACCTCTCCCTCCATCCCATTTTACTCCTTTACCAATACTTCCCTTTCTCTCCCTCTCTTCTCTCTCTCCCCTCTCTAAGTCTCTCCCACTATCTCTCCCTATCTCCCTCTCTACCTTGCCTTCCCTCCTTACCCCCATCTATATCATTTCCTTTCTAGATCTCTCTTCTTCTCTCTCCCTTTGTTATAATTTCTCACCCATCTCTCTCCTTTCTCTTGATCACTACCTCTCCCTCCCAGCCTCTCTCTCTCTCTCCATATCTGAGACTCTCCCTCTTTCCCTCTTTACCTCTCTACCTCTCCCTCCTTATCTCATCACCCACCTCTCTCCTCCCTCTATCTCTCTCACCCCTATCTCTCCCCCTATGTCTCTCAACCCTCTCTCCCTTGGTTGTAGGTCTCTCACCTCTATATCTCTTATGGCTCTCTAGTTATTTCCCTCCCTCTCCACCCATATCCATCCTCCTTACCCCTCTTTCCCTCTGTGTGAACTCTCATTTTCTTCTCTATATTCACTCACCTCTCTACCTCTCCACTCTCTAAGTATTTGAATCACTCATTTCCAACCTATCTATCCCTCCTTATCATTATCTTTCTCTTTTTTCTTCTCTCTCCTATTCTTTTTCCCCCTCATCTCTATGTCAAAACCTCTCTATATCTCCTTCCCTATTCCTCTCACTCCTTCCATGTACACCCCTCCCTTCATCCCTTATTACTCCTCTACCAATACTTCCCTTTCTCCCTCTCTTCTATTTCTCACCTCTCTCTCCCCATCACCTCTCTCTCTATCCCCTCTCTTGGTCTCTCAGTCAATCCTTCTTTTCCTCTCCATCCCTCCTTAGCCATCTCTAGGTCTCTCACTCCTTGTATCATTACCCACCTCTATATCTCTCACCCCTATTTCTCCCCTATGTCTCTCACTCCTCTATCCCTAGGCTATATGTATCTCATCTCTATATCTCTATAGGCTCTCTAGTTGTTTCCCTCCCAGTCGACCTCTCTCCCTCTTCCTTATCCCTCTTTCCCTCTTTGTGAACTTCTCTCTCCCTCCTAACCTCTCTAGCTCTCTCCCTCTAGGTTTCTTAGTCACTCATTTTCTTCCCATACATACCTCCTCATCCATCTCTAGTTCTCTCACTCCTTGTCTCATTACCCACCCATATTCCCCTCTATTTATTCCACCCCTATCTCTCCCCTATGTCTCTCACCCCTCTTTCCATATTTTTCAACTTCTCTCTCTCTCCCTCACCTCTCTACCTCTTCCCTCTATAGGTCTCTTACTCATTTTTCACTTCTCCATCCATCCCTAGCCACCACTTTCTCTTCATTCTTCTCTCTCCTCTTCAGTTTTTCTCCCCTCTCTACATCATCACTTCTCTAAATCCTCCTTCCCTATGCTTCTCACTCCCTCCATGCCTACCTCTCCATCAATCCCTTCTTACTCCTCTACTAATACTTCCCTTTCTTTCTCCCTCTCTTCTATCTCTCACCTCTCTCCCCCTCACCTCTCTACCTCACCCCTCTCTAGGTCTCTGATTCACTCCTTTTTCGCCTCTCCATCTCTCCATAGCCATCTCTTTCTCTTTTTTCTTCTCTATCTCTCCTCTTTAGTTTCCCCCCCCCCTCTCTACATTATCACCTATCTAACTAGACTTCTTCCCTATGCCTCTCACTCCTTCCATATCTACCTCTCCCCCCATCACTTCTTACTCCTCTACCAATACTTCCCTTTCTCTCTCCCCCTCACCTCTCTACCCCTCCCCTTTCTAGGTCTCTTCGTCACTCCTTGTTTTCTTCTGCATCCCTCCTTAGCCATCTATTTCTCTTCATTCTTATCTCTCTCCTCTCTAGTTTCCCTCCCCTCTCTATGTCATCACCTCTCTAACACCTACTTGCCTATACCTCTCACTCCCTCCATATCTACCTCTCCCTCCATCTATTCTTACTCCTCTAGCAATACTTCTCTTTCTCTATCCCTCTCTTCTATCTCTCACCTCTCTCTCCCCCTACCTCTCTACCTCTCTACCCTCTAGGTCTCTAAGTCATTCCTTTTCTACCTCTCCACCCCTCCTTAGCCATCTCTAGTTCTCTTACTCCTTGTCTCATTACTACTCATCTAGGCCTCTCCCAGTCTTCTCTCTTATTATCTTTATTATCAGTAAAGCTCATTTAAATTATCCCTCCATCCATTGCTACTCCTTTAGGTCTCTCCCACTCCTTTATCTTCCCTTTGTAGGTATCTGTGTAGGGTTGAGGCCTTCATACTTACAATTTCCTTATAGATCTAATTTGGTGCTCGCCAAATTGTAAGGACTCTATACAAAACATTTGGTGCTCATAAAATTTGGTGAGCACCAAATGGCATTTTCCAAAAATAGTAAAAAAAGCTAGTTTACCCATGATATAGGCCAACAATTCCCTACTTTTGTTTCGTTTTGTGCTTTGTCCAACAAGGAAATGCCTTTTCATGTAGTTCACTTCTTGTAGTACCATATTTTTCTTGCTCTATCACCTTTTCAACACCAATTTTTTTCTCAAACAAAATAGAATTAGAAAATTTGAAGTTTCCACATCAAATTTGATTAACATGGGTAATATTTTCATTTTTGTTGAATTGAAATGTTTATTAAGAGCTTTTTGTTTAATTTTGACAATATAGACTATTATTTTCATAATTTTAGTAATCATAATAGTTTTACATACAATTTAACATTGAATTAGATGGAAGTTACATAAACAGTCAATTTTTTAAGGATTTTGAAGAAAAAATAAAATACATGACATGGGTATGTGTAGGATCATCATGGAAAAAATAGGCCCTTAAGTGGTGATAAAATTCAGAAAAATCAAAGTTAGGCAACTTTACGTAAAAAATTGAATGAGTTATTTGTATTATTTCAAAAATATGTAACAATAGAATCTATAGAAAATTGAATGTAGTTTCTAAACTACTAGGTTTTTATTTTTTTAAATCTATTTGGTGAAAATTTCAAATTTCAATGCAGTAGTACTTAAATATCGGAAAAAATAAGAAGTAGGTGTCTGTCTGACCACCCTAACCACAGTAGAGGATTCATGTCTTGATGTGATGCATATTTTTTGTAATTTATTTCCAAGTAAATAATTAATTATGAATGGGTATGTGCAGGATCATCATGGAAAAAACAAGCGCTTAAGTGGTGAAAAATTTAGAAAAATTAGAGTTAGGCCCAACTTGACATAAAAAATTGAATAAGTTATCTATATTATTTAAAAAATATGTATGAATAAAGTCTGTAGGAAATTGAATGTAGTTTCTAAACTACTAGGTTTACTTATTTTTTTTTAAATGTATTTGGTGAAAATTTGAAATTTCAATGCAGTAGTACTTAAATTTCAGGGAAAAATAAGAAGTATGTGTATATCTGACCACCCTAACCACAATAAAATGATAATATTTTTTTATAATATATTAGATATAAGTAGAGGACTCATGTCCCGATGTGATGCATATATTTTTGTAATTTTTTTCCAAGTAAATAATTAATTATGAGTTTTTATTACAACTTTTAAAAAATATAAAAACCTATATGTCTGACCACCTTAACTTGGTCAAAACTTCATGAAATTCATTTTTTTTAATCCTATATTATGTGAAGCATACAATGTGATGCATGTTTCAAATTCAAAAAATGTGTTACCATTTGAAAGCTATAGATGTTTTTCAATCAACCTATCAATTAGGACTTTAGTCATAATTCAAATAGAAAATGAATAATAATAATTTATTAAATTCAAAGTAAAGCATAATTTATATTGGTGGAAAGCTGAGAATATCCTTTAAGAACCCTTTTCATTTCACCAATTTTGGGTTAAAAAAAATTATCAACCACGTATCCTACACATACCCATCATATCACCACATTTTTGGCCCATCATGATCCTGCACATACTCAAATTTTTATTACAACTGTTAAAAAATATAAAAACTCATATGTCTGATCACTTTAACTTGGTCAAAACTTCTTGAAATTCAATTTTTTGTTTTTATCCTATAGTATGTGAAGCATAAAATATGATGCATGTTTCAGATTAAAAAATGTGATATTGTTTGAAAGCTATAGATGTTTTATGATCAACCTATCAATCAGGACTTTAGTCATAATTCAAATAGAAAATGAATAATAATTATTTATTAAATTGAAATTAAAGCATAATTTCTATTGGTGGAAATCTAAGAATCTCCTTTAAACACCCTTTTCGTTTCATCAATTTTGTGTAAAAAAAAATCGTCAGCCACATACCCTACACATAACCATCATATCACCACTTTTTGGCCCATCATGATCTTGCGCATACCGAAATAATTTAGATGAATCCTTCTAAAATTATATACATGGTTTTAACTTAACACAAACGTGATTATTTATTCTATTTTCATTTCTTAAAGTATTCTGTTTCCATCATGGTTACTGGAATTCACTCTTTTTAATTGTAGCTATATGGATTTTGTGTAAAGGGTCTAGTAATATACCATTATGTTTCTATGTGTTTTGTTTGAAGTTTATGATGGTGTATATTTGATTGATTTGTATGGGTTTTTTAAGGTTACAAAGAACTCCTAAGATATTCCTGTAGTGTCGAAAACTTTTGTCAGGGACATTTTCAAACTTGTTTGGGCCCTCCTTATGAAATTGAGCTCAATATTGCCTTGATTTAGTGTTGTAATGTGGTTGAAACATTTTCATTAGGTATTGGGCCCTTGTGAACTAATGGATTTAAATGGTACCTTGCTAAAGTGTTGTGAACTGTTGTGATGTCACTCTTTCACACTTTTCTAAGGTTTTATTACTTAATTGAATGCAATAAACCCCTTTTTACTTAAAATAAACATCAATCTTTCCTTATTTTAAGTGTTGTAAAGTGTTGTAACACACTTTAACATTTTTATAGGCTTGTCATTAATAATTGTGCTTTCTTATGCTTTAATTGGCCCTATTTTGCATCCTCAAGCCTCATTTATTACATCTTTTCAAGGATAATCCTAACACCAATCATTACCTAATCATAATTTAGGTGTTTCTGGCTTGTGTGGCATAAATTTAGTGATCTGGGACTCATTCGCCACCTTGGGTGAATGGGTCCCAGTTATTTTTTTGGGTCTCAAACATGCTTTTACACCTTTCTAATCATTTTTGTTTTTTGGTCCCATACATTATGCCAAATGGGACTCATTTTCCATCTTGGGTGAATGATTCCCGTGTGGCCCAAAATTAAAATTAATTCAAATTTTTGGCAAGATTTTATTCTCCTAGATCTGATGTCCGCTTGTAGTGTTGTAATTTTGCAAATTCTTGCATAATTGAGTATAAATACAAGTTTATTTCTCTCACTTTTATCCCCAAGCATTCAAGAGAGAACCTAGAAATCTAAAAGGAAATCAATTGTTCACAAGAGTATTTAAGAGCTTTCAAGTGTCTTCAAGAGTATATTTTAAAGCATTTTAGAGCATTCTTCAAGAATCAATCATCATGTCAAATATTTCAAGCAAGTGTTTCATGCAAGATCAACATCATTCAAGCAAGAATCAAAGTCCACATCGATTGCAGCCATTAGAATCATATTTGTAGCACCTTATTGCTAGGGTTTGGTGAGTTGCAACATTGTTATTTGATCATTAATCATTCTGCATTCTTATTTGATTTCAAGGATTGATTTCCAAAACAGGGATTGACCAAGGAAAACTCCTATCCACTAACCCCACAACATTTTTCCCTCTCCTTTGTGTGTGATTGGAAGGTCTAGGTTTTAGATTTCATAAGGAGAAAGATTGGAGAAAATTTACAAATCATTCAAAGTTGTTAAAGTTGTCATGAAGCCTTGCAGAACCTTGGAGAAGACCTACATGTTGCAATTCATAGATTTGGATCCAAAAACTAATTAGGAAGAATAGATCAAACATAGAAGAGTAGGATCAGCTTTCAAAGTTGTAGAAAAGACCAACTAGATTGATTCATGACTTCTAGTGAATTAGTCCTATTTTGAGTCAGTTTTCATGATTTTGCATATTCAGATACCCTTTTGGCAGAAACTTTTTCCTACACAAATTCCCAAAAACAAGACTGATTCAGCTAGCTTGGTGAATGAGTTCCAGTCAATAGTAAAAGTAGAATATCCAGTGATTCAGACCTCCAGTCAGCCATCTCTAGTTTCCCAAGTGTACACCTTCATATCTTAAATTTTATGTTTCATTTCATTCACTTTTCTAGGTCATTTCATAGTGCATTTCATTCAATTAGGGTAACACAGTGTTGCATCTTTCATTTCATTATCTTTTCCAAGTCTAAAATTGGTGGTGAACCATGCATTAGATCATATTCAACCCCTAGGAAAACCCTCTTGCAAGATTTCTCTCTTTTTCATTGAAATCTCAAGGTTTTGTTCTTGAGTGAAAGTTAGTGAAAATTGCCCTTTTAGGTCCTAAACCCGAGAAGGGAAGCAAACAATTTTCCACCTTTCAATGCTTTGTGTGCTTGTCCATTTATCATGGTTGACTCTTGTGCTTCATGATGACATGTGAAGGATTTGAGTCTTATGTGTTTTAGATGAGATTTGTGTAGCTAATTTACACATAACCATTGTGGAGTGTTTGGTTTTCTTGTGCATTAAGGTTGATGATGTTAACCAAGTTTCATTGATTATATAGGTATTTTTTCAAAGTTTTAATGGCATGCATGTCATTGAATTTTATGAGGAGTCTTAGTGTTCATATGTATTAGGGTTAAGTGAAATTGATCAAATTCCTATTAGACATAAAGCTACTATGTCATGCCCAATGTGTTTGTCCATGTCTCTTCCAAGATGAGTGACATTTAATATTATGTCTAAGTATTTTAATATAGTATGGCATATGATGTGCATCAAGGTATAATGGAATCCATTACATATTACAATTGTTTCAACTTTTATTTTAAGGTTACATTATTTTTATATATTCTATTTGAAAGCTAATTGTTCATGCATCATGGTTGAGTCACATTAATGATTTTACATGATGGTTGTATGAAATTTGTAACATGAAGGATATATCTAGTGACGTCATTTAGTTGCATGATGGGTTTTGTTTGCAATTGATAATGACATATACTATTGAGTTTTATGAGTTTTACTTGAAATTTATATCAAACCTATCTAACATTCTTGGTGCATAATTGTTTATGCATAATAGTTGAGTGATCTTTATTTTTTCACATGATTGAATGAATTTTACATGATTGTGTATGTTTTTTATTTAGAGATTATTCCAAACTCATAAAAAATGCTTGGTGTTTTTGTGAAAGAATCATGGTTAGGTGGAATTGACTTTGTGTGTGATGCTTCAAATGAAATGTGGCATATATGGTGTGGGTCATGGTTGATTAGAATAAATGGCATAGCATCTTACAAGAGTCATTGGTTTTTTGTGAATAATGTGTCTCAACTAGTGTGCATCAAGCTCTTATGGTGTCCCTAGTGTTCTTGTTCATGCATTATGGTTAGTGACATTCACTATTTTACATGATTTTTATATAAATTTTGTGTGAAATTTCAAATAAGAAACATTCTATTGGATTGTATTGGTTTCACTTGATGGTTGCATCAAAGTCATATTGTGTGCATACATAGATTATTTAGTGGGATTGATTTTTATAATGATGATTATATAGATTTCATATGAAGAATCTAATGACATATTTCCTTGATTTGCATAGTTTTTGTTTGAAACTTTAAATGTCTTTTATGTAATTTATTTATATGAAGGTAATATCAAATACTTCCTTGTAAGAGACATTTAAAAGAATTCCCTTACTTATGTCAAAGTTGCTTCTCATTGATCTTTAATAGATATTTCATGGGTATCCTTTGCATTCTCAGATCACTACCCCTTGTTGATTAAATCCATATAAGCATTGTGTAAATATGTCATAAACAATATGAAAACATATCCATCATATCATGTCATGTATAATCATAATCAATATAAGAATTGCATAAACATTTCATAAACATATATTATCATCCTACATATCCATCACATCACATCATGTACATCTATCTATATGTAATAGCATACATCAAAACATAAGATGAATCATGTGCATCCATCCATGCATCATAAACATGTATAAGGATAAATAATAGAACATATATCCATAAAATGCATGTCATAACTTCACATCATATATAAATAAATCACTATAAGGAAACATACACATAGAACCATGCACATTATATAGTTACTACCAAAATCATGTATAGTATATAAATAAAAAAAGAATGTGTCATAGTAAAATATCAAGATGGATGTAAAAAAAGGAGCTCACAAGATTGATAAAAAATATATGTGTCTAAACATATGAAAACATGCCTAGCCTATGCTACCCATGTCACCTGAGGGAGATGGTATTAGTGTTGGTGCTTTATCATCCCTGTGCTCCGATCTTGAGGGTATGTCGTATGGCTCTAATATCCTTTGTGATACTCCCTCGTTGCTTTATGCCCTGCATGAGTGAGACCTAGTCTGGCTCTGGCTCTAGAATCTTGATGTTCTCTAAGGTGCTTGCACTCCCTACTCATATAAATCCCTATAATAATAAGCCTCTCTACTGGATCGGTACAAGGTCTATAGATGTAATATTTTTGCTATCCCTGCTCATTCTAGCAATGAAATCAAAGGATCACTATTCAACCCTCTATTCCTAGATCACTTCCATATCCCTCTTTGTTGTGAGCATCTGTACCTATCCCTGAAACCCTAGTATCTTTGCTACCTAATCCTATAACATCTCTACCTATGCCTGCAATGCCTATATTTGTGCTTAGGGTCTCTGGACTACATCCTCATCCTCCTCCCCAACCATGTCCATGATCACCTCCCTAATCAGGATGTCCTTAAGACCCTCCTAATCAATAGAAAATTCCCTACTAGTGTCCTCCTCCACTGTAATCTCCTCACCCTCCATCTCCTCCACTACAAAATCTCCCACCACCGCCTCCTTTCCAATGTCACCAACAAGCTCCTCCACCCTCACCTCCTTCATCTCTACCTCCATCTACTTCCCCTCCTCATGAATGGGTGGCAACCTCTGAGGTATCCTCTTTGGTCCCTGTGGTGGTAATATATTTCTCTCCCTCATTGACCCCTATCATCTTTCCCCCTTTCAAAATTGACTCTCCCTCTATCTCCTCTCCCACCATCTCCATGTCCTCCACCATCTCAGCCACCTCCTCATCCTCACCTTCACATTCGACCTCGTGGAACCCTTCCTAACCTCTCCATTAGCACCAGTTGATCCAGATCTATAAATGACGTAGGCCTATGTACAACCCACCATGCACTATACTCTAGAGTGGTGGCTACATCACCCACATCGGTCATTGCACCCCATTGAATAGGTTGTAACACTGCAATATCCTACTCTACTACTTCAATTCTAATCATAGGGCCCCACTATGGGACCTCTTGCAATAATTTTGCATACGTCGCTATCTCAACAAGAGCATCATGTCGCTCCCTAAACTAATAGAGAACCCTCTTTGGTAAATGTCACTTAATGATGTATTGCATTGACACTTTCTGCCCAATCAAATATCTTGTGTGATGATAGTATGTCAAATGCTTTCCATCATCATCCCATGCTACACAATCCCTATAGGGTCTCCATGTAAACCCATCCAATAGATCAATCTCATGCACCCAATACCCCACATTGTCAACTCGAATCTATGTAACTGCACCACCGTAAATATAAACATAACATGATTAGTGACACAATTTAAATAAATTGACATTTATTTAAATTAATCAAAAGAGGAATAAAGATAAAATAAAATAATTAAATAATTCAAAATTATTTAATTAATTAAAGAATATGATATTAGAAAATAATTAAATAATTAAAACCATTTAATTACATGCATAAAAGAATCAATTAGTGGAAAAAATTTTCTTACAGGCTTAAGACATTTTTTAGTGTCTACATTGACAACTTGATATTTGTTCCTTCTTTTGACATCAACAAAACTAGGTCAACATTCCTAGAAAAATATTCCATATGGTCTCCACCCACAAGGGCATTCGTCCAACCTTTGAAACCACCATCCAAAGCACCAAAAAAGGTCCCCAAGGGATTTCCTGAGGTAGTACCACCAATAACCTGAGAAGGGGGAGGAGGATTTGCAAGGACTCCTTCCAGATTGTCAAAACCAATTCCTACTGAAAATTTAAATGACAAACATGAATATTTGATGGAAACCATAAATAAATAATTTTTTATTTTTTTTCAAACTAAGGCTAGCTTAATTTGGAGGATAAGTAATCACCATTGTTGATGTGGTAGAGAGAAACTCCACAAGGTTTTTACCCTGGTTGATGGAACTATAGGCAAGAATCCCCATCATCACACCATAGGGTTTCCCCTTATCTATCTACACATTGTTATATTAAATGTATATTATGAAATAAATTTTTTATGCAAAATTCACATAAATTGAAAAATTGAAATATCTCCTTGGTTTACATCTACTTTTCAAAGATAACACTTGAATCACACTTATAAGTTGATGAGATAACTAATAATCACTTCTATGAACTATTAAGAGAACAAGACCCAACCTTTGGCATTGTTGATTCTTGAGCCCAATTAGATAGGGGTGAGGCATTGATCTAAGATCCTTCCCTCTGAAAATACCCATTACTATGATTAAGAGGACTATTTATTATAACCTCCAAGAGCACCCTTTCATCCGCATTAAGATAAGAGTTAGTTTTTACGTTGTTTAGCAAAATTGATTTTTCTTGGTTTGTCTAGAGAGGGAACACCTCTTCCTCTTTTTGAGAAATTTTTTCTTGATCTAGGAGTGAATTCTCCTTCCTCCTTCTCTGAGGAAATATTATCAATATTGATCCCCAAAGCATCTCATTCCTCAATTTTATTATTTTAAAATAAGGGCACAAATGAGGGGAAAACCAACTAGCCGATTGTCTATTGTTCAACTCCAACCCTATTTACTCTCTCTTGATTTTCAATAACAATATCTAAAAACTAGATGTTAGAGTAGAATCCAAAGTAGCAAGTGTACCATCCAAGGAGCCATGAGGTGAGATGATAATATTAATTAGGTCTTATTGGAAGGGATAACCATCTGAGGTATCTATCAAGTATTTGAGTTTCTCCTCCAAGTCCATACCCTTTTGGCTCCTTGCTTTACTAATCAAGTAGTGGGAGAACACATGACCATGTTTTGATAGTTTTGGTAGAGAAATATTGATTTTTCACATAGAATAGGTTGGTTCTATTTCACAAACTTAGATTGAAGAGTTATAGAGGTCAAAAGAGTCGTAACTATATCCACCATAACAAAAAGTATAGCAAAGAATAACCTAGATTTCTCCTTATTCATGTTATCCACAGTGATGAATTTCCCAAAGGATCTAGCAATCTATGCAAAGATATCCTCAGTGGACAATGATTTTGGATTGCCCACTTGCTTTAAGCTCCTTCTAGGGTTTTTCACCTAAAAGGAGAAAGGGAATGGGGTCCAAAATGCTAATGTCTACACTCAAGATTAATGTAAATGAAATTAAATATTCCTAATTATGATGTACTAATGCACTAATATGAAAAGGAAATGATTTAATGATGCCTAACCTAAGAAATGCAAAATGCTGGAAAAAACACTATGATATGCAAAAACACCTAAAAATGCAAGTAAATGATGAAATAACTTAATAGAATTGGAGAGGTGCACATAGAATGTGGAATCATATGTGAAGATATTTTAGAATCCTAAAAAATTGATTGAAAATGTTGACTGGGACACTTATGCCAGGCTAGGCGACTTAGTCCCAGTTTCGGGGAAAATTGTATAAACTAGGAATCTACCAAATGGGTATCCAAAAATGAAAAAACCACTTTTTAGGCCTAGAAGTGGGACCAAATCACCAGGGGTGGCAATTTAGTCCTCTTGCAGATTTCAAGAATGTCAGGATAGGATTTTGTAACTTCAGGTTTGCACTTGCTTTTTTGATGTGGGTCTGAATCTGAATCTTTAGAAAATGACTTGTAGAATATATCCAATCTTGTATTAGGTTTATGTTGACTTGAAGAGATTTTATTGATTGAAGATACATTTTTCTCACTTTATCCTTTGAAAAAAATGCCTACAAAGTCTGCAAACACACATGCAAAGGGGGAAAAAATGGTTGAGGGTTAGAGTATAAGAGTTTTCCTTGGTCAAACCCTAGTTTGGTAATCAAATCCTAGACAACGAAATAGAATATGAAGAGAATCATAAAAAAATAACATGCAATGTCATAAAATTAACAAATCCTTGTTGATGAAATATAAAAATATGCAATGAAGTGCTCCAATGGATGACTTGAATATTCTTAGAGTGCTTGAATGGTTAAGAGATTGAATGCTTAATGAGTGCAAGAGGTTATCAGATTGTTGGAGATGTAAAATGAGGGGAAAAACCATTATTTATACTTGACTTTACTAATTTTCTTGAAAATAACACATCACAAGCCGACCTCAAGGGTTAGAGGATAAAATCCTGCCAGAAATTTGAAATTTTTTTGAGTTTTGTGCCAAAAAGCACTAGGTCACCCCTATTGGCCACTTATTCCCACTTAATAAAATTAAGTGTGTCAGGAATTGCAAGGCATTAAATGTTTTTCTACAGGAATATCCTCAAAAACACACTTAAGGGGGCCCAAAAAGTGTATTAAAGGGTCATTTAAACATAAGAGAGGGATTAAATTAGTGATGGAATGTCTAGAAAAGCATGAAAGTGGGTTACAACACTTTACAACAATTTGAAATAAGACTTGGTAAGTAATAAAAAAGAGTTATTATGATGAATTATGATAAGAAGGGTCTAGAAAAGTGTAGAAATGTGTTACAACACTTCACAACACCTTTACAAGGCATCCTAGAAGTTTTAATGATTCACAAGGGTCCAAGAACTAGTGTCACATTATCACATTAAATCTAAGAAAAATCAAGAAAAAGTCCAAAAGAGAGACTCAAGTGAGCATAAAAATGTCAACTATACATTTTTTGGTGACACATTAAGCCCACACTTTAGTGAGAGGATGAACTTGCTTCAAACTCTTGATAAAGTATCCCAACATGCACATCCAGAAGGATCCAAATGCACACATGCTAGTAGGATTAGACAACAATAATAAAGAGGGGTGATCAAGGCCACAGGATCATGATCCCATGATAAATCAAACATAAGTGCAAAATGAACACACATGAAAATGATGAAAAGAAAGAAAGCTTCGATCATCTATCCAACTCATTGTGGATTATATCTAGGTTGCTTGTTTGAAAAGGAAGAAAATATGTACTCGCTCTGGGGTGACGAAACTTATGGTTGTCCACTAGCTGAGAAAGCCCAAGTATGCTCACTCTAGGGCCACAGAACTTTTGGTCATCTGCAGGGTGAGAAATCCACAAAAGGTGGCTATGGGGAAAGTCGTTCCTCCGAATGGGCTTCCAACTCAACCATATTAAAGCTATGCCTCTTGATAGCTTATATAAGGTGCCATAAAGACAATGTTGGTTCGTGCTTCATGAGACAAGAAAATCTTTGTATACTTAGAACTCATGAACAAGTTCAAAGGTACCACAGGCATGCAAGTTGTGTTATGCAAGGTGGCCATGTAAATGCAAAAAATGTAAAATGCAAAGGATGTTCAAATGAGTCTTATTTGGTTCATCTGAGGTCTGTAACTTAGGGAACATTGTGTCTAATGTCTCCAAGAGAGGACCAATTAAATAATAGAATATTTGCAACTTAGGGGATGTAATGTGTCTTATCAGGCCATTGAGAGGAATGTAATATGCGAAGATAGATCATAGTTAGGAAGGACACTATACCCAATGTCATCCACAAAGTGACAAACACAATGTATGAAGTAACATGGTTGCACTAAGAACAAAAAAAAGAAAAAAATGCAAAATGAATAATGTCGATGTATGCCCCCACTTTAAAGGAATCGGTAGACACCGTTCTATGAGCAATTACTTTAAAGTAGCAAAGGAAAAATGAAAAAAAGAAAGAAGACATGAGAGCCAACTCAAAAATCCCCTATGCCAAGTCATATATTTTCAAGTAAGGCTACGTCATGTGAAATGAAAAAAAGAAAGAAAAGGAATGAGGGTTTTTCCCAAAAAGGAAAAAAACCAAACACATAAGGGATCTATGGATTTGGGGTCAGTATGTTCGTTGTTGCAATGTTATTATGAAAGAGCGCGGAAATGTCACCATTCCCTAAAGACATAGAACGAGAAGAATGACAAAAAGAGAGTGAAAATAAAAGAAAAATAGAGGTCTTTTTGGGTCAAGATGAAGGAGATATTTCAGCCTTGATGCCTTACATCATCCCCAAGAGGAAACACAAGAAAATAAAAGGAAAAAAGGAAAAGGGACCTTTTGGGTCAACATAGAAGAGACATAAGGCGTCTCAACACTTTGTCTCATCCCCAAAAGGAAAACACAAGTAAAGAAAAAGAAAAAGAAAAAGAAAAAGAAAAAGAAAAAGAAAAAGAAAGAGGACCATTTGGGTCAACATGGAAGAGACATTGCGGTCTCAACACTTTGCATCATCCCCAAAAGGAAAACAAAAAACAAAAGAAAAAAGTGAAAAGCAATGTGTGACATATAGAAGAATGAAGATACACATAGAAGAAGTGTGCAAAGAGAGAGAAGATCAAATGCACATTAGAAGGGAATATGATACACACATACAAAAAAGAGATGCACATACAAAAAAGAGAAAGAAAATAAAAGAAAAATGTAAAATGCTAGTGAGGCGTACATGCAAATCAACCATCTAACAGGTCATCTGCCTCCCAATTATGTTCAGTGTATTGTGAGGGCAGTTGACTATCTAATGGGGGAATTGCAGGTGTCGAACTAGGGGAAGTGCCAAGTTATTTACTTGGTATGAGAGATTTATCATTTAAGCTCATGGGAGAGGAAAATAAATAATTCAAATAATTATGCACCTCTTCATCTAGGGTAAAAGCAAGAAGATGAGTCCACGAAATGTGGATGTTTTTTCCTTAGAAAAAATCCAAAATCGGCCTTAAGAAAAAGGGATCTCGTTCAGGTTCGGGGTCCCAAGCTGAAAATGAGATCCCATTTTTTAAGAAATGGGATCTCATTTCTTAGAAAAGGATCTTGTTTCTTAAAAAATGGGATCCTGTATTAAAACGGCCAACTAAAAAATGGGACGTTAAGAAATGAGATCTCGTTCTTAAGAAGCAGGATCCCGTTTTTAAAAAAATTGGATCCGGTTTTCTTTTTAAACGACCTATTTTTTAGTAGGCCATTTTAAAATGGGATCTTGTTTCTTAATGACCCATTTCAAAATGGGATCCCATTTTTTAACAACCCATTTCATTAAAAAAATAGTTTTTTACTTTTAAGAAATGAGATCCCGTTTTGCAAAGTGCAATACCATTTTATACAACAGAATCCTATTTTCAAAATGGGATCCCATTTCATTCCAATATAAAAAATATATTTTTTATGAAATAGGATCCCATTTTAGAACGAGATCCCGTTTTTAAAAAAAAAAAGAATTTTGGTCGGGTTTTTGCTTTATTTTTTGGTTCGGGAAAAGTCTTGGGGACCCAAACCTAATCTATGGACCTGGTTTGACCTGTAAGTTGAAGGTCCTTGCAATGTCACAAGAAAATAACAACTTTGGGCATATGTCTGAAGACCTTTTTGCAAATTTTTTTGATGAAATTAAAACCCATTATAGATGAGACAATGTAGATTCCAAATATGTAATTTAAAAAAAATGAATTATTTTTTTTATTTTTCAATTAATTTATAATGAAACAAGTCTATGAACTTCATTTATCAGGGTTTTTTAGTATTTTAATAACTTTTTATTAACATAATTTTTTGACGAATGGATTGCACGAAAATGTACTTCAGACAATTCTTTTCAATTAAAAAAATCAAAAAATATCAAAAAACATGCTTCAGTGAGTTACAAATCTTTTCCCAAAATTATTTAGAAAAATATGATAATTTAGGTCAAAATATGGATGGCATACATGTGCATGGTATGGTAAAAAAACAAACTTCTAAATAGTGGTTTTTAGAAATTGCTATTGAAAATCAATTTGTAGCATCTAGGTATTGAAATAAATTACATATTTGGAAACTGCACTCTGAGTACTACATTTTATGATAGTGACTTTTTCAAAGATTCCATCTCTATGTGCTTCAAATTTTAAGATAAAATGTGTCAAATTTTGACAATCAGGGAAAGTACTTCCACTTTTTGGCTAAAAAGTGGACTCAACTACTTGCCAGCACCCTCTATTTTAGAGATTTCATCATCATCATCATCTAGATTAATCACGATGGGAGGGCAGAGGGTGATTTCCAATGAAGGGTGTATCAGAAGTTGAGGCTGATGTATTTAATCATTTTGTTATGATTCTTGTAATATACTATCGAGTGGTAGACCAAGAGGGTGATCAGGTATTATCATTGTCAAAGGTGAGGGTTGATTTTATTTTTTATTTTTAGTTTGCATTTGACGAGCAAGGAAATGATGACGACGCCTACGCTCCCTAGCACCGCGGTTTCGTTTAATTCTATTTTGAACTTGTTGAGGTGGAAGAGCAGATTGATCCATCATAGGCTCCTTTTCTTCCTAAAAGGGAGGAACAAAAGGAACTGAATGAGAGGAGTTAATCACTTTCTCTTTTTCTTTATACACTTGTTTAAGTCATAAAGGCATGACGGGGTTGGTTTCAACATCTCTTAGTCGTTTAGATGAAGAGGGTGAAGTGTTGTTTATGGGTTGTGGTGGAGGTTGTAATGTTTGTTCATGTTCAGATTCAAGTTGAAGCATTGTCTCATCTAGGATAGGAATGTTAGGAGTGGACAAGGACACGTTACAAAGAGACAATTCAACTATCTTTTTGGCTTTAAACTTTTGATAAGCAATGAAAAAGAAATCTTTACTAGGCATGATGGGTTCCATAGGTTTAGGCCAAAAGGCTTCCAAGGAAAAGCTACCTCTAGAGGGCAACAAATTAAAGCCGCTATGGTGTATGGTATATATCTCATTGTCAAATGAAAACTTCAAAACACTTATGAATGACTATAGGAATAGCTTTTGATGAGCCTAAAATATGCTCATAATTTGATGATATGATAAACTTTTAAATGATTTCATTTTTGTTATTTCATGGCTGTTTAAACTTTGATGAAACCTTTTATGGGGATATCCTGTAGCAAGACACTTTTATATTCCTGCAGCCTATTGTGTTGACTTGATTGCATTTATTGCCCTGTTGACTCCCGAAAATGGCTGGTATATCGTATACAGTTTTTAAATGGTGAAGTAGATTTGAAATGTGTGTGTGATTAATGAATATGATATCGTGTATGTACCATATGCCTCTTCTTGCGCGTCTGTTACCTTTTGTTTCGCAGGTTGTTGAAGAATGATCGAGTCAAGCGCAGCCGATCTCGGCCTTGCAGTAAAGCCCATTTCCTGCACGACTTTGAGGAAGCTCCGCCAAAGACTCTTTGACCGAAACCGATTTGGAAAGATTTTTAATGGAAAGTCAATCTAGAGAGAGTGGAGCACTAGATTCTCTCTGAATCGGGTTGAACACATAAATTCATTTATGAAGTTTGTTCCTTGATTCAGGGATATACTTTACTTCCACGTCTTTCTTTGATGAAGTTGGTTAGTTAGTTGTTCTTCTAATTTAAAAATAAGATACTCCTCCTGCGCGAGGTAGTGATAGAAGAGAAATAGAATGAGTAATAGATGATTTTTAGGTAAGATAGAAACAGAGTAGCAGAGATCATGTAAGAATCAGTATGATAATGAAAGACAGAATCTGTTTGACCAGAAGCAGAGTTTGTTGTTAGTTTTCACACCAACAAGACAATGTATTTCATTCTGTTTTCATGAATAAAGATCAATGAAGTTCTGAGTTCAGCATCTGTGTAATCAGTAGATGCTTGCTAAGGGGGCCCACTTAGTAAGTATCTGTAGTTAATTAGTTAGATGTTCTTTTCTGCTGATATCCAGTTAGCTTTCATCTTTTGAAGTTTTTATGCAAACTCATCTTACACTCAGTCTTACACTGCTCCTGCAACATAGAGAGTCCATCCCTGTGACTGTTCCTGCAGCATAAGGCCAGTTCATGGTTTGTGCTTCAGCGTAGCTTTACAGTTTCTATTTTAATCAAGCATAGTTGAGTTAAAGAATTCTGCATTACCATTCTGTAGCTTAGATAGAATTTCTTTCCAGTATGTATTTTTGCTAAGATTTGACTAAAACAAATTCCTAGTGCATATATTTTGCTGCGCCATTTAAAGTCTACGTCCCCTGGTTTGACAAGTAAATGAACGTCCACAGAAAGATATTAGTCACCTGTCGGAATGTCCAATTCCCAGGAAAGTTTCACTGTGATATTCATATCCTTTTGTGAGTGCGAGCCATTTTTGGCGCCGTTGCCGGGGATGGTGTCTAACTAGGAGTCTGACAAAGTCATTTTCAGCATTAGTTTAGTCTGTTAGTCAAAAAATTTCAAAATCTTTCAAGCCGTTATTCACCATATTGCATGCATAGAAGAAGGAGAGACGCACTGGGAAGGTTCCTCCCTGAAAATTTGTTTATTGAACTACCGTTTGACCCAGTTGATAACGAACCTGAAGAAAATCCATTTTCTCTCGCTTATTCCAAAGACTCCATGGCAATAATCCACCTTAATAATCCACCTCCCCGTGATTTGAGTTTCCCATTGTTCCCCAACAAGATACCGATAATCTTAAAACATCCTTCTTTAAGCCTCTTAAAGTTTTATGGCCTTAGTCAGCTTTAAGATCCAGAACCTTCTGCTTTGAATTTGATGTCCTCTCAAGCAGTAGCTTATGATCACAACACCGACTATAAACCTGGCTGGTTTCCTTCCACTTTGAAGGAGGGAGCTCTTAGATGGTTCATGAGTCTGGGAAGAGGCATTGTAAATAGTTGGGCAGCCATGTAGACGAAATTCCTTGAAAAGTATAAGGAATATTGTAAGAGTGCCAGCAAAGGTGATGACATATTCTGAATTCAACAGAAGGAGGATGAAAGTCTGGAAGATTATATTTCTAGGTTTTTGTTTTCACTAAAAAGGAACTCAAACCATACTCTCAACGAGGACTCGAAACTACTCTTTCTAAGGGGAATCATGGATGCCTCAGATTGATGTCCTCGACTCCACGGGAGGAGGTGATATAACTCAAATGCCTTTGGGATGATATATATGGTACATATGCCTTGGAAACTACTCTCGAAATAGTTAAGGCGTCGAGGTCATCATGCTTCAAAGGGGAAGTCTTTCCCGTGGAGTTTCCGGTCGAGATCACAACCGCTTATCCGGATTTCGCGTGACATCATTAATAATATACGTGACAAATTGATACTATGCAAGCTCAAAACATGCGTAGCCGAGGTAGCTTTCGGCCTGTTATGTCCCATCAGACAAAGAAGCCGCGACAGATGCAGATGGTGGCTAATCCGAAGCCGCATTAACCCGCTTCTTAACGACTTCAAACCACAGCGTGATGATGATCAAGTGTTCTTTGTTGCACAAAGGAGACCATGGGCCCAAAGGCAAGGTATGCCTCAAGACCCTTTAACTTTTGGTAATCCCTATTCTAGCTATAATAACCAATGGCAACAAGCATATGGACCACCACCACCATGGAATCCGCCTCAACCAAGCTGGCCTAATTATCAAACCTCGCAGTGGCAATCTCCTCAAGGAGGTTGGCAGCAGCCACAAGGTCAATGGACCCCACCTTCAGGAAATTGGCAACAAAATCCTCAATGGAGAGGTCCTCAACAATGGCAAAACCAGTCTCCTGGGTTCCTGCAGCCTCCACAGCCACAACAATAGGCCCTTATGCCGCCTCCTGCAGCAACTACCACAAATCCTGGACCTCCAAAGCAAACGCCTATGCCTGCCCAGCCGTTGCCTAATCCCAATAATAAGCAACCGCAGCAGCCTCAACAGCCTGTGTATATTTCTGAAGCCAACCAATATCAAGCTTATGCCTTAAATGTTAATGACATCCATCTGAGGTCTGGAACTACTTTACCTGCTCCCAAACCACCTCTGATTATAGAAATATCTGATTCACCCTTTGAAGAATCTAATGCACCTACTGTTTCCACTGAACACATGCCTATACCCGATACAGTTTCTATGGAACCTGTTCTGCAGAGACAAGATAAACCATCTTTTCCTCAGAGGTTACAAAGTACTGAATCTAAACTCATGGAAGAACCCACTTTTGATATACTAGATCAGCTCAAGAATGTGCAAATTTAAATCCCTTTGTTTCAGGCTATTAAGGATGTTCCCATTTTTGGAAAAGCTATTAAAGAAGCCCGCTTAGCTATTGAAGCCCGATGAAAGAAAAAGGATCCCCAAAGTCAATTCATGTCTTAGGGAAATTGATCGATATAATGTTGGGAAATGTAGTCATTCCAAAGTATATTGACTCCCCGAAGCCCCAGAGTACGTATACACATATAAAATGGCCAAGTTGTAAAAATATTTTGATTGATTTAGGAGCTGCCATTAATGTAATGACAAAGCATACTATGGACTCCTTGAATATTTCAAACATTAGGTCTACACCCACAGTTCTGCAGCTTGCAGACAGCTCCATAGTCAAACCTGATGGGATGATAGAAGATGTAATTGTCACTCTTGAATCTTGGGAGTATCCTGCTGATTTTACAATATTATCAGTTAAGGCAACTTTAGGAGGGTATCCAGTTATCCTTGGTAGGCCATGGTTAGCAACTGCTGATGCTTTTATAGGATGTCGTTCTGGAGATATGACCATTTCTAATGGGCAGTCCACAAAGAAATTGGCTTTGTATCTACCTGCTAAACCTCAACCAGATTTGTCCTAACCTGTTTGGCCAGATGTGGGAGAAGAAACTGAAGAAGCCAATTCTTTGGCTCAATTGATGATGCTTCAAAATGATCCATTCTCTCAACTTCAAAGTAAAGATGCTTTGCTTTTTCAAATTCTGCAATTCAATCTTGATGCAGATAATTTATCTGATCCAAGTGACAAGATCAATGTTTCTCAGCAGCCTAGATTCCGAGTCTTCATTGCCTAAACTTCCGACAATTTTTCATAACTTACTTCCACAAGAGGTACAAACATTACCTGTTGATTCTATGAGTAATCTCATTAAGCAGATAGAATTGTCTCCAAATCATTGTTTGAATGTTAATAGCAAGTTGTCTCAGTCTCAAGAGGATGACTTATTAAAAATGCTACAAGAACAGCATAAAGCTTTTGCATGGGAATATGGGGATATGCAAGGAATCGATCCTCGAGTCTGTACTCATAGGATATATATCAAAGAAGATTGTTCACCAGTTAGACAACCTTAGAGAAGAGTAAATCCAAAGACTTAGAGAAATAGTGAAAATGAACTTCAAAGTTGCTAGATGTCGGGTTTTATTTTACTCCAATTTCCGGGATACCCAATGGGTTTTCTCCATTAGGTCATTGTCCCCAAGAAAGGAGGAAAATGGAGAGTATGTGTAGATTACGAGAGTTGAACAATGCCACTAAGAAAGATCATTTTCCATTACCTTTTGTAGCCCAAGTACTAGATTCACTGTCTGGTAAAAGATATTTTTCCTTCTTAGATGGTTATAGTGGGTATAATCAGATAAAAATTACCCCTGAAGATCAAGACAAAATCACTTTTACCTGTCCATGGGGAACATTTGCTTATTCGGTCTTGCCTTTTAGCTTATGCAATGCACCAACAACATTTCAGAGAGCAGTAATTAGTATATTTGCTGATATATCTCATGAATGTATGGAGATTTATATGGATGATTTTACTACATATGGAGTCACATTTGAAGAAGCACCGTGAATTTAGAAAAAAGTATTAAAAGGTGTAAAGAGCAAAATTTGTCTCTCTAAAACGCTGAAAAAGTGCTTAATGATGGAAGAAGGTATTGTTCTAGGTCATCATATTTCAAAAGAATGGAATCTCAAAGTTGACTTCGCTAAAATTGAAGTTATTTAGAATTTTACAAACTCCCTCGCAAAACAAAAAAAGATGTTAGGAAGCTTTCTTGGTCATGTAGGGTATTATAGAAGGTTTATAAAAGACTTTAGTAAAATTGTCAGTCCACTTTATGCTTTGTTAACAAAGGATTCCCAATTTGAGTGGACCGAGGCCTGCGAAAAATCCTTCCTGCAGCTAAAGGACTTGCTTACCAAAGCCTCTGTTCTTCAAGGTCCAAAATGGAACCTGCCTTTCCACATACATGCTAATGCGTCAGATTTTGGTATAGGAGCAGTTTTAAGTCAAAAAGAAAATTCAATTGAGCATGTTATCTATTTTATCAGCAAAAACCTTCAAGGTCCTCAGCTCAACTATATTGTTATAGAAAAGGAATTGCTTGCAGTAGTATATGCTTTGAATAAATTCAGGCATTATGTCACAGGTTATCAGATATTTGTCCACACCGACCATGCAGCAATCAAGTACCTGATGAACAAACCTGCCATTTCTGGTAGATTGGCACGATGGCTCCTATTGTTACAAGAATTTGATATCACAATCATTGACAAACCAGGAAGAGCTAATGTCGTAGCTGACTTTTTATCAAGACTTCAATCAGCTACATCTGAGGAACAAGAGGTCATTGATGATAGATTTCCAGATGAACACTTGTTTTCCATTGTTGCACATACACCCTGGTATGTAGATATTGCTAATTATCTGGCAGCAAACAGAATACCAGCTCATTTTTCCCAAAAAGAAAAGAAGTTGTTGACAGAGAAAAGTTTCAACTTTACCTGGATTGCCAATTGTCTGTTTTATACTGGCCCTGATCAAGTAATGTGAAGATGTGTAAGAGAAGATGAGACTTATGATATCTTGCATGCCTGCCATGATGAACTATGTGGAGGGCATTTTGTAGCAAAAAGAACAGCAATGAAAATTCTTACAACAGGGTATTACTGGCCAACATTACATAAGGATGTTGTGGCCTATACAAGGAAGTGTGACAGATGCCAGCGTATGGGAAGACCAACTAAGTAAGATGAAATGCCACTATATCCGTAGGTAATAGTCACCCCTTTTGATAAATGAGGGATGCATTTTGTGGGACCAATTGATCCACCATCAAATGGAAAGTCATATATTCTAGTTTGCACGGATTATGTCACAAAATGGGTCGAGGTAAAAGCTATGACTAATGCCCGAGATAACAAAGTTGCTGAATTTTTGTATGAAAAAATTTTCACCAGATTTGGAGTTCCCAGAGAGCTTGTAACTGATCAAGGAGCTCAGTTTACGTCAAATCTGATCACTGCACTTATGAATGACTATAAGATCAAACACAGGAAGTCCAGCCCCTATCATCCTCAAGCCAATGGTCAGGCGGAGGTAACAAATAGAGAAATTGAAGCAATCCTCACAAAGACAATGCAGATTCATAAGAAAGACTAGAGTAATAGACTTCCTGAAATAGTTTGGGCTTACAGAACTACATGGAAAACAACAACTGGGTTTACACCTTTTGAGTTGCTCTATGGGAAAACAGCTATGTTACCCATTGAATTTGAACATAAAACTTTGAGGACAGCTCTTGAACTCAACATGGACTTATCCGAAGCACAGAAGGACCGTCTCCTGCAGCTAAATGCTTTGGACGAAATGAGAAAAGCTGCCCTGCAGCATACAAAAGTAATCCAACAGTAGAGAAAGAGATGGCATGATCAGCACATCAAAACCAGAAAATTTTCTGCTGGAGATTGGGCTTTGTTATATGATTCCAGGTACCAAGAAAACTAGGGTAAACTCACAACACGCTGGCTTGGCCCCTATGAGGTTGAAAATGTGTTTGACAACGAAGCTGTGTAGCTGGTCACAATTGATCCAGTCCGTTTCAAATTGCTCGTCAATGGCCACTGACTCCGACTGTACCATAAGCCAGTTTCCAAGGAAGACTTCATGAAGCAGTTCATTCAGGTTCCTCCCGCTACTCTTCCTGCAGCCGAAGGCTCTGGCCTTTCTCCTGCAGCGTTCCTCTAATTTTCAAAAAGCATGCCCATAATAAAGGTTTTCTTTTAAGAAAACCCCTTTTCTCCATTTAAATTTATCGCCCCCACCTCATTTCTTTATCTTCCATCCATCCATTCCATCCATCCATTTCATTCGTACATTTCATCCGCCCACGTCACCCGTCCACTTCATCCATCTGCATCAACCTTAATTCAGATATCTTTCCAACTTGTCAATTCATGCAGCGCCGTCATCTTTCTTCACACGTACGTGCAATTACTAAAGGTACGCCATATCTTTTCATATCGCATATTTGATTTATTTCATTCCATTCAATTACTGCTATGCATGTACCGGTCATTATCACCTGAATCTCTACCTATTTTTTAGTACATGTGAGGACACATGTCATCTTTTAAGTAGGGGGCGGGGTAATTCATCGTTTGAAGCCTGTCTTTTCGCCGCTGCCATAACTGCAAAATAATCTTTCTTTAATATATTTTTGGTACTTTCCAAACGTGATTGCATGACCTTCTTTAATGCATCTTTTTCTTGCAAACTACGATTAAGACTGCTTGTTTAAGAAAGTTCATTTTTGGAAAAAAAGAAAGAAATGTGGCGGCCTGACAGAGAAAAACTAGAGTAGAAAAGGAAATAAAGAATTTGAATCTTCAGCAAGAAATTGAGTTCAGCTAGAAAAACTGCAATATGGGTGGTCAGTTGGTACGACATGAGCCTGTAGCTCATGAATTGTTGTTGCAAAACCCGCAGACAGTCCAAGCTTTTAGCCTCTGTGGATGGTTAAATTATTTTATGAGTTTAAATGATTTTGATGAGGAGGCTGTGACAGAATTTTTGAGAACACTTTATGAAGGGGAAGCCACCGTATGGAGTCTAACAGTTGTTGCAACCGAAGACAGAATTGCTGAGGTAACCGGGCTCCCAACCGTTGGAGAAAACTTTTTTTCAGATGCTGCAGCTATAAGGGCTGAATTTTCGATGCCTGCTGATGGACCTCTCGACATCTCCAAGCAAGGATGCAAGAGAGTGTCACTGCCTCTTCCATATTCAGAGTATGCCACTTATATAATGAGGTATTTAACCTATGAAGGCCGTTTTTTCTATCTGCATTCACATCATTTTAAATTATTAAGCCATATAAGGCATGGGTTGGCTGTGAATGTTCTGAATTTCTTGTTAAAGTTTTTAGAGCAAAGTGCCCATGGAACTCAACAAGGGAAAGATAAATCTGTCACTCATCATGGCCTTATTAAATTGTTTATTGAGCACTCTTTGAGAGATGTTTCACCTCTCTCCTGGCAACAATTTGTTGCCCAAAAGAGTTTACAACCTCCACAACCCCCTAGGGTAATTACCCCACGGCCTCAAAGAAAGAAGAAAGAAATTGCATCTACTAGTGGAACAGGGCAAGGGTCATCTACTCCTGTAGCACCCGATCCTGTAGCTGTCACAGCTGAATTCTTTGCTAGGGTACAAACTAGGTCTGCCGCTAGGAGGGAGAAAGGAAAATCAAAGGCAGAAGGGTCCCCAGAATCTGACCCTCGTTCTCAAAAAAGGCAATGCTCCTCTCCTGTAGCACCTTCTCCTGCAGCAGATTCTCCTACAGCAACAGCTGTTGATATTACCAGTTCACCATCATCCTCTGGTAGGGCAGAGCCCACTGAACAAACAAAAAAAAGAAAAGCTACCGGAACACCCCTTGCAGCCACATCAATACCAAGAAGGGTTTCCACAAGGAAACAATTTAGGGCCTCCCCTGTTTCACCGCAACCTGAGGTGATTGTAATTTCAGAAGGATCTGTTGAATCTGAGAATGCTGCTCAGAGTTCGGTCGTTCCTGAAGAGGAACAAGTAGAGACAAAAGAAGCAGGGCATAATGGGCATGAGTTGCCAAGTCTTGATGATCTGGTTAATGCTGCTATGCAATTCTTGGAGGAAGCTCAGACTTCTTCACCACAACAACAAGAAGAATTTATCCTGCAGCAAGAACAAGAACAGGCTGAACAACTAAATGTGCCTAATGAAGTTATATTTCATCCTGCAATGTGTAAAGCCATTGTTGTGTATAGGAGGACCTTTTTAATTGAATTTCTAGAATTTGTTAAAAATAATTGGGAAACAGTTACACTGCAAACTGTGACTTTTCGACACATTGCCCAGACTGATATGCAACAAAGTCTGTGGCAAATAGAAAAGAAGAAATTGAAAAAGAAAATTGAAAATCAGAAACAGGAAATTGCTGAATTGAAAGCAAAAATGGATGAAATGCTAAAGGTAACCGGTCAAATTATGGAATGCAGACCGCCACCCAGAGTTTATGCTCTGTGCCTCAAAGAATAGTTTTTATGGTTTCAATTGATGAGAATTTCCAGAAACCAAGACCCCATAATTCATTTTTCCAAAGAATTTTATGAAGCATATCAAGCAGCCCCTAACTGGTTAAGGAATTCTCTGTGTGAATTCTATTTGCATGGCTTTTTAATACCACTTGAAACAAAATGGAATCCTCTTCCATACATTGGTGATATTCATTTGAGAGCATTCATGTCATGGGCAGAAAATGAGGTGAATTATGGCAGACAGTGGGAAACGTATGAGAAAATTGAGAAAACAGAGCCTGTCCCATTACGCTCTCAAAGTTCAAACCCACATGCAATGCTGAAAGATTGGTTTGCATTGACATATGGTATTAATAATGTTTCAGCCAGAGCAAAAATATTTGACATCAAAAAGCAAGTATATGATGAATTCCAGGCACAACAATATTCATTTTGGAGATTAGCATATACCAGAACTGAGAAAAGATGGGAAAAATTGACTGTTGGGTTAAGAAAGTCAGAACCACATGGTCCCCTCAACTTTACAGCTACACTCAAACGAACTAGCAGATATATTCAATTGGGACTTCAAACAAGATTTGAATTCGTGGCTGCCAATACATCCGCACTCGCGGCTAATGTGGCCCCCTCGTGATTCTCATCGTGCTACAAATCTTAATGAAAGGAATTAGAAGTAATCGCAAATACATGAAAGGTGCCTGATTTTGAGGATTCTATTACAGGTTTGACATCCATTCCAATACCATGCCCACCACGACTTCCGTGAGAAATCATCAGAGTTAATGCCGAGGACCGTGATCATTAAGTAGGGGCAGTTGATGAGCCTAAAATATGCCTATAATTTGATGATATGATAAACTTTTAAATGATTTCATTTTTGTTATTTCATGGCTGTTTAAACTTTGATGAAACCTTTTATGGGGATATCCTGTAGCAAGACACTTTTATATTTCTGCAGCCTATTGTGTTGACTTGATTGCATTTATTGCCCTGTTGACTCCCGAAAATGGCTGGTATATCGTATATAGTTTTTAAATGGTGAAGTAGATTTGAAATGTGTGATTAATGAATAGATATCGTGTATGTACCATATGCCTCTTCTTGCGCGTCTGTTACCTTTTGTTTCGCAGGTTGTTGAAGAATGATCGAGTCAAGCGCAGCCGATCTCGGCCTTGCAGTAAAGCCCATTTCCTGCACGACTTTGAGGAAGCTCCGCCAAAGACTCTTTGACCAAAACCGATTTGGAAAGATTTTTAATGGAAAGTCAATCTGGAGAGAGTGGAGCACTAGATTCTCTCTGAATCGGGTTGAACACATAAATTCATTTATGAAGTTTGTTCCTTGATTCAGGGATATACTTTACTTCCACGTCTTTCTTTGATGAAGTTGGTTAGTTAGTTGTTCTTTTAATTTAAAAATAAGATACTCCTCCTGCGCGAGGTAGTGATAGAAGAGAAAAAGAATGAGTAATAGATGATTTTTAGGTAAGATAGAAATAGAGTAGCAGAGATCATGTAAGAATTAGTATGATAATGAAAGAATCGGTTTCAATGTATGCAGTTTATTGTTAGTTTCCACATCAACAAAGCAATGTATACCATTCTGTTTTCATGAATAAAGTTTGATGAAGTTCTGAGTTTAGCATCTATGTAATCAGTAGATGCTTGCTAAGGGGCCCACTTAGTATCTATAGCTAGTTAGTTAGTTGTTATTCTCTGTTGATCTTCAGTTAGCTTTCATCTTTGAAGTTTTCATACAAACTCAGTCTTATAGTGCTCCTATAGGATAGAGAGTCCATCCTTGTGACTGTTCCTGCAGCATAAGGCCAGTTCATGGTTTGTGCTTCAGTCGTAGCTGTTACAGTTTCTGTTTTAATCAAGCATAGTTGAGTTAAAGAATTCTGCATTACCATTTTGTAGCTTAGATAGAATTTCTTTCCAGTATGTATTTTTTGCTAAGATTTGACTAAAACAAATTCCTAGTGCATATATTTTGCTGCGCCATTTAAAGTCTACGTCCCCTGGTTTGACAAGTAAATGAATGTCCACAGAAAGATATTAGTCACCTGTCGGAATGTCCAATTCCCAGGAAAGTTTCACTGTGATATTCATATCCTTTTGTGAGTGCGAGCCAGCTTTCATCAAGTGGAGCTAAGGATGACCTAGCCATAGACAAAATTGATCCAATTGTGGAATAATAGGAAATGTCATATCCAATGTCTTAGGTCCTATCTACAATGGGAGCACAATCAATATGATCTTAGGGCACACAAAACCATTATTTGTTTTAATCCATGTGATTCCTTTATCATAATCATCTTGATAGAGATCATGTAATACCAAAAATTATTTTGTGATCACATTCTCGCCAAAGGTGGGATCTATTAATATCCCATTGGTGGGCTTATCATAGATTCAACCAGCTATATAAAGAGGACCATCAGGAAGTTTTTTAAGTATATCTTAAGGAGAAAAAGTAATATCAAGAGATTTAGTATTTGGGCCCTTACAAGGGATAATGTATATTGTTCCCACCATTTCATCCATAGGATTAATATGGGTAACATTTGGAGTGATATCATGTTGGTCATCATTGGTATCAACATTCATTACATCATTGTTTGAAGGTTCTATGGCTCTAACAAAGGAAACATTGTGCTTAGGCATAGGATTGGTAAATATTTGCAAATTTTGATTAGGAGGGGCAACAAAATTATTTCCTTGATCATTAACATCCACAATGGACAAACGACAAGAATCAATGAGGTCTTGAACTAAATGTTTGAGATGCTTACACTGTTTTGTATTATGTCCTTTTTGGTGATGAGAATGGCAATAAGTGTTGGGTTTAAAGGAGGGAGGTAAAGGCTTGGTTGGATCAAGTGGTTTAACTATAGGCAAAGCAATCATTTGTTGGTGTAACAATTGAGTCATTGTTTATGCAAGGTATTAGGCAAAGGGGTGAACTATCTCTTTGGGTCCCCATAGGTAGAGGGTATGTCTAATTTAGTGGCTACCACTTGATTATTACCAGTTGGAGTTGGTTGTGGAGGTGGAAGATTTAACTGTAAAAACCCTTTCTTTTGTTTTATAATTTTTGTGAGGTATTTTGGTTGTTTTGTTCAAACTTCTCAACTTTGTTAGAAGTGGATTTCACATCACGACTAGCAATCGAGTTGTGACAGTCATAAAGGGTTGTGCATAAATGCATGAAAGAAGGGAACTTCATCATAGTCAACCTATCCTGAATGTGAGTTTGCAATTTTTCGATAAACATCTTTTTGAGCTACGAATTAAGAACCTTGATATCTATTTGAGCATTTACTGATTGGTAGTGTGAAATGAAATCAATAACTTTATCACCCAATTTTTTTTTACACCTAATCAAATAAGCCATTGTATTTTTAGGAGTCATATGTACTTGAAAATGACTTATAAAGGCATCAAAAAATTCATTAAATGAATGGATGGAATGATTGGGTAAAGAGGAAAACCACTCTAAGGTAGTATCCTTTAAGGTCCTAGGAAACAGTTTGGCTAAAAGTTTATCATCTAAGACAAAGTCACTGTATAAGGATATGTAGGCATTGGCATGATTAGTAGGGCCTTGTTTTCTTCTGTACTTCTCAAACCTAGTAAACTCAATTCCTTGTGGCATCGAGGTTCTTAAGATTTCTAAGGATAATGGACTTCCACGGTCATAGTAGGTGGGTTGTGCATTTTGGATTTGGTTAATGGTAGAGTTTTTTTATTGCATCCAAGAAATAATGTGAATGAGTTGTGTTATGAGGGGATCGGTATAAGTGGTATGAGGTGGAAGAGAGAAGGTGATGGAATGAATGTAGTGGTAGGACAAGTGAAGGGGACACTAAGAGGGGTAAAGGTAGTGGAGGATGGGATATTCAATGCCATGAAAGAACTAGGGATGCTAGTTGGAATAGTGAAGGAAGGAGTCACATGACTAACCTATTGCATGGTTGTTGTAACTTGAGGACTGGTGTAGGTGGGTATGGATGCAATGGTTGAAGGAGGAGGAATGTGAAATCCTCCTTGGCTAGAACCATGGTGTTTGTTGATTGGGATGTGGTAGGGGCATGTTTTTGATATATCTCAACAATGTGTTTCATAACATCTAAGCCCTCATCACTTTCAATAAATCAATGGATGTTTCCTATAGTAGGAATAGCAGTGGTTGAAATTTTTTCAAGACATAACTTATGCTGAAGGTGTGCTAGGTCCTCATGAATGTTCACTACTTTGTCTTGTGGAATGGAACTAGTTTGTGTGTCAACGTGCATATTATTTGAAGGAAAGGGGATACTAGTGGTAGTATCCATGCCTAATGCACTATTTTCCATGCCAAGAGTAGGAGATCATGAAATCCTAAGGTCCACAACAAAAGTACTATCGCAGGAAGTCGTGAGTCTATAACTTCATCTAAGTAAAGTATTATCAATAGGGCACCAAACACTCCTACAAGAACCACAAAAGATGGGGAGAATGCAAATGAAAACTAGGAACAATAAAATGAAACTAATAGTATTTCTGTAATTTGAAACAAGATGATAGTGACAAAAAAAAATGCAAGAAATTCACAGGAAATTCCAAAAATTATAGTACAAATTGTGGAGGAGGACTAAGTCACCCAGTGTGGTGATTTAGTCCTAGTGATGATTTTTAAAAGATTTTTCATAAATTTTCAATGCAATTTTAGGTTTTTCAGATGCACAGATGCAACTGCAATATGGGAATGCAATTTTGTTGTTGTTTTCAATGTAATAATGATGCAAAAATGTAAGCTATTTAAGCTTTTCACTAATGCAATTTTTTAAAACCCTAGGATGCAATTTTAAACAATGCAATAATAATGCAAAGAAAATGAATATGAAACCAAGGATGCACTTGAATTTAGAAGTAAATATGTTCAAAAGGTAGTTTCACCAAAATTTGGACAATTATTTTGGATTACGCACTTGCTATAAGCTCCTTCTAGGGTTTTTCACCTAAAAGGAGAAAGGATATGGGTCCAAAATGCTAATGTGTACACTCAAGATTAATGTAAATGAAATGAAATATGCCTATTTATGATGTAATAATGCACTAATATAAAAAATAAATGATTTAATGATGCTAAACCTAAGAAATGCAAAATGCCTGAAAACACACTATGATATGCAAAAAACCTAAAAAAGTAAGTAAATGATGAAATAACTTAACAGAATTGGAGAGATGCATCTAGAATGTGGAATTAGATGTAAAGAAATTTGAGAATCCTCAAAAATTGGTTGAAAATGCTGGCTGGGACACTTACACCAGGTTGGGTGACTTAGTCCCAGTTTTGGAGAAAACTATCCAGAATAGGAATCTACCAAATGGGTATCCAAAAATGCAAAAACCACTTTTCAGGTTTAGAAGTGGGACTAAATTTCCATGAGTGGCAACTTAGTCCTCCTGCAGATTTTAGGAATCTCAGGACGGGATTTTGTAGCTTCAAGTCTGCACTTGCTTTTTTGATGTGGGTCTAGATCTGAATCTTTAGAAAATGACTTGTGGAATATCTCCGAACTTGTATTAGGTTTATTTTGACTTGAATAGATTTTATTGATTGAAGACACCTTTTTCTCACTTTATCCTTTGACAAATTTTCCTACAAAGTCAACAAACACGCATGTAAAGGGGAAAAGAATGGTTAAGGGTTAGAATATAGGGGTTTGCCTTGGTCAAACCCCACTTTGGTAATCAAATCCTAGATAATTAAATGAAATATGAAGAGAATGATAAAGAAATAACATGTAATGTCATAATCTTACCAAACCCTTGTTGATGAAATCTAAAAATATACAATGAAGTGCTCCAATGGATGAATTGATTATTCTTAAAGTGCTTGAATGCTTGAGAGATTGAATGCTTAATGATTGCAAGAGGTTATGAGATTGTTGGGGATGTAAAATGAGGGGAAAAACCCTTATTTATACTTGATTTTACTAATTTTCCCAAAAATAACACATCACAAGCTGACCTCAAGGGTTAGAGGAAAAAATCCCACCAGAATTTTGAAATTTTTTTGAGTTTTGTGCCAAAAAGAACTAAGTCGCCCTTATTGGTGACTTAGTCCTACTTAAGAAAATTAAGTGGGTGTCGGGAATTACGGGGCATTAAATGTTGTCCAACAGGAATATCCTCAAAAACATAATTAAGGGGGGCCAAAAAGCGTATTAAAGGGTCATTTAAATTAGTGATGATAAGCCTAGAAAAGCGTGAAAGTGGGTTACAACACTTTACAACTCTTTGAAATAAGACTTGATAAGTAATAAAAAAGAGTTATTATGATGAATTATGGTAAGAATGGTCTAAAAAAGTGTTGAAATGTGTTACAACACTTCACAACACCTTTACAAGACATCCTAGAAGTCTTAATGATTCACAAGGGTCCAAGAACTAATGTCACATTATCACATTAAATCTAGGAAAAATCAAGCCAAAGGACAAAAGAGAGACTCAAGTGAGCATAAAAATGTCAACTATACATTTTTTGGCAACACATTAAGCCCCACTTTAGTGAGAGTATGAACTTGCTTCAAACTCTTGCTAAAGCATCCCAACATGCACATCGAGAAGGATCCAAATGCATGCATTCTAGTAAGATGAGACAACAATAATCAAGAGGTGTGATCAAGCCCACAGGATCATGATCCCATGGCAAATGAAACATAAGCACAAAAGGAACACACATGAAAATGATGAAAAGAAAGAAAGCTTCGATCATTTGTCCAAAACAGAGACTCAAGTGAACATAAATTTGTCAATTATACTTTTTTTGGTGAAACATCGCCATCCCAGAGCTCCATCAAGAGACTAAACAAATGAACCCAAATAGGAGAAACTTTGTTTGAGTTTGCTTTAGTGTCAAATCTTGACTTTGAATGACAAAGAGAAAAATAAATTTTACCAAAAATCAAAGGACCACCAACAAGAACACACAAGAGATCATCTTGAGTAGTAAATTTAAAGACGACCACTCCTCCCACCATAGCATTCACAAAGACGTTTCCCTTTAGGTATAATTTGGTGAACAACCATTTCCTTACCAAATCAAAGTTTGGCGGCATGGAAAAAAAATTCCCCATCAATGTGTTTTGCATTGGTAGTGGAATCTAACAACTTAATATTTGTTCCTTATTTTCAAATCAACAAGACTGGGTTAACATTCCTAGGAAAATGTTCCCTATGGTATCCACAAACAGGATTATTCTTCTAACTTTGGACTCACCATCCAAAGCACTGAAAAAGGCCCTGAAGGGATTTCTTGAGGTAGTACCACTAATACCCAAAGAAGGAGGAGGATTATTCGCAAGGACTCCTCCTAGATTATCAAAACCCATTCCTACTCAAAATTCAAATGACAAACATGTAGAGTTGATGAAAATCATAAATAAATAAATAAACTTATTTTTTTCCAAACTAAGGATAGCTTAATTTGGAGGGTAAGAAATCACAATTATTGATGTGGTAGAGAGCGACTACATAAAATTTTTACCTTGGTTGATGACACTTCAGGAAAGAATCCCCATCATCACACCAAGGGTTTCCCCTTATTTGTCTATACATTGTTTTATTAAATATACATTATAAAATAAAATATTTGACCCAAATTCACATAATTGAAAATTGAAATATCTTCTTGGTTTACATGTACTTTTCAAAGATAATAATTGAAATCTCACTTAAAAACATGTAATAATTCTTTCAATTAATGATGATTTTTTTTAATATAACCTAATTTGTATAATTATTATCCTTAAATTTCTACAAAATAGTACTTCACATTCACATTTCAGGTTTTATAACATTTTTTTCTTAGAATTAAATGCATGTTTAATTCTTAAAAAGGAAAAAAACTCATTGTAAGTTCTACTCAAATAGTTAAGAAAATTAAAGGACAATCTAATTTAGGAATATGAGTAAAACAATATAAGCATGTTCCTTGAAATGGGGTTAAATATTTAATGTTTCATTTGTAAGTTCTACATAAAAATATGGATTAGTTCATTTATATCCAAACGTTGTGTGTTCATATGAAGAGGGTTTGAATGAATATATATATATATATATATATATATATATATATATATATCCACATGTTAGATGGGTGTTCATATAAACATTCATATCTTTCATTTGTGATGCTGCTATCTTGTATACTTTTGTAAAGATTGTTTAATCAACTTATTGCTGATTTCCTAATTCTAAGGATGAATCAAAAATTCTAGACATAAGGATCAACTCAATCCAAACATAAAGATAAGCATGTATGATTCAACCGAGAAAAATTATTGCATACAAATCATTGTATCAAAAATAATATATGTATTTGCCTGTATCTTGCAAAACTTCAATCTTTATATAAATTTTCATATATCAAGATACAAATCATTTGTAGTAATCTTTCATTCATATTAAATCTCCTACTTATTGTCTTAAAAAAAAATTATTGCAAACATTTCTTAGATACCCATAAATTAATAACAATCAAAAGCACTACAAATCTATGCTTAAAAATTTACATAAATTTTATTAAATAATAGATAGGAAAAATAAGTTTACATAAGAGAAATGAAATCATGTATTGGATTAATTTTTGGAGAAGACTAACCACCACAAATATAATAGAAAGACACAACAAACTGAATCATATACAGCCCACCTAGAGTTTTCAATGAATTATTCAACTAACTTTTTGAATATGATGAGCCGTCGTAGCTGTTCACATTGCAGTTTATTCTGCTTAAAGTTTTTTTTCCATCAAATTATTGTCCTTGCCGCAAACAGCGCTGCGTGGAATATTGCAAGTTAAAAAAGTCCAAAATGTGGAAAGAATGGGACCTAACAGTGTATAAATTGAATCGAACAGATGAGACGTCGTAGATGCATTTTAAACGCAGTTAGAAACTGGGTCGAATAGCTAAGCCAAAGAGTACGAAAAGTAAAACTTAGGACAAAAATTTGGAAACTGGAATGACGGTGCTTTGCTTCCTCTTGGTTGGCATTGGAAAACGTCATTGTTTGCAATACGTAATGTAAGAAAGGATTTTCGAAAATAAGGAAAAAATATAGTTTGCCAGATACATCTCACTTGTCTGCAGCCGTAGCCGTCATGAATGTTCATTCACATCGCAATCTAGCTATTCTGGCTAAAGCTTTGTCCCATGCAATTATTGTCCTTCCCAAATAGCGCTACACCAGGGATATTGCGTCGAATTGTAGGGCGCAACATGCCAAAAAATACAAAAATTAGAACGCACTAGTGGAAAGATGGAGTGTCAAATACAAGGTTTCCGGATAATGATGTTTTCCTCATGATATGATTGTTTTCATATTAGAGGAGATGCGAAATATGTTTAAATGAGGGTTGGGTAATGCTGGTAATGGTATATGGTAAATTTATCATCAGTAATTTATCCATAGAAAATTTACCTGTCATGGAAAATTTGTCTATGGAAAATTTACTGTGAATGTGGGAGAATATTAATGCGGTTAATTTTCCCCACGATGAATTAGCAGTGAATTTTACTTCGGTGAATTTTCCTCCATGAATTTCCATGGCCGTGAATTTTCTCTCGATGAATTGCAAAGTAATGCTATGTCCCTTTCCCACAAATGTTAAATTTTCTTTTTATGTCTTTTCATCTTTTTACATGGAACATAAAAAATGAAGGAGGTGGGCAAAGGCAAGTAAATATGAATAAAAATTGAGGCAAAGAATATATAAAACTTTAATTGTATTGCCTGAATAAAAATGATTACAACTGCCTCTATTTATAGAGGTCTTAGTACATTCTAGAACTTAGGCTGACTTAACAATCATTTAATATTTTTTTACATTATCTTATCTCAATCTTTATCCTTATCTATAACATTCTAGAACTTTTCATTTCATATCATTTAATATGATGATGTGGGAGAAATTACTCGCCAATACTCCCCCCTAATTTCTACCACGAATTCTCATTACATTCTCAGTTTCTTTCACTGATGCTGCGGCATCTAAAATTTTATAGATCTAGCAATCGAACCTAGGAAATCCCATGATGTTGTTGGGATGCTCTACCCATGAGCTCTGGCACACTTGGTTACCGGTCCATCATCGGTTCAAGTGCTCAACACTTGTATTTTCACAACACCTCCCATAGAGTCACACTGTAGGTGCTCGGAGATCCTAATAAACTCTTAACATCTATCACAAATGGTGACAAGATCTCCTCCTTTTCCTTTTGACTTCTATCACAAATGGTGACAGGATCACCTCCAAAATCTTGCCTGACTTCCTCTTGACATCTGTCACAAATGGTGACAAAATCCCCAACCGATCTTTGAATCAAATCAGCTTCATATTTGCAGACAACAATCTATGTTTTATAGCTACGGCTGACTATTGCACCTTTCTCAAAATTACATTGGTCTCAGTTCTACAACCTTTTTTACTTTTAAAGCATCTGAAATTCTGTAATTTTTCTTGGCTGTGGCCTTTCAATATATTTGTGTTACAAAAACCACAATCTCTACTTCTTCTACATTGCAATTCAATAGCTTATTTATGGGATCTATTATACACAGAATATTCAGCTTAAAAAAAAAAACATAACCTTAGCAATCTTCAAACCTGACAATAAAAAGAACAGGGATCACCAATAACATCAACCTCCATTGAGCTGCGACTCCTTCAAAACAAACTGTGGTGCCTTTCTTTGGTCTGAGTGTTTCCTTCGATCTGCACAACAATTTAATGACTGCATTGATCTCTTTTGTCTTTAGCAACATAGCATCAGAAACCATGGCCTCCAACTTGCCTTCAATTCAGTCATTCAGATTGGTGACATCTTTGACTGGCAGTGTTTCCTCTTCTATGATTTCATTGACTACAATCACTCCCTTGGATCCTTCAGATTTGCAAAAAAAATCCAACTGGCTACGACCTCCTTATGCCTGCAGACCACATTAAAAAATAACGATAATCTAATGCCTTTATATCTACAAAACAAAATCTTTCTCCAATCGGCGGCTATGACTTCAATGACCGCTCTCAACTACAAAGTGGTAGTTTCTTCCTCTGCAATCAGCAACAGCTTTCTCCTTCCACAGTCTCCCTAGATTGGTTTGCTATATACTTGACTAGATTCTTCTGGGTCCAGGCTCCCACCATCGGCTCTGATACCACTTGAAGGAGGTGGGCAAAGGCAAGTAAATATGAATAAAAATTGAGGCATTAAACTTTAATTGTATTGCCTGAATAAAAATGCTTACAACTGTCTCTATTTATAGAGGTCTTAGTACATTCTAGAACTGAGGCCAACTTAACAATCATTTAATATTTTTTTACATTATCTTATCTCAATCCTTATCCTTATCTATAACATTCTAGAACTTTACATTTCATATCATTTAATATGATGATGTGGGAGAAATTACACGCCAATAAAAAATAATTTTATACGAGATGAATTCATTTTAGAACAAGACCTGCAACATAGCAAAGTTCTTGAAATTTTTTTATAGAATAGTTATGTTTTAATTAGTTGTTTGATAAGTTTTATCAACAATGTTGATAAAACAAATAAATAAATAATAATTATGTCATGCAATTTCCTTTTTAGTTTCTTCAAAGAAAAAACAATGATGCAACTACTTCTTAGTAATTATTTGAAAATAAATTATTTATTAAAAAATTAATCCAAAATTTTGTGAGAGAAAATAAATAAATAAACAAATTAAGATATTTGTTTTATTTCATTGAACTTAGAAGAGATTTAAAAGTATATATATTCCTCTGCCTCTTCTTTATGTTTCCAACTTAGGTAGATATTTTAAGAATCTTTTCACTATCAATTCAAACTTTGTGAAAGGAAAAATCAAGTAAATAAAGGTAATTTATAATTTAAATGATATACAATTTAATTGAAAGAATAAAATAATTTCGTTACATATTTTATTATATTTAATATTTAATAAAATATAAAAGAATAAATACATTTGTTATTAAAAAAATATAATTAAATAACATATAAATAATCTCTAATATTTTATTTCATAATTAATATTGTAATATAAAAGATGTTATTTAAAATAAATATATAGAAATTATTTAAAGTGCTAACTAAAAGAAAAATAAATAGAAAAATAAAATTTAAGTTTGTTACTAGTAGAGAAAAAAACAATAAAGCAAAGAAATAAGATTTTCTTAGATTTTTTTATCAAGTTAGTTCTTTTTTTTCTTCCATTTGCCATTATTATCTCAATTATGATAGTGGGACTGGCTTAATCACCCTTATCAGTTCAAACTTTGTAGCCAATTATATTTCTGAAAGTTTGAAATATATTTTGTTATCTAATTTACATGTTTACTTTAATAATACAAAAATATTTGTTAAATAGAACATAAAAATGATCTCTAGATAAGAAATTAAAAAAATCAAAATTTTCATCTAATTTTGTTTTTGTTACTTATGATAATCATTTCATATGATCATGTTAGAGCATGTAGACACTTTAAAAATTAATTTTAAATGTTTTTTCTATTAAAAACAATGTTAATTAGTTAAATTGTAATAATGGACTATAAGTAGAATTATTGTCATAGACTCAAAACATGCCTAGATAAATTGAAGTTTTGATTTGAGATAGATTGGAACTTATCACAACTCACTCAAGAATATAGATATTTTACTTTTACCATCCATGCTATTTGCAAACAAAATATGCAACTAGCATGCCATTTTTCTTCTCTAAAATAGAGCTAGGTGCTTGAAATATGGTGTTGTGAAGCCAATTCATATATAAACAATGTTAAGTATATTTTATGTTTCTAATTTATAAAAACAAATCCCATAAAATACAATGGAAAAATTCAAACAAAACAAAATAAAATTGAACAACAATTTTCTTTGAATGCAAATGTAAAGGAATGAGATGCATACACAAAAATAGGGGTTGTTGTTGAGTGTGTATGATAATTAGTGTCAACCAGAATGAGGAAGAGTCATAAAAGTGGATTACAAAATTATCTATATAAGGGATAGTAACAAATTAGTTTTAGATTAATGTTGGGTTGTTGGATTTGTACAAGGACATTAAAAAATGGAATGAAAACATAAATGTGGTTGTCAAAAGCAATGCAATGGAGATTAAAAGCCTCAAAGATAAGGTGAAAAGGGTGACTACTAGTTTTAGTCCTATGAGGACCAGAAAATTGGATCATATTGCTCCTAGCACAAGAACTAAAAACACCAAAAAGAAAAATGATAAAGGTGACAAGAAACAAGCTTAGGACCACAAATAACTTCAAGAAAGTTGATTCCAAGCTAAAATGGAAGCTCTTGATCCCTCAAACGAATGTAATTTGTGCTCTATTGGTTTTTCTTTCTATTTGGATGCTATGTTTTGCTAGCTTTAGATTGTTTTATTGTGGGTCTAATTTTTTTTTGCTAATATTTTGATTATTACAAATGGTTTTAGGGTCCCTTCAAAAACTATTATTTACTGATTTAATAAAAAAATAAGTTAGTTCTATACTATATTTTTTACTAGAATTTAACATAAAAAGAGAAAATAATATACTTTCCATTAACATCAATTGATGAAGAACAACCATGTTGATACTAGGGGAATACTATGATATTTTTCTATGTTCCTTCAATGTTCCTATTGGACAAGCTTACTATAGAATAGTTATGAGATAGAGATGAGACATCTACAAAACTATGATGAGGTGAAAATGTAACTAATCCCAAATAACAAAATAATGAGATGAAGGGACCAACTAGTAGAAATGGGGTTACAAGTTACACACATCAACATGGAGATGTGTGTGAACAAAGTATGGTGGAAAAGGGGTTTTCCTAATCACCCCAATGATACAAGATATCGTAGGTATGTTCTATTGTTTAATAAAATTTACCCGAGGGGAGGTTTATTTTCCCTACAATATGTTTTTGATAAGATAAGCAACATTTACAAGGTGTTGTACCCTTTACACAGAGAACCCAGAGGGCCAAAGGAAAAAAAAATAGAGACAGCTAGCTGACAATTATAAAACAACAAATAAAGACTTAGACAACCCTAGAAGAGGGGACCAATTTGACTCCCTCTTCTGAGATTGTCTAAAATTTAATATGTTATTTAATAAAATTTAATTTAACTCCCTCAATCTAACTCCCTACAATATGTTATTTAATAAAATAAAATAAATAATTTTTTTACTTAAATGATATAAATCAATTTTATCATAACAAAATATATTTAAATATTTCTAAATGTTAAAATTTGACCATTAGTAATCACCTTAAAAACTTGAATAATAACAAATAAAATTTGAACTGCAATCATTTAATTATATATTGTCATAAAAAATTATAAAACAAATATTTATTTACTCGTAAAGGAAATTTACAATTTTTATTAAAAAATAAAAAAATCATCAAAAATTTGTCCTTACAAAATTTGGTGTGGGGCCTACTTAGAAAATTTGAAGAGCCAAATATAAACCAGTTCGAATATAAATTGGACAACTTTTTTGTATTATGCGATTGGAAATTTATGGTTATGGTGGTGCCAAATTTTGCTTTCTAGTTTTCCTAAGTCACTTTCTTTCTAATGCAGATATATTTCTCCTTAAAGAAAGGAAAATTATAAAGGAATTATGTCCATCATTTCATTGAATTTATAATTAACATATTATTAATATCTCTTCATGTAAATGTAAAGAAGTGATATATTGTGATATTTACTGTTAACAATAAAATGATCAAAATTAAAATTTTAACCTTCCACATATAAATAGAAATCACTTTACAAACCATAATAAAATAGGATAGATGCATGAACTCAATTTTATCTGTGTTATTTCAACTAAACTCAAAACTCCAATTTACCAGACGTGTACTGTTTTCTCCTCTTCCATTTTATTTCAAATCAATGTACCATCACTTTTCTATTTTCCTTGGAATTCTCCTTTCCCATTCTAATTTATTTTGATTCACAGTCCTGTATTCAAATCTAATCTATGCAAACGTCCTCTTTTCCCTACTGTACAGAAAAGTGGGTGGTCAGTCTTGGTGGGATGTGATGAATGGCAAGCACTAAGGAGATGATGTATATATACGTCAATGTCCTGCCCTGCCACCTATTTCTTCGCATCTTTAAATTGCTGATCACGATATCTATTTACCATCGCTTTTGTATTTTTCCTGCCATTTGCCCTTTCCCAGTCTAATCTACTTTGTTGTACAGACATTAAGCGTGTCATGTGCTTCCTCCCTTCGTATTCCTCCCCCTGCCCCGCTGAACACGACGTAGCCCACTCCATCATTGAAAGAGCAAAAATGCCTTTCTGTTAAAAGTGGTATTCTCTCTTCACCCAAGTTTCTTACAATGATAGAAATATCAGTGACCTTGGCAAATACCTAGTGAACGTCAAAGGTGCAATCATACTACTTTTCCTTATCCAAATTGATAGAGAAGAGAGAGTTTGAATTCACACTATCATCAATCTTATAACAACAGTGTGATTAAACAACTTTGATGTTATGGGGTTGGGATTGGAAATTAGATTTCTTTTGGACGTAGGAATCTGTGTTCACACAGAAGCCAGATAGGGTCATTTGTAGACATACGCCATAAACTACTGGTACAAGTACAAATAACACAAGTCCATGTTATCCCAACATAAGATGGATTGTATCTGCATCTCCTCTTATAAGTCGCGATCACTTTTTTCAGATTAAAACAAGATAAAACAAGTCATTTACTTTTTGTAAGCCCACTTATTTTTAAGCTAAAATATTCTCCTCCATTTGTTTCCATATTCGAACTTAATGAAGAGATTGGAAAGGAAATTTGTTCATATGTCATTTATCCTGTCAACAATTTGGGTTTTCTGTACAAGCAAGTTGGGGGGCAATAAAATACTTGCACTCAGGAGATGAACTTTCTCAAAACATATAATTTACCTTAATAACTTTATCTCAGTCAAATATCTGACTTTCAATGGCCATAAATCTAGTGTTTTTGGCTTTTTTAGGTCTATTTGCTAGGGATGCCTTTTTTAACTCCAGCTTTTTGCTGGTTGAAGGGTTTGGATATCTCTTGGCTTATTTACTACGTTTCATCAAGTTTCTAGTACGGGGATGGCAGAATGGCGGGATGAGTTTCGGGGTGACATTTTTTTGGGAGTTTTTGCAGACAGGGGACAACTATATATATATATAGAGAGAAAGAGAGAGAGGGAGATTTTAAAAATATAGGGAAATTTCAGATATTCATATGAGTAATTATAATCATAACAATGAACATTCATAAAGTTGCAAATGTAATCACCAACCATATTGACATATGCATCATAGAGTCAAACAAATTAATTGTATGACTACTGAATTGCTTCCATGGACCATAATTCATGTCAAATAGTCAATGTGCATATGATATAAAATAATAAAATGCCCAAAGGCTACAAGTTTGCACTACAAATGTCAAAATGACAAAGTCACAAGTATTTGAAACATAGTACTAAAAAATTATGATGGCTGCCTCTACTTAGCATCTGTCAACATTGCATCAAAATCATACCCAGAGTCTAAGTCACTATGCTATGAGTATGAAAGGCTGGCTCATCTAATGGAACTCCAACCAATCCCTCCTATGTCTCCTCCTCATCAATTTGTGCGACATCCTCTGGATCAACATCCCACCGTAATGTTGGAGTCTATCGATAATTAGCAGTTTGATGATTCGGGAGTCGCAAAGCAATATGCACATCCACTAATTTATCTGCCCATCTAGAGGTCAACCTATTCATCTTGATAGAATGAGTAAAGTTGTATGTTGAACAATTCCCCTCTCCAACAAAGGAACTAGCAACCTGTGAGAGGAGACAAAAACTAAATTAGTAATTTACTAATTACAACATTCAATTATGATTATATATATGTTCAATACTAATCTAAATCTAATTATGTTAATGTATTAGTATTACCTATGAAAAAGGCGAATATCGAACGTCCTCAATTGTGGTGTGTCCTTCCCATGCCATGACCACCATCTAATAGGACCCTTTTGAGATACTATAATTATGTCTACCTTGGCCTGGTTTGCCGAATGTTGGACCATGAAGATTAACAAAGTCAGTGAATTGTGTATGGAGTAGACTTGCCTCCTAAATTGAATACATTTTTGCAAGGTGTTGATGGTGTTTTTTTCACAACAACAACTCAGATAGAATATAATATCCTATCTCTGTTGAAAGATAAATCCCTATCAACAAGCCTCAAGAGATATCCCCAAAGGTCTCTAATGTCAGGTCTTGACAATGAAGTGAAACAACTCGGAGATAAATGTGAAATTGTCGGTTTTCCACAAAGGGCCTTACACAGAAATGCTGGAGCTTCCTAAGTTCATCAAATATGACAATATATTGATGCAGCTTGCAAACCTTAAACTAACCCATATTTTTTAAAGAAATGAAAAAAGAGATAAGGGTTTTAGAAAAATCTAACTCTAACTTCTAGAATTAGCTATTAAAACAACATAACATTCAAAGTGGACCAACCCCTTCAAACAAATTTCTGCTAAATTTAGATTATCCTGTAATATCACAAAAATAGTGCTATCTCCTAATGTATCAAGATTTTTAGATTGTAAAGCATTCACATATTAATCCAAATATAGCATTAAAATGAGCAAACACTTCACAATTGAACTAAGCACGTAAGATATAGGCCTAGGCTAACTTTACACAACCACTCACATTCAACAAGTAGCCAAAATTATGGACCAAGGGTTTCTCAAACACTTCAAATATTCCACCATAAACACAACTGAAACTTAAATATTTCTAAGATTATCTAAAGAGTAACTTACTTAAATCAAACTTTCCTAATCCGAAATACAAGAATCACAAGAACCATGCACAAATGAATAACACAATGAAGAACACAAAATAACAATGCCCTCTCATGTATTTGCTTCACCAAAATTTGCAACAATCCAAGTTTTTCTAGTATCTCAAGTATCACAAAGCTTTTCTAATGCTTTAGCTAAAATTCTAACACTATCTCCAACTGTCAAACCTTAAAAAATGAGGGAAAAATCCCTATTTATAGCAATATGCACTTATGGTGGCCTAAATTAGGGTTTACAAGCCAGTTCGGCCAAAAATTCCCTCCAAAGCTTGAAGTTCAAAATTTACATTAAAATAATGGAGGTCAACCTCCAAAAGTCAACTTTTAGCATTAAATTCTATAATGTCCCCTTATTAAAGACATAAAGTGCACAAATTTAAATTTGATTTTTTTTAAAAGATTGTTTGATAAAGAGCAATGAAAGATTAATGGAATAAGATAAATGAAATGCATCATTATCAACTAGTGCATAACTAACATAATTTGTCAGAATAGACCTTTGTCTTACCTCTCTTCTCTAGACCCCACTAGAGGAGGGATGACCTTACAGTGTTGAGGGCGCGTGACCAATCTCCAAGTGGATTCCCTCAAGTTTAGTACTATCTTGGGACATCCAGCATGGGATCAAACTTACCGGCCTTTCCCTCCACAACCATCCTCTCATGGGTGAGTGTTAGCGAAAGAGATGATGGGCTCTAAGTCTATTCTCACAGTGAGCCACAATAATTTATTGAAAAGTAATAATTGTTGTAAGCAACATTATTGTGGTTTTAACACATAACATTCATAAATCTACATATTGTCTTAAATTGTATGTAACAACTAGGCTAAGATACAAACTAGCCTTGCAGCAAGGAAGGAACTTGACATTTTAACTAAAGTAATCAACAACTACAAGAATAATAAACATAATATCTCATACTTATCTGGTGGCTGCTATACTGACAAGGACATCTGAAATTTTGATCTCATTCTCTTCCTACTTGAACCATCTATCCTTAACACTTAGAAGATATAAATAAGAAACCGCTTCCCCTACATATGTTAAAGAATCACAATTGCTTATGAGGTTCAATAATTGCAAAAAGTGTCATTTTTGAATAATCATAAATAATATTTATTCTATATAATCACTCCCTTATATATATATATATATATATATATATATATAGCTGTATTGTTTGGTATTCTCGCATTGATCATTCTTACTTCTATTTATTGGTACTCATAAATACATTTATATAATTATTCTTCATTAATATTCTACTCTTATCTCCCACTCAGAAATATATTTTTATATACTTACTCTTTCATATTATTCACTTTAGATCTAATCTATATCACTCTCTATATATATATTTATATAAATACATTATCAAGCTTAGCATTCATTAATTCCTTAGTTTTACATTATCTGAATGTACTAATCAGTAGATATATATCTATGTATATACTTGTTATTTACATTTAATCATTACAATATATTTAGATATATTTATGAATCCCTAACATACCCAAATATATATTAAATATAGTTATAAGCACTAACTAAAATGTAAATTCAATATGATATTATTCTTACTTTCTATCCACACAAGCAATTGTAATATATTACAATACTTACCTCAGTTGTTTCTCTCTCTGTAAATAGTTCTCAGAGAATATAATTCTAGCCAGAATATATTCTTGTCTTCCTCTATTTGATGCCTTCTTTCTTATTTTATTCCCCTTTTTTGGTCCCTTCCTAATCCCTTAACTATGAATGGAGGGAATCGTAGTCCTGAATTTTTATATTAATATCCGTAACTACACCATCGCTACTTCCTTGCTTTGTCTTCTTCATGTGCCACGGTGATGATCTCTTTTTTTATTCTTCTACCATTCGATGTCCTCCCCTTGTTTGAAATCATTTTCCTTATATAAATGCTTCCCATAGACACGTCCCTTCATGATTCATTTCTTTTGGCTTTAATCGCACCTCTCTAGAAGTACGTATCCTTTGCATAAGGTAATTGCTTTTTCCACTAATCGTGGCTGATTGAATGGTGATTGTTGTTGTTAGATTTATTTATTTATTGACTAAGGCATAGTCATTAATAATAGTATTGGTTTTATGAATGTTATGGTTTATATTTTATTTTGCTGTTTGTAGCACTAATATTAGTTGTGTAATATTAATTTAGTGTTATTTAATATTTTATCCTTGTTTATGATATTTATAATGATATTTATAAATATTAGTTGTGTAATATTAATGTAGTGTTATTTAATATTTTATCCTAGTTTATGATATATATATATATTACCATTATAATATTTATAATGATATTTATAGATATCACAAATTATAATTATAATCAAATTTATATTATATATATATATATATTTATTGATATTTATTTTATTTTATTTGCTAATATTTTATGATTATAATAATTATTTAGGAATATCAATTGTTTGTATAGTTTTATATTATTAGTATAATATTATCATCATAATAATTACTTGATGATAATTATAATAGTATTAAAATTGGTATTTATATTTTCGATATTTATTGAGATATTCGTTTTATTTACTTATTAGTATTTCAATATTTCATATTTGGGTATTACAATTTTAGGGGACATGACAAATTCCTCTTAGGCATGGAATCCAACATGCATCCAACCTATCCGATAGGAAAAATTTGCATTAAATGGCACATTCTACTAAGCCATCAAGCTGGGTCATCCTTTTCTCCTCCACCTACCCCATTCTTTCTAGAAATTTATTTTATTTTTTCAAGGACTAGATCCATGTCATCCTAGGTTGGGGTAGCTATTACATTAATTCTAGCCCTATTTGAATTTAACTCTACCTCATATTAGACGAAGATTTTCTCCCAGTCAACATACAAACCTTGATATCTATCCAGACAAGAGATGTAATTAGCAGCATCCTCTAATTGATCCTTAACTAGTGGACCTTCTGCACTTGGAGAGTATGCCTCATGCCATCATTGTTGTAACTATTCCATATTCAGGTCCTTTTGTTTGAATTTCTTCCTTCTTGTAATTGTTTCCATAAAAGCATTGCAGCTATCAAAGACTTCCTTCACCTTGACCTGAGCCTTGGATAACTTCTTGGGTGCCTTCATCCTTAGTACATTCCAAAAATTAAAACCTTCTATCCATTCCATGGCATTTTGTGTATCTTGCATGGTCATAACACCTTCCTTAATTAGAGTCTCCACAGGAATTACAAGAATTCTCTCCAATTCTTTAACAGTAGTATCATTAGGCGGTTTCCTGTAGTCATTAAGGAAATAAGTTATGTCCTTGGAGAGAGATGATGACTTCTCATAGAATGGTAGCACTTTTTCGATCATCTCATCTCCTCTCTCGTTGACATTCTGCAACCATTCTTATGTTTCTTTCACAAAAGACTTCAATGTCTCAATCTCTGACACTACCTCCTTGGAAAAGAAACCCTCTGGAAATGAAGAGCTCTCACTGCTTTGGGATTGTAGAGGTTTGATCAAGTGTTGGATATACTTGTGTACCTCTCTTAATTTCTTCTACAACTCTTCTTTCTCTGCAGTTTCCTTATCCAGTCTTCTCATAATTGCTTGGGAGGATTCTTGGAAGTCTTTTTTCTCCTATTCCTTTGTTATTGGACCCAAATTGATAGTTTTCACCTTGTAATATGTGGGTCTTATTTCATCCTTATATTTATCTTTAGTGGGAACAACAACATGGAAAATTCTATTGTTGATCTCATCTCCTGCAAATTTAGATATTGTTCTGGCCCTCTTTCTTTCTTTATGTTGTCCCCACTTCTCTAGGAGTTTATCCCATCTTGGAGTCTCATCTTCTATGATAATTGCTTTTTGTTTTAACCTCTTCTCCAACTAATCTAGGGTAGTGGGCTACTCTACCTCCACAATCTTCTGAGGAATGCCATGCTTAAGCTGATCATGATGAGGACTCTCTTCAACAACTTCTATATTTTCCTCATCCTCTTCTTTGTTCTGTTGATTCTTATCCTCATCATCTTTATCTTCAGGCTCATCTTCTAAATGGGGCACATAAATATGTTCATTGGTTTGAGGCTGAGAAGGCATTTCTATAGTGACTTCAGAGGTAGTCTCCTTGCTGGGCTCTTTCTTTGCTCCCAATTCTTTGGCCAAACCATTTTATTTCCCATCTCTAGGTGTGGACATTTCTTCACTTTGTGTTTCTTCATCAGGATTATCAAGTAGTCCCTCTTCTCCATCTAATTGTTTATGTTCCTTTGGTACCTCATCCTTTAGTATATTACGCATTGGAGATAGAGAAGGGGAATTATCCCTTGTAACTACTTTTTATGCTTCCTTTGTGGGATTGCTAGCAAGGGTCTCTTCTATATGTACCTTCTCAACTTCAACTCTTGATTCCCCTACAAGAGACACCCTCTGCTTTGGTGAATTCCTTCTCACATATACCTACGGCTTCTCCCCAGATCTTTCAATTTCTACAACCTTGGGAAGGGGAATTGAAGCCTCGACAGTCTTTTTTTTTAGGTTGGGGAGTCTCTTCTCTGCCCCCCAGTTAATAACGTCCTCTTCTTGGTAGGTTGGGGAGTCTCTTCTCCCTCCTCGGTAGCTTGTTTAGAAGTTTTCTTTGCCTTCATTGTAGGATGCCTTTCATTTTTCTTTTCCTACCCTTGACTTCTTACATTCTCCTTTTTAAAGTGAGGGGCCTTTATTCTTCCTGATCATCCCCATGTGAAGGCTTTGTAATATCATCCTTGGTAGCCCCGGTGTCATCCTCGAAATGGGATTCAAGGTTTCCCATTAAGTCATAAGTGAACTGAGCACCATCTGCTTGCAACTCTGCAACCTTATGTTTGACCAACATTCTAGAATATCTCTTCACGAGTTCAGTTATCTGATCAAGATCTATTATTTCTTCTTTTGACCAATTTACTAATGGAAAGGGTTTATTTCTATATGGTTCATAATCATGATACTGTACAAGGTCTTCCTCATATTCATTAACCTGGTCTAATAAGTTTCAAAGGCAGTCTAGAATACCTCCTCTTTATTACCCCAAATTCATCTCTACAATTCTCCTAGTAATCTTCTATGTGATCCTTGTGCTTTTACTCCCTACTGACCTATTTCAGTGTTTTCCCATATGGATCAAAATTGTTCTTTCTAGAATGTGAATATAACTCATATTGTGCCATTTCCTTCTCTAAATGTTGCACACTTTAGAGATTGGGGTAGGCTTCCAGAGTGTCAATCCTGAATGGGAATTCATCTCCAAGCCCCTTCCTGTGTACATCTTATAGCTTTGTCTCAAATGCAACCATTTTCCTTGTCAACTCTAGCAAGATGAGTTTGTTAGTAGGATACCTTGGCATTCTAACTGGGACCGTAGGAGATCCTTGTACTGTGATCTAATAAAACCTCTGAAATTGTATGAACCATTGTCCATACTTTCTAATTAGCTACATTCCCTCTGTGGAGATTCTTATATGGAGAGCAACTTGTTGTAATCTAGAGATGTACATGAAGAAGGCATCATTGGCTCTCTTATAATTTGATGTTTTGTACTAGATTTGAGGGTAAACATCCCATATTCTATCCTTTCCAAGAGTCCCTTTGCAACTTAGGCCCCTGTATTTGTATTTACTTGCCAACATGTAGACAAGGTAAGATGTCATCATGAAAACACTAGTATGTTGCACACTTCTCAACTGTTTGTCCAAACTATCACTATAGATACTTGCCTAGTGATAACACTTTCCTTCCACAATTTGAGTGATGGGATAAAACATCCAAGTTCTAAAAGTGAATGCATCTTCCAATCCCATTACTCTGCCTAGGAGCGTGATGATATCATGGTACTCCATCTTGAAATCAATCCTGTGTAATTGCTTCATGAACTTGGAATAGTGTGGCTTTGGATTAGCTACCCATGAACTGTTCATCATGTCCAAAGCCCTGGTAGTGTCCTTGGCATAAAATTCTTCTGCTTCCTAGATGTTGATCTCTTTGATGAGTTTGTGGTGAGAAGAAATATTGAATGTTTTAGTAATGGATTCCTTAGTCAAGTTAGCCATGACTCTCCCTTTTGGGTGCACTATTATCCTCTGATCAGCATCATAGTGTCTTGGACACTCTAACACCAGTTTAGAGCACAACAATGTGGGTGGAAACCCTGCTACCTGAGCTAAGCCTATGTGTGTAATGATTTGTGCCAATTGAGTAGATGCATTTCCAAACATCCTCTACTAGAAATCATCATAATCATCACGCCCCATATTGGTGTCAGCTACCTTTGACCACATAGAGGTGATTCTTGACTTAGGCCATATCCCTTTGAAATCATACTTCATTATATCTATTCTTCTCTTAACTTCCTTTTATGCCTGTGAAGCCTTTGACTTGGAAGTCTTTTCAGAACTCAACTCTGCCTGCATCTGTTAGAGAACATGATAATCACCATAATGATAATCATTAACGAATTCATTATTAAAAGCATATAGATAAAAGATCCTAATCAACATCAAATTCCTTTTATTCATCTTTAAAATCCAAGATAATTGTTCACAAATCAATGAAGTTCATGTTTTTGAGGCACTGGAGGATTTTCAGAAAATCCATCCTAGGGCAGATTCTCCATAGGAAATAAGGGTCAGAGATTTCTAGGTGAAGCAGATTCTCTATAGGAAGTAAAGCTTAGGGAATTCAGGGTGGGAAGGAATCTCCAAAACATCACACATGGAAGCTTCAAGCTACAAATTCATCCTATATGGTGGCACCTCATTCGAAGATCAATTCAATTTTCAAGTCTTAGGGTTTCTTTGAAGGACTAAAGGAAACATGCAGAAAATACGAGCAGACTTAGATTCTCTAACCAGATTGAGGCTTAGAAATTTTGACATAGGGCTAAATTCTAAACAGGCTCACCATCGCATACATCAAGTCCAAATTTTATTCCTCCACGTTTAAGAATTGCTTCCCATTCAATGATTGATGTCTTCTCCAACTTAGTTTCCTTCATGTTATGCCTCTGGAGCTCTCATACCTACACGGATTTAGAATATCAGAAGTAGAGTGTATTTTCTAAAGGAAATTCCTTTGGGAAAGTTGAGGTATGATAGAATCTCAAAAAGATAGACCTATCTTTCAAAATCATTCTTAGGTCAACCTCAATGGCCTTCAATTAAAACTTGGATTCTAACTCAAACTTAAGGGGGGCTAAGTTAACTCTCGGGAGTTAAGGTGGTAGACGAATTCAGAGAATCCTTAAGGCACTAGAATTCTTGAATGATTAACCTTCAAAATTTTTGAGGTGCATTGGATTCCATGAGGTGAGCTAGACTTAAAGGTTTTCCCATGGCTTTTATTTCTTGTGCAAAACTGAAATGATTTCTTCATTCTTTTCTAGATTTCAAAGTTTTGGTTCTATATTGTTTGCCTCAAGAATTCACATTCACCCTCCATGAATCAGAGCCACTTACCATACTCAATGAAACAAATGAAAATCTTGAATTAAGGATCCCTGTTTCCATGGATTGATTTTTAAAATTCGAGCAGATTGGGGCAAATGAGCTAGGGCACGGGAAAAACTAATACCTACCCACTACACATGTTGTCGTATAATCATTTTGGTTCACAGACCTAGATTGCAATTTATGTGGGACTTCGATACAACATTTTCTTTCCAAAAAAAACCACACGAGAAACAAAACCCTAGGGGATGATGAGGACAAAAAAGAATAAAATAACCCTAATATGTGCGATGACCATCCAATCCTAAAAAGATCAATGAATAACCATGACCCTCCACACAAGATGCATTAAAATTCTTATAACCAAAGAAAGAGCACATCCATTGACATGTTCATCATAAAAACCAAACAAATTGTAGGATTACCATCAAACCACCATACAATGTTGTAGCTAGATCAAAAACTCATGAAATAGAAAGGGAAAACCCTCCCTTTAATGTGCACACACTAGGAAACAAGTGGCTGAACTCACCCTCCAATGGAAATCGAAAGCCACAAGCAGATTTGTAATCTCCAAACTCAATCGTCAATTGATGAGGAAGAATGAGCTTTTGAATGCACTATGCTCGGAATACAAAATGGCAAAATTAAGTTCGAATGACCCTAAAATAATTGATCGTGATCATATTAATCATGCCCATCGACTGCTCATAAATGCATGGCACAACATCCAAGGACTTCGAGGGAATGACCTGAAGATGGATTCAGGGAATCCGAGCAATGCTAGATTCTCTGAAGGATTTGACTATGGGAATTGTGAGCGATCTCAGATTTTCCAAGATGAACTATCACTCAAGAAATCTAAGCCAAGGAGAAATCCCCAAACATTTCCTAGACTTAGCCAATTTTACCTCCAAGTTGAATCATAATGAAGGAAAGGGACTTTAATGATGTTTTGAGATCGAAGAGTTGCAAATAATGCACCCTGAGTGTAGATAAATCTTGAATTTCCCCAAGTGAAGCAGAGGACAAAAATTTAGAGGAACATATCCCTTAAGGGGAAAAGTGAAACCTACAACAAAATGGAAATAAAAGCAAGAAAAAAAGGGGAGTCCTTACTTCTGGTGGGGCATGTGTGCAAAAGTGCACAATAAATGGCGACTCCACTAGGGAAATGCTCCAGAGCATTTTGATGAAAAACTGGAATCAGGAACCCATAACTTTTGGTTTTGGTCCTCGCATCAGGCCACCTCTAAAGTAAAGTTTCAAAATCAATGGACAAGTTGGCCTTTCCTATGCTGGAAATCCCAATGTGTGTAGATGCATTCATTTCCTTCCCTCAGTTGCTACAAGGAAACCAAGGTTGGTCAGCCTAAGCTATGTAAAGATTCTAACTTCAAAAGCATCCTGGATAGAGCCTCGCTGCCAGAAAAGCATCCATAGCCCCAATGAGGTTATCACTGCAATTCTCCCCAACATAGCTCCACTGCTTGTTGGAAATCCATAGCCCCAGTGGAGTTATTCAGATCCTCCTAATAAGTTGATAATTTCTCCTTTGATTTTCAATATTTTTCTTTTTTGTTTCTTTCTGATAGTCTTTCTTTCTTTTCAATTTTTCATTTCAATTTGTGAGAAATGAAGTTCACACTCAAGGCTTAGAGTCAGCATGGTGCTAAAGCAGAAATAGGATTTTTCACCTAACCAGACCTTCGAAGGAGTCTTTAATAACCTTAGGACTCTTAAGATGTTTGAATAATATAAGACTCAAGCACATTCTGGAATAACCTAATCCAAGGATTTCACTTTGAATGTTTAGCACATGTGACACAGAATAAAGGGCCTCTACCAATCTATCTTGGAAGGATGATTAAAGTTTGTAAGGGAAATACTTGGAACAAATCCAAACAATGAAGAGGTTGTTGTGAAAATAAGACACTTTACCCCAAACCAAAAGGAAAAGAAGCCCCAAAACCAAAGAAAACAACAAGCAAAACCACCTAACCTAAACAAAAAACAAAAATGAAAGCAAATACCTACTCTAACTATTTGCAAGGGTGAGCTAGAAACAACTCAAGCAAGAAAGTAATGCTTCAAGTGATGCCCATTGATAGGAAATGAGACATCTTCTCCGGTGAGAGTCTTAAGGTGAAAAGCATTGTCTCTAAGGATCTCATAAATCTAATATTGACCAAGCCATTGCTTGCCAAACTTACCGTGCTCCCCTTTATTTTCATGTACCTTATCCCAATACTAGACTAGGTCTCAAAATCTGAAAGGCCTTAACCTTAGCCTTATGGTCAAACCACCTTTTAACAAAACCCTAATTTTTGGAAAAGTTCTCTAGGGATACATCCCTCTTTTCTTCCAGCTATAACAATTCAACCAAACAAGTCTCTAAATGCTCTCCGTCCTCGTAATACTCATTAATGAACTAGAGAGTGGGAATTCTTAACTAGATAGGAAATACATGCTCAAATCCATACACCAAGTGATATGGGGATGTTCCTAGGGATGTCTTCTTTTGCATGTAATCTACCCACATGGAAAATATCAATTGAGTGTGCCAATCCTTAGGATTCCTCTCAAGTAACTTACAGATTGAATAGTCAAGAGATTTTTGTTGGTGGAATCAGTGTGACCATTTCCCTAAGGATAATAGTTTGAGGTGAACTTAATAACTATACTATGGTTAAATGCCTAGCCCAAGAATTTCAAAGAAGAAAATGTAGAACCATTATCACATACCAACTTAGAAAAAGGGAAACCAAAGTGGTTAATGATACCTGATTTGAGGAAATTGACCACTACCTCAGCAATACACTGTTTGCAAGTGATATCTTTAGTCCACCTAGTGAAATAATCAGTAGCAATAAGAATATACTTATGTCCTACCAAAGATGGTGGATTGATTGGGCCAATGAAATCCATACCCCACTGTGCAAAGGGTTTCACCTCGATAATGGGTTGTAGTGGGAGAGTAGAGAATTTCTCCTTTGTAGCACATGCTTGGCATACATGGAAAGTCCTCACATGGTTGTGTGCATCCTTGAATAAAGTGGGCCAGTAATACCCTACCCTCAAGATTTCATGCGCAATGGCAGGTCCAAAACCATGGCCTGTACCATATTTTTCATGAAATTCTATCATCACGTGAGCTACTTCTTCTTTTCCCAAGCACCACAAATAGATACCCTCACAATTCTTCTTGTATAGAATGCCCCCCTGTAGCATGTAACTGTCACTTTTCAGGGGCAAGACTCTTCACTATACTATGTTCAAATGATTAGGACACTTTTGGTTTAGCAAAAAATACACAATATCATCATACCATTCATCTAGAGATACATCTTGAAGATGATACTATTGTGCAACAATCTTTGGACCTATTTCAGCCACCGTCTGTGTTAGAGCCTGTCCCCTCACCAACTTCATAGGCTAAATTTCTAGATCATATTCCTGCAGCATGGTAACCCACTTAGCTCTCCTTTCTCCCATCTCATTCTGCATCAACAGGAGCTTCACGGCTGGGTCAGGTACAATGGAAAAGACCTTATTCCTCAAGATGTAATGTCTAAACTTCTTAACACCTCGAACTAGAGAAAAAGCTTGTTTCTCCACATTTGGATATCTTAGCTCTGCATCTCTGAGAGGAGCACTCATAAAAGCTATAGGGTGCTCATTCCCCTCATCTAATTTTTGGGTCAACATACTTGCACAAGAATGATCGGATGCAAAATAATATGTATAGAAGGGCTTCTAATAATTAAGACTTACCAACATGGGAGTAGTAGTTATAGCCCTCTTAATTTCATTGAATTCTTGTTTAGCCTCAACATTCCCCTCCACTTTTGTGTCCTGCTTCAACATTGCATTTAGTGGTTTCACTATTTCGGCAAACCCTGTGATAAACTTGTGGACAAAGTTAATCTTCCCAAAGAAAGATTTCATCTCTTTCTTGCTGGAAGGTGGCTAAATTTTCAAGATAGCTTGAATTCCTTCAGGGTCAATTGAAACACCATGCTTAGAAATGACATGTCCCGGGAGCTTTCCTTCAATTATTCTGAATATACACTTCTTGGGATTAAGTGAGATGTCAAATTCCCTACATCTTTGAAATACTTTGCACAAATCTTCAATGTGATCCCCTCTATTCTTAGAGAAAACCATCAGGTCATCCATATAGATAATGATACATTTTCCTATGATTTCCTTAAAGGAAATATCCATTTCCCTCATGAAGGTGGCCCCTACATAGATCAATCCGAATGGAATTCTCCAGTATGCAAATGTGCCCCACTTGGTGGTGAAGGCAGTCTTATGCCTACCCTCGTATTGGGCCATGACTTGATTATAGCCATAGTATCCATCTAAGAAGGACAACATCTAAGATCCATTCACAATATGGAGGAACTCATCCAAGGAAGGAACTAGATAGTTATCCTTTTTAGATGCTCGATTAAGATTTCTAAAATCAACACACAACCTTATTTCTCCATTTTTCTTGCAGAAGAGGACCAAATTAGCCACCCATGTTGAGTGTCTAACTTGGAATATGATTCGAGCAGATAATAATTTATGCACATCCTTCTGAATGATGATTCTAATAATGCATTGATGGGCCTCTATCTGTACCAGAAAGGTTTTTCTCCTAGTCTCAAAGGAATGGTGTGTGTAATAATAGAGGTTTCGTAAGTCTTCATATCTTCATAGCTCCATGCTATGACATCTTGGTAAGCATGCAATGCATCTATTAGACCTTTCCTTTCTTCTAGGGTAGACATATTTTCAATGTACACATTCTTAATTTTATCGAAAGTGCCCATATTGTAGGTATCACACTAACAATCTATTGAATCTATTTTCATTTGCTAATCTTGATCTTTTATCATATCAAGGTCAAAAATATATTCCAACTACACCATGCCCCTCAGAATTGTGTTCATCTTTAGATTGAGCACTCCTTCCATATCCAATTCTTCCTATTGGGGTTCCATCTCATCAATCAATTTTGAGGTGAACACATTAGAATTGGTTAGGAAATCTAGGATATACTTGTCATCTTCAAATACTTGAATGTTTGCAACATTTTCAGGTATAGAAGGGTTTGGTGTCAATTCAACAGTGAATTTATTTAATCCCGATAAGGATAGAGGTTTCAACATACTGGATTCCTAAGCTAGAGCATCAGTAGTATGATTCTTAGCCCTCGAGATCAGTTGAATGTTGAATGTGTCAAAGCCTTCGATTAAATCCCACACTTTGTGCCAATAATTAGTCATCCTCTTGTCATGAAAAAAATATTGCCTTCTAACTTGTTTCACTACTAACTCAGAGTCCCTGAACACTTGCAATATCTTCACATTCTTCTTTAGTGCCATAAGCAATCAATGGATTAGAGCCTCGCATTCGACAATGTTATTGGTGCACTAAAATTGTAACCTATGAGCAGCAAAGAAGGTTTTCCCTATTGGACTTATCAATTTGAATCTAGCTCCTACACCTTGTTTACATTTTGATCCATCAAATCGTAGAGTCCAGGTTTTGGGGGATGAACTATCTTTAGAAGCTTTAACACTCCTACTTCTGCAAGAAGAAGGGTCATCCTATGTCACTGGCTCTTTTCCTTTTCTGTCCTGATGTACCTATTGTATTTTAGGTCCAACTCCTGAGGGCAGATTAATGCATCTCTTAATCTACTCAACCGTAGTCTCAAAAAGGAAACACCCAAACTCAGGGTGGGAAGTGTAGACACCTAAAAATGACCTAGGCCTGCAAGCTTCATTTTTACCACTTTCATCCTAGCATAATTGTGACATTTAATTATGTCCTTGGTCCACATTCGACTATTGATTAAATAATTCATAATTATTTAATTAATTCATGTCACCTATTCTTCACGATTATTAAATAAATAAATTTCATTTATTTATTAAATACGTCATTAACTGTCTAAGTCTTTCTTTGATTAAATAAATTTCTTAATTTATTTAATTCCCCCTTTTTGAATTTAATTCTTATCGATTATTAAATAAATAAATCTCATTTATTTATTTAATACGTCACTGATTATCTTAATTAAATAAATTGATTAATTTATTTAATTAATTAGTCTCATCTTCTAAATTAAATAATTAAATTTAATTATTTAATTTCCATTTTAATATTCTTCTCATTTTAAATAAATTAAATTATTTAAAATGTCATGTCAATCTTAACTGTCAGTCCTTTTTGATAAATAATCTGAAAAGATTATTTATTATCTCTCAAAATCCATAATTTGAATTATTTTAATTCAAATTGGTAATTAATCTTCTAAAAATCAAGTAATCGGGCAGATTCTTGATTTTCCAAATCGAATCTTCAGTCCACATCTTATCTTCTTGATTTTTTGAATCTCACAAATCAGGCAATCTTATCTTCTTGATTTTTCAAAAATCTTTATTTCTTTAATTAATTTCCTCATTTATTCTTCATCGTCGATCCGATTTTATTCTAACCATTTGATTAAGGATTTTTCCCTAACCCTAATTAGGGATTCTCAGGTTTAATCTGGATCGTTCATTTTAGGTTCTTGTCATTGATTTATCTCATCCGTCCGTTCGAAATGGCCTTTTCTATAAAATGCCATCTTCTTCTCACTTTTCGACACACATTTTTTGCGTAATTATTATAGGCATTTATTTACTTTCACATGTTCATGGTCATAGGCAATTTTAACATTTCAATATTGGTTTTAGACATAGGCATTGGCAATAGTCATAGGTATATCAAATCCTTCAAATCTTGTTGTAGGACTTAGGCATTTCTAGATTGCTCAAAGACGAATCTGAGGGCAACATTCTCCAGCAAGCAAGAAGGTGTAATGAAGGTCAATCATGGAAGGTGGAGACTCTTGGTGATATATTTCCCTTTCGTTTTCATTTAATTTCCTTTGTACTTCATTATTTCAATGGATTTTAATGTTATTTGATCTAGCCATCTAACAAACCAATTTTTCCCTTGATTACATTGGTGAACCCGACTCCGTTTTCTAGTTTCTGTACGGTTTTTTTTTGTTTTTTGTTATTTTGCAGGTACAGGTATGGATTGACGCAACTATTTTTAAAAACATCGTGATGCATCTGCTGACAGAAGAGCCGCAATCACTCTGACAAGCTACAACTGACGACCAAAACGATGCATTTGATCTTCCGAGCCGCATTTGAAGACGTGAACGACGCATATGCCCTGTCGAGCCGCATCTGTCTGGTAAAATTTTTCGTTCAGTTTTGAGGTTCTGATTTTTGGATTTGAAGCTTTTTCTGGTTTTTGGTTTTCTGATTTTCTGTTCTTCTGTGTTTTTTTTTATTCCTGCATGTTGGCTAGATTAGATTTTTTTTGTGTTACAAATCTTTTCTTGTAGCGTGTGGCGATTCTCATTCGTGTGTCGAAGACTATTGCATAAGAGACTACTAATAGTCATTGTTTGCAGATTCGCATGTCAAAGAAGGAATAAACAAAACTTTGTGCTTGTTTTTCTTAGATTAGCAAACATTTGAATTTGGTGCATATAAAACGAACTTATGTCTTTTATGCTTGATTGTGGTTGCGGAATGGTAGGTGAGTATGCTCTCACTTGGTGAAAACCTTGTGATCAGAAAACTAGACCCATTCTAATATGTTATTTACCCTAACTTGGTATATCGGAGTATCCTCTCCCCTCGCGCTTTTGAGCGATCTTGGGTGTAAGAGAAATGGTTACCAACTCTAGAAATTGGGCCTACCTAGGGATTTCATCACCCCAACGTGACTCAAACCGGCAACGGAGCTAAAGCCAAGCTACCCCCGACCGGTATATAAATGTAAACCTTAAGGGAAAACCTAAGGTTGCGAGTGCGGATGTGTCATACGGATGGAGTTGTACTCCCTTAAACCCTGTTGAGCTTAACCTCTTCAGGCTGGAGTGCCACCTTAATGGTGATTAATCTCTTGCCCCATGTATGGCCACTCGAACGGGCGTCCCGAACTAAAAACTCTTGTGTAGTAAGCCAAAATCCTTCTATTTGCTAGCGCAACACCAGTCGGTGTGAAGGCATCCACACCTTCGTAGTTTGTAGTAGAGGTGATCAGCTCACCATGGGAGTTTCATGGGGGTTGGAAGCTTGGTTGGCCTGAGAAGAGAGTGCACTGTAAGGGGGAGCCCGTGCAGCCAAGCTTCTGAATTCACACGCTACAGATATGCAGTTACGTGGAATCTAGCGAATATTGTCATGGCCTAACCTAGGATCGTGCTTATCTGATGTGTGTTTGGCTACTTTACTTTTCAAAAATGCTATGTTTGTCAAGTGTATTTTGGTTCTGTCATAGTTCAAACAAAACATTCATCAAACAAGTCAAAACTTCCATCAATACAACACGAAAATCATGTTGAAACTAAACTGAGCTGCATCTATCAAACCACAAGTGATTTTCTGTGACTTAACTGATTTGTTAAAACGCATCTGAAACCTATAACGACACATCTGTAGGCGTCGCGACACATCTATCAACTTAAAAGCTGCATATGCTAAATCGAGCCGCATTTGACAGTCTGAAAGCCGCAATTGCAAAATTGAACCACATTTTCCAAACTGTGATGCATTTGCTAAACTGTGACGCATTTGCCTGTCAAAATTTTAAACTTCAAAGTCGAAACCTGAGGTCTTCAAATTGTCAACCATTTGTCAAACACTGTCACCAAGAAGACTCTATCAGAAACCTAACTTGAAATTGCTCAAAGTCTTGTCTATTAGCTTGCATTAGTCACCATAGGTTTCATACCTCATTCCTTTTCATTGCATATACTTGGCATTAGACTATCCCTAGGTTCACATCTTGCATACTTAGGATTAGGAAAATCTTAAGCACACCTTTGCAAAGTCATTGTTTTTGAAATTAGACCCTCTTGGACCAAGTTATCAAACCTCCTTTTAGTCATTGTCCTCTTTTGTGAGATTCTTCCATCTCAAAAGTCTAGTTAGGGAGACTCACTAGTCATTTAGACCTAGTCAACTTGTCATTTCCAACAAAGTCCTTTAGTAGTCAAAATCGAAAACAAAGTTTGAGCTTAGAAGTGCTTAGATAACCTTGTCTTACATTGCATACAAATTGCATACCTTACACAAGAAAATCCAAAAACATTAGTCATTCTAGTGGTCATCTTGAACCATAGACCTCACATAGTGTCATACTTACATTTAGTTATCATCCCCTTTTGAGCAATCTCATTTATGGTTGAAACCAGACTTCAAAAACAAAAGAGGCAAATGGAAAACTTTAGGCAAGAACCCCCGTTTACTGTCAACAGTCCTCCACATGACTCAAACTGGACCTTGTACAACCCATTTTCCAACTTAGACAATCAACCTCCAGTGACAACACAATCCTCATCAAACAGTACATTCGAACTCTACTTGCAAAGAGATGAAAATGGTCAACTACTTCAAGAACACATAGAGGCATTGACACAAGACCCAAAGGCCTATCAGATGGCTGAAGCAATAGCTCGTCAGGACAGAGACAGATTCATAGCTATGCTCTTGAGTGAAGGAGCTAAGTTACCACAAGGATTTGATGTTAACACACTAAATTTGACACTTCATGACCCTAATGCCAACAACACAAATAACATGTCACATAGTGGTAAACTTTTAAATACTACGAGCAATACTTCCTTTGAGACCACAACGACAATAAATACCACTCCCAACATCCCAAACATTTCCAACACAATAAATACCACATCTATTGGGGGATCACAATCACCCACAACATCCACAACACTATCCCAATTGGATGGAACCACTCTTGGCTCCTCGACAACATGGGAAAATTATTCCAATCCTCTTTTTACCGCAATAGTAAATACCACAGGGGCATCATCAAGTCACCACAATCCCCCCTTGAAAACTACATCTACTACCATGAACACAACTTCGACAAATCCGTTCAGTAGTATTTCAAAAAATCCTCCGAGAGGAGCCACAGGACGTATCTTTATCCAAGGACAACAACAAAATGTTAACACGACAACATAGTCAAATGTCATTGCCTCCCAAGGTACAAACACAAACGTCCCCCTTGTACAAAACCAAAAATTTACACAAGGTGGCCAAGTAACACAACCCATGACATCATTGACACACCATAACAGTCATGGTCACAACATCCCCCAAATAACGACACACATGGCTGGGGGACACATACCAACATATTCATCCAACATTCATACTCATCAACATGCACCCAATCATAACTTCCAATACCAACAACATACGTCATACGTACCACAACAATCCATACCACCATAATACACCAACATTCATGCACACCAAACAGGAACACATGGTGTGCTAGGCAATCCAACATACAGAAATGTAAACGACCCTACCATAGATGAACTCAAAGCAAGAATGAGGGATATGGAGAAAACTATGCAAAACATGTACATTTCAGGTAGGAAATTAGAAATATCATATGACCTGGATGTTTACCCATTTGACACGAACCTATACATGCCTGCATTTCCACCAGGATACGTGTCACCCAACTTCACAAAATATAGAGGCAAGAAAAATCCCATTGAACATGTTCGCGAATTTGCAACCAACTGTATGGATATCGCCTATGAACCAACATACTTGATGAGACTTTTTTCCAAAAGTCTGGCAGGTCAAGCCTTTGAATGGTTTTTAACTCAAAAAGATATCCAGACATGGGATGAGCTCAAACGAAAATTCATAAGAAATTATGCGTACAACATTGACATGGATACCTCTATCACAAGCTTGTGCAATCTCACGCAAGAAGACTCTGGTGAGACATTTATTCCACTCTTTCAAAAATGGAGAAGCCTTGCTAGTCGATGTCACATTGACATTCCTGAAAGGGAAAAAGTCGACATGTTCATCCAAACACTCCTAGGGCCCCTAAAATTTGCATTGCAAATACATTGTTGCACAAACTTCACAGAATTGGTCGAAAAGGGAGTCCAGATTGAGAAAGCCCTTATTGCAAAAGGAGAACTGAGATATGGTTCCAAAACATGAATGTCAATCCACCCGCTGACAAAAACAAATATTGGGTTAAGAATAAGCATGTTACAAATGACAGTGTTGTTGATGCCAAGACTGCAAACACCGTAGGTCCTGTATTGGCCCTAAAAGGGGTTCAACAACAAAACAGACCAGCAACGAAACTGACACCTCCTCCCAATACTTCTTCAAACAATCAAAGTGGTCAAAACAGTCAAGGACAATATCGTCAAATGAGGCAATTTCCTAGGGGTCGCACATACACTCATTTGGGTGAACCCATCGAAGAAGTCCTTAAGAAATGCTTCTAGCATGGGGTCATCACACTTCCAGAAATAAAACCATATGACCCAGGACAATTCAAACCACCATGGTGGAATGATAATGCACTTTGCGAATACCATCGAGTGAAAGGGCATACAACCTCTAACTGTCGACAACTGAAAAACATAATACAGGACCTTATCAAAAATCACACCATCGAGGTAGGTGGATCGCAATTCACCTCCAACTCAGATCATACTATCCACAAGAATCCACTGCAGGATCATGGTTCTCATAATGCTTCCACTTCAGGTTCACAGAACCAAGCTAACTTCGCCCGAGCTAAGTACGATTATTCTAGTGGACCAATAATAAATAATGTCAGAACTGACGATGAGTACATCAATACCATTACAGTCAAGAGAGCACCACAGTGTAATGCTACTACAAAAAGTGGCAAGGTTACTATAGCTGGTCCACCTCCCCCTAGACAAGCCAAGATCACTATACTGGGCCTGTTAGTTAAACAACCACAACCTACTAAACAACCAAAACCTGTCTCAACCCCACAACAGTGGAAACCCAAGAGTCAATTCAACCTCATTGACCAACTAGGAAAGACTCCCGCGCAAATATCTATCCTTGAGCTACTTCGTATCTCTCCTGTGCACAAAGAAATCCTGGACAAAACTCTCCTAGATTCGTCGGTCCCTAAGGACATCGATGTCAATCAGTTTGAAACTATGGTGGGATATCTCACCACGCCGCACCATGTCACCTTCTCCGACCAAGACTACTCATCACATAAAACCAACCACAATGACACATTACACATAGAAACTTTTGTCCACAAGCACAAAGTTAGACGGGTTTTAGTAGATGGCGGAGCAGGGTTGAATATATGCTCCCTCAAATTGGTTAAGGCTCTTGGGTTCTCTGATGCGTGCGTAGACCCAACGAAAAGCATAGTGATCAAAGCATATGATGACGAGGAACGCTCTTCATGGGGTGTTATCTCTCTCCCTATCAGAGTGGGACCGGTCATTGTAGAGACAACCTGCCAGGTCCTGGATTTGGAACTACCATATAACATCTTACTTGGCCATCCATGGATCGACACATTAAAAGTTGTTCCATCGACATACCACCAATGCCTCAAGTTTCCTTTCGATGGCATAGAAGTAGCCATATACAGAGACCCCGACCCTTTCCAATATTGTACCAACTTAAGGGGTATCTCCAAAAACTGGGTACCTATTAATCAAGAAGAACCTGGCTCCTCCTCGTCCAAATACATCAACCCTTCCACGCTCATGTCATCTTCCACATCCGTTCCATCCACGTCTTCCGTCGTACCACCACCTTCCACCAACCCTAAGACTGAACCAACTGTCAAAATCCAGGACCTCGGCTGCGGAGAGTTCAAACTAAACACAACATATAGCATAACTACAATACCCACTCATCCAAAGATATATGGTCGGCTATGTTTCAGAATGGAACCTTAAGAAATTTTCAAAGTTCCACCGAATACAGTTTTTATCAAGTGGGGAGACATGAGTGATGAAGACCTTGCTAACATCACAGGATGGATCTATAAGGATACAGTCGCATTACCTCCATTACCAGTTCAAAAATATGGCAAGGGTTACAACATCATGAAGGCTAAAGGCTACGATGGTACTAGTGGCCTTGGAAAAAATAAAAATGGTCGTAGGGAACCCATAGAAACTTTTCAAACTCTGAAGTATCTTGGATTAGGGTTTGGGTCACCTGACAATGATGATCAACGTACCTCTGGACTTTCAAATGGGCGAGTACATGCTTCTGACAGTGTCGAGACTACTAGGGAAAACCTCATCGAAACAGACTCCCATGAGTGGGAATTTGGCTCAAAACGATCCCTAAGTGACTGTTGTCTTGACGATTTGTTTGTCGAATAAGGGGAACTGACCTCTGAACAACGATTCTGGCAAACATTCAAAATTGAACAGGCACCAAACAGTCAAAGTCCTACTACCTCCTCCCATGCCATACAACACCCGTCATCTGAACCCCATCAGTCTAATCAATCCAATCAGTCCAATCAGTCTGAAGAGTCAGACGACATTGATAACCAGGACTCTAAAACCTTCACTCCTTATTACGACAATGAATATGACACTAGTGAAGGAGAATATTGGATAGAGTCCGATGTAGAGTTGGATGATGATAACCTCATATACAACATCACTGAATCCATCTGCATGCTATCCGCATCCTCACCCCAGTTCACTAGCCTTGACGATGGAATCTCCTTAGTTTACCCTGAATTAGTCGATTGGGACCAACAAGGACCGCCAGTTTTGGACACATTTCAGAATGATGAGGCAATCGCCGAATTCATGGGACTACGAGAAGGCATACCCAGTGGGGACCACAAATCAGGATTTTCCATTGATTTAGACTGCATGGCATACTTCAGCGAGACTGTCCAGTCCTCTAGTCACAAAAGTAAAAATAAAATAAAAAATGAAACGTCTCTAGGTGAAAACCGAAAGGCACCTCTTGACGATAAAATAATAAAAATAAAGGACGAATCTGCGGGTGAAAACCTCTCTGAGGCACCCAAAGATGGAGGACTGGACTTTCTCCCCATACAACAGGAGAAATCGGCCATGCTTATTGAGGACACAATAGAGGATAACATTTCAACTGCAGAAGACCCCAAGATGGTCCTATTTGCGGCATCATTGACTGATGAAGAAAAAACAGAATTTCATAAATTCTTTGCAGAACAGAAAATCAACTTTACATGGTCCTATGCTGACATGCCAAGATTGGACCTAAAACTAGTTCTACATCATCTGCCACTATTACCGATTGTTAAACCAGTCAAGCAGAAGTTGTGAAAAATGCACCCTCAAGTTGCTCTATTGGTCAAAGCCGAGTTAAAGAAATTATTGGATGCCGGATTCATAAGGTCTATAGATTATGCTGAACGGATTTCCAACCTAGTGCTGGTGAAAAAGCCAAATGGGCTGATTCGAGTATGTACAGACTTTCAGGATCTAAATAAAGCATGTACAAAGGACAACTTTCCTTTGCCCAACATTGACATCATAGTTGACCTAACTGCAGGACATGAGATGCTATCCCTCATGGATGGTTTCTCCGGCTATAACCAAATCCGCATTGCTCCTGAGGATCAGCACAAAACAACATTTACTTTCCCATGGGGTACATACTGTTGGAACGTCATGCCCTTTGGTCTCAAAAACGTAGGTGCCACATATCAAAGGGCTATGACTACGATCTTCCATCACATGATGCACAATATAATGGAAGATTATGTAGATGACCTGTTGGCAAAATCAGCAACTAGGAAAGATCATTTGAAGGTACTCGACAAAATTTTTAAGAGACTGGAAGGTACAAAGTTGGCTAAACCCTAAGTGTTTTTTCAAGGTCACATCGAGGAAAACTCTTTGGGATACATAGTCTCAGGAGCATAGAATTCGACCCGACGAGGTCAAAGAAATCTTAGACGTTTTCACTCCACCCAAAGGGATCCAGGTGAACTTCAATTGCAGTAGTGCGAGTACAAATCTATTTGCCGTTTCATGGCCGTTAGGCGGAATGAAGTGCCACCATTCTAGTATCGTTGGCAAAGTGTCACTGTGGACGGACAAATGTCAAGAGGCCTTCCAACAAATCAAATATTATCTACTGTCAACACCAGTCCTCATGCCGCCCATTCATGGAAAGCCGTTAATTCTATACATCTCAACTACTAGTTCAGCATTGGGGGCATTGTTGGCCCAAAATGATCATGAGGAAGTAAGAGAAAGTATTACATCATCCGCTGTGATGGGCTATGGGGTTGAATTGGGAAGGAACGGTTGGGATCCGGCAGCATTGGCAGGCAGAGTTGAAAAAATAGGTCATGATATTAAAATTATGACATACAGTATGTTAGTAAAAGAGCAATAAAAGGAAGCAAATAATAAGTAGATCATGGCAGTGCACCAATTCAAACCACTCATCCATTGGTAGCGATTTTCCTTGAGTCCATTTTCATCTTGAGCCGTGACACCATGAAACTATATTTTAGCGGGTCTCATCACGGGTCATGGCTGAACTGTGGAATCTTATTCAGCATCCACCAGGAAGTTCAATTCCCAAGTCATTAGGAATGCTTTCCCTTGTACAAAATAATATTGCGAATGAAGCACTAGTCCACGGACTCAAAGTTGGCAATCAAATGGAAAAGTGAGACATTACTTGTATTGATTCCCGATAGTAATCAACAAGTAAATGATGACTATAAGAAACAAAGGATGAGAAGTTGCTTCCCTATAAGAGGATGGTGGAAAATTTCCTAACATACTTCCAATCGATTTCTTTTGAACAAATACCCAAGGCACAGAATGAGGTAGCTGACGCAATGGCTACTATTAGTTCCCTATTGGACATCCCTAAAAATGTATCACAATTTGAGTTCTTAATTAGAGCAGCTTTTGATACCAGCATATGATATCCCAGAGTTGGAAATGGTTTGAGAACTTGTTGGTCCCAACTCTCCTTGGTATCAGGACATTTATGACTACCTAAAGTCCCAAACCCTTCCACTGAACCTATCAAATAACCAAAGGAAGTCCTTCATTAGGAAATCTACAAGTATACCATTGTCAGTGACACCCTATACCACCGTAGTTTTGACAATACCCTCCTTAGATGTCTTGACACCAACGAAGTATGTACGACCTTACGAGAAGTACACGATGGTATATGTGGATCTGATTCGAGGGTCCTACTCTGGCTAAGAAACTAACGAGACTTGGATATTATTGGCTGACCATGGAAAGGATGCAATTGAATATCTTCGGGACTTGTCATAAAATGTCAATCTACGGTGAAGCTTGGTCCATGCTCAACATGGAACTCGGCCGATTACTTCTCCTTGGCCGCCCGGCTCAATGGGACTTGAGCCTGATGGAGTGAATTCATCAACCTCATCAATGGCCATAAATTCATTTATTCAGCCAACAGGTATTTCCTACAGAAGTGGATTGAAATACATTCCAGTGGCATTTATTATCTGACAAACTCAAATATCCAAAATTCATCCTTAATTACATCATTTGCGGTGTATGGCTTAGTGATCCATCATCAACGACGAGCGTCCAGGTTCAAAAACAAAGGCGTCACGTGGAGTTGAGCGATTCCATATCAACACCACTTTCATCCCATACTACCCACAAGGGAAAACTGGCTAAAGGCGTCAAATAAAACTCCATTGTCAAATTCTCAAAAGGCTAGGTCAATGGCCAGCCTGGCCCGACACCACAACAACCCTTCTCACGGTGGGCTTACCGGACAGCATTTGTACACCCTACATGAGCTACCCCGTTTCCTCTGGTCTTCGGCTGAAGCCATCTTACCCATTGAGGTCAAGGGAATTCCTTCCATTTCTGAGTCTCCTTGAAGGATTAACTAATGAAGAGGGACTCACAGGTAATCAACGCTTGCATGGGCTGAAATCTTTGGAAAGAAGAATAAAACTCACCTAAATCATCTCCAAAGCATATGAGACCGCCTTTGTTGTATACAATAAAAGGTTATGGTCCGAGAAAAGTTTGTTATTGGTGACCTAATTTGTCGTAGCAGAACCCAAAGAACCAAGCGATGAGGAGAAAAGCTAAAAATTTGAATATTTGTTTGGGGTCCATATGTTATCATATCTTCTTTTGGTTACGGGGCATATCAATTAGCAGCTCGGATGAAGAACCGATTGGTGAGCCCATCAACGGTTACATCTCTGAAAGTTCTATGCATAACATCAGAGGATGGAGCTGAAAACCATAAAATACAGAAAAAAATTGAAAAATGATAAAAATCGTCACCTTGATGAAAACTTGGCAAACAGGCATCTTGGTGACACCAAAAATAAAAATAAAAAAAAATAGTAAAGAGAAAAATGATTCGTTCAATAGTGAAAACCTGGCAAACAAGCACTTTGGACAAGTACCATAGTGAAAACCTGGCAAACAGGTGCCATGTGTAATCAATCATTGCCATAATCTCGTCACTGATACAACTTGGCCTGGGATGAAGGTATTTTACGCCATTATTACGCAAATGCGGCTATCACATCTACCCTACACGATAAGTAGATAAATGATTGACATCAAGTCCTGTCGACTCTTTGTCTAGCAAGTCCGCAGCATCCAGACCATATTCCTTGCAAATGGCTAAGTATTAGACCTGACTGGGGGAAAAATGTTTATCATACAACTACAGTGGATGTCACATATGATCACAAAAACATCATAAAGAGTCCTGAAAAAAGACAAAAACATCATAAAAAGTCCTGAAAAAAGACAAAAACATTGGCAAAAAAGTCCTGAACAAAGAGTAAAAACATTGCAAAATGTCCTGAAAAAAAGAAGACCTAAAAATCATAAAACGTCTTGAAGAAAACCAATCAAAGCATCAGACTGCTCGAAGCACACAAGTACACTGTCATTTCTAGTCAAAGTCAATCGAGTCAATCAGTCTTTGTCATCTGTCTGAACTACGTTGTCTCTGCACATTTGCTATGTAGGCAAGACTCATACTTAAGTCCCTGAGACATTAGGTCAGTCCTTTTAGGTTTGTCAAAGTAAATCATGGTGCAATATTTGGTCATCAAGACAAAGTCATTAGTCAAGTCGAACTACGAGGTCTCTGAGTGTATAACGTAGGCAAGGCCATCTATCGTTGAGCCCCCGAGGCCGCACTAGGTCAGTCCATTAGGGTTCATGGCACCACATTGGCACACATGTCAAAAGTCTTCAATCATTTTCAACATGGGAAAACTCCTAAAACAGAGTAAGACAATCATTTATTCAACATGACAATCTCATCAGTGCATCACTCATATCATCAAAGCAATATCGGCATATAGTCAAACGCAAGTCAAATTTGGTCAAAAAAAGTCAAATCATCATAAACCGATCAAACTGTCAAATTTTGGTTAGTCTTTAGATGAGTCCTTCTGAATGATAACCTCTGTCATTTACGCCTTAGGATGTGTCCTTCCTAGGCGTCGTCATCGTCATTCGGCATTTTGAGCGATCTTCTTGACATCTAAAGATCACTCTTCATGACATCGGTATTCTTTAGATGTGTCCTTCTGAAGAACCAACTCGGTCATTTATGCCTTAGGATGTGTCCTTCCTAGGCAGTGTCATTATTTCGAGGGACCCCTTATGACCATTAGGGATCAAATTCTCTCGACATCGACATTATTCAGGATGTGTCCTTCCTGAATTAACCAAGTCTCGACATTTTCCAAGGTCATCAAAACTTTAAAACATTCGTACATCTTGACATTATCAAACATGGCATCTTGACATCAGAACAATGGATATCTAGATGCACTTGGCAAACACTTAACAATTGTCTTTTGATCTTTTATCATGTTATTAGTTTTTCAGCGAGATCCCACTAAGAAGGATTTAGAGAAGCAGCGACGTAGCATGACAATTGACACACATGACTACTAGCTTCTCAGCGAGGTCCTCATTCTGGGATTTAGAAAAGCAACGACATATCATGATAGGGATTTTATTTGTGTATTTTGGCAATCATGTCACTAGTTTCTCAAGGATGTCCTGGAAATAGGATTTAGAGAAGCAACGACGTTTCATGATCTGTCCTTGTCTTTTTTCTGCTTGTGGTTGATTATGACAAAAAGACTGGGGCAATCACGCTCTTGGTATGAGTCATGATCATCCTTGTCTATGACTGTTTGTCTTACGTAATGGTACGACCTTGCACACCTGTATCTATGTCATATCATGGTGTTTTTTGTCCATTACAACAGTTTGCCCAATGATGATTAAAGAGCAACAAACATTAAAAGTCCTACAGCAAAGTTTTGAAGGATTTGGTCTAGGAATTAACATAAATTTGTCGTAGGTCTCATGTCTTCTCCTCTCGCATCTGGTCATCTTGTCTCATCAGTCTCATCATCTTCTCTCATCCATCCCATGATGATATCCTGTGACATCCAAAAATATAAGTGCATACATGATCATATGCATTGCATTAGGTCCATACATACATCATCCATGGCATTAAATCATATATACATTGCATTAGGTCCATACATATATCATACATGACATTAAAATCATATACATAATCATCAGCATTGCATCTTTTACATAAATACATTATGTACATCATTAACATAATCATATAAATAAGCATTGCATCATCATCACGACATAGGCAGCAAATCACATACATGGCATCATAAATTAAGCATCATACATGTCATAATACATGAAGCAAAGAGCATCACATAACACATGTAGGCCGCATCAAAACTGCATCATCATATAGAATCATCTCAAAAATGTATAAAGTCACAGGATAGAGTCAACGGATATCCCAAAAATGGAGCTCGCAGGCTCAAATAATATACATAAATGTGTCATAATACAAAAATCCCCTAAGGTAGGCTCTCATCATCCCCTCGAGGGGAAGAATGTGGTGGAGGAAACTCTATCACGGGCGCTGAAACAGTAGGTGGTCCTGTAGCAACCTTTGCCTGTGCCACTGTCGGAACTGAGAAGGCAAGTGTCATCTCAACAGTATAAAACACCTATGAAGTCACTGTGGCTGGACTCTAAGAAGTAGAAGGATCAACCACTGGTGGCTATACCTGGCCTGGCCTCTGCACTGAACCAGTGGAACCATGACTATGCCCTGAATGGTGACTCGGAGTGTGCCTGCGTGAATGGTGTGACCTGTGACCTGAAGTGTGTCTTGTGGAGGTAGACCTAAACCTTTGGTGTAATACAGAAACCACCGCCCAGCACGACCTATACCCATTGCACATTCCTACCGTCTATGGTAGTCGGGGACAAAGTGGGATTCCAGTTGCTCATGTGCCTTACCCTCATGAGGTCTTATGCACTTGTCAGCGCGGTGCCTCACCCCTATGAAGCTCGACCATGTCTCACATGGGTCCACATTGCATAAGACCCGCGAAATCTATGCACTGCTAGCGCATCCTGGCTGGCGGATCACCACTGATCCCAGCTCTACGGACTGCCTCAGGTGCGGCTGGTAGGGACCTAACCTATGCCAGCCAACATCCAATCTGCGAGATCGACCTCGATGCAATCATCTGGTGACTATTCCTAAGTGGATGAGTATCCTCCTCCCCCACCTCCACCATCTCGCCATCTAAAGGAAGCCTCACCGGCCTCATCATTGTCATCCCCTCATGGGTCATCATCACTCCACCTCTGACTCACTCCCTCATCCCTCACCTGACCTCCTCCTCTCCCTCCTCCACCTCCACTCAGCCTCCTCCTGACCCCCTCCTTTCGACCTCCTCCTCTATCCCCTCTCGGCCTCCTCCTCCTGTCCCCTCACCTCCACCTCCGCCTCCTCCTGTCCCCTCACCTCCACCTCCTCTTCCCACCTCTCTGCCTCCCCCTCCTCCTATCTGGGCTCCTCCTCCATCTCCCCCTCCTCACTGACCTTGGGGATAGCATCTACTTACCCTCCTGCAGCTATCAGCACCTGCGTGGGTGCACAGCCATCTAGCCTCACCTTGGTGATCTCACATCCCACCTCGGCTCCCACCCACCTCCCATCCCACCTCTTCCTCAGTCCCCACCCAGGCCTCATCTCACCCCACCTCCCATCATCTCCACCCTCCCACTCATCTATGTCCCCTTCACCTCTCTCACCATCTGCGCCGCCGCCCACCTCGTCTGGCTCGTGGCACCCATGGAATAACTAACCGCCTGTCAACTGGTGCCGGCCTGTTAGGATCTGTCAAGGGCACTGGTCAGCGTGCCTGCCACCATAGATCATATGCTGGCGTCGTATCAGGATTTGCTGCTCCTCCTCTCCAACCCCAGGCCTGGGCTACTAACCCATCTATCTGTTGTGTTGCAAAGGCCACTGGGATGGCCGACCCCCATGCATACTCTCTGGATGAAGCAGCGTACTCTGTTGTCCCCACAGGCACATCCTGCTGCTCTCCGAACTGTCTCAGAACACGCTGTGGGAGGTACATCTCAATGATCAGTGACATCTGCACTGTCCTACCAATCAGATATCTGTACTACCTACAGAAGCTGAGGTGCTCGTCCTCATTGTCCCATGCTGCACAGTCTCTGTACGACCTCCAGATGAATGTCACCATAGTATCGATCATGTGCCGCCACCACCCTGTCTCGCCCATATGGGTCTGCTATAATGTGCCGGCATAGTAGTAAGAGTAGGGCATCCCCTCGGCCAGTTGCGGTCTATCAATAGGAGGGTGGAATATAGCAATGTGCTCCCATGCTCAGATCATCATAAGAGTGGTCTCACAGGAGATACTCTCTCCTCTTCTGTATGTGACATTGTGAAGCTGATGGTAAAGTGTCCCTAGCAAACAGGGACCCCAAGCATACACTATCCTGTCCCATCACATGCCAACCAGGACGTCCCCCCAACCAATCAGAAATCCATGTCCTCATCGGTCAGGAACCAAAATGCTAGCAATCAGAGTCACCAGGAAGGCATCGAAGTGCCCATAGTGATCCGCCATGAACTCCCATCGGATCTCATAGCCCTGAATCCCCAATCTAGCACCCTGATCCTGGTAATACGCACAAAACGTCTACTCGCCATGACATGGATCATACACAATCCGCTCCCCTCGAATAGGAATCCAGAGAATACGGTAGATGTCCTCCAAGGTAATGGTGGCCTCACCTGTCGGTAGGTGGAAGGAACAAGTCTCAGAATGCCATCACTCACACAATGCCGTCAGCAAACCCCTGTTCGCCCGAATGGTGGGCATGAACGCAACATAGAATAAGCCTAGTCTCATCAATTGTCGCTGCTCTCGCGGGCCCAACTGATCGGCAAAATAAAAGGTGGTCAGTCTGCTCTCTCTAGTATAAATAGGGGCAAGCTGCCTCTGCAAAAAGACGAACACTACATCAACACTTTATGGACAACTGTAAACATCAGGAAAGCATCTAAGGTCATGCAAACATCAAAACAAGTTTTTAAGATAACAGGCAAGTGCGTCGCAAAAATGCAACTGCGTCGTTCAAACCATCAAATGCATCTCGACATGTCAATTGCGTCTCGAAACATCATTTGCGTCACAAAATTTGGTGAATGCATCGTAACATGACGATTGCGACACGGTCTTATAATTGCGACATTGAACATAGCAATTGCGTCTCAAAAAATTGATTGCGGCTTTTCAACGGTCATAGGCGACTCGATAAGTCACTTGTGTCGCACAAATTGTCAAATGCGGCGCAAACCACTGTTGCATCTGATTTTGTCTGGGCACTTGTGTCACGACACATCAAATGCATCGAACGCGAAGTCAATTGCGGCTTACGCAAATGCATATGCATCGCGGCGCACTTGTTCACTACCCTAGAAAGCATTAAATGGCATCCAAAACGATAAAATGACAAAGACAGTTTAAGGTACATACCGCCGGCTCTGAGCCCTCTGGCCGTCTGAAGGTCCTCACGATCTCTCCGCGGTGCTCTGACACTGGAATAACCATCCTCGCTGCTGCGCCTTTCGCTCTGAGCTCTCAGGTTTCGCAAGGTAAATAGTAAAAGTAAATTGACTTTTACCCCTTTGTCAATCTATTTATAAGGTCAAAATGGCATTTTTCAAACAAAGTCAATACTGGAGGCTCATTTGTACACCTTTGACTTCCTCGTAAGTTGCTTCAAACATGACAGAATCTGAAACCGACTGCGTCGTTGTTTTTCTGGTCATCAAATTGATCTATCGGGACCCTTTGCAAATTTTTTTGGCGCCGACCCAAAATTTGAAAATTTCCCGAGGGGGCAATGATACTTCGTACCCTTGCAGGGGCATATTCTTGGCTTATTTTCTTTGTCACAATGCGACAAGCGACATTATGACAAAGAGGGGCAAAATGTAGACACCTAAAAATGACCTAGGCTTGCAAGCTTCATTTTTACCACTTTCATCCTAGCATAATTGTGACATTTAATTATGTCCTTGGTCCACATTCGACTATTGATTAAATAATTCATAATTATTTAATTAATTCATGTCACCTATTCTTCACGATTATTAAATAAATAAATTTCATTTATTTATTAAATACGTCATTCTGTCTAAGTCTTTCTTTGATTAAATAAATTTCTTAATTTATTTAATTCCCCTTTTTATTTAATTCTTATCGATTATTAAATAAATAAATCTCATTTATTTATTTAATATGTCACTGATTATCTAAATTAAATAAATTGATTAATTTATTTAATTAATTAGTCTCATCTTCTAAATTAAATAATTAAATTTAATTATTTAATTTCCATTTTAATATTCTTCTCATTTTAAATAAATTAAATTATTTAAAATGTCATGTCAATCTTAACTGTCAGTCCTTTTTGATAAATAATCTGAAAAGATTATTTATTATCTCTCAAAATCCATAATTTGAATTATTTTAATTCAAATTGGTAATTAATCTTCTAAAAATCAAGTAATCGGGCAGATTCTTGATTTTCCAAATCGAGTCTTCAGTCCACATCTTATCTTCTTGATTTTTTGAATCTCACAAATCAGGCAATCTTATCTTCTTGATTTTTCGAAAATATTTATTTCTTTAATTAATTTCCTCATTTATTCTTCACCGTCGATCCGATTTTATTCTGACCGTTTGATTAAGGATTTTTCCCTAACCCTAATTAGGGATTCTCAGGTTTAATTTGGATCGTTCATTTTAGGTTCTTGTCATTGATTTATCTCGTCCATCCGTTCGAAATGGCCTTTTCTATAAAATGTCATCTTCTTCTCACTTTTCGACACACATTTTTTGCATAATTATTATAGGCATTTATTTACTTTCACATGTTCATGGTCATAGGCAATTTTAACATTTCAATATTGGTTTTAGACATAGGCATTGGCAATAGTCATAGGTATATCAAATCCTTCAAATCTTGTTGTAGGACTTAGGCATTTCTAGATTGCTCAAAGACGAATCTGAGGGCAACATTCTCCAGCAAGCAAGAAGGTGTAACGAAGGTCAATCATGGAAGGTAGAGACTCTTGGTGATATATTTCCCTTTCGTTTTCATTTGATTTCCTTTGTACTTCGTTATTTCAATGGATTTTAATGTTATTTGATCTAACCATCTAACAAACTGATTTTTCCCTTGATTACAGGAAGCATTGTGTGCCTTGAACCAATTAGGCAACAATAATTTCTCAAAATCCATTTTCCTTCCCAAACTTGCCTAGTCTTTAATGCATTTTTGAATAAACCCCAAAAAATTATCAAACAAACCAAGATTACTATCACCCAATTCACAATCTTCATCATTTTCTGCCATTACCTCAGTGCTCCCAAAGGATTGAGTTAAGTCTCTAGGTATTTCTTTCATCATAAACACCTCCTCTACCTCTACCTCTTGGACAACAGAGCTACTAGGACATATTTTCCTAAACTTGCTTCAAAAATAAGCACTTCATTGGAGGTACTCTAATATTCGGTAATCAAGTACTTCAATCTAGGTTCCCTCTCAATCCTAATTTGATTCAGGACTCCCTTCAATGGAAAAAACATATGAGAGTGATTTGTTAAAGTGTATCCATTAAAGACTCTCATAAAGTCTCTACCAAGGATCATTCCATAGGCATTAGGTATATCAGCCACTTGGATGTTAATAAACTACTGCACTCGTGGGTCTGATGCCGCTTACATCAAGATCATGTTTAATTCTCCTACTACACTCACCTCAGTTTTACCTAATTTAGTCACTTTTCATTGAGAGAGAATAGGAGTGATGCCTAAGGATTTACAAACCAAGAATGGCATCACATTTGTAGATGCACCATAATCTAACAGAAAACTATGAAGATTTTTGCCAAAGATTTGAATAGAAATTATAAAAGGAGGATATCCTGCTTGGTTTGGAATAGACTTACTGGGGAATCAATGTTAAGCACCTAGCTCTTTTCCTTTTCTCTACTCCTATCTTTTGTCTATACTTGTGATTAGTCCCTAGCCGGCTAAGTACTCTGATTTGGGGATGACTGTTAGTTTTGTGTTTTTTAAGTTGTATCTTTAACCAAGGGTTCAGTAAAGCCAACCCTCTTGGTAATAGAGTCCTATGAGAACTTCATGGATGATTGGTCATTCAACGATCCTAATATAGCACTCCAAATAGCTAGAACTCTCAACAACTCAAAGGATGAAAGACTAATCTTCACCTTCTTAAGTTCTTCTGCTACATATTCTCCTATTTGGGACGCAGTCATATCAGATTGACTACTCTTTGATGAACCATCATAAGATACTCTAGAGAAATATTATCTTCATACATGAGGATATGAAGGGTTGTTACTGGCATTAGGATCAAGAGGAGTGGTTAAATTGTTCAGAGGAGTAGAAGTGGTGAATGGTCCCCTGGCCTACCTATCTCTCAAGTCATATGGCCTAGTCCTTTGGTGGAACATCTGTACTTCATCAATTATTTGTTCTTCTTTGTCTAAAGGACCATTATCAATAGCTCCATTAGTTTCAAATTACTTGGATATTGACTCTCCATTGTACACTTGTTTTGATTATGCAGTTTCCTTTGAGGGCTCTTCTTCAGGCGCATTCTCTTCTCCTTTGGGAAAAGGGGCATGGCTCAACACCAACATCAACAAATAGTATGGATCTAAGGGTACTATCTCCTAACCATATGAGGGACCTCCTGTACCATCTTGTACTTCCATCTAGAATATAGCTATCGTAACTAAGGGAATTTTCCTAGTGTTAGCAAATCAAATGCAAAAACATAAAAACACAAAGTAGTAATGAACTACAAAGGAAATGACATGAAAACAAGTGAAACAATCTCACCAAATTTCTTCATTCTCCTTGGATGACCTCCATTACACCTTTCCAACTTGTTGAAACAGGATGTTTCCCTCAGATTTTATGTGAGTGCAATCTTATGACAATAAAAAGCCCTAAGCAAATGTTGAAGGATTTTAACTAAATGACCTCACAATGCAATTATCAACGATGGAGTATGCAGAAAATAGCCTAAAATGACAAGATAGCAAGAGCATGAGATGGAAAAACATAATCTTGAGGTTGCAAGATGAGATGAGATGACAAAATGAGACCAAAATTGCCATTTTATAGAAAATGCAATTTTGAATGAATGGCCAAGATTAAAAGTTGACAAGTGCCCTAGAATCAATGGACAAGATTCAATATGACAACCCATAATTAGGATTAGGTTAACATTAGGAAAATTTAAAAATGAATGGACAAGATTGATTTTTAGAAAATCAAATCAAGGGTTGACAATGCATGTGACAAGAGATAAGATTGGCATAGAAAAGAGGTGGCTAGAAAATGTTAGAAATTATTTGATTTTTGAGGAAAAAAACTATTTTGAATTAAAAATAAATTTAATTCAAAAGGTGGGGCCACATGACAGTAAATAATTAATTCGAATTATTTACTAAAAAGAGGGAATTTAGAGAGGAGGACTATTTTAAATAAATAATTTTATTTGAAATAGGGAAGTATCAAGGTGGCAATAATTAAATAAATTAAATAATTTATTTAATTATAAGAATTAATGACGTATTAAATAAATAAATAAAATATATTTATTTAATAATTATGAAGAATAAAAGGACATGAATTATTTAATTAATAGACGAAAGTGGACCAAGGACATAATTAAAATGTCTTAATAATGTTAGGAAGAAAAGATGAAAAAAAGAGCTTGCATGCCTAGGTCATTTTTATGTGTCTATATTTTTCCCCTCTTTGTCATAATGCAACTTGTCACATTGTGACAAAAAAAATATGTCAAATCATGCCCCAGCGAGGGTACGAAGTATCTATGCCCCCTCGGGAAAATTTTCAAATTTTGGCCTGGTGACAGAAAAATTTGGAAAGTGTCCCGATAAGTCAATTTGATGACTAAAAAAGAAATGGTGCAAATGATTTCAAATTTGAAAGAGTTTAAAGCAGCCTAAGGGGTGATCATAGTTGGTCAAAAGAGCCTCCAATAATAAAAAGTTTGGAAAATTCCACGATGACCCTATAAATAGGTTGAAAATGGGGTAAAATACAATTCACTTTCACTTTTAACCTTTACACATTTAAGAGCTTAGAGTGAGGAGGACTTGGAAAAGATGGTGATTCCAATGACTAAGCACCGTGGGGAGATCGTGCAGACCTACAGACACCTAGAGGGCTTAGAGCCGATGGTACGTACCACTAACTTACTTTGTCATTTCTTCATTTTTCATGTCATTTTTAGGGTTTTAGGTCAAACAACGAATGTGTTACGACGCATATGCGTCTGTGTAAGCCACATTCGTGTTCGTGGTCGATGCATTTGATGTGTCGCAACACAAATGCAAGAGGTCATTAGGATAGGTCAATTTGATGTGATGCATTTGTGGAAAACTAAGACACATTTGAAAAACTGCGCTACAAACGAGGAGTGCAATGCCGCATTCAAAAAGTTGCGATGTATTCGCAATCACGGGTGACACATTTGAATAGAGTGACACATGTGACAAATACCATGACACACGTGCCATGTCAAGATGCAAACGCGAGCTAGAATAACACAAATGCTAGGTCGCAACACAAATGACATATAGAACGACGCAAACGCCTTACTGCGACGCAAATGAAGTCAACGCGATGCATTTGACTTTGACCAAGGCTAACTTTGTTGAAACTTAGCTTTTGCAATGCTTTTGAGTTAGATAAATGATAATGATGCTTTTCAAGAAGGTTTTGACACATTTTTTGACATATGCAGAGATAGTTGGCACCTATCTATATGCGAGAGAGAAGGCCATCCACTTATAGATTATGGGACCAGTTGTGAGAGAGGGAGCAACGACGACTGATACGATTAGGGCTCTATTATGTTACCTATATTCCCATTATCCTGAAAAATAGGGGACTCTTGATAGCACTTTAAGGGAGGTGGCATGAGACCTGCTCCTTCCATTTGTCGACGAGGGAGGCTATAGTCACCCTTGAGGACGTGTATCGGATCTTGCACTTGTCGATCTGAGGAGAGAAGATCATGTATGATCTAGAGCATGGGTATCAAAATTTTACAACATATTATCATGATCAGGGTGCGGGACTGGGGATTGAGGGATATGAAATCCACTAGGTGTTCCTAGCATAGCATTATGTGCGATTCGATGCCCTATTGGCGACACTGATTGGAGGGGAATTGATTCCTAACCACCAAGATTCATGAATTTCCTATTGGCTTAGGAGATGTGTTTGTCGGGATGAGATGGGACAAGACTGTATATGCATGGGGCCCTTGCCTACTGGGGATGTTATATCATCAGCTTCATGAGGTTTCCTATAGGAGAGCTCAAAGTATTGGTTGTAGGACGACACTCCTTATGATTTGGGCATGGGAGCACGTCATTATTTTCTATCTGCCAATCCAGAGACCACAACTAGCAGATAACATGCCATATGTTTATGATTATGTCGATGCTTTGCAGTAGACCCAAGTCAGTGAGACAAGTTGGCAGTGAGATCAGATTAACACCATGATATCCTTTATCTGGAGGCCATACAAGGACTACAGACAGTGGGAGGATGAGGCTGATCACCTTAGTTTTTGTAGGCATTTAAGATACTTGATAGCCCAGACTATGTAGAGTTAGTTGATTATTGAGATGTACTTGCCCCAGAGGGTACTACGATAGTTCAATGAGTAGTAAGGTGTTCCTATGGGTACAACCAAGTATGCTAGGTCATCCAGAGAGTCACCATGGGGTCCATCGATATTAGTGCCATTCACCGAGAAGTAGATTAATGGGCTAGTAGCCCAACAGTGGGGATGGAGTGGAGGGGTTGCAGATCTAGGGACCACAACAGACTATGATTTATGGTGGCAGACTCATAGGACAGTCCCTTTGATAGATCCAAATGGACCAACTCCCGTTGATAGGAGATTAGTCATACCACATGTGCAACGAGGTGGTTGGGGAGGTAGAGCCGAAGACAGTGGGAGAGGCAAAGCCCAATGGAGAGATGGAGGAAGGTGTGGAGGGAGAGATGGAGATGACAAAGATGATTGGGTTGATGGTAGGAGGAGGAGGAGAGGAGGATATGGTGGGAGGTAGGCCAGGAGGGTGAGAAAACATGTGGATTGAGTGCCCTTGGTACCAATCCTTGAGACAACTAAGGAGGAGGAGAGAGGGGAGGAGCTGAGGCATGAGGAGGGCAGACATGAGGAGCATGCATTAGAGGAGGAGTTGCCAGAGATGGAGGTTTGGAAGGAGGAGAGGATGGAGGTGGAGCAACCAAGAGAGGAGGGAGTTGTTGGGGGAGAGGAGGATGATGAGGAGATGGGTGCTGATGATGATGCTATATATGAGGTGGAGCGGTTCCTGAGGTGGCAGATGATAGAGGGAGATGATAAGGCACCCACGGGACCACCACTTCCAGATGATGTGATGATAGATCAGCGAGTGGCAGACCTGTAGAGGAGGCTAGATGAGAGCACAACATAGGTGAGGGCCTTCCAGGCAGAGTTGGAGGTGGTTAGGGTAGAGGGGGATTAGGCAGTGATCCACTGGTAGGAGTCGACTAGGTGGTGTGTAAAGTTTGTAGAGCTATGTGTAGGGCCCCCAAGAGATATGGAAAGAGAGCTGGCTAGGGTGAGCACTCGTCTGGGATAGTACATATTATTATATGAGTAGGTGGTGCCACCCAAGAGATGAGATCCTACCTTGACATGGTCACAGACAAGGACATGCAGTGGTAGATGGACAGGGAGTGGCAGGAGCAGTAGGAGCTAGAGCAGTGCGGGGGGATCTATCTCCTCAGGCCATTCATCAGGTCACAGGTCTAGCCACTCCCATAGACATGCCTTGAGTCATAGGTCAGGTCATAGCCATAGGTCATCTAGGTTAGAGCACAAGTCATCTCATAGCCAGCTTCCAGTGATAGATCCCTCGGCTTCTTAGACATAGGTGAGAGTGTCTTCCCAGATGCATGCTACAGTTGAGATGATTCCATCAGTGATAATACCATTGGCCTAACACATTGTGCCAGTGCCAGGTTCAGGTCATCAGTCACCACACTCTTCTCTGCGAGTAGATGCAGAGAGTTCAACATAGATTTTCATTGTTATCTTGTTTCAGACATTTATGTTATAACACTTTATGTATTGACTATCAAGCCTACGAGCTCCATTTTTGGGATATCCCATGACTCTATCTTGTGACATTAACTTTTAAGATTATATATATGATGTAGTTTTGATGCAACCTATATGCTTTATGTTGTGTGATAATGCATTATGTTTTGACTATGTTTTGATGATGGATGGTTATCTGATGATGATTATGATTATGCAATTATGATGACTATGTGATGACTATGTGATGTGATTTATGCTTATGTGTCGTGATGATATTATGCCATTGATGATGATAATGATTATGATGATGATATGCATAATGTTTTGACTTTAATGGATGCATTGTTTATTATGATGGATGCATGTATGACAATGTTATGTATGGATAATGTGTCATGCTTTTTATGAATGATAAATGTGATGATATGGATAATGACATGTCTACTTTGTCTTTTGATGAGATATGAATGTTAATGTACCCAAATGACAATGTGAAATGAACCTAATGCAATGCCTATATGAGTATGCACATAATATTTTTGTATGTCACAAGATATCATCAAGAGACAAAAGAAGAGAAATTTCAAGACAAAAAGAGATGGATGTTAGTGTGGAGACCAAATCCTTGAACATGTTACCATAGGACTTAACAATTATTTTTCTTAATCATCATTGGGTGGATTATTGTAATGGCCAACAAACACCATGATATGACATAGATCAATGGTCTGAAAGGTTGAGCTATCACACAAAACAAGTAGTCATAGACAAGGATGATCATGACTCATAATAAGAGCACAATTGCCCCAATATTTTTGCCACAACCAACCACAATCAATGAAGACAAGGAAGAAAAATCATGAAATGTCATTGCTCCTCTAAATCCTATTGTTAGGATATCCTCGAGGAACTAGCAACGTGACTTCCAAAAAGACAAGACAAGACAATCATCATGATACATCGCTACTTCTCTAAATCCTGTTACCATGACATCATTAAGAAACTAGTAGCATGATAAAACATCACAAGACCAAAATGCCAAGATCATGTTTGCCAAGTGTCTGGATGTTGAAATGTCAAGATGTCAAGATGTCAAGATGCTAAGGTTGATGATGATGAGATGTCAAATTGATTTCGAGTTCAAGAAGGACACATCCTGAGCAATGTCGATGTCAAGATGTCGAATTCAGGAAGGACATACCCTGAATGATGTTGATGTCAAGATGCCAAATTCAGGAAGGACATATCCTGAATGATGTTGATGTCAAGATGTCAAATTCAGGAAGGACATATCTTGAATGATGTCGATGCCAAAATGTCAGGGTGCCAAATTTAGGAATGACACATCCTGAATGATGCCGATGTCAAAGGGACTATTTTCTCAAATATCGTGAGAATCCCTTAAATGCCAAATGATAATGGCAATGCCTGGAAAGGACACATCCTAGGACATAAATAAGTGACAGAGGTCGTTCTTCAGAGGACACATATGAAGAATAATCGAGATTTGACGATTTGACAAACTTTGACTAAGTTTGACTATGTTTGACATGTTTGACCGAGTTTGATCACATGCCAAGTTTGACATGCTAATTTGATTGTTAAAGATTTGTTAAAGTTTATTTGACTAAGATTTTCCTTAAGATTGATAAAGAGTCTACCTGAATTAAAGATTGTTTTGATATGTGTGCTAGTGCAGTGTAATGAACCCTAATGGACTAACTTAGTGTGGCCTCGGGGGCTCATCGATTGATGGCCTTTCCTAGATCATACATTCAGAGACCTCGTAGTTCGACATGACCAAATGACTTTGTCATGAATCATGATTTTATTTTGACAAACCTAAGAGGACTGACCTAATATCTCGGGGGCTCGAAGATGAGCCTTGCCTACATAGCAAATGTGCAGAGACAACGTAAATCGACAATGACAAAGATTGACTGATATGACTAACTTTACTGACTCCATTGACATTGACTCTAGTTTTTTGTGTTTAAAGATATTTTCATTTTTTTTTTTGGATTTCTTCACGACATTTTTTTACTTTTAGGTTTTTTTAGGACATTTTTTGATTTTTAGTATATTTTTAGGACTTTTTATGATTTTTAGGATTTTCTCAAGACTTTTTATGATTTTTAGGGTTTTTTTAGGAATTTTTATGTTTTTTAGGATTTTTTTCAAGACTTTTTATGAGTGACAAGACCATGTGCGATACCCACTGTAACCAGGTGATAACGAATTTCCCCTAGTCAGGTCTAGGAATTGGCCAAATTTGAAGGATGTGAAAAGGACATGTCTGGGGTAACGAATGGATGGTGTGCAGGACTTGATGTTAATCATTTGTTAACCATGAAAAGGGAGGGTGTAATGTCATGTTAAGTGTCAAGATGGTGACAGAAGAAATTATGTTTATTATGGACCAAGGTAGATGGAGTGATAGTAGATGGCGAAACAAAGACCGACTATGCATGGCGCTTGTTTGCTAGGTTTTCACCATGGTACTTATCCAAAGCACCTGTTTGCCAGGTTTTCACTTTTGGACGAATTATTTCTCTTTACTATTTTTGCCATTTTTTCTTTTTTTGGTGTCACCAAGATGCATGTTTGCTAGTTTTTCATCAGGGTGATGATTTTTTATATTTTTAATTTTTCCTTTTTAAGGTTTTTAGCTCGACTTTCTGAGGCTATGCATAGAACTTTCATAGAAGTAGACTATATATAGGCTCTGTCAATTGTTCTCCATCTGGAGTGGCCAGCTAATATGCTCCAGAACCAAAAGAAGATGTGATAATGTAAGGACTGAGCCAATTTGGTTCAAACTTGCCAAGTATTTCTCTATCAGATTGATTCTTGGGATTCTGCATGAGGACCAAGTCACTAATGTCAATTTTTTTGACCATAACTCTTTTTTTGTAACTATGATAAAGCTTATTTTGATATGCTTATAAATGATTCAATGCATTGTGTCGATGTTCCTCTAACATATCCAATTCATGTAGTTGTGAGTGTCTGTACTCCTCATTATCAATAAGACCCTTCAGGGAGACTCTCAAGGAGGGTATTTCAACCTTGATGGGAAAGATGGATTCAACTCCCAGGATGAGGGAAAATGGAGTAGCTCCTATGGGTGTGTGAATGCTGGTGTGGTAAGCCCATAGAGAAGGGTTGAGTTGAATGTGCCAGTCACAACCAACGTCATTGACTGTCCTTTTGAGAATTTTGATGATAGTTTTATTGGATGCCTCAACTTGATTGTTTCCTTGTGGGTAGTATGGTGTGGAGAAATGATGTTTTATATGGAATCACTCACATAACTCATGGATATCCTAATTTTTGAAAGGACGTCTATTGTCAGTGATGATGGACTGGGGTACACCATACAGAAAAATGATGTAATTGAGGATGAATTTAGAAATTTTTTTACCATTTATGTATGTAAGGGGGATGGCTTTGATCCACTAAGTAAAATACTCAGTGGTGGTGATAATGAACTTATGACCATTAGAAGAGGTAGGGTGAATTTTTCCCATGAGGTTGAGTCCCCACTATGCGAAGGGCCATAGAGAAGTAATTGGCCGAAGTTATTGTACCGGTGCATGAATCAAATCAATGTGTATCTGACATTAGCAACATGTGCTGACAAAATCAAGGGCATCCTTTTCAATGGTCGGCCAATAATACCCAAGTCTTGTTATCTTCTTGGCTAAAGTAGGACCACTCAAATGAGACCAGTATATACCCTCATGCACCTCTCATAATGTCGTTCATTCTTCATTAGTGTTGATACATCTAAGGAGGGTATTGTCAAAGCTTCGGTGGTACAAGGTGTTGTTGATGATGGTATATTGGGTAGCTTTTCAGATGAAATACTTTCATTGATTATTGGATAGGTTGGGAGGAAGGGTTTGGGACTTGAGATAGACATAAATGTCTTGATACCATGGTGAATTGGGACCAACAAGCTTGCAAACCATCTCTGATTCTGGGATATCATAACCAGGGACCAAAAGTTGTTCCACCAAGAATTTTCAAATTGGTGTATGTTACTGGGAATGTCCAAGAGAGTGCCAGCCTTGTTTTGTGTCCTTGACACTTGCTCAAAAGTCAACATGTGAAAATATGTGTGAAAGCTATCAACCATTTGTTTATATGACATTAATTTCTCGTTCTTGGTGTCATAGTCATCATTCACTTGGTTGATAACCAGTTGAGAATCCCCATAGATGTGAAGCATCTTGATTTTCCATTTTATGACGTTTCTAAGTCCTGTAACAAGTGGAACAAGGACATAATTAAAATGTCTTAATTATGCTAGGAAGAAAAGATGAAAAATAGAGCTTGCAGGACTAGGTCATTTTTTTGTGTCTACATTTTTCCCCTCTTTGTCATAATGTAGTATGTCGTATTGCGACATAGAAAATAATTCAAATAATGCCCTAGTGAGGGTATGAAGTATCTATTCCCCCTAGGAGAAATTTTCAAATTTTGGCTTGACAACATAAAAATTTGGAAAGTGTCCCGATAAGTCAATTTGATGACCAGAAAAGCAATGGTGCAAACAATTTCAAATTTAAAGGATTTTAAAGCAGCCTAAGGGGCAATCAAAGTCGGTAAAAAGAGCCTCCAATAATAACAAGTTTGAAAAATCCCACTTTGACCCTATAAATAGGTTGAAAATGGGGTAAAATTCAATTCACTTTCATTTTTAACCTTGCACATTTGAGAGCTCAGAGCGAGGAGGACTTGACAAAGATGGTGATTCCAGTGACCGAGCACTGCAGGGAGATCGTGCGAACCTACAGATGGCCAGAGGGCTTAGAGCCAGAGGTACGTACCCCTAACTTACTTTGTCATTTCTTCATTTTTTGTGCCATTTTTTAGGGTTTTAGGTCAAACAATGAATGTGCTACAACACATATGCATGCACATAAGTTGCATTCACTTTCACATTCAATGCATTTGATGCTTTGTGACACAAATGCAAGAGGTCATTAGGATAGTTCAATTTCATATGATGCATTTGTGGAAAACTAAGATGCATTTGCAAAATCACGCCGCAAATGAGTGTAATGCCACATTCAAAAATTTGTGATGCATTCACGATCGCAAGCGATGCATTTTAATAGAGTGACACATGTGACAAAAACCATGACACAAGTGCAATGTCGAGATGAAAATGTGAGCTAGAATGACACAAATGCTAGCTCGTGATTCAAATGATGTACATAATGACACAATTTCCTTACTGCAACGCATTTGACTTTGACCAAGGCTAACTTTGTTGAAGCTCAAATTTCATAATTCTTTTGAGTTAAATAAATAATAATGATGCTTTTCAATAAGTTGTTGGTCCATGTATTTTGACATGTGTAGAGTTAGTTGGCACCTATCTATACATGAGAGAGGAGGCCATCCACTTATATATTCTGGGACTAGTTGTGGGAGAGGGAGAGACGACAATTGATGTGATTAGGGCTCTATTATGTTACCTATATGCCCATTATTCAGGAAAATAGGGGAATCTTGACAACACTTTGTGAGAGGTGGAATTCTGAGACCTGCTTCTTCCATTTGCTAACCAGGGAGGCTACAGTCACCCTTGAGGATGTGTATCAGATCTTGCTCCCACTGATCCAAGGAGAGTGGATCATGTATGATCCACAACATGGGTATCACTTTTACAACATATTATCATGATCAAGGTGCAGGACTAGGGATTGATGGATATGAGATCTACTGGGAGTTCCTGGCGGAGAATTATGTGTGATGAGATTCCCTACTGGTGACACTGATTAGAGGGGTAATGATTCTTGACCACCGAGGAAACATAATTCCTATTGGCTGGGGAGATTTGCTTCTCGAGATGAGATGAGACAGGACCATGTATGTGTCCAGGGGCCTTGCCTATTGAGGATGTTACATCATCATCTTCATGAGGTTGCCTACGAGAGAGCTCAGAGTATTGGTTGCGGTCCTTAGAAAAAGATGTGTTGTTTACTTCCACCAATGGGGTTGAATGAGGTACCAATGAAATGATTTGAGGATGATGCACCCATGGCACTAGATGAAGCTCCAAAAAGAGGATTCGAAGTACTTTCTCCCATTGATGAGGATGTTGTTGGCATTGATTGTGACATGGCTTGTGACATAGTTGGCTCCCCCAACATTTGTGGCATTGATCGAGTGTTTGGTGTTTTTATTTGAGGTACAACTAGGGGTAGCATTAATGGTACTTGTGAAAAATTGTGATGTGTCACCAAAAAATACATTACATGTGTTGTTTTGAGGTTGAAAGTTATTGGGCACGTTGGTTGTATCATTGTTTGTATCGTGATTAGTGTTCGAAAAATAAGGACAAACAACTGAGAGAGGGGGGGTAAATCAGTTGTCACAGAATAATAAAATTTTCAAACTTTACTTAACTTAATCTCAAATTTGATGAATAAGAAATTAAACAAAAGCAATTAACACATCAGAGAGATAGAGAACACCAAGATTTTTTTATGTGGAAACCCTGTTAGGGGAAAAACCACGGTGGATGTTAGTCCACAAGATTATACCCGATTAAAACTATAATGAGAAATAATAAGGGGAATGCACATGCATTCAAGCACACTGCCTAGAGCTCAATACTCAAATACAAAAGGGGCTCACTACCCAAAAATAGAGAATAGGATCAAAATCTGGAGGGCATGAACTAAAATAATAGCTTCTCCACAAGCCTGATTACAGTTCCAATTAGGCACAGAAAAATCCTTCATAAACTATTTCACACTTTGCTCAACCTTCTTCACACTTTGCTCTGTAATCAAATGATCTTCACACATACACACATAAGAGCACTCTCAACACCTTTCCTACACCCAACACCAATGATACAATCACTTTTAAATATTTGCTACATGATATTTCATCAATAACTTAGTTGGCTAGTAAATTAAACATATTTGCAATGTTGGCCCAATTTTACAATTAAGATTTTATTGTGAATCCACCAAGGTCAGCCAACAACATAGTGGAGACCAAAATTTTAAACTCCAACACAAAAAGACTTCAATTAATTTCACCTCGACGATCCACAACATGCTACCATCAACATGTCGGCCAAGAACAAGAAAAATGAATATACGTAGGAAAAATTTCCAACCACGAACACACCGATCAATGTGGACATACCACAAATATAGAGCATGATCTATAAATATCCATGAACACCAAGAAATAATAGAGAAACATCCGCAACAACTGAGATTTTCATAATCACAAAAACTTCATTCAGGAAGATTGACAGAGGCCACATAAACAATGTCAAACCACAAAATAATAAAATATATCCGTGGACCTTTGAAACTTCCTGTAGATGATCTAGATACACTCATTAGAAAACCCTTTAGTCCACAACAGTTGAACTTCAACGTAAATAACAAAAACACCTTCAAGACCTACACAGTTCCACAAGGAACTTGGAACACTTTCTTTTATAATTTTCTCAATATCCTCGACATATACAACCTCTAGTACACCAAATGCTAATGGTTTTTTGACATCAATGACAACCACATATTAGCAACACATCCATAGCATCCAACAATCTCCCCCTTTAGCATTGATGGCAACACATGATGTGAAAAATACCATCAACCCAACACACTGACTCTTCTTCTCAACTGCACTTCTCTCCACCAGGCTCTTTTCCTTTGAAATATTTTTCACATTGCACTTCTCCCCCTTTGACATCAATGGAAAAGGTAACCATGACCTTTCCATATACACACTCTAAACCACATATCTACACATCTGACTACTCCCCCTGAGTAGGAGCCACAAAAACATCAATCTAGATCAAAGTATAGCAATGTAGGTCATGGATTGATGCAAGTAAATGCATCGTCTAGTTCTTATCAAGAGGGGTAATCACCCATAGCATTCCTCTGAGATACTAAAAATTATCCTTCGACAATGGTTTAGTAAATATTTCTAAAATATGTTCTTTGGTAGGTACATACTCCAATATGACTTCTTTCTCATTCACTTTCTCTCTCAAGAAATGAAACTTGATTGATATATGCTTAGTCTTAGAGTGTAGTACCATATTCTTTGAAATATTTATTACACTTGAATTGTAACAGTATAGGGCAATAGGTTCTTCATATATCACCCTGATATCCTTGAACATTTGTTTCATCCAAATCACTTGAGTACAATTTTTTGCAATAGCAATATAGTCTGCTTCAGCAGTAGATAGAGAAATGGAATTCTAGTTTTTGCTCAACCAAGACACCAGCTTCTTCCCTAGGAAGAAAGCACCATCACTAGTACTTTTTATGTCATCTACATCACTAGCCCAATCCACATCAGTATATGCACTCAGAGTGAGATCATCATCCTTTGGATACCATAGTCCGAAGTCAACTGTTCCTTTCAGATATCTGAAGATCCTCTTAACAATAGTTACATGTGATTCTTTTGGATCAACCTTAAATCTAGCAACCATACATATATCATTCATAATATCTAGTCTAGTTTGAGTTAAATAAAGTAATCCATTGATCATTGACACGTATATAGTTTTATTTTCTTTAGGAGAATCATCATTTTGTGGTAGCTTGCATCCAGTCACCATGGGAGTACCTGCAAGCTTTGAATCTTTCATCCCAAATTTCTTCAGTAGCTCTCTCACATATTTAGACTGAGATATGAATATCCCTTGTAATGTTAGAAAGAACTTCATCTCTCCAATCATACTCATCTCAAATTCATCCTTCATCTCATCAGCAAACTTCATGCACAAACCATCATCTCCTCCAAAAATGATGTCATCAACAAAGACTTCTATAATTAATTCTTTATCATGATCCAATTTGAAATATAAGTTGCTATCAGAATTACCTTTAGTGAATCCAAGCTTTAGTAGGTATTTGTCCAATCTAGCATACTAGGCTCTGGGGGCTTGCTTGAGTCCATATAGAGCTTTCTTCAACTGACAGACCATAACTTCCTTGTTAGTTAGCTGAAATCCATTTGGATGTTCAATATATACTTCTTCTAGTTCTCCATTCAGAAATGTTGACTTCACATCCATCTGATAGACTTTGTAGTCCTTGTATGTAGCATAAGCAAGAAATAATATAATAGCTTTGATTCTAGCAACAGGGGAAAAATTTTCTTCAAAGTCAAAACCTTCCATTTGAGAATACCCTTTACATACCAATCTTGTTTTGTTCCGGACCACTTCACTTTGTTCATTTAGCTTGTTCCGAAACACCCATTTAGTAGCAATAACATTTTTGTCTTTAGGTCTGGGAGCTAGTATCCATGTGTCATTCTTTTCAATTTGTGTCAGCTCTTCCTTCATAGCTTCCATCCAATGTTCATCTTGGTAGGCTTTAGTGACATTTTTAGGCTCAATCTTGGAAATCAGACAATATTCTTCTACAATTTTTCTTCTAGTTTCTACTCCTTTATTCTTATCTCCTATAATTTGACTTTCAGAATGATTTAGCTTTACATACCTCAGAGTTTTAGGATTTTCTTGAACTTCTGATTCTTTTGCTCTCTCCTTTTCACTTGCACTTGTTTGTGCTTGATTTATTGGAACAACTGGAACATATGGAACATATGGCACAATTTGAAGTTGATTCTGTGTCTAAAAATTATTCCCATTGTTTGTATTGCCTTCATCAAAATCATATCCACAATATCTTGATGTTTTGATAGAATCCTCATCAACTTTGACATTTTCACTCTCAAGCATCCTTCTCAGTCTTTTGTTATAGCATCGGTAGGCCTTGCTCTTAGTAGAATAACCTAAAAAGATTCCTTCATTGCTTTGTGCATCAAACTTACCTTTATCATCATCTCTCTTGATATAACATTTGCTTCCAAATATCATGAAATACTTAACAGTAGGCTTGTAACCAAACCATATCTCAAAAGGGGTCTTACCAGAATTGCCATTAACATTTACCCGGTTTAAAGTATACATAGTAGTGCTTATTGCTTCACTCCAGTAGCTCTGGGGCACATTTCCTTCTAACATCATTGCTCTAGCAACATCCAAAATTGTTTTATTCTTTCTTTTTGCAACTCCATTCTGTTGAGGGGTTCACGAAGGAGATAATTTTCTTCTAATTTCGTTATCTTCACAAAAAGAGTTGAACACCTTGGAGATGAAATCACCACCTCTGTTAGATCTCAAACACTTGATTTTTAGACCTTTCTCATTCTCTGCCATAGCCTTGAAACTTTTGAACTTTTCCAGTGCTTCACATTTTTCTCTTAAAAAGGAAACCCATATCATTCTAGAATAATCATTAATAATCAACATAAAGTACCTTTCTCCATGAATACTTTTGACTCTAGAGGGACCACAAAGGTCAACTTATGTAGCAACTCTAGAAAATCATTTGAATGAAACCGTTTGCTCCGAAAAGAGACTCTAGTTTATTTACTCATCTAAAATTCCTTACAAATTGTGTTAGCAGGCTTCACTAACTTAGGTAGATCTCTTATTGCTTGAGTGGAACTTACCTTGACAATGTTATCAAAATTTACATGACACCTGGCCTTCTATGCCACAACCAACTTTCATCTATTTGAGTAATTAAACAACTCCCACTAGCAATATTCAGGTGAAAAATATTACCTTTTGTCTATTTAACAATATGAATCATATTTCCAGAACTTCCACGTATCTTGCATCTTCCATTTTTGAATTGTAGATCATATCCTTTTCCCACCATTTGTACAACACTCAAAAGATTGTGCTTCAAGCCTTCAACATAAAGAACATCATCAGTGTTATCCTTACCACCAAGATAAATAGAACCTTTGCCATGAATCACACCAGCATTGTTGTCTCCAAATCTTACAACACCACCATCATATTTCTCTAGACTTACAAATTTGTTTTTATCACCAGTCATATGATGTGAGCATCCACTATCAATAACCCACTCATCATTTTCTTCAACTCAGGCTGCAAGAGCTTTCTCATCTTCAGTAGCCACATGACTATTTTCAATGGTAGCAATGAAAACCCATTCATCTTCATTTCCAGTATCTTTATTAGACTCATCATTACTCACTCCTTCAAGAAAGTAACATTTCTTTTGGAATCTAGACTTGCTAGGCATAGTTATAGGGACCCTTTCAGGACATCTTGATGCAAAATGACCTATTTTACTGCATGAAAAACATTTAATGGGTAACACTCCTTCATAATTACCTTTCCCTCTTCCTTCTTTCTTTACAATCAGTGCTTCCAATTCTTTTACCCCTCTTTCTTTGTCTTCAAGCTACTTCAATTCTTCATCATACTTGGATATCTTTCTGGAACTCTCTCCAGAACTATATATTTGCTTGTTACTTCTGGATACAGTAGCCTTGAATGCAAATTTTCTCTTTGGAATAGATTCACCAAATTCACTTAAGTCAAAAGAAGCAAGCTTTACAACCACCATATCTCTTGGCATCTTTGTTACTGATCTGAGCTCTTCAATAGCATGAGCCTTCACTTTGTAGGAGGGATGCAAGGATCTGAGTATCTTAGCCACAATTTCATCCTCATCTAGAGAACCACCAACACATGTAATACCCATCACTATTTTATTTACTCTTTGCATAAAAGAGATGATATTTTCATCTTCAAATTTTCATACTTGCCTTTTAGACTCTATAGCTTAGCCATATTCACATGTACATCTCCTTCATACAAATTTTCTAGCCTCGTCCAAATCTCATGAGCTGTCTGTAGTCCTACCACATTAGCCATCTCCAAATATGTCACAGCACTCACCAAAGCCTCTATAGCCCTGATATTATTTTTAGTATATGTGGTCCCATAAGTAGTGGAGGGACCATTCACATGAATAACATATGGATCTTTTGTAATATTCTAGTAGGCTTCACCAATACACCTCAAGTGACATCACATCCTGACTTTCCACAGTGAGTAGTTAGTTCCATCGAATCTTGGACTGTCCTTCTTGAATTTTTCCATCCTAGATCACCTCAAGCTTTCAGACATCTTTAGAGGAACCTGCTCTCATACCAATTGTTGGAAAAATAAGGACAAACAACTGAGAGGAGGGGGTGAATCGGTTGTCACAGAATAATAAACTTTTCAAACTTAACTTAATCTCAAATTTGATGAATAATCAATTAACCAAAAGGAATTAACACATCATAGAGACAGAGAACACCAATATTTTTTTATGTGGAAACCTTGTTAGGGGAAAAACCATGGTGGATGTTAGTCCACAAGATTATACCCAGTTAAAAGTATAATGAGAAATAATAAGGGGAATGCTCATGCATTCAGGCACATTGCCTAGAGCTCACTACTCAAATACAAAATGGGATCACTACCCAACAATAAATAATAGGATCAAAATCTAGAGAGTATGAACTAAAAGAATAGCTTCCCCACAAGCCTAATTACAGTTCCAATCAAGCACAAAAAACTCCTTCACAAACTATTTCACACTTCACTTAACCTTCTTCACACTCTGCTCTGTAATCGAATGATCTTCTCACATACACACATAAGAGCAAACTCAAAACCTTTGCACCACCTAACACCGACGAAACAATTGCTCTTAAATATCTTCTACATGAGATTTCATCAATAATTTAGTCAACCAGGAAAATAAAACATCTTTGCAATGTCGGCCCAAATTTACAAATAAGATTTTATGTGAATCCACCAAGGTCAGACACAGCATAGTGGAGACCCAAATTTGAAACTCCAACACAAAAAGACTTCAATTAATTTCACCTTGATGATCCACAACACAGTACCATCAACATGTCAGAAAATAACAAGAAAAATGAACATACGCAGGAAAAATTTCTGGCCACGAACACACCGATCAATGTGGACGTACCACAAGGATAAAGCACGATCTAGAAACATCCAAAAAAACTAATATTTCCATAATCCCACAAACTTCATTCAGGTGTTGGAAATATGTGTTTCAATCCCACAGGCTGAAACCTCTGAAAGAGCCTAGTTGGTGTGACATCCATATTGTCTGGCCGACTAGTAGTTTAGTAATCTTGTAGTTTGTATAGGTTGCTGGGATAATCTTTCTGTCTTGCCGACTGGTGTTGTCATTGTGACTTGTGGTGTTCCCTGTATCCCTCTACCGAGTGGAGATCTCTGGCCGACAGGCCATTCTTATCGGATATCAAGGAAACTCTGGGTGACAAGCGGTGTTGGGGAGACCCTTGGCTGAAAGGCTTGCTTCAGTATGAAGTCTTACCAATAGGAAAGTCTCATCGATAAGTATTCACTTGGAGTCTTCGGGGTAATATGGAGGCTTCGCTATGAAAGCTTGGCGACATATGTTTGTCTCACCGATGCTCATTGGGGTAGCATGGAAGCCTCGGTAAGAAGTCTTTCCGATGGTTGGTCCTCTTGCCGATAGGTATGAACATCGGTGTAATCTCCTGGTGATAGCGGTAGGTCCTACCGACATTGGTGTTTGTTAACAAGTGTCTTCGGTGAGACTCGTAGTGACTGAAGTCTTTGGCGAAAGGTGTGAACATTCGCAGTAACGTCTCAGCAATAGCCTAAGTCTTGCTGACGATTGTTCTTTTCGGTATTACTTGAAGGCTCGGTATGATCTCTTAGCGAAGGACGATAGTCTTGCCCATGTGGATACTCTTGTCTATGTGACTTTGCAACTTCAGTATGATATATCATAAAAAATGATGGTCTTTCCGAATAGCGATACAAGTGATGATCATCGGTATGATGTCTTGGCGACAAGGTGAAGTCTGAGTGACAATTTTTTGAACTCGATGTAACCTCTTTCCGATAGTGATGACTCTTGGCAACATTGATGGTTAAGTCTTGTGGCATCGGGGAGACACAGTTAGTGTCTCACCGACATGCGAATACATTGTGAACGCCTTTGACCGATTGACCATCCTATGTGGTTTGTCCTCAACCAATCAGAGAGTAGAATGGGAACTGCTAGCAGTTGGACTGTTGCAGCTGTTACTGAGAGGAAAATTGATAGACTAGGGGCGTCATGGATATACTCAAAGTTTGCAGATGTTGTTCGGTTTGATGGTTGGATAAAAAATTGGATGAATGGTTCGATGTATGATTAGTGTGAATTGGATTATGAGTGTATTATAACTTGAGTGTTCTATAGCAAGGTTGATCAGTGTGAATGCTACTATAATTTGACATTAGAAAGATAAGTTTGATCTTTGTATGTAATCTCCATTACTATAATACAAAGTGACTTCTCTTGGTGTGGTGGGTTTTTCTCCTGTAAGGGTTTTCCCACGTAAATCTGGTGTTCATCTGTGTATGTTATATTCTATGTTTCTGTTATTTCTTTCAAGTGTATCTTAATTGGACTATAATTGAAAATTTAAAAGTATCTTTGCATTCTTCCCTGAGGTTTTGATGTTAGGAGAGTTGTTTCCGCACTTAGCTTTCCTTACATCAGGAACACTGACAGAGACCAAAAAAACATTGTCAGACCACAACATGATCAAATATATACGCGGACCTCTAAAAATTTTGGTAGATGATCTTGATACACTCATCAGAAAACCCTTTAGTCCATAGCAGTTGAATTTCAATGTAAAGAAAAAAAATGCCTTCAAGACCTACACAGTTCCATAGGGAACTTGGAACACTTTCTTTTACAATTTTCTCAATATCCTCAACATCTACAGCCTCTAGTACATGAAATGCTAATAGTGTTGACATCAATGACAACCACATATCACCAACACATCCACAACATCCAACAATTAGGTGATGTTTCCCTTAGGGTATTAATGCCAAAGCCATGTGGTAGTTTAACCCCTTGGTCTAGGAGCATAGCAAGGTATCTTTGGGGGTCATGTAAGACTATGTCTTCCACAAAAGAGGCTACCTTGGGATTTTTTACTACACCTTCTAGGTCTTCCATGTATACTCGTCCATGTTCATATCTATGTATAAATGATTCAAATGGATTCCGTGATGAAGATTGCATGTTCATCTCACTGAAAGGATTAATAAAGGTTGTGTCTTGATTCATGTTTGGATTCATGTCATTGGAAAAGATGTAGGTGTTGTTGTCTTGTCCAAAATTTTCCATTTTTCTTCTCTTTTGTTGAATCCTAGTCTCAACCATATAAGGAATTACTCAAATTAAGATGAAGATGACAACTAGATGATGAAACTATATTTTTGGATTTTTCAAATAACGCATGCAATATGACAATGTTGTCTAAAGGGAATGACTAATGCTAGAAAGGACAATGAAGCTGAGTTATAACACTATTTTTTTTGTATTTTTGGAAAAAAGGATGTCAAAGCAAGGTAATAATGAGGCGTCACCTAAGGGAAATGACTAATGCAAGGTGATAAAATTATCAAGAAAGGATGCCAAATGCTAAGGTGAAAATGAAGACCAATTTGACAAAGGAAATGACCAATGCAAAGTCTATATGTCAAATGAGGACTATGATGAAAATTATGACAATATTTTTGGATTTTTAAGGATAAGATATGCAAAGTGAGGCCTAGAGTGTCTAAAGTATGCAAATGAAAGGCTATAATTAATTTGGAAAAAAGGTTGCTCAACCACCCTAAGCTTGATCTATGTCTCAATTTTGGAATATCAAAGGACTTGTTTAAAGGACTAGATGACAATGAAAAAATGACAAGTGAGTTTTCCTAACTAGACTTATGAGTTGGAAAGTTCTCACAAAAGGACAATTGAATAGGGAAGATAATGATGCCTAAGTCCAATGATGTCCTACTTTTGAAGACAAGGATTTTGCAAAGTAAGGTAAGCTTTTCCTACTCCAAAATATGCAAAAATGAAATGAGGACCTAAGTGTTAGTTTATGACTGAAAATGAAAATGGTGAGGCCTAATGATGAGACTAAAATTTGTAAAGATCAACCTATGGTAAGATGCAAGCTAACATGTGCAAGAAATGAGAGATTTGAGCAATTTTATGATCTAGTTTTGATAGAATGCTTCCAAAAAAAAGATGTTTATGGACAGTTTGGACAGGTTTGACTTCAGTTTCTGGTCTATGACAGAGTGTTTTTTCTATCAGACGAATGCATCCTTCTAGGTCATAGATGTGTTGTAGTATAGTAGATGCTGTTTGATTTCAGTGAATGTGGCGTTACAGAAAGCGAGTGCGGCTCAATATTGCGAATGCGGCTTTTTGAAAAGAAAATGCTGTGCATACTAGGAAAATGTGGTGTTTTGAAAAGTGAATGTATTTTGATAGAGTGAATGCAGTGTTTTGTAATGTGAATGTGGTATAACAGAGTGAATGCATCGTGGCAGATACGATGCAAAAAGAAAAAATTCTTATTTGCTTGCAATTTTGGTTAAAAATCTTAATTATTTGAGGTTGACTCTTTGTTTCTAGATTTGAAAGTGATGCTTGTTTTGTTTAAATGTCTGAAAATAATTGACAAGAACAATATCTTGTCTTTTGAAACAAACATAATGAAGACAAGCACGATCCTAGGTTAGGCTAGGACAATATTTGCTAGATTCCACGTGGGTTTTTCCAACCGCACTTATTCTTAGCGTGTGAATCCAGAAGCTTGGCTGCATAGACTCCCCCTTTTAGTGCACTACTTCTCAGGCCAACCAAGCTTCCAACCCCCATAAAAATCCCATCACAGGTTTATCACCTCTACTAAGAATTGTGATAATGTGGATGCCTTCACAATGACCATTGTTGCACTAGCAAATAAAAGGATTTTGGCTACTACACAAAGGTGTTTAGTTTGAGACCCCTGTTTGAGTAGCCATACATGAGGCAAAAGATTAAGATCCGTTAAAGGAGGGATTCCAGCCTGAAGAGGTTACACTCAATAGGGTTTTGGGGAATCCTACTTTTTCCATATGACACATTTGCACTCATAATCCTAGGCTTTTCCTTAGGATTCACATTTATATACTAGATGGGGGTAGCTTGGCCAAAGAGCTTCATTGCCGATTTGAGTCGCCTTGGGATGAGTACTTTTTTCCACCAAGAAAGGCCCAAATTCTAGAGTCAATAACTATTTCTCTTACACCCAGGATCGCACAAGTGCTCAAGGGGAAAGGATACTTCAATTATTGAATCGAGGTAAACAGAAAAATAGGTGGGTCTATTTTTTGATTACCTAGTTTGCACAAGGTGAGAGCATAATTACCTACCACCTCAAACAAAATTAAGCAAAGTACAAGAAAAGTTCTTTTTAATGCACCAATTGAAGTGTTTTCTAATTTACAAATAAACAAACACAATGTTTCAAAGTAATAGCCTTGGAAAATCGAACCTACAAAACCACTTCTTAGTAATTTCAAAGATATGTCTTGAACCCATGAAAGACTTAAAGCAACATGTTGCAACAAGTCAAGTATGCAAAAACCCGAGACCAAAAGTATACCAGATGAATGCATCGCAGTAGAGCGATTGTGTTGCAGCAGAGCGATTGTGTTGTAGCAAAGCAATTAAGTCGCTCCAGATAACAAATGTTACTCAAATCTGTGCACTGGAATCTATCAGACAAATGAGACAACTTGCAAATCGAATATGTCATGGCTGAGCAAATGCGTCACTATGCAAATCGTGTGCATTGCAACAGAGCGAATGCATCATTCTGGGCAACAAATACATCATGAAATATCAAATCCGTCATTCTGCAAATCAAATGTGTCGCGGTCGTACTTGTACCTACAAAATAGAAAACTGTCGTATGAAAAAACAAAATGTGCACAATTTTGGCATCGAGTTCACCAATTTAACTAAGGGAATTTTCAGAGGGATAGCAAATCAAATGCAAAACATAAAAACCCAAAGTAGTAATGAAGTGCAAAGGAAATGACATGAAAACAAATGAAACAATCTCACCAAATATTTTCATTCTCCATGGCTAACCTCCATTACACCTTTCTCGACTTGCTGAAATATGATGTTTCCCTCAGTTTTTATGTGAGTGCAATCTAATGGCAATGACAAGCCCTAAGCAAATGTTGAAGGATTTTACCTAAATGACCTCACAATGCAACTATCAACTATGGAGTATGCATAAAATAGCCTAAAATGACAAGATAGCAAGAGCATGAGATGACAAAACATGAGAATGAGGTTGCAAGATGACATGAGATGACAAAATGAGATCAAAATTGTCATTTTATAGAAAATGCAATTTTGAATGAATGACCAAGATTAAAAGTTGACAAGTTCCCTAGAATCAATGGTTAAGATTTAATATGACAACCCACAATTAGGGTTAGGGAAACATTAGGGAAAATTCAAAATGAATTTAGACAAGATTGATTTTTAGAAAATCAAATAAAGAGTTGACAATGCATGTGACAAGAGATAAGATTGGCATAGAAAAAGACATGGCTGGAAATGTTAAAAATTATTTGATTTTTGAGGAAAAAGACTCTTTTGAATTAAAAATAAATTTAATTCAAAAGGTGGGGCCACATGACAGTAAATAATTAATTTGAATTATTTACTAAAAAGACAAAATTTAGAAAGGAGTATTTTAAATAAATAATTTTATTTGAAATAGGGAAGTGTCAAGGTGGAAATAATTAAATAAATTAAGGAATTTATTTAATTATAAGAAGTCTTATAAGAATTAATGACATATTAAATAAATAAATAAAATTTATTTATTTAATAATCAGGATGACATGATGGACGAAGATAATTAAATAAATTAAGAAATTTATTTAATTATAGGAAGAATTTAGACAATTAGTGATGTATTAAATAAATAAATAAATAAAATTTATTTATTTAATAATAATGAAGAATAAAAGGACATGAATTAGTTAAATAATTATGAATTATTTAATTAATAGACAAAAGTGGACCAAAGACATAATTAAAATGTCTTAATTATGCTATGAAGAAGAGATGAAAAATAGAGCTTGTAGGCCTAGGTCATTTTTATGTGTCTATATTTTGCCCCTCTTTGTCATAATGCAATCTATCACATTGTGACAAAGAAAATAAGTCAAATCATGCCCCAGTGAGGGTACATAGTATTTATGTCCCCTTAGGAAAATTTTCAAATTTTGGCCCAGCAATAGAAAAATTTGGAAAGTGTCCTGATAAGTCAATTTGATGACCAGAAATGCAATGGCACAAACAATTTTGAATTTCAAGAAGTTTAAAGCAGCCTAAGGGGTAGTCAAGGTTAGTGAAAAGAGCCTCCAGCAATAACAAGTTTGAAAAATCTCACTTTGACCCTATAAATAGGTTGAAAATGGGGTAAAAGTCAATTCACTGTCACTTTTAACCTTTGCACATTTAAGAGTTCAAAGCGAGGAGTACTTGGCAAAGATGGTGATTCTAGGGACCGAGCACTGTGAGGAGATTGTGTGGACCTACAAACGACTAGAGGGCTCAGAGCGAGCTGTACGTACCCCTAACTTTGAAATTTCTTCATTTTTCATGTCATTTTTAGGGTTTTAGGTCAAACAAGGAATTTGCTGTAATGCATATGCATGTGTGTAAGCGTTATTAATGTTTTTGTTTGATGCATTTGATGCATCACAACAAAAATGCAAGAGATGTTTAGGATAGGTAAATTTGATGTGACACATTTTCGAAAAACTAAGATGCATTTGCAAAATCATGGCACAAATGAGGAGTGTAATGCCGCATTCAAAATTTTGTGACACATTTGCAATCACAGGTGATACATTTGATCAAAATGATGCATGTGACAAAAACCATGATGCAAGTGCCATGTCGAGATGCAAACGTGAGCTGGAATGACGCGAATGCCAGGCCATGATGCAAATGACGTACAAAATGACACAAACACCTTACTGCAATGCATTTGACTTTGACAAAGGCTAACTTTTTTTAAGCTCAAATTTTGTAATGCTTTTGAGTTAGATAAATGATAATTATGATTTTCAATAAGTTGCTGACACATGTTTTGACATGTGCAGAGACAGTTGGTGCCTATCTATATGCGAGAGAGTAGGCCATCCACTTATAGATTCCCGAACCAGTTGTGGGAGAGGGAGAGATGGTGACTGATGTGATTAGGACTCTATTATGTTACCTATATGCCCATTACCTAGGAAAATAGGGGACTCTTGACAACCCTTTGTGAGAGGTGGCACTTTGAGACCTGCTCCTTCCATTTGTCGACAGGGGAGGCTACAGTCACCCTTGAGGACATGTATTGAATCCTACGCCTACCGATCCAAGTAGAGCAGATCGTGTATGATCCACAACATGGGTATCAAAATTTTACAACATATTACCATTATCAAGGTACAAAACTCAGGATTGAGGGATATGAGATATGTTGGGATTTCTTCGCGGAGCATTATGCGTGATTCGATGACCTATTGGTGACACTAATTAGAGGGGTACTGATTCCTGACTATCGAGGACATGGATTTCCTATTGGCTGGGGAGATGTGCTTGTACGAATGAGACAGGACATGACAGTGTATGTGTCCAAGGGCCTTTCATGTTGGGGATGTTACATGATTGGCTTCATGAGGTTGCCTACGGGAGAGCTCAGAGTATTGGTTGCAGTCCTTAGACAAAGATGTGTCGTTTACTTCCACCAATGGGGTTGAATTAGGTACCACTAAAAGGATTTGAGGATGATGCACCCATGGCACTAGATGAAGCTCCAAATAGAGAATTCAAAGTACTTGCTCCCATTGATGGGGATCCAAAGGTAGCTTTGACTGATTGTGAGGATGTTGGAATTGATTGTGACATGGCTTGTGACATAGTTGGTGCTCCCCCAATATTTGTGTCTTGATTCATGTTTGGATTCATGTCATTCAAAAATATGTAGGTGTTGTCTTGTCCAAAATTTTCCATTTGTCTTCTCTTTCATTGAAGCCTAGTCTCAACCATATAAGGAATTGCTCAAATTAGGATGAAGATGACAACTGATGATGACACAATGTTTTTGGATTTTCAAAATAAGGAATGCAATGTGACAATGTTGTCTAAAGGGAATGACTAATGCCAAAGGACAATGAAGATGAGTTATGACACTATTTTTTTTGTATTTTTTTAAAAAAGGATGTCAATGCAAGGTAATAATGATGTTTACCCTAAGGGAAATGACTAATGCAAGGTGATAAAATTATCAATGATTCCAAATGTGCAGGTGACAATGAAGACCAATTTGACTAAGGAAATGACCAATGCAAAGTCTATATGTCAAATGAGGACTATGATTAAAATTATGACGATATTTTTGGATTTTTTAAGGATAAGATATGCAAAGTGAGGCATATAGTGTCTAAAGTATGCAAATGCAAAGGTCTAATTATTTTGGAAGAAGGTTGCTCAACCACCCTAAGCTTGATCTATGTCTCAATTTTGGAATATCAAAGGACTTGTTTAAAGGACTAGATGACAATGACAAAATGAAAAGTGAGTTTTCCTAACTAGAAATATGAGTTGGAAAGTTCTCACAAAAGGACAATTGACTAGGGAAGATAATGATGCCTAAGTCCAATGATGTCCTACTTTTGAAGACCAAGATTTTGCAAAGTAAGGTAAGATTTTCCTACTCCAAAATATGCAAAATGAAATGAGGACCTAAGTGTTGGTTTATAAGTGAAAATAAAAATGGTGTGGCCTAATGATGAGACTAGAATTTGCAAAGATGAACCTATGATAAGATGCAAGCAAAAGTGTGCAAGAAATGAGAAATTTGAGCAATTTTCTGATCTGGTTTTGATAGAATGCTTCTAAAAAAGATGTTTATGGATAGTTTGGAGAATTTTAACTTTGGTTTTTGTTCTTTGATAGTATTTTTTTGACAGGTGAATGCATCTTTCCAGGCCACAAATGCGTGATAGTATAGTAGATGTTGCTCGGTTTTAGTGAATGAGGCATTACAGAAAGCGAGTGTGGCTCAATATTGCGAATGTGGCTTTCTGAAAAGAAAATGCAGTGCGTACTAGGAAAATGTGGTGTTCTGCATAGCGAATGCATTTTGATAGAGCGAATGTGGTGTTCTACAAGGCGAATGTGGTACTATAGAGTGAATGCGTGAAGACAGATGTGGTGCAAAAAGCAAAAATTCTAATTTGTTTGCAATTTTGGTAAAAAAATTGAATTAGTCGAGGTTGACTATTTCATTCCAGATTTGAAAGTGATGTTGGTTTTTTTTTAATGTTTGAAAATACTTGGCAAGCACAATATCTTCTTTTGAAACAAACACAATGAAGACAAGCACGATCCTAGGTTAGGCTAGGACAATATTCGTTAGATTCCACGTGGATTTCCCCAACCGCACTTATTCTTAGCGTGTGAATCCAGAAGCTTGGTTGCATGGGATTCCCTTTACAATGCACTACTTTTAAGGCCAAACAAGATTCCAACACCCATAAAACTCCCATGGTAGTTTGATCACCTCTACTAAGAACTTCGAGAATGTGGATGCCTTCACAATGACCATTGATGTGCTAGAAAATAGAAGGATTTTGGCTACTACACAAAGGTGTCTAGTTCGAGACCCCCGTTCGAGTGGCCATACATGGGGCAAGAGATTAAGCTCCATTAAAGGAGGGATTCTAGCCTGAAGAGGTTATGCTTAATAGGGTTTTGGGGAATCCTAGTTTGTTTGTATAACACATCTGCACACGTAATCCTAGGCTTTCCCTTAGGATTGACATTTATGTACTAGTTGGGGTAGCTTGGCCAAAGAGCTCCATTTCCAGTTTGAGTCACCTTGGGGTGAGTACTTTTTCCCTCTGAGGAAGGCCCAAATTCTAGATTCAATAACCATTTCTCTTACACCTAGGATCGCACAAGTGCGCAAGGGGAGAGGATACTTCAATTATTGAATCGAGGTAAACACAAAAATGGGTGGGTCTGGTTTTTTTATCACCTAGTTTGCACAAGGTGAGAGCATAATCACCTACCACCTCAAACACAATTAAGAAAAGGACAAGCAAAGTTCTTTTTAATGCACCAATTTAAGTGTTTTCTAATTTACAAATAAACAAACATAATGTTTCAAAGTAATAGCCTTGGACAATCGAACCTACAAAACCACTTCTTAGTAGTTTCAAAGATATGCCTTGAACCCATGAAGGACTTAATTAATAGAGAGAATTTAGAGAGAATTTACTAAAAAGAGAGAATTTAGAGAGGACTATTTTAAATAAATAATTTTATTTGAAATAGGGAAGTGTCAAGGTGGCAATAATTAAATAAATGAAGGAATTTATTTAATTATGAGAAGTATTATAAGAATTAATGACATATTAAATAAATAAATTTATTTATTTAATAATAATGAAGAATATAAGGACATGAATTAATTAAATAATTATGAATTATTTAATTAATAGATGAAAGTAGACCAAGGACATAATTAAAACGTCTTAATTATGTTAGGAAGAAAAGATGAAAAATAGAGCTTGCAGAGCTAGGTCATTTTAATGTGTCTACATTTTTCCCATCTTTGTTATAATGTAGTTTGTCACATTGTGATAGATAAGTCAAATCATCCCCTAGTGAGGGTTCAGAGTATCTATGCCCCCTCAGGAAAATTTTCAAATTTTGGCCCGGCGATAGAAAAATTTGGAAAGTTTCTCGATAAGTCAATTTGATGACCAAAAAAGAAATAACGCAAACGATTTTTAATTTCAAGAGTTTTATAGTAGCCTAAGGGGTGGTCAAAGTCAGTCAAAAGAGCCTCCAGTAATAACAAGTTTGAAAAATCACACTTTGAACCTATAAATAGGTTGAAAATGGTGTAAAAGTCAAACCACTTTCGCTTTTAACCTTTGCACATTTGAGAGCTCAAAGCAAGGAGGACATGGAAAAGATGGTGATTCCAGTGATTTAGCACCTTGAGGAGATCATGTCGACCTATAGACAGCTAGATGGCTCAGAGCCAGCGGTACGTACCCCTAGCTTACTTTGTCATTTCTTCATTTTTTGTGTCATTTTTAGGGTTTTAGGTCAAACAAGGAATACGCTGCGACGCATATGCATGCACATAAGCTGCATTCTCATTTGCATTAAACACATTTGATGCATCGTGATGTAAATGCAAGAGGTCATTAGGATAGGTCAATTTGATGTGACACATTTGCGGAAAACTAAGAGACATTTGCAAAATTGTGCCGCAAATGAGGAGTGTAATGCCACACTCAAAAATTTGTGATGCATTTGCAATCATGTACGACACATTTGAACAGAGTGACACATGTGACAAAAACCATGATGCAAGTGCCATGTAGAGATGCAAGCACGAGCTGGAATGACGCAAATGCCAGGTTGCGATACAAATGACGTACAAAATGACACAAACGCCTTATTGCGACACATTTGACTTTGACCAGGGATAACTTTGTTTAAGCTTAGATTTCATAATGCTTTTGAGTTAGATAAAGGATAATGATGATTTTCAATAAGTTGATGATGCATGTTTTGACATGTGCAGAGATAGTTGGCAACTATCTATATGCAAGAGAGCAGGTCATCCACTTATAGATTATGGGACTAGTTGTGGGAGAGGGAGTGACGATGACTGATATGATTAGGACTCTATTATGTTACCTATCTTCCCATTATCAAGGAAAATAGGGGACTCTTGACAGCACTTTGTGAGAGGTGGCATTCTGAGATCTGCTCCTTCCATTTGTCAATGGGGGAGGCTACAGTCACCCTTGAGGATGTGTATCGGATCTTGTGCCTACCAATCCAAGGAGAGCAGATCATGTATGATCCAAAACATGGGTATCATAATTTTACAACATATTATCATGATCAGGGTGCAAGATTGGGGATTTAGGGATATGAGATTTGTAGGGAGTTCCTGGTAGAGCATTATGCACGATTCAATGCCCTATTAGCGACATTGATTGGAGGGGTCATGATTCCTGACTGTCGAGGACATGGATTTCCTATTGGCTGGGGAGATGTGCTTGTTGAGATGAGATGGGACAGGACCGTGAATGCATCTAAGGGCCTTACCTATTGGGGATGTTACATCATCAACTTCATCAGGTTGCCTACAGGAGAGGTCAGAGTATTGGTTGTGGTCCTCAGAAAAATATGCGTCATTTACTTCCACCAATGGGGTTGAATGAGGTACCAATCAAAGGATTTGAGGACGACATACCCATGGCACTAGATGAAGCTCACAATAGAGGATTCAGAGTACTTGATCCCATTGATGAGGATCCAAAAGTAGCTCCAACTAATTGCGAGGATGTTGTTGGCATTGATTGTGACATGGCTTGTGACATAGTTGGTGCTCCCTCAACATTTGTGGCATTAATTGAGTGGGAGGTGTTTTGATTTTAAGTACCACTAGAGGTAGCATTAATGGTACTTGTGCCAACTTGTGATGTGGCACCAACAAATGCATTACTTGTGTTCTTTTGAGGTTGACTATTATTCGGCATGTTGCTTGTATTATTGTTGCTATCGTGATTAGGTGATGCTGACCTTAGGGTATTAATGTCAAATCCATGTGGTAATTTAACCCCTTGGTCTAGGAGCATAGCAAGGTATCTTTTGGGGTCATGTAAGACTATATCTTCCACAAAAGAGGCTACCTTAGGATTTTGTACAACACCTTCTAGGTCTTCCATGTACATACTAGTCCATTTTCATCTTTATGCATAAATGTTTCAAATGGGTTTCGTGATGATGGCATGTTCATCTCACTGAAAGGATTAAAAAAGGTTGTGTCTTGATTCTTGTTTGGATTCATGTGATTGGAAAATATGTAGGTGTTGTTGTCTTGTCCAAAAATTTCCATTTGTCTTCTCTTTCGTTGAAGCCTAGTCTCAACCATATAAGGAATTTCTCAAATTAGGATGAAGATGACAACTAGATGATGACACTATGTTTTTTAATTTTTAAAATAAGGAATGCAATGTGACAATGTTGTCTAAAGGGAATGACTAATGCCAAAGGACAATGAAGATGAGTTATGACACTATTTTTTTTGTATTTAGAAAAAAAGGATGTCAATGCAACATAATAATGATGTTTCCCCTAAGGGAAATGACTAATGCAAGGTGATAAAATTATCAAGAAAGGATTCCAAATGCAAAGGTGACAATGAAGACCAATTTGACTAAGAAAATGACCAATGCAAAGTCTATATGTCAAATGAGGACTATGATGAAAATTATGACAATATTCTTGGATTTTTAAGGATAAGATATGAAAAGTGAGGCATAGAGTGTGTAAAGTATGCAAATGAAAAGGTCTAATTAATTTGGAGAAAGGTTGCTCAACCACCCTAAGCTTGATCTATGTCTCAATTTTGGAATATCAAAGGACTTGTTTAAAGGACTAGATGACAATGACAAAATGACAAGTGAGTTTTCCTAACTAGACATATGAGTTGGAAAGTTCTCACAAAAGGAAAATTGAATAGGGAAGATAATGATGCCTAAGTCCAATGATGTCCTACTTTTGAAGACCAAGATTTTGCAAAGTAAGGTAAACTTTTCCTACTCCAAAATATGCAAAATCAAATGAGGACCTAAGTGCTGGTTTATGACTAAAAATGAAAATGATGAGGCGTAATGATGAGACAAAAATTTGCAAAGATGAACCTATGGTAAGGTGCAAGCTAAAGTGTGGAAGAAATGATATATTTGAGGAATTTTTTAATCTGGTTTTGACAAAATGCTTCTGGAAAAAGATGTTTATGGACAGTTTGGACAAGTTTGAATTCAATTTTTGGTTTGTGACAAAGCCTTGCTTTTTTCAGGTGAATGCGTCATTCCAAGTCAAAAATGCATCACAATATAGTGGATGCTGCTTGATTTCAATGAATGTGGCATTACAGAAAGTAAGTGCGGCTCAATATTGCAAATGCGACTTTCTAAAAAGAAAATGTGGTGTTTTGCAAAGTGAACGCATTTTGATAGAGTGAATGCGTTGTTCTGTAGGGAAAATGTGGTAGAACAGAGTGAATGTGTCATGGTAGATGTGGTCTAGAGAGCAAAACTTATGATTTCTTTACAATTTTGGCCAAAAATATGAATTATTTGAGGTTGCCTATTTGTTTCCATATCTGAAAGTGATGTTTGTTTTGTTTGAATGTCTAAAAACACTTGGAAAGCACAATATCTTTTCTTTTGAAACAAACGCAATGAAGACAAGCACAATCCTAGTTTAGGCGAGGACAATATTCGCTAGATTCCACATGGGTTTCCCCAATTGCACTTATTCTTACCGTGTGAATCTAGAAGCTTGGTTGCACAGGCCCTCCCTTACAGTGCACTACTTCTCAGGCCAACCTAGCTTCCAACCCCAATAAAACTCCCATGGCAGGTTGATCACCTCTACTAAGAACTACAATAATGTTGATGCCTTCACAACAACCATTGTTGCACTAGCAAATAGAAGGATTTTGGCTACTACACAAAGGTGTTTAGTTCAGGACCCCCATTTGAGTGGCCATACATGGGGCAAGAGATTAAGCTCCTTTAAAGGAGGATTCCAACCTAAAGAGGTTATGCTCAACAAGGTTTTGGGGAATCCTCCTTTGTCTGTATAACACATCCACACTCATAATCCTAGACTTTCCCTTAGGATTCAAATTTATATACCGGTCGGGGGTAGCTTGACCAAAGAGCTCTGTTGATAGTTTGAGTCACCTTGGGGTGAGTACATTTTCCCACCAAGGAAGGCCCAAATTCTAGAGTCAATAACCATTTCTCTTACACCTAGGATCACACAAATACACAATAGGAGAGCATACTTCGATTATTGAATTGAGGTAAACAAAAAAATAGGTGGGTCTAGTTTTCTAATCACCTAGTTTGCGCAAGGTGAGAGCATAATCACCTACCACCTCAAACACAATCAAGAAAAGGACAAGAAAAGTTCTTTTTAATGCACCAATTGAAGTGTTTTCTAATTTACAAATAAACAAACACAATGTTTCAAAGTAATAGCCTTGGACAATCGCACCTACAAAACCACTTGTTAGTAGTTTCAAAGATATGTCTTGGACCCACGAAATACTTAAATCCACATGCTACAATAAGTCATTATCAACCAAAAAATCCCTAACTAACAGATTGTAGAAAGGAAAAGAAAAATGCAAAATAAAATTGAGTCAAATCTAGAAAAACTCGAGACCAAAAGTTTACCAATTGAATCTGTTGCAGCAGAGCAATTGCGTCACTCCAGATAGGACATGTGACTTGGTTCTGTGCATTGGAATCTGTTAGACAAATGTGGCAACCCACAAGTTGAATACGTTGCAGCTAAGCAAATACGTCACTATTCAAATTGTATGTGTCACAACAGAGTGCATACATCATTCTGGACAACATATGCATCGCGAAACATCAGATGTGTCATTCTGCAAATCAAATGCGTCGTGGCCATACCTGTAGCTGCAAAATAGAAAACTGTAGTACGAAAAAAAAAAATGTGCGCGATTTTGGCATTGGGTTCAACAATGTAACTAAGGGAATTTTCCTATGGTTAGCAAATCAAATGAAAAACATAAAAAAACCCAAAGTAGTAATGAAGTGCAAAGGAAATGACATGAAAACAAATGAAACAATCTCACCAAATGTCTTCATTCTCCATGGTTGACATCCATTACACCTTCTCAACTTGTTGAAATATGATGTTGCCATCATATTTTATGTGAGCAATCTAATGATAATGACAAACCCTAAGAAAATGTTGAAGGATTTTACCTAAATGACCTCACAATGCAACTATCAACTATGGAGTATGTAGAAAATAGCCTAAAATGACAAGATAGCAAGAGCATGAGATGACAAAACATGAGCATGAGGTTGCAAGATGACATGAGATGACAAAATGAGACCAAAATTACTATTTTTTAGAAAATGCAATTTTTAATGAATGGCCAAGATTAAAAGTTGACAAATTACCTAGAATCAATGGACAAGATTCAATATGACAACCCACAATTAGGGTTAGGGAAACATTAGGGAAAATTAAAAATGAATGGACAAGATTGATTTTTAGAAAATCAAATCAAGGGTTGACAATGCATGTGACAAGAGATAAGATTGGCACAAAAAAAGAGGTAGCTGGAAAATGGGTATGTGCAGGATCATGATGGGCCAAAAAGTGGCAATATGATGGGTATGTGGCTAATGACTATTTTTTTACCCAAAATTGATGAAACGAAAATGGTTTTTAAAGGAGATTCTCAACTTTCTATTGATATAAATAATGCTTTACTTTGAATTTAATAAGTAATTATTATTCATTTTCTATTTAAATTACGACTAAAGTTTTGATTGATAGGATGATTGAAAAACATCTATATCTTTCAAACGATATCACATTTTGAATCCAAAATATGCATCACATTCTATACTTAGCATACTATAGGATTAAAAAAAGAAAAATTGAATTTCATGAAGTTTTGACCAAGTTAAGGTGGTCAGACATACAAGTTTTTATATTTTTAAAAAGTTGTAATAAAAATCATAAATAATTAATTACTTGGAAAAAATTACAAAAATATGCATAACATCAAGGCATGAGTCCTCTACTTATATCTAAAATATTATAACAAAATATTATCATTTTATTGTGGTTAGGGTGGTCAGACAGACACCTGTTTCTTATTTTTTCCTTTAAATTTAAGTACCATTGCATTGAAATCTCAAATTTTCACCAAATAGATTAAAAAAGAAAAAAAAAAAAACCTAGTACTTTAGAAACTACATTCAATTTGCTACAGATTATATTCTTACATATTTTTGAAATAATATCGATAAATTATTCAAATTTTTACGTCAAGTTGCCTAACTCTGATTTTTCTAAATTTTTTACCACTTACGGGCTTGTTTTTTCCATGATGATCATGCACATACCCAAATATTAGAAATTATTTGATTTTTGAGAAAAAAGTTATTTTGAATTAAAAATAAATTTAATTCAAAAGATGGGGCCACATGAGAGTAAATAATTAATTTGAATTATTTACTAAAAAGAGGGAATTTGGGGAGGACTATTTTAAATAAATAATTTTATTTGAAATAGGGAAGTGTCAAGGTGGCAAAATTAAATAAATGAAGGAATTTATTTAATTATGAGAAGTCTTATAAGAATTAATAATGTATTAAATAAATAAATAAAATTTATTTATTTAATAATCAGGAAGACAAGATGGACAAAGATAATTAAATAAATTAAGAAATTTATTTAATTATAGGAACAATTTAGACAATTAGTGACGTATTAAATAAATAAATAAATAAAATTTATTTATTTAATAATAATGAAAAATAAAAGGACATGAATTAATTAAATAATTATGAATTATTTAATTAATAGATGAAAGTGGACCAATGACACAATTAAAATGTCTTAATTATGCTAGGAAGAAAAGATGAAAAATAGAGCTTGCAGGCCTAGGTCATTTCCATGTGTCTACATTTCCCCCCTCTTTGTCATAATGTAGTCTATCACATTGTGACAAAGAAAATTCATCCCCCAGCGAGGGTACGGAGTATCTATGCCCCCTCAGGAAAATTTTCAAAATTTTGCCCGGTGACAAAAATATTTGGAAAGTGTCTTGATAAGTCAATTTGATGACCAAAAAAGAAATGGTGTAAACGATTTCAAATTTCAAGGAGTTTAAACTAGCCCAATGGGCGGTCAAAGTTAGTCAAAAGAGTCTCCAGTAATAACAAGTTTGAAAAATCCCACTTTGACCCTATAAATAGGTTGAAAATGGGGTAAAAGTCAATTCACTTTCACTTTTAACCTTTGCACATTTGAGAGCTCAAAGTGAGGAGGACTTGGCGAAGATGGTGATTCTAGTGACCAAGCATCACGGGGAGAGCATGCAGACCTAGAGATGGCCAGAGGGCTCAGAGCCAATGATACATACCCCTAACTTATTTTGTCATTTCTTCATTTTTCGTGTCATTTTTAAGGTTTTAGGTCAAACAATGAATGCATTGTGACACATATGCGTGCATGTAAGCCGTATTCACATTCATGTTTCATGGATTTAATGCATCACAATGAAAATGCAAGATGTCATTAGGATAGGTCAATTTGTTGTTACATATTTGCAGAAAACTAAGACGCATTTGCAAAATCGTGCCGCAAACGAGGAGTGTAATGCCGCATTCAAAAATTTGTGATGCATTCACAATCGCAGGCGATGCATTTGAACAAAGTGAGAAATGTGAAAAAAACCATGATGCAAGTGCCATGTTGAGATGCAAACATGAGCTGGAATGACGCAAATGGCAGGTTGTGATGCAAATGACATACAAAAGGACACATTTGACTTTGACTAAGGCTAACTTTGTTTAAGCTCAGATTTCATAATGATTTTGAGTTAGATAAATGATAATGATTCTTTTCAATAAGTTGATGTCGTGTCTTTTGACATGTGCTGAGACAGTTGGCATCTATCTAGATACGTGTGAGAGCAGGCCATCCACTTATAGATTTTGGGACCAGTTACGAGAGAGGGAGCAATGACGACTGATATGATTAGGACTCTATTATGTTACCTATATTCCCATTATCTGGGAAAATATGGGACTCTTGACAACACTCTATGAGAGGTGGCACTCTGAGACCCGCTCCTTCCATTTTCTGATGGGGGAGACTACAGTCACCCTTGAGGACGTGTATTAGATCATGCGCCTGTTGATCCAAGGAGAGCGGATCATGTATGATCCAGAACATCAGTATCATAATTTTATAGCATATTATCATGATCAGGGTGCAAGATTGGGGATTGAGGGATATGAGACCTACTAGGAGTTCCTGGCAGAGCATTATGCTCAATTTGATACCCTATTGGCAACACTGATTGGAGGGGCATTAATTCCTAGCCATCAAGGACATAGATTTCCTATTGGCTGGGGAGATACACTTGTCGAGATGAGACAGGATAGGACCATGTATCCGTGGGGGCCTTTCCTACTAGGGATGTTACATCATTAGCTTCATGAGGTTGCCTACAGGAGAGCTCAAAGTATTGGTTGTGTTTCTTAGACAAAGATGTGTCATTTACTACCACCAATGGGGTTGAATGAGGTACCAATAAAAGGATTTAAGGATGACACACCCATGGCACTAGATGAAGCTCCAAATAGAGGATTCAAAGTACTTGCTCCCACTGATGAGGATCCAAAGGTAGCTCTGGCTGATTGCGAGGATGTTGTTGGCATTGATTGTGACATGGCTTGTGACATAGTTGGTGCTCCCCCAACATTTGTGGCATTGATCAAGTGGGAGGTGCTTTGATTTGAGGTACCACTAGGGGTAGCATTAATGGTACTTGTGACAACTTGTGATGTGGCACCAACAAATGCATTACTTGTGTTGTTTTGAGGTTTACTATTATTGGGCATGTTGCTTGTATAACTGTTGGTATTGTGATTAGGTGATGCGTCCCTTAGGGTATTAATGTTAAAGCCATGTGGTAGTTTAACCCCTTGGTCTAGGAGCATAGCAAGGTATCTTTGGGGTCATGTAAGACTATGTCTTCCAAAAAAGAGGCTACCTTGGGATTTTGTATTGCACCTTCTAGGTTTTCCATGTATACTCGTCCATGTTCATCTCTATGCATAAATTATTCAAATGGGTTTCATGATGAAGATGGCATGTTCATCTCACTAAAAGGATTAATAAATGTTGTGTCTTGATTCATGCTTGGATTCATGTCATTGGAAAATATTTAGTTGTTGTTGTCTTGTCCAAAATTTTCCTTTTGTCTTCTCTTTCATTGAAGTTGAGTCTCAACCATATAAGGAATTGCTCAAATTACGATAAAGATGACAACTAGATGATGACATTATGTTTTTGGATTTTTTGAATAAGGAATGCAATGTGAAAATGTTGTATAAAGGGAATGAATAATGCCAAAGGACAATGAAGATGAGTTATGACACTAAATTTTTTGAATTTTTGGAAAAAAGGATGTCAATGCAAGGTAATAATGACGTTTCACCTAAGGGAAATGACTAATGCAAGGTGATAAAATTATCAAGAAAGGATGCCAAATTCCAAGGTGACAATGAAGACCAATTTGACTAAGGAAATGGCCAATGCAAATTCTATATGTCAAATGAGGACTATGATGAAAATTATGACAATATTTTTTGATTTTTAAGGATAACATATGCAAAGTGAGGCCTAGAGTGTTTAAAGTATGCAAATTCAAAAGTCTAATTAGTTTGGAAGAAGGTTGCTCAACCACCGTAAGATTGATCTATATCTCAATTTTGGAATATCAAAGGACTTGTTTAGAGGATGACAATGACGAAATGACAAGTGACTTTTCCTAACTAGAATTATGAGTTGGAAAGTTCTCACCAAAGGGAAATTGACTAGGGAAGATAATGATGCCTAAGTCCAATGATGTCCTACTTTTGAAGACCAAGATTTTACAAAGTAAGGTAAGCTTTTCCTACTCCAAAATATGCAAAATGAAATGAGGACCTAAGTGTTGGTTTATGACTTAAAATGAAAATGGTGAGGCCTAATAATGAGACTAAAATTTGTAAAGATGAACCTATGGTAAGATGGAAGCTAAGGTGTGCAAGAAATGAGAGATTTGAGTAACTTCCTAATTTTTTTTTGACATAATGCTTCTGGAAAAATATGTTTATGGATAGTTTAGAAAAGTTTGACTTTAGTTTCTGGTCTTTGACAGAGTCTTGTTTTTGTCAAGCGAATGCAACGTTCCAAGTCATGGTTGCATTGTAGTATAGTGGATGTTTCTTGGTTTGAGCGAATGTAACATTACAAAAAGTGAGTGAGGCTCAGTATTGCAAATGTGGCTTTCTGAAAAGAAACTGTAGTGCGTACTAGGAAAATGTGGTGTTCTGCAAAGTGAATGCATTTTGATAGGGTGAATGTGGTGTTCTACAAGGAAAATGTGGTACAACAGAGCGAATTTCTCATGACAGATGTAGTGCAGAAAGCAAAAAATCTGATTTGTTTGCAATTTTGGTGAAAAATATGAATTATTTGAGGTTGACTATTTGTTTCCAGATCTGAAAGTGATGTTTGTTTTGTTTGAATGTCTGAAAACACTTGGTAAGCATAATATCTTATCTTTTGAAACAAAACAATGAAGACGAGCACAATCCTAGGTTACGCTAGGACAATATTCACTAGAATCCATGTGGGTTTCCCCAACCAAACTTATTCTTAACGTGTGAATCCAGAGGCTTGGTTGCATGGGCTCCCCCTTACAATGCACTACTTCTCAGGCCAACCAAGCTTCCAACCCCCATAAAACTCCCATGGTAGGTTGATCACCTCTACTAAGAACTACGATAATGTGGATTCCTTCACAACAATCATTGTTGCACTAGAAAATAGAAGGATTTTGGCTACTACACAAAGGTGTTTAGTTCAGGACCCCCGTTTGAGTGGCCATACATGGGGCAAGAGATTAAGCTTTGTTAAAGGAGGAGTCTAGCCTGAAGAGGTTATGCTCAACAAGGTTTTGGGGAATCCTCATTTGTCTGTATGACACATCCACACTCGTAATCCTAGGATTTCCCCTAGGATACACATTTATATACCAGTCGGGGCTAGCTTGGTGAAAGAGCTCTATTGCGGGTTTGAGTCACCTTGGGGTGAGTAATTTTTCCCACCAAGGAAGGCCCAAATTCTAGAGTCAATAACCATTTCTCTTACACCCAGGATCACACAAGTACGTAAGGGGAGAGGATACTTCGATTATTGAATCGAGGTAAACATAAAAATAGGTGGGTTTGGTTTTCTGATCACCTAATTTGCACAAGGTGAGAGAATAATCACCTAGCACCTCAAACACAATCAAACAAAGGACAAGGAAAGTTCTATTTAATGCACCAATTGAAGTGTTTTCTATTCAAGAAATAAACAAATGCAATGTTTCAAAGTAATAGCCTTGGACAATCGAACCTACAAAACCACTTTTTAGTAGTTTCAAAGATATGTCTTGGACCCATTAAAGAATTAAAGCCACATGCTGCAACAAGTCATTAGTAACCAAAAAATACCTAACTAACAGATTGCAAGAAGGAAAATCAAAATGCAAAATGAAATCAAGTCAAATCTGTAGAAACCCGACACCAAAAGTTTACCAGATGAATGAATCACAACAGAGCGATTACATCACTCCAAATAGAAAATGTGACTCGATTCTGTGCACTAGAATCTATCTGAAAAATGTGGCAACCTACAAGTCGAATGTGTCATGGTCGAGAAAATCTATCATTATGAAAATTGTATGCATCACAATAGAGCGAATGCATCTGTTTGGGCAGCAAATGCGTTGTGAAATATCATATGTGTCATTTTGCAAATCAAATGCATCGCAACTGTACCTATACCTGCAAAACAAAAAATGTCATACGGAAAAACAAAATATGTGGAATTTTGGCATTAGGCTCACCAATGTAACTAAGGGAATTTTCCTAGGGTTAGCACTTCAAATGTAAAACATAAAAACCCAAAGTAGTAATGAAGTGCAAAGGAAATGACATGAAAAAAAATGAAACAATCTCACCAAATGTCTTCATTCTCCATGGCTGACTCCATTACACCTTCTCAACTTGTTTAAATATGATGTTGCCCTCAGATTTTATGTAAGCAAATGTTGAAGAATTTTACCTAAATGACCTCACAATGCAACTATCAACTATGGAGTATGCAGAAAATAGCCTAAATGACAAGATAGCAAGAGCATGAGATGACAAAACATGAGCATGAGGTTGCAAGATGACATGAGATGACAAAATGAGACCAAAATTGCCATTTTATAGAAAATGCATTTTTGAATGAATGGTCAAGATTAAAAGTTGACAAGTGCCCTAGAATCAATGGACAAGATTCAATATGACAACCCACAATTAGGGTTAGGGAAACATTAGGAAAAATTAAAAATGAATGGACAAGATTGATTTTTAGAAAATCAAATCAAGGGTTGACAATGCATGTGACAAGAGATAAGATTGGCACAAAAAAAGAGGTAGCTGGAAAATGTTAGAAATTATTTGATTTTGAGGAAAACTATTTTGAATTAAAAATAAACTTAATTAAATTCATTTACTAAAAGAGAATTTCTATTTAAATAAATAATTTTATTTGAAATAGGGAAGTGTCAAGGTTCAATAATTAAAATTTTTACGTCAAAGTATTAAATAAATAAATAAATTTATTTATTTAATTCCGACTTTAGACAATTAGTGACATATTTAAATAAATAAATCTATTTATTTAATAATCATGAAGAATCATGAATTAATTAAATAATTATGAATTATTTAATTAATAGTGAAAGTGGACCAAGGCATAATTAAATGTCTTAATTATGCTAAAAAAGATAAAAATAGAGAGGCCTAGGTCATTTTTTGTCTACAATTGCAACTATTTGGAATGATTCATTGCATTGGGTTGTCTTGTGAAGTTGGCAGTATCCCCATTCTGCTAGGATAGTCTTTTTAGATTGCTGGGTTGGTCCAATGGTGTTGGAACCCCTCCATTGTTAGGCCTGGTGTTCCATGCCCTATTTTTTCTTGGTGGTTTCCTCCTATCAAAGCCTTGCCCTGATGATTGGTCCTTATCATAACCTTGGTTATATTCTTGTACAAAATCCCTATTATCTCTGGTGTAATTAGAATCTCTATTGTCCCTGTTGTCTCTATTATAGTTAGATTGGATGCTCCTTTGAGCAGCTTGTAATTGGTTATTAGTTTCATAAGTAGGGGCCAACACTTGATGAGTAAATAAATTAATTTGGTTCAAAGATTGATTTAACACCTAAATAAATGTTAGATGCTGAGGAAAGGGTGCTTGGCCCACATTATGTGAATAATTTGGTACAACAGAACTTGATTCAAAGGAGGTTGAGGAACTATAAATTGTGGGACAAGGTTCAATTGGGGTTGATTGTTTATGATGGCTTGGACTTGTCCTAGATGAGAGTAGGTCCTAATGATGGAAAAGGTCCTGACAAGTGTTGTATTAAATCTATACTTTCCTTAACTGCTTATGTATATGCATTCAAAAGCTATAGGGGGGTTGTGCTTCCATTTGATGAAAGTAGAAGTCAAACTATCCAATGCATCATAATAAACCTCTCTTGTTGTGGCATTATCTACAACATAAGGTGACTATGTATAGAATGATGGAACCTATTATTAAAAGACCCTATTGGCTCATTGACTTCTCTTTTAACCTAGTGAATTGAAGATAACTCATTAAACTAATGGGAATTTTGAACTTAAGTAAAAAGGCATTTTCTAGATCAGCCCAACTAGTTATAGAACAGTGATTATACAGTAAAAAGCTTCTTCACCTAGAATATGGAAAATATTGCATGCAACATCTTCATGAACAATTCCCCTATTCCTAGGGAGTCTAATTCTAATGTGCTCTTCAGTTGTTTATTAGGATCACCCACATAAAACTTGGAGCAAAAGTGTTCTAGGTTTTTGGGCATGACATTATAGTTATTGAAGAGAAAGGTGAAGGGATTATTTTGAATTGGTGGTGGTGGAGGTGAAGTGGTTGATTGAGGGGTTGTTGAATGGGTGAAGGATGAGAGGGTGGGTTCAATGGAGGTTGATTCCAAATCCGAGGATGAAGAGGATGGTGACGATCAGATGGGTGAAGATGATGAAGCTCCTCCATTCTTGGTCCTCCTTGACCTGGTAGGAGGCTTTAACTCCTATAAATATCCTTTTGATGTAGACCTGTTTTGTCTCTTGAATCTTTGAGGAGATATTAATGATAAAAATCACTCTAACTTGTTGAATCAACCCTCCTTCTAGCGCCAATTTGTTGATGGTTTTTTCTGCACAGCAACAACTTAGACAAAATATAATATCCTATGTCTCTTGAAAGGTAAATCTCTATCAACAAGCCTCAAGAGATAATCCCAAGGTCTCTAATGTTAGGTCTTGACAATGTAGTGAAATAACTCAGAGATAAATGTGAAATTGTTGGTTTTCCACAAAGGGCCTTACACACAAATGTTGGAGCTTCCTAAGTTCATCCGATATGACAATATATTAATGCTTTCAAACCCTAAACTAGCCCAATTTTTTAAATAAATGACCAAAGCGATAAGGGGTTTTAAAGAAATCTAAGTCTAACTTCTAGAATCAGCTATGAAAACAATAGAAAATTCAAAGTGGACCAACCCCTTCAAACCATTTTTTGCTAAATCCATATTATCCTGCAATATCACATAAATAGTGTTATCTCCTAAGGTATCAAGATTTTTAGATTGTAAAGCATTCACATATTAATCCATACATAGCATTAAAATGAACAAACACTTCACAATTGAACTAAGCACATAAGATATAGACCCAAGATAACTTTACATAGCCACTCACATTCAACAAGTAGCCAAAAGTATGAACCGAGGGTTGCTCAAACACATCAGATATTCCACTATAAATACAACTGAAACTTAAATATTTCTAAGATTATCTAAATAGTAACTTACTTAAATCAAACTTTCATATTTTGAAATAAAATAATTAGAAGAACCATGCACAGCTAAATAACGCAATGAATAACAACAACTAACAATGCCCTCTCTTGTATTTGCTTCACCAAAATTTTAAAAAATCCAATTTTTTCAAGTATCTCAAGTATTACAGAGCTTTTCTAATGCCTTAGCAAAAATTCTAACACTTCCTCCAACTATCTAACCTTGACAAATGAGACCCCTATTTATAGCAATATGCACTTAGGGCAGCCCAAATTAGGGTTTACAAGTTAGGTCAACCAAGTAGGTCAGCCAAAAATTCCCTCCCAATTTTCTAGTTCAAAATTTACATTAAAATAATGGAGGTCAACCTCCAAAAGTTAACTTTTAGCATTAAATTCCTCCCAAGCATGGAACCCAAGGCACAATTGACCAATTCCATAGGAAAAATTGGCATTAAATGGCACATTCTCCTAAGCCATCAAGTAGGGTCATCCTTTTCTCCTTCACCTACCCCATTCTTTCTAGAAATTTCTTTTATTTTTGCAAGGACTTGATCCAAGTTGGCCTAGGTTTGGGTAGCTATTACATTAATTCTGGGCCTAGCTAAATTTAACTCTACCTCATATTTGACTAAGATTTTCTCCCAATCAACATACAAACCTTGATATCTATCTAGATAGTAGATGTAAATTGCAGCATGCTCTAATTGATCCTTAACTACTGGACATTCTGCACTTGGAGAATACACCTCATGCCACCATTGTTGTAACTATTCCACATTCAAGTCCTTTTGTCTAAATTTCTTTGTGCCTATAATTATTTCCAAAAAAGCATTGCAATTGTCAAAGACTTCCTTCAACTTGACTTGAGCCTTGGATAACTTCTTGGGTGCCTTCATCCTGAGTTCTTTCTAAAAATTAAAATATTCTATTCATTCCATGGCATTGTGTGTATCCTGCATGGTGATAGTATCTTCCTTAATTAGAGTCTCCATAGGAATTGAAAGAATTGTCTCCAATTATTCAACAATAGTATTATCAAGTGATTGCTTGCAATCATCAAGGAAATAAGTTATGTCCTTGGAGAGTAATGATGACTTCTCATAGAATGGTATAACTTTTTCAATCATCTCATCTCCTCTTTTGTTGACATTCTGCAACCATGCCAGTGTGTCTTTCATGGAAGACTTCAATCTCTCAATCTCTTACACTACCTCCTTAGATAAAAAACCCTCTGGAAATGAAGAGCTCTCACTGCTTTGGGATTCCAGAGGTTTGATCAGGTTTTAGATATACTTGTGAACCTCTCTCAATTGCTTCTGCAACTCTTCTTTCTCAGTAGTCTCCTTATCTAGTCTTCTCAGAATTGCCTGGGAGGATTTTTTGAAGTCTTCTTTCTCCTATTCCTTTGTTGTTGGACCCAAATTGATAGTTTGCACCTTGTAATCTATGGGTCTAATTTCATCCTTATATTTATCTCTAGTGGGAACAACAACATGGAAAATTCTATTGTTCAACTCATCTGTTGCAAATTTAGAGACTGTTCTGACCCTCTTTCTTTCTTTAGATTGTCCCCACTTCTCCAGGAGTTTATCCCAGCTTGGAGTCTCATCTTCTATGATAATTTATTTTTGTTTTAACCTCTTCTCCAACCAATTTTGGGCAGTGGGGTGCTCTACCTCCACATTGTTCTAAGGAATGTCATGCTTAGGCTAATCATGATGAGGACCCTCTTCAACAACTTCTATATTTTCCTCATCATCTTTATCTTCAAGTGCATCTTTTGAATGGGGAACATCAATATGTTCAATAGTTTTAGGTTGAGAATGCATTTCTACAGTGACCTCAGAGGTAGTCTCCCTGATGGGCTCTTTCTTCGCTCCCAATTCTTTGGCCAAATCACTTAATTTCCCATCTCTAGGTGTGGATACCTCTTCACTTTGTGTTTCTTCATCAGGATTATCAATCAGGCCCTCTTCTCTGTCTAATTTTTCATGTTCCTTTGGAGCCTCATCCTTTTGTATATTCTACATTGGGGATAGAGAAGAGGAATTTATCCCATTTAACTACTTTTTATACTTCCTTGGTGGGATTGCAAGTAGGGGTCTCTTCAATATGTAACTTCTCAACTTCAAATATTGATTCTGCTATGGGAGACACCCTCTAATTTGGTGAATTCCTTCTCAAATATACATATGGCTTCTCCCCAGAGCTTTCAATTTCTACAACCTTGGGAGGTGTAATTGAGGCCTTGGCAGTCTTTTTTTTCTTAGCTATTGTCTGCCCCGTAGTTACTAACTTCCACTTCTTGAAAGGTTGGGGAGTTATTCTCCCTCCATAGCTTCTTTAGAATTTTTCTTTTCCTTTGGTCCAGGTTGCCTCTTATTTTTCTTTGCCTGCCCTTGAATTCTTTTTCTCCTTTTCAAAGTGAGGGGCCTTTGTTCTTCCTGATCATCCCCATGTGAAGGCTCTGTAATATCATCCTTGGTAGCTCCTGTGTCATCCTCATAATGGGATTCAAGGTTTCCCATCAAGTCATAGGTGAACTAACCACCATCTTCTTGCAACTCTACAAGCTTATGTTTGACCCACATTATAGAATATCTCTTCATGGGTTCAATTATTTGATTAAGATGTACTATTTCTTCTTTTGACCAATTTACTGATGGCAAGGGTTGGTTTCTATATCGTTCATAATCATGATACTGTATAAGGTCTCCCTCATATTCATCAACTTGGTCCATCACTTGATCTAGGGTATGTGTAGGATCATCATGGAAAAAAATAGGGCCTTAAGTGGTGAAAAATTCAGAAAAATCAGAGTTAGGCAACTTGAGGTAAAAAATTGAATAAGTTATCTATATTATTTTCAAAAATATGTAACAATAGAATGTATAGAAAATTAAATGTAGTTTCTAAACAGCTAGGTTTATTTTAAAAAAAATCTGTTTGGTGAAAATTTAAAATTTCAATGCAGTAGCACTTAAATTTCAGGGAAAAAATATGAAGTAGGTGTTTGTCTGACCAGCCTAACCACAATAAAATGATAATATTTTTTTATAAGATTTTAGATATAAGTAGAGCACACATGTCGCGATGTGATGCATATTTTTTTGTAATTTTTTTCCAAGTAAATAAATAATTATGAATTTTTTATTACAACTTTTTAAAAATATAAAAAATCATATGTCTAACCACCCTAACTTGGTCAAAACTTCATGAAATTCATTCTTTTTTTAATCCTATAGTATGCAAAGCATAGAATGTGATGCATGTTTTGGATTAAAAAAATGTGATATTGTTTGAAAGCTATAGATGTTTTTCAATCAACCTATCAATCAAGACTTTAGTTGTAATTCAAATAGAAAATGAATAATAATTATTTATTAAATTCAAAGTAAAACATAATTTATATTAGTAGAAATTTGAGAATCTCCTTTAAAAATGCTTTTTGTCTCATCAATTTTGGGTAAAAAAAAGTCATTAGCCACATACCCTACACATACCCATCATATCACCACTTTTTGGTCCATCATGATCCTGCACATACCCTCCACCTTGTAGAGCCTAATAAGTTTCAAAGGCAGTCTAGAATACCTCCTCTTTATTACCTCAAATTCATCTCTACAATTTTCCCAGTAATCTTCTATGTGATCCATGTTCCTATACTCCCTACTGGACTATTTATGTGCTTTCCCATATGGATCAAAATTGTTCTTGCCGGAATGTGAATATAACTCATATTGTGCCATTTCCTTCTCTGAATGTTGTACACTTTGGAGATTGGGGTAGGCTTCTAGAGTGTCAATTCTCAATTGGAATTCATCTTCAAGCCCCTTCCTATGCATATCCTGTAGCACTATCTCAAATGCAACCATTTGACTTGTTATCTACAACAAGATGAGTTTGTTAGTAGGATACCTTGGCATTCTAATTGGGACCATAGGAGATCCTTGTAACTATGTAAGAAAACCTCTGAAATTGTATGAACCATTGTCCATACTTCCTGATTAGCTCCATTTCCTCTGTAGAGATTCCCATATAGAGAGCACCCTGTAGTAATCTAGGGATGTATATGAAGAAGGCATCATTGGCTCTCCTATAATTTGATGTTTTGTACTGGATTTGAGGGTAAACATCCCATATTCTATCCTTTCCAAGAGTACCTCTACAACTTAGGCCCTTGTATTTGTATTTACTTTCCAACATGTAGACAAGGTAAGATTTCATCATGAACACACTAGTATCTTTCACGATTCTCAGCTATTTTTCCAAATTGTCACTCAAGATACCTACCCAGTGATAATGCTTTCCTCCCACAGTCTTAGTGACGGGATAGAACATCCACGTTCTAATATTGAATGCCTCTTCCAATCCCATTACTCTACCTAGGAGCATGATGATATCATGGTACTCCATCTTGAAATCACTCCTATGTAATTACTTTGAGAGGTTGGAATAGTGTGGCTTTGGCTTAGCTACCCATGAATTGTTCATCATGACCAATGCCCTTGCAATTTCCTTGGCATGAAATTATTTTGCTTCTTGGATGTTGATCTCTTTTATGAGCTTGTTGCAAGAAGCAATATTGAAGGTTTCAACAATGGATTCCTTAGTCAAGTTAGCCATGGCTCTTCCTTGTGGGCCCATTATTATCCTATTGTTAGTATCATAGTGTCTTGCACACTCTAACACCAGTTCATGGCACAACAATGTGGGTGGAAACCATGTTGCCTAGGCTAAGCCTGTGTGTGTAATGATTTGTGCCAATTGGGTAGATACATTGTCAAACATCCTCTGTTGGAAATCATCATAATCAACATGCCCCATATTGGTGTCAGCTATATTTTACCACACAGAGGAGATTCTTGACTCAGGCCATATCCCTTTGAAATCATACTTCATTATATCTATTCTTCTCTTAACTTCCTCTTGTGCATGTGAAGCCTTTAACTTGGAAGTCTTTCCAAGACTTAGCTCTTCCTACATCTATTAGAGAACATGATAATCACCATAATGATAATCATTAATGAATTCATTATTAAAAGAGGATAGATAAAAGCTCTTAATCAACATCAAATTCTTTTTATTCATCTTTAAAATCTAAGATTATTACTCACAAATCAACGCAGTTCAAGATTTTGAGGAACTGGAGGATTTTCAAAAAATCCTATCTAGGGTGGATTCTTTGTAGGGAATAAGGATCAAAGATTTCTAGGTCAGGTGGATTCTCCACATGAATCAAAGCTTGAGTAATTCAGGGTGGGAAGGAATCTCTGAAACATCACACATGGAAGCTTCAAGTTGTAAATTGATCCTATATGGTGGCACCTTGTCTAAAGATTGATTCAATTTTAAAGTCTTAGGGTTTCTTTGAAGGCCTAAAGGAAACTTGCAAAAAATATGATGGGACTTGAATTCTCTGATCAGATTAATGCTCAGAAATTCCAAGCCAGGGAAAAATTCCTAACGGGCTTGCCATCACATACATCAAGTGTAAATTTTATTCCTCCACATTTAAGAATTTATTCCCACTCAATGAGTGATGTCTTCTCCAACTTAGTTTCCTTCATGTTATTCCTCTAGAGCTCTCATACCTACATAGATTCATAAATCCTAAGGGGAATGGATTGTTTGAAGGAAATTCCTTCAGGAAATCTGTGTTATAATGGAATCTCTGAAGATAGACCTATCTTTCAAAATCATTCTTAAGTCAACCTCAATGGCCCTCAACTCCAACTCAGATTCTAACTCAAACTTGGGGGGGCTAAGTTAACTCTTGGGAGTTAAGGTGGTAGATGGATTTGGGGAATCCTTAAGGCACCAAAATTCTTGAATGATTAACCTTCAGAAATTCTGAGGTGCCTCAGATTCCCTGAGGTTAGCCAAACTTAAAGGTCCTCCTATGGCTTTTATTTCCCACACAAAACCCAAATTATTTCTTTGTCATTTTCTAGATTTTAAAGTTCTAGTTCTATATGGTTTGCCTCAAGAATTCACATTCACCCTCCATGAATTAGAGCCACTTACAATACTCAATGAAACAAAAGCAAAGCATGCATTAAGAATCCCCATTTCCCTAGATTTATTTCTAAGATTTGAGCAGACTAGGGAAAACAAGCTAGGGAACATGCCAAACTAATACCTACCCACTACACACGCTCGCATATAGTTTTTTTGGTTCACTGACCTGGATTACAATTTATGCAAGAATTCAATACAACATTTTTTTGAAACCAAACCACACAAGAAACAAAACCCTAGGGGGCGATGAAGGAAACAAAGAAGACAACAACCCTAATATGCGTGATGGCCATCCAATCCTAAAAAGATCAACGAATAACCACAACCCTCCCCACAAAATGCATTAAAATGCTTATAACCAATGAAAGAGCACATCCATTGACATGTTCATCATAAAAACAAAACAAATTGCAGGATTACCATCAAACCACCATACAATGTTGTAGCTAGATCAAAAATCATGAAACAGAAAGGGAAAGCCCTACCTTTAATGTGCACGCACTGAGAAACAAGTGGTTGAACTCATCCTCAAATGGAAATCAGAAGCCACAAGAAAATTTGTAATCTCCAAATGCAACCGCCAGTTGATGAGGAAGAATAAGCTTTTGAATGCACTATGCTAGGAATACACAATGGAGAAATGACATTCAAATGACCCTTAAATAATCGACTGAGGCCATATTAATCATTCCCAACAACCCCGCATAAATGAATGGAACATCTGAGGACTTCGAGGGAATGACCTAAGGACAGATTCAGGGAATCTGAGCAAGGATAAATTCTTTGAGGTATTTTACTACAAGAATTTCGAGCCATCACGATTTTCGAGATGACTCATCACTCAGGAAATTCGAGCTAAGGTGAAATCCCTGAACATTTCCTAGACTTAGGAAATTTCACCTCCAAGCTAAATCTTCGATGAAGGCAAGGGACTTTAATGATTTCTTGAGATCGAAGAGTTGCAAATAATGCACCCTGAGTATAGATAAATCTTGAATTTCCCCAAGATATTTTTTTTTACCTCACATTGGACCACCAAGTATCATCAAGAATTTTTTGTTTGATGCTTCTCCCTTCTGCAGTGCTTTCCATAGACCATCTATTCCACTCTAAATTAACCATCATCAATTGTAGAGCCTCCTACACCTCAAGCATTCTCTCTAACAAAATAAAGTAGTTGTCATACCTTATCTCTACAAGCTTGAGAAATTCCTTCTTTGAAAATGTCCTAAAGAGAGAAATAAGGTGTGATGGTTGTAAATAAACATTTGAATGTCTCCAGCCTCTACAACCACCTATTGCACCCAATCTATCTTCCCTATGTATTTCAATGTGTTGTTCAACACATGAACACAAGGGGTCCAAAAGATGTGCTTGTAAACACTCTCAACCATCAAACCTGCTAATTTGCAAACATGTATTAAATCAGTAACCACCTGCACAATATTGGATGCCACAATCTCCTCTATAGTCTCTTTCAAAATATCAAATTAGAATTTTGCATCCTTGTTCTTCCCAGAACAACCAATGGCTCTAAGGAAATATGAACTAGCTAAACATGTGACTATGATGTTGATAAGTGGTTGATGTCTAATATCGGTCCACCCATCCATGATAATAGAGTAGCCCATCCTAATCCAACACTATCTCATGTCCTCCATCACTGTGCACTCATGGGTATATGCAGGATCATCATGGAAAAAATAGGCCCTTAAGTGGCAAAAAAAATTAGAAAAATCAGAGTTAGAAAACTTGACGTAAAAATTTGAATAAGTTATCTATATTATTTAAAACATATGTAAAATTATAATCTATAGAAAATTGAATGTAGTTTCTAAACTACTAGATTTTTTTTTTTTTAAAAAGAAATATATTTGGTGAAATTTTAAAATTTCAATGCAGTAGTACTTAAATTTCAGGAATAAAATAAGTAGGTGTCTGTCTGACCACCCTAACCACAATAAAATGATAATATTTTTTATAAGATTTTAGATATAAGTAGAGGATGCATGTCCCGATGTGATGCATATTTTTTTGTAATTTTTTTCCAAATAAATAATTAATTATGATTTTTTTATTACAACTTTTAAAAAAATATAAAAAATCATATGTCTAACCACCTTAACTTGGTAAAAACTTCATGAAATTCATTTTTATTTTTTTAATCCTATAGTATGTGAAGCATAGAATATGACACATGTTTCAGATTAAAAAAATGTGATACCGTTTGAAAGCTATAGATTTTTTTCAATCAGCCTATCAATCAAGACTTTAGTCATAATTCAAATAGAAAATGAATAATAATTATTTATTAAATTCAAAGTAAAGCATAATTTATGTTGGTGGAAAGTTGAGAATCTCCTTTAAAAACCCTTTTCGTTTGATCAATTTTGGGTGAAAAAAAAGTAGTTAGCCACATACCCTACACATACCCATCATATCACCACTTTTTTGCCCATCATGATCCTACACATACCCTCACCTTAGAATATTCTTTGTCAAGGATTGTAGTGCATAATTTATTTTATGCAGGGGTGAATGGGGTACCAACAACTGGCACATCTTTAAAAAAATTTTTGAAGTAGGGGGAGTGTGCTACATGGATTGGGATGGCATGGGCATAGGAAAATTTGGCAATGAAGAAATTTGCCACATCTCATGCTTGCACATTGAACATACTTCCAAGTGTATTTTTCTACTCACTAGAAGTACTAGCCTTCCTCTCCCCTCTTGTAGAAATATGAACACCACTCGCACCACTACTACCATTACCAACACTAGGAATACCAAGCATAGAGGGAAAAAGTGAAGTTGAATGTGAGGAAGGAGTTTGCATTGGTTGCTCCATAGACTTTCCTTCGACCTCCATGTGCAATCTATAACACTCTACCCTCTCAAAATATTTTTTTTCACAACCCTTGACCCCATGGCCTATAAAACCAAATATATGAGAATAGACTCTTATTTAGCTCCCATAAAATTCATCTTTACAAATGTGATATTGCCACAATCTACTACCCCCCATTTTTTTCCCTTTGCCTTGTTCTATACATGATGCTAATTGAAAAAGAGATTTTTTAGGATTAAAAGGGCCTTTTGCATATGATTTCAAATCTTTTAAAGGGATTTCATGTGGGTTTATTTGAGGTTTCCCCCTTTCAATCAATTGGTTTCTTCTCCCCTCTCACCATGCCCACTACCTTCACTACTACTACTCATTTTGTTTTATTTTAATTTTTGTAAACTGAAAACTAAAAAAATACAAAAAGTCATACATTTCATCATCTAAACTTAGAAAAAAATGGAAGAAAACAAAAATAATGGAAGAATAACTTATGGGAATGTGCAAGATCATCATGGAAAAAACAGGCCCTTAAGTGGCGAAAAATTTAGAAAAATCATAGTTAGGAAACTTGACATAAAAATTTGAATTAGTTATATATATTATTTCGAAAATATGTAAGAATAGATTTTTTAGCAAATTGAATGTAGTTTCTAAAGTATTAGGTTTTTTTTTTTAAATCTATTTGGTGAAAATTTGAAATTTCAATGCAATAGTACTTAAATTTCAAGGAAAAATAAGTAGGTGTCGTCCACCTAACAACAATAAAATGATAATAATTTTTTATAATATTTTAGATATAAGTAGAGGAATCATGTCCCTATATGATGCATATTTTTTGTCATTTTTTCCAAGTAAATAATTAATTATGAATTTTTATTACAAATTTTTAAAAATATAAAAACTTGTATGTTTGACCACCTTAACTTGGTCAAAATTCATGAAATTCATTTTTTTTTTTAATCCTATAGTATGCAAAGCATAGAATGTGATGTATGTTTTAGATTCAAAAAATGTGATATCGTTTGAAAGCTATAGATGCTTATCAATCAGCCTATCAATCAGGACTTTAGTCTTAATTCAAATAGAAAGTGAATAATAATAATTTATTAAATTCAAAGTAAAAAACAACTTATATTGTTGGAAAGCTAAGAATCTCCTTTAAAAACCCCTTTCATTTCATCAATTTTGGGTAAAAAAAAGTCATCATCCACATGCCCTACACATACCCATCATATCGCCACTTTTTTTTCCATCATGATCCTGCACATACCCTTACCTCTTTCACTTCTCTTGGTGGTTTTTTCCTTAATTCTCTCCTTTTTTCCTTTTAAATGATGGTTTTTTTTCTCCAATAGCTCCTTCAAACCCTCCTCCTTCTCTTCTCACTTTTTTCTTGGTTGCAAATTTTTTTTGGCAAGTTAAAATGAAGTTTTATGTTGCCATATTAGGGTTGGGAGGGTGTTGAGTCCACATACAAAGACATTAAATTTTTTTAATAATTTTTACCATTTTTCTTATGCTTAAATGCTACCAGAAAATAGGGGACAACTAGGCATTTGTAGGACGATTGAGGGATGGTTGGGCACCCCCTGACTATCCCTTGGATGACTGACTATCCCCTAGAAATCCCTAAAATTTTACTCAATTCAGGGATGTTTAAAAAAAAATGTTTTGAGGACACTTGAAAAACATCCCTCAGGCATCCCCTATCCTCGAGATGTCCCTGGTACTAGTATGGTGGGTAAAATGGTAGGGGACGCGTCCCCTTGTACCACTGCTTATTTAGTTTCTTGTAGGTTGGTTAATTTTTATTTTTTTTTACATTTAATTATTTATTTCAACTTGTTAATGGTTATTTTTCTAGTTACTCTTCTATCATTTTAAAAAAAAAGGAAAACAATGCTAAAGAGACTCTCTATTGTTTGGATGGTCTTTCTAAACTCTTAAGCTCAACAATTCTATGGAAAAAACTGATTGTTATAGAAAGTCCTTTCTTCCCAAGCCTTCTTAGGTCAATTCATATGAATTAAAGTGCATTGGGCCTGGTTAAATTTTTTAAGTTTTGGGCATACTTTTTTTGTTTCAAGCTTCTTCAATAGATTTTTGGCAATTCGTGCTATCTTTGGAAAAAAAGCTACATTTTTTTTTTAAGACTCTTACAACAACTAATGTGTTTAATTATTCTTGTTGGGTGCCTTCTAAAGCCTAATATTTGAACCTAAAAAATATTCTTTGTGATATTCTTTGGGCCTCCTAAAAAAAAATCAATTTTTTCATAAGGTGGCTTGGGAGTTATGTTTTCTCCCTCACAATTCAAGTGGGATAGGTTTAATTCCCACTTATCATCAAATATTAGTTTTGTATATCAAGTGGATATCTTTCCTTAGATAGTGTTTCTATATAGATTTTTCATTGCAAAATTTCAATGTGACTCACCCAATGGATAGTGATCAATAATTTTTTAAATTTGAGAGGAGAAAATACCTCATATAATGGGTATTTTTTATAGTTTTTCATGTAGTTTTCACCTTAAAGTAAAAAAGGAGAAAAAGGAATAATAATAGGAAATAAATTCTTTAAAAAATATAACAACAATATATGGATACTCATTTTAATTTACCAAATAGATTACAAGGTTTTCACGATAAAAGTTAGAAACTATGTTCCTAGACTTCTATGATAAATTGTATAATAATATGTTCTTTTAATATGCAATAATTATGAAACAAGTGTAATAAATCTCTACACATGAAGAGATAAATTATTTCAGCACATTCAAATCTAGTTATCGAGACAAGATTGTATTTCTATAAAATTGCATAATTAATATTAATGTTTCAATGAATCGCCAATGATTTTCACAATGGAATAGATTGTTGAGATTATGGATGCACAGTCCCTAAAGTTGTAGTACTCAATGGTGGACCTTTTCCATGAAAGATAATCAACCACACATAAAGTGTTGCAACTAGGCATGCACAATGAAGAATCTTATATTATTGATCTACATTATGAGATTGGATTATTACAAATGTACAAATGCCCTGAATATATAGGCATGAATGAAAACCTAAGATGCAAGAGATGTTTCCATGTGTCATGATCTAACAACATGTGAACCCTATCTAGGAAATTATTAAATTTTGAGATAAGTTCTAGAAGGACAACTCATCTTGTAGAAGGAATCTTATCCCTACAAACAAGGAAGGGGGAATTAATCCATTATTAAATGATTTATCAAAAAATCAACCTAGGACTAAATGATATATGACCTAAGTTAACTTATGCTAGTGTAATAATTAATTAATTACACTAACAGCCCCCCATAAGTGCAACTTAAGGAGGAAATGCAATGATTATTCAAAGATGATGATCAATGGTGGGTCCCAGATACAAGGCCATGTTAGGTACCCATGCACATGAAGATGATGCAAAAAATCTCCCACAACCGGAGAAAAGGGGAAAACTCAGTGGGAACAAAACCCCTCTCCAAAAAGGAGATGAAAAAGAAAAAAAATGTGAGATAGGATGGGAAGGATGGAGGACTCCCAAATACCCCCCAAGGACACCATCTATCACATGGATACAATACATTATCCCCCCATAGGGAGGAAATATTGAGACAATATATCCCCCCAAAACATGTGATCACCTACAAAGATGGTAAGTGTCTAAAGACAAAACATGATCCAATGTCAACCAAAAACTTGTCTCCCTTTCAGAAGAAACAAAACCAAGTGCAAGTGTAGTGATGCTTCCCATTTTGGATAGGAATTGAAGGAAGGATGAAGGTGGATGATGATGTCTCTAAACTCTGCTCATGTGTCTCCTTGCCTGATGATGAAGATACCATAGTCAATGAAGAGGGTGACAAACCAGGACAATGTGGAAACTGATGTTGAACAATATCCAAAGACTGAGATGTGATGAATATGATGGATGTAATGGAGACTTGATAGCCCCCCTGAATGAAGTGTCCTAAAAACCACTGAAAGAAGCCTGAAGCCAATCCAATGGTAGATGCTAAAGAAATGTCGAATCCTAAACGAAATGACAGGGAAGAAGTCTCATACATGAAATCTCTGAAGAGAAACCAAGTTTCTCCAAGATAGTCTATGGATCCCCAATCAAGGTTGAGACAAAGGGATGATGAGACTCAAGAGAACTCTCCAAAGTGATCTAAATAGAGGAGTGATATCCCCTCAAGAATGTCCTCCAAACCTATAGAAGTAGCTAAGTCAATGATACCATGTTGAGATTATGGATGCACACTCCCTGAAGTTGTAGTCTTCAATAGCGGACCTTTGCCAGGAAAGATAATCAACCACACAGAAAGTGCTGCAACTAGGCATGCACAATGTAGATTCTATTATTGATCTACATTATGAGATTGGATTATTACAAATGTATAAATGCCCTGAATATATAGGCATGAATGAAAACCTAATATGCAAGAGATGTTGCCATGTGTCATGATCTAACAACATGTGACAACATGTGAACCCTATCTAGGAAGTTATTAAATGTTAAGATAATTTCTAGAAGGGAAACTCATCTTCTAGAAGGAATCTTATCCCTACAAACAAGGAAGGGGGAAATTACCCCATTATTAAATGATTTATTAAAAATGCAACCTAGGACTAAATGATATATGACCTAAGTTAACTTATGCTAGTGTAATAATTAATTAATTACACTAAACTAGATGAATTACCAATTTAATATACAAGAAATTGGAAATGAAAAAATAGAGATTTTTTTTTTAAAAATGATTCAAATGCTTTCTTTATTATATTTGTAAAATTACACAACTAAAAAAACCCTTCTATCCAAAATGTGAAGGTTAAAAGTCCCCCTAAAATTCACCCTTATGGTACAATCAATCCATATATATACATATATTATTTTCTTTTGTAATAGTTTAATATCAACTTCTTGAAAGATAATAATTAAAAATAAACTTAAGTAGGTTTTGTTTCTCTTAACTTCCTCAAAATCAAAGTCACTTTTAAACTCTAGTAATTGAAACTAAAAATTCACCTGTCTCTTGTCGATCATTAATTATAGTTATTTATGATATCCCTTGATTATAAATCCCTTTTACATTATGTTTTCTTATAATATAAATAGCAATTTAGGGTTTTGTTCAACCCTTTGCATAAAAGTCCCATAGGGCAGCAAAGACAAAAAGATATCAAAAGCCACAACTAGAGATAACACTAAAACAAAAAAGAAACAACACTATATTTTGATGTAGCACAATATCATATTTCAAGATATTACATTATACTACATCTCTTGAGGATATTTTATCAAACAATTTGCAAGGCTTAATTAAGATCATGTTTTGCCGATATTTGGAATATTACCATTATTATCAATGACACCCATTCCTTTCCCTATTGAAATGTAGGAAAAAAGTTGTACCTACACTTTGATTTTAAAACATTTTATTGGATCTTCTAATATTCTCCCACCCATCAAATTTACGGCTAATTCTCTAGGTTTGTGAAACTTCAATTTTGGTAAATGATCAAGAGGTTGTAATACAATGTTTCTTCTAATCACTTTACTAATGAACATAGGCCTCAAAGATGAGAGTGCTAGGTGTGCAGTATTGAATAGCTATATCAAATCTAAATTTATATCTAGAATATAGACATCATTACAACACATACAACATAAATTACAATTTCTCCACTATTATCCTTCCCAACACAAGCTCCAAAGATGAACAATGCTAATTTTCCATAAATGAAGACTAAGCTCCAATTCATGAGACCACATGCATAAGTATTACAAAAAATAATGAATACTACAAATGTATAGGATACTATGATAGTCCCATTTCACAAGAGGAAATATTTGTGGCATGAGCCCATGTATATGGTAGCTAGATCAAGGTATGTAGATCCTAAAACCCACAAAGGAATACTATCCCTATTACATATTTTATTCTTTTATTTTTCATCATATGACATTGCTTACATTATTCATTTCTCATATTTAATGGTTGACACCACAAAATAATTTATCTGAGCTATTTTATTCTTCTTTCATTCACAATACATTGTGATTAGATTTATGTTCAAGATTTTTATGAAATTGCAGAGTCCATCCCAAAAATAAAATTAATAGATATGAAATCCTTCTAGCATTGAAGGTCCTTCATGTTGCTATCTTTGAAAACATAATGTTTCTTAATTAGAGGTTTCATGAGAACCCAAGAAATGCTTAACTATTTTGGTTTGAGTTACAGAAAATAATGCTCCTAAAACTAGTCAAATTTGGATTTACCTATACCATTTGCATTTTCTTGAAAGCTTATAGAACCTTCTAAAAAACAACTAGATTTAACATGCTTTTAATTCAATAATAAATCTTTGAGGTGCCCTATAAATTTGGTGATGTTCCATATCTAAGATTCCACATATACATAAATTTTCATTAGAGAATTTTTAACTATAATTTCTACTAAAAATCCTACTTTTGTTATCCCTTGAAATATTCCTAGATGTGGTTCCAAAGCCCTCCTTCTAGAATGGGTAGGGAATACAAGTTAGAAAAATCCATGGAATTTTATTTAACACCTATGATTGCATTTGCCTAAAATTTTCCAATGTCTTTCCAAAAAATCTAGTGTATGCATATCATACAATCATGGAACTCCATAAGATGACTTCTCTTTGTGGAATTTGGTAAAAAAATTCATGTATGTTTTCTATGCTTCTCAATAAAATTACTTTACGTAAATCCTACATTGATTGCATTCTATGAGATTGACATCTATTTGAGATGTTTTATAAAGTACATTTTAGACCTATTATATCATTCCACATTTTTATAACATGTTTTAAACATCATATATTTTATTGAAATGTTTAATCTTCTATGTTCTTATGACCATCTAAACCCTATTTCAGAGCTCTCATTTTTTGTGTGGTAAGTGAATATGTTAGTGATAGTTTAAAAGCTTAGCCTTATACATCTACTATGTGCATTTTATTGAAAGTTTCGTATACATCTTCAACTTTTAATTTTTTGTATTCTATAACCATGGTGTTCCTTAAAACAACATTCCTTTGAATAATTTTCCCTAGGTGATTTTGGTGCCTTGTCTATCCTTCAATATTTTGTAGAGATTTTTACCAAATAATTGCAACAAATTTAGTTGGCATGTAAAAGACATAAGAATTTCCCATGACCAAAGGAAATATTGAATTGTTCCACATGACTCGAAAGTCTCTAATAAGTTCCACTCAACTTCAAACTTATCTACAAAGGAAAGTGTTTGGATTTTTGGGAATATTAGGAATTATTAGGAGTTTGAAAATATTTTAAAATTGTTAGAGGTTTTAACAGTTACTCAAACTATAACACCATTTATTAAATTTCAAAAGGTTAAGGGTAATCAACTAAGTCTAAACTAGTTGGGATCTAGGACAATTTTGAACCTCACCAAAGAGTCTATAAACTTAAAAAAATTATGAATCTTTATAAAAATCTTGTTAAAATATTTTAGTGAATTTGTAAACATGGAAAAGGACAATTAATGAATATATTTTAATTGATATATAGTATCTTGGTTTTCAAACCCAATCCCTTGAGGACATGGTTTCTATGTTACTAAAACATGTTCCATAATTGGGATGGTGTGCAAAAGGGGCCAAAAGTGTCCACTTCTTTTGTGAAATCAAGTAAACCTAAACTTGGAGGACTAATTTTGAGATTCATGCACTCAAAATTTGAAGATACCAAAAGAAAAAGAATTGTGTAATTTGAATCTAGTTTCTAAACTACTAAAAGTTTTTGAAACATAACATATTTTCTCGCATGCTCCTCTCAATTTTCTTAGTTGCATTTAGTATTTTAAAAAACCCATTGGTAGAAATATAGTTAAGAGTGAGTACTAGAATTTACATATTTTTTGTAATTTTTTATTGAGTATTCTTTTAATGATTTTTCAAAGTGGATGCATCCTAAAAATCACACTATCGAGTGTGTGTGTCACATAACTTGCACCAAAATAATAAAAAATGCAATTTCTTTTCGAATGTGTAAAGAATCAAGTGTAGAAAAATATTATATATTTTTTTTCAAATTTGGACAAGTAGGTCAAAAATTATTAAACAAATTTAATGCATATTTCTCTGATAACTATGGAAACAATAGTGAAAGAAATTAAAAAATAAATATGTTTTTGATAAAGGAAAAAATAGATTTTACAGGGACCCAAAACCACATAGTTTACAAGCTAGAAAAGGAAATTCCATCAAAGTACACTAAAAAAGAAAGAAAGGACAATAAAAACCAACCAAGGATCAACAAAATCTAGCAAGAAGCCAACACAAAACACAACTAAAGCTAAGCTAAGGACTTTAAAGTTTCAACAACCTTAGTTTTAAGGTTTCACATCTCTCGGGTCACCTTTTTCAGATCATGGATCTCCTGAGGTGAAGACTCTGCTTTTATCATTAGGTTATCTCTAGTCCTCTTCGAGGGGAAATCCTCTTTCTTATTTTTATCCTTGTCCACTTCCAAATCCACAAACAACGACCCCTGATGGATGTTTTCTAGCTTCTCCCACCATACTCAAGATAGTAGAATTCGATTTCACAACTCTGTGGCTATGCTCCATTATGGTTTTCATACTTTCCCTAATTTTTCTGATTTCCCCTTCTAGATGCTTAACCTTTTCTCATTATCCTTCTTCATCTTGTCCACGAGCTTAACATTTCTCTAAAGGAATTCGGCCATTGATCTCTTCTCTTCCACAGTCCAAAAAACCTCAACAATATTTTGCATAACCCCTTTAGCTTCCATCTCATCCAGCTTACTAGTGAAAACCTTGTTTTTCAAGTTGAGGTCCTTTATCTCATTAAAAACCCACTTCATAATATTGAAGTAGTCAACTGCCCCATTTCTCCCAATTGCCAGTATGTCATTAGGATATTCCCAGTGTAACTTGAAGAAGTGGTCTTTAGGGTTGAGATCTCTAGGGAATCTGGGTATGTTCTCTCTATAAGTGGCAGGGTAAGAAGTATAAGATTCCTCAGAGGCTTTAGGGGCATCCAAATTATCCTCTAGAGAATCCTCAAAATAAAAAAATAAATATGTTAATGTAGTTTAAATATAAAAAAATATATGGCTACAAAGCTTAGAAGACATGTGAAATTATGGTGGTAATTTTGCTAAGATTTTATTTACAATGTGTAAACCTGATGATGAGCAAGTTAAGAGATGAGAATGGAGGAAGAAAACATGTAAACATGAGGAAAATGAACCATCGAAGCCTAAACCTTTTCATCAAAGCCTAATTACAAGCCAAAACATGTACATGTTCTATGCACGCTAAAATGTGTAAGTGTTCCATGCAAGCAAAAATGTGTACACATTTCAGGCAAGCCAAAACACGTACATGTTCTGGGAAAGCCAAAACACGTATGCATTATGCGCAAGCCAAAACATGTACACGTTTTGGGCAAGCCAAAACACGTACATGATTTTTATAAAATTACAATACACATTCTGAGCAAGGAAAAATGTGTATGTGTTCTAGGAAATCCAAAATGTGTATGTGTTCCAGGCAAACCAAAACATGTACACATTCTGGGAAAGCCAAAATACGTATGTGTTTTGTAAAATTAGACGTAAACAATAAAAATAAATAAATAACATGTTGGTTTATGAATCATACAGAGAAAACGATATTATGAAAGAGGGGATACAACTAAAATCATTGAGTATCTTATTTTAGAGGAATTTAGTACGGACTTCAATTCTTAACATAGCTTCAATAAAAATTCTATTTACTTATACTTTTTGTTCAAAGAATATTTCCATTAATCAAGTAGAGTAGGCATTACAATATATATTGTTTAAATTAAAAATTGGGAGTCTATGTATTTATGTATGCAAAGGAAGATCAACGTAATCTCAATTTCACGTGTAAGTACCACTATTGCTATATAATTTTTTTTGTTTTTAACTAAAAAAGTATGGTAAGAGACTTGATCCTGAATAAAAAAAGAAAAGAAAATAGAATTCTAACAGGACCACCAGTGTGAGTAGATAAAAGGTCTACAAGCCTCCTTGAAAACAACACCAAAAATTAAGGTAGACAGTCTAAGAGAGGAATAAAATGGCTCACAAACCTCAAAAGATACAAGAACATAGTCCCTAGATAACCCAAGAAACAACAAAAAAGAAAACCATCTAACAAAAAGACTAATCCTTAGGATTGTTAATTAGATTTCATTCTTCTTTGAGCCACTCCAAATCATTATTGTAGGTTTTCCTAGCATCACCAACCATCTCCTCCTTTGGGGCTTCATTCTCCTAGATATTCTCCTTTCTACATTTCAAATTCATTACTTTTGATTGCCTAGTGATATTACCAAATTGTTGGATGTTGTGGTTTTGTTGCTGATATGTGGTTGTCATTTATGTCAACACTATTAGCATTCAGCTGTATATGTCAAGGATATTGAGAAAATTGTAATGAAATGAGTTGCAGGTTGTCAATGGTGAAGTGAAGTTCAGTATGTCAATAAGTTTTGTACGTTGATGATCAGAGGTTTTGGACTAAACGGTTTTTTGCTGAGTGTATCTAGTTTATCCACGTCAAGTTTCAGAGATCTTCATGTGAAGATTTGATAGAGTTATGAAGATTTATATTTTGACAATTTTTTTGTTGCTTTAGTTGGCGCTACTGATTGAAGATGGTGCGATTTTAGTTAGTTCAGTTGTTGGGGATGCTTCTTTGGTGATTCGTGATGTTTGTGGATGTTTCTAGATTGTGCTCTATCTTTTTTGCACATCCGCATTGATTGTTGTGCTCGTGGTTGGAGATTTTATATTGCGTGTTCATGTTTTTCTTGTTCTTGGCCGACATGGTGTTTGTAGCATGCTGTAGATCTTCGAGGAATAATTAATTGAAGTGTCTTCATGTTGGAAATGTTGATTTGGGTCTTCACTAAGTTGTGGCCGACCGTGGTTGATTCACATTAACAATTGTTATTGATTTGGGCCGACAATTTATATTCATTTTCTTATTTTGTTGAGGCCAACATGCAGGGATGAAATTTCTTGTTGTAGCTATATATAAGCAATTGTTTATTCAAATTGAAGAGTGAAAGCATATTCTAGTAGATGTTGAGTGTGTTTGTATGTGCGAATAAAGTCCTAATCATGTGAAGGAAGAGTAGAGTGTGAAGAAGACTGAAAAAATGTTCCTGTGCTTAACTGGAACTGTGATCAGGCATTAGCAAATGCTAATTTATCAGTTCAACTCCCTGCGGATGTAATTCGATTCTTTCTATAAGATAGTGTGTCTTCCTTTGGGTGGTTAGCCTTGTTGTAATTGAGCAATGAGATCTAGGTAGTGTTCCTAAATACATGTTCATTCCCATATTTCATTTCTTTATAATTTTAACAGGGTATAATCTTGTGGACTGACCTCCACCATGGTTTTTCCCCTAACAGGGTTTCCACGTAAAAAATCTTGGTGTTATGTGTGTTACTAATGTGTTGATGATTTATGGTTTTATGGAAAATAATCAAATCTGAGAATAAGGTTAATAATTTGAATAAGTTTTTAAGTGTTTGGGACAACTGATTCACCCCCTCCCCTCTCAGATGTCTACCCTTGTTTTTCCAACAATTGGTATCAGAGCAAGTTCCTTGGAAGAAGTTTGAAAACTTGAGGTGATCCAGGATAACATCATACAAGAAGGATAGTCTGAGATTTTATGGAACAAATTATTCTTTGTTGAAGACTCAAATGGAGTGTCATTTGAGGTGCATTGGTGAACCTTACTGGAGCATTACATGTAATAGGTATGTTATTTCTTAGAATGGTCCTACTACTATTGTTGAGCTTAGAGATGTTGAGTGCCTTGACTGATTCTAAGATGACAAATGTTGTGGATCTGAATACTACTTATGAGATCTATAAAAATTTGAAAACCTTGTATGAAGGTGATGCTAATGTGAAAATTGCTAAGTTATAGAGTTTAAAAGGGAAATATGAAAAGTTGAGAATGGGTGACGATGAGAACATAACTATTTTTATGTAAAGAGTGAATGAACTTGTGTGTGGTATCAGATGTGATGGTGGAAAGATAGATGAATCTGAGATTGTTGCTAAAGTGCTTAGATCCTTACTTGATTCTTACAAAGTCAAAGCTAGTGCTATTAAAGAGCTCCGAACTATAACAAATGTAACCAGAGATATGTTGGTTGGTAAGCTTACTAATTTTGAGCTGAGTGAATTTGGTGATGCACTTCCTAAGGTTGAATATGAATTTAAGGCTACTACTTTTGGAAGAGATAGAAAAAGATATGATTCGAGTGAGAGTTCATCTAGAAAGAAATTCAAGTATTAGGATGAAATCAAACAGATTGAAAAAGAAGAAAGAGAGCTGGAAGAACTGGAAGCACTTATTGTCAAAGAGTACCAAGAGGAAAAGGTAAGTATGAAGGAAAATTTCCTCTTAAATGTTTTTCTTGCAATAAGATAGGTCATTTTGCATCAAGGTGTTTGGAAAGAGCTTCTAAACCAAAACATAACAAGCCTAGATTTCAAAATAAGTGTTACTATGTTGCTAATGAAGGTGTGACAGATGATGAATCTGATAAAGCAAATAGAAGTGATGATGAATGGGTATTTATTGCTATCAAGGAAAATAATCCTGTATCTACTAAATCTACTAGTTGTACAAATGTGGATAAATCACTAGCTGCTCAAGTTGAAGAGAAAGATGAATGGGTGATTGACAGTGGATCTTCACATCATATGATAGGAGATAAAAGTAAGTTTGTAAGCTTGGAAAAGTATGATGGTGGTGTTGTGAGATTTGGTGATAATATAGCTAGTGTGATCCATGGCAGAGGATGCATTTCTCTTGATGGTAAGCATAATACTGATGATGTCCTATATGTGGAAGGCTTGAAGCATAATATTTTAACTGTTGGTCAGATGGTTGATAAGGGATACAATCTTCAGTTTAAGGATGGAAAGTGTAGAATATTGAGTTCTAGAAATGTAATTGCATCAAGTACAAAAACAAAAGGTAATATCTTTCACTTGAGTGATGCTAGTAAAAGTTGTTTGATTGCTCAAGTTGATGAAATTTGGTTATGGCATACGAGAATGTGTCATGTTAACACTGATAATATTGTCAAGATAAGTTTTACTAAGGCTGTAAGAGATCTACCTAAGTTGGTGAAACCTACTAATGCCATATGCAAGGAATGTCAGTTAGGGAATCAAACTAGAATTTCATTTCAGATCAAACAACATTGTTTAAATGAATTGTTGGAGCTCGTGCATACTGATCTACATGGTCCCTCTAAGGTTAGAAGTTTAGAAGGTTATATGTATTTCATGTTACTCATTGATAATTATTCTAGAATGGTGTGCATTACTTTCTTAAGTGAGAAATCTAAAGCAATGGAAAAGTTCAAGATCTTTAAGGCTATGGTTGAGACAGAGACAAGTTTGAAGATTAAATGTCTAAGATCATATAGAGTTGGTGAATTCACTTCTGGTGAATTTAATTCTTTTTGTGAAGAATATGGAATAAAAAGACAATTATTTGCACCGCAGACCCCTCAAAAAAATGGAGTTGTGGAAAGGAAGAATAGAACAATTGAAGGTGCTGATAGAACTATGATGCTGGAAGGAAATGTCCCTCATATCTATTAGAGAGAAGCTGTAAGTACTACTGTGTACACACTCAACCAGGTACAAATTAAAAGTGATACTGGTAAAACCCCTTTTGAGCTATGGACTGGTCAGAAGCCTACTATTAAATATTTCAAGATATTTGGAAGCAAATGTTATATCAAGAGAGATTAAGATATAGGGAAGTTTGATGCTAGGAGTGATGAAGGTATTTTTCTGGGTTACTCTACTAAAAGAAATTCCTACTGATGTTACAATAAAAGATTGAGGAAAATGGTTGAAAGTGCAAATTTCAAGGTTGATGAAGACTTAGGTACACCATCCAAGGCCTGTGGATATGATTCTAATGATCAGAATGATAGTATAAACAAAGTAAATAAAGTTCAGACTACAAATCAAGTGCAAATCATTTCGATGAATCAGGAAAATCAAGAGGAAGAAGAAACTAGTGAAATTGCAGAAGAGAGAACAAAAGAGCCTAAAGTTGAAGAACATCCTAAGAAGATTCTGAGGTATGTAATATTGAATCATTTAGAAGATCAAATTATAGGCGATAAGAACAAAGGTGTCTAGACTAGGAGAAAGATTGTAGAACAATACTGCTTGATTTCAAAGACTGAGCCTACTAGTGTGAATGACGCATGTAAAGATGAGCATTGGCTTGAATCAATGAAATAAGAGCTGAAACAGATTGAGAAGAATGATACATGGATTCTTGTTCCTAGACCTAAGGATAAGAATGTCATTGGAACTAAATGGGTCTTTAGAAACAAACTGAATGAGTGAGGTGAAGTGGTTAGAAACAAATCAAGACTGGTATGCAAAGGATATTCACAGATGGAAGGAATTGATTTCGAAGAGAATTTTTCTCTTGTTGCTAGAGTTGAAGCTATAAGAGTATTTCTTGCCTATGCTACTTACAAGAGCTACAAGGTTTATCAGATGGATATCAAGTTAGCTTTTCTAAATGGTGAATTGGAAGAAGAGGTGTATGTTGAGCAACCTAATGGATTTTAGTTGACTGATAAGGGAGATATGGTGTGTCGGTTGAAGAAATAATTGTATGGAATCAAGCAAGCCCCTAGAGCATGGTATGCTCAATTAGACAAGTATTTGTTGAAGCTTGGATTTAACAAAGCTACTGTTGATAGTAATTTGTATTTCAAGAATGATAATAAAGATTTGATTGTTGAAGTCTTTGTTGATGATATCACTTTTGGAGGAGATGATGGTTTATGCATGAAGTTTTCTAATGAGATGAAAAATGAATTTGAAATGTCAATGATTGGTGAGATGAAATTCTTTTTGGGATTGCAAATTACTCAGTTAGATAAAGGGATTTTTATATCTCAATCCAAGTATGTGAAGGAATTGCTAAAGAAGTTCAGTATGTAAGATTCATAGCTAGTCGGTACACCCATGGTGACCAGATGCAAGTTGATAATATAAGATGATTCTCTGAAAGCAAATAAGACTAGATACAGATCAATGATTGGTGGATTGTTGTATTTGACTCAAACTAGGCCTGATATCATGAATTTTGTATGTATTGTTGTAAGATTTCAAGCTGATCTGAAGGAATCTCATGTGACTGCTATGAAGAGAATTTCTAGATACTTGAAGGCAACTATTGACTTTGGTCTATGGTATCTTAAAGATGATCTTACTTTGAGTGCCTTTACTGATGTTGATTGGGTAGGAGATATAAATGATAGGAAAAGTACTAGTGGTGGAGCATTTTTCTTGGGTAAGAAGTTGATTTCATGGTTAAGTAAGAAGCAGAATGCCATTTCCTTATCTACTGTAGAGGTTGAATACATTGTTGTTGCTAACAATTGTACTAGGTCCTGTGGATGAAGCAGATGTTTAAGGATATTAGAGTTGTGTATAATGAGCCTATTGCTATATTTTGTGATAATTTAAGTGCTATTAAATTTTTTAATAATCTGGTGTTGCATTCAAAGACAAATCATATATCTATTAAGTTTCACTTTTTTGAGAGGAAGGTAAGTGAAAAGGAAGTCAGACTGGAGTATGTGCCTACTAAGGAGCAGATTGCAGACATCTTTACCAAGCCATTTACTAAGGATACTTTTGAGTATCTTAGAGGGAAGGTAGGGGTTATTACCCCTCCTAATCAGAACTAAGGATACATTGCATTGCATCATTTTGTGCATTTTATAGTCAAATCTTGATCAAGATTGATGTTGTGGTGATTGCTACTCAAGGGGAGTAGTCAGATGCTTAGTTATGTGGTTCAGAGTTTGTGTGTAGTTTAGATATCTTTTTCATTGATGTCAAAGTTGGATAAGATCATGTGAAAAAATTTCTAGGAAGAAGAGCCTTGTTGGAAAGAAGATCATGTGAAAGAGTTGAGGAGAAAATGAGTCAAAATCTAAGAGGGATTAAGTGTCAAGAGTTAGTTGTGTTGATGGTGTTTTTCACATCATGTGTTGCCATCAATGCCAAAGGGGGGGATTGTTGGATGTTGTGGCTATGTTTTTGATATGTAGTTGTCATTGATGTCAACACTATTAGCATTAAGTTGTATGTGTCGAGGATGTTGACAAAATTGTAATGAAATGAGTTGCAGGTTGTCAGTGGTGAAGTGAAGTTCAATATGTCAGTAAGTTTTTTACATTGATGATCAGAGGTTGTAGACTAAATGGTTCTTTTCTGAGTGTATCTAGTTTATCCACATCAAGTTTTAGAGATCTGTGTGAAGATTTGATCAAGTTATGGAGATTTACATTCTGACAATTTTTCTATTGCTTAAGTTGGTGCTACTAATTGAAGATGATGCAATTTCAGTTTGTTTAGTTGTTGTAGATCTAGTAATTCATGATATTTTTGGATGTTTCTAGATCATGCTCTATCTTTGTTGCATGTCTGCATTGATCATTGTGCTCGTGGTTGGAGATTTTCTCTTGCGTGTTCATGTTTTTCTTGTTCTTGGCTGACATGGTGTTTGTAGCGTGTTGTGGATCTTCGAGGAATAATTAATTGAACTGTCTTCATGTTGGAAATTTTTATTTTTGTCTTCACTAAGTTGTGGCCGACCGTGGTTGATTCACATTAGTAATTGTTATTGATTTGGGCCAATAGTTTATATTCATTTTATTATTTTGTTGAAGCTGACATGTAGGGATGAAATTTCTTATTGCGGATATATATAGCGATTGTTTATTTGAATTGAAGAGTGAAAGTGTATGCCAGTGGATATCCAGTGTGTGTGTATGTGCAAATAAAGTCCCAATCATTCGAAGGAAAAGCAGAGTGTGAAGAAGAGTGAAGAAGAGTGAAGAAATATTCATGTGCTTAACTGGAACTGTGATCAGGCATTAGCAGATGCTAATTTATCACTTCAAATCCCTATGGATGTAATCCAATTCTTTTTGTAAGATAGTGTGTCTTCCTTTGGGTAGTTATCCTTGTTGTAATTGAGAAGTGAGCTCTAGGCTGTGTGCCTAAATGCATGTGCATTCACATATTTCATTTATTTATACTTTTAACAGGTTATAATCTTGTGGACTGACCTCCACTATGGTTTATCCCCTAACAAGGTTTCCACATAAAAAATATTGGTGTTATGTGTGTTGCTGATGTGTTGATGATTTATGGTTTTATGGTAAATAATCAAATTTGAGAATAAGGTTAATAAGTTGAATAGTTTTTAAAGTTTATGGGACAACTGATTCACCCCCTTCTCTCAGTTTTTTGCCCTTTTTTTGCCAACACAAATATGTCATGGTTCATAATCCCATGGGTGATAGATATGATGTAGCTCATCAAGCTCTGCCACCTTTTCTTTTAGTGTATCATCTTCATTATATGATTTAATTTAGCCAACCCTCCCCTATATATTGTCAATCTGATTCTAAAAAAACTAGAGGTTACTACTCCTCATATCCCTCTTCTCCTCTAATTTCACAGTAACCTGATGCTTATTAAAAATATCTTCCTCCTGTTTTGGTTATGTTCCTTCCTCTTCTTCCTCAAAGGAAATATTAATTTCATTTTTTTCATCATCATTCTCCTCCTCTTCAATTTTTTCCCCCTCAGACATTTCTTCCTCACTAGTGTTAACATCATCAGACTAGTTCTCAATCAATAATTCTAGTTTGTTTTGGCTAGTATCAAGGTCCTCCTCTTTAGACATTGGGAAATACTCTTCATCTGAAGACTCATCCCCTTCCTCCTAACAAGCCAATTTTTTCCCTTTAATGTCCTAGTTTTTGTTTTGTTTCACTAGGTAAAAGCACAAATTTGTGTCACACTTTATAAAGGCATCAACCAACAACAAAAAAAATTCTAAACTTCGACCACATAAAAGTGGTCTTTATGTTTTGAATCTCAAAATGATGTAAACTAATGAAAGGTATAAATATTGATGAAGTTTAATCCTATAATTTTTTAGATTTTTAAAAAATTGTTTTGGTTTTTTTTTTTTCAATTTAAGAGTAGGTTTTGGAATGTTGAAAATTTTAGGAAAAAGTGGCATTCACTTGACATCAATAAATAAATAGAAAAAAAATCATTTTCCCCTAATATTTTTTGTCCAAATAGGAAACTTCAATATCTAGTGCATGGAAAAAAAATTAAAAATTTGATGTATATTTTTCTCATATTAACATTTTAAAGTGAAACATTTTAGAATTTGAAAGATTTTATTAGACTTCAACTATTTTCTTTTTTTTAATCATTTTCAAAAAAAAATTATGCCCTTTTGAAGAGGACTCTCTCCTCTAGTGCACCATAATTTTTTAAAAAAAATTAGTATATATATATATATATTTTTAATTTATAATCAACCTCTTTTTTAACTTTAACAACCTACTTACATTATTTTAAAATAAAATATATTAAAACTAATTAATATATTTGGATTCACCACTCCAAGCTCTACAAAAGGGTATTTTTCTTGTTTTAAAAAGCATCATTCTAAATGAAGAAATACTTAGATGAACTTGAAATTTTCAGAAAATTCTAAAAAAAAGTTGAGTTGGTTGCCAACTAGGATGCCACATAAATAGTCTTGATAGAAAGGGTTTCAATCAAAACCATTTCTATCAAAGCAATGCATATAAAATAAGCCAATTTCAAAGCAACAAAGGGAAAATTTTGAATTTTTTGGATTCAGGAAAAACATATATGGCCGAAACTCTATGTGCCACTTGTAGGCTACATGGTTTCGGTTGAAACCTATTCGGCAAAAACTTTTCCAACTAAAAATATTTTGCTTGAAACTATTTAGTTCGTTGAAAGTGTGACACACCTTTGTGCTTTTATCCCACCACATTGGCTAGCCATGCCAACCTTATCTGACCTTTACTACTGCTCAAATCACCCAATTGACTTGCATCACCTTCATCTAGAATTTCAATAGTAACATTCTTTTAACCATTGGATTTTTATCATGGTCTAGGAATTTTCCTTTGAACAAGTAGGGTTTTTACGGGATTTCTTTTTCTAAGAGGGGAGTGCTAGACTATTTAAAATTTATGAGAGGGTTTTAAGAAACAACACTAGGTGGGATAACATATTTTGTTTTCTTACCAATGTTAGGGTTATGTTGAATCAAATGTGGATTTTCCTTGGAAAGCTTAATTTGTAGGGGCCTAATATTTTTTATAGGAAACAATTGAGGGGTTAAAGAAAACACATGATTATAGATTCTTAGGATTAGGACTTGATTCAATGAGGGGGAGGCCCCTTTGGCCCTACATTGATGCAGAGAAGATAAAAGAAAGAAGGGGATATTTATTTTTCATTACACCTTATATGATTAAGGAAAAAAAGTGATAGCCATGAATAGTAGTATATATTCCTTCAAGAGTGAAATATTTGATGATATGTAAGATTACTAGACTGAAAGGATCTAACAAATTCTCTCTTTCATACCCATTTTAAAATCTCCTCAACTTCTCATCCATGCCGAGGAAAATATTGATGAAACACTAGTAGTTCCCGTTGCTCAGCTTTTCCACATTAATTCCTTTACATTCCAAACCCATTTCCTTAGCAATAATTCATGAAGTCACCTCAAAATATATGCTTCCAATAGAAACCTTACCCTCCCTCCATGAGTTAAAATATTTTGATGTATGATCATCATTAAAGCCCTTCATGTCATAGAAGAAGGGTTTCATTCCAATTTTCTTAGATAACTTCCAGAATTTGACATTCTATTTGAGGGAAATGCAAGATAAGGGTTCAAAATGCTTCTTTGGCCCACCCATGTTGAGCCCATGACCCTTTCAGGACCTTTTTATAGGGTTTCGAAACACAACACCCACACCACACCAACAAGTGTCAGACAAAAAAGGAAAGCAACTAGAGCTTATTTTGGAAATTCTATATAAAAGGTAAGATAAAACATATCTGAAAGATTAAGCTAGACCATTTAAATGGGCTTTCTTGAAAACACTCCACTTATCTTTTATTATAAGACCCTCATTATTCCTTTTAATCTGAATCTTATACATAATTGCTATAATAAGAGGATTGGACCCAAGGCTCATGTCATTATTAAGCTCGCCATGTAAAAGCATAAAAGCCATTTTATTAAAAGTATGATTGGGGCTAGGAGAGATATGGTGATAGCCAAGAAAAACCTTAATAATATTTAGATGGTCCTCCCTTTTATTAATCTATAGAGATTTAAAGATGTAAGCTTTATTGTAATCATCACTTATATTTATGATATGACTTTTATCATTTGTCACGTGAAAATAACCCCCACCAAGTTTAGAGATATTTTGTAAGTAGGGACTTAAAATAAAATATGTCATGTGCTATAATAGTTTCCTTTGATTAGCTAGGGAAAACCAACCTTTTGGATATCATGCCTAACTTCTTTCCTTTTCATCGTATCCTTAGCATCTGAATCCATATTTTTTGATATAGACCCACTATCTAGAGCAAGGATCCAACAATCATACATAATAACCATATTATTGGAACTAGAATGAGTATTATCCTGATTAATCCTTGTTTTATTTATTTTCACATGCTCTTCAAAAATAAATTCTTTAATTATTTGAGGAGCATCCTCATAGTTCCAATTCTACCACTATAAATAGGAAAGCCCTATATTGGAAGTAGCATGCACTCCTCTATTCCCTTCTCTATATATGTGTAATAGCATATATTTATCAAGGCTCTCAATCATCCTTTCTAAGTATTCCAATAAATTTTTAATCCTTCACTAGGGACAAACAAAACCTTTAAGAATATCAATTATCAGTTCTGAGTCACCTTCTATAACTACTTTGTTACATCCCCTTTCCTTGACCCTCTTTAGACCCCACCAAAAAAAAGTAGCCTCCACCTCATTACTAGAACCAATGCCCAAAATATTAGCATTTCCTTCAATGAAAATTCCCTTGTGGTCTCTTATTAGACCACTAGCAAGAACAACATTGGAATTTCCTTTTGAACAACCATCAAAATTAAGATTGATCCAACCATCCCTAAGAGGATCTAGATAGTCATCTTCCTACACAAATTTTTTTGGCCCAATTAATGTTGAACAAGACAATTGAGAGGCAGGTTGAATCAGTTGTAGCAATTTTAAACTTTAAGACATTCACCGAAACTTAGATCAATCACTATTATTTACTGTGCTAAATAGTTAAGCATTAAGTGCAAGTGCAGAAACTAAAAACCATCACACATACACAGTAACACCAAATTTATGTGGAAAACTTAATGAGGGAAAAACCACGATGAGGATTAACAAACAATATAGAGAACATAAAAACCGATTACAAAGTCTCACTACCTAAGAAAAAGGCTCACTTCCAAAATTAGGACTCACTATCTGGATTAGGACTCATTGTCTAATAGGGTTAACCATCTGAAAGGCTCACTGCCACAAAGATACAAAGAAGATAGAAGAGATATGTTATAGAGAGAAGACAATCTCAATGCAACAAAAAAATTCCACCATAATTTTCTCAACCACTTGTAGACATGCATGAATGATAGAGTCCACCTTCAGCTCACTGCATCCAGAATCTTAGCATTTAGGCTTTGTACTAATCTACCACACTCGTCTCACACACACACACAAATTTACATATGTTTTGCATCTATCTACTCTATTTCTTTGCACTTATCTCCTTATACTTCTTTCACCACTAACTCATCTTGTATTTATTGGTATGTGCAGGATCATCCTGGAAAAAATGGGCCCTTAAGTGGTGAAAATTTTAGAAAAATCAGAGTTAGGCAACTTGATGTAAAAATTTGAATGAGTTATCTATATTATTTCCAAAATATGTAAGAATATAATTTTTAGCAAATTGAATGTAGTTTCTAAACTACTAGGTTTAGTTTTAAGAAAAAAACTATTTGGTGAAATTTTGATATTTCAATGCAATAGTACATAAATTTCATGGAAAAAATAAGTAGGTGTATGTCTGACCACCCTAACCACAATAAAATGATAATATTTTTTTATAAGATTTTAGATATAGGTAGAGGTCTTATGTCCCGATGTGATGAATATTTTTTGTAATTTTTTTCCAAGTAAATAATTAATTATGAATTTTTTATTACAACTTTTTAAAAATATAAAAAATCATATGTCTAACCACCCTAACTTGGTCAAAACTTCATGAAATTCATTCTTTTTTTAATCCTATAGTATGCGAAGCATAGAATGTGATGCATGTTTTAGATTAAAAAAATGTGATATTGTTTGAAAGCTATAGATGTTTTTCAATCAACCTATCAATCAAGACTTTAGTTGTAATTCAAATAGAAAATGAATAATAATTATTTATTAAATTCAAATTAAAACATAATTTATATTAGTAGAAATTTGAGAATCTCCTTTAAAAATGCTTTTTGTCTCATCAATTTTGGGTAAAAAAAAGTCATTAGCCACATACCCTACACATACCCATCATATCACCACTTTTTGGTCCATCATGATCCTGCACATACCCACAAACATCTTACACATCTAGTTTCATTTCCTTCAAAAATAATTTCATTAACATATACAACCAAAATCAAGATTTTGGCATTTTCATTTTTAAAATATAGGTTACTATCTATCGTACCTTTGTTGAAACCTAGTTGAATCAATTACTTATCTAACCTTGCAAACCAAGCTCTAGGAGCTTTCTTCAATCCATATAAAGCTTTATTCAAACTACAAACCATATCCGATTGATCTGGTAATTGAAATCCTTCCAGTTGTTCCATGTAGACCTCTGCTTCTAGCTCACCATTCAAAAATGCAGACTTGAAATCCATCTAATAGTCTTTGAAATCTTCATGAGCAAAAAACAATAAGAATATCTTGATAGCTTCCATTCTTTCCACTAGAGAAAAAGTCTCTTGACAATCTATGCCTTCTACTTATGTGTAAACCTTACCCACAAGCCGTACTTTGTTTCTAACCACTTATCCATTCTCATTTGACTTATTTCTAAATACCCACTTTGATCCAATAATATTTTTGTCTTCCATTCTTGGGACCAATTCCCAAGTTTGATTCTTCTCAATCTACATAAGTTCTTTCATAGCTTCCATCCAATTCTCATCTTTACATGCTTCACTTATAGTCTTCAATTCAATCTTAGAAAAGTGAACATAGATTTACTTCATGAGCAATAGCTCTACTTCTTGTCAATACTCCTTTTCTCTTGTCTCCAATAACCTAATTTTTTGAATGATTCTTCTGCGCATATCTAGATGTCTTACGGGACACCACCAGAGCCTCATCTTCTTCTTCTTCTTCTTCATTTTTCTTATCTTTCTCATCCTTTTCCTGTTCTTCCACTATTTCTTCAATCCTTAAATGTAATCAGTTTCATCAAATACATATCCATCAACATCAATTGAATTCTTCATTGCTTCATCAACCTTAACATTTGAGCTTTCTACAATCTTCCTCAACATTTTATTGAAACATCTGTAAAATTTTATTTTAGTAGAATATCCAAGAATAATGCCTTCATCACTTCTTGCATCAAACCTTCCTAAATTTTCTTCATACTATCTGATATAACATTTGCTTCTAAATACCTTGAAATACTTAATAGTAGGTATTCTTCCACACCATAGCTCATAGGGGGTATTTGTATTGTTTTCTCTTGCTTGAATTCAATTCAATACATAAACAGCAATATGAATAGATTCTCTCTAGTAAACTTTTGGTAGACGTGCCTCAGTAATCATTGATCTAGCAACCTCTTGAATTGTTCTATTATTTCTTTCAACAACTCCATTCTACTGAGGATTTCTCAAAGTAGATAACTGTCTTTTTATTCCATGCACTTCAAAAACCATATTAAACTCATGGGAGGTGAATTCACCACCTCTGTCAGACCTTAAGCATTTTATCCTCAAGGTTACTTCATTCTCAACCATAGCTTTGAATGTTTTGAATCTATCTAGTGCATCTGATTTCTCTCTAAGAAATGTAACCCATGTAGACCTAGAATAATCACCAATCAAAAGCATTAAGTACCTTTCATCTTGCAGACTTCTCACTCTTGTAGGACCATAGATATCTATATGTATTAAATCCAATAGTCCAGTAGTAGATTGTTCCTTTGATCTGTAATAGTTTCTTGGTTGCTTCCCAAACTGACAATTCCTACAAATAACATTAATAAGCTTTGTAATCCTTGGTAAATCTCTCACATCCTGAATTGCACTAATCCTCACCAAGTTATCAAAATTCATAGGACACATTCTTTGATGCCATAACCAATTGCCATTAATTTGAGTCATAAAGCATTGTCCATCAACACCCTTAAGTTGATAGATATTTCCTTCAAATTTCTTTCCTGCATCAATCACTATTTTGGAATCTTTTCTGATCACACATCTTTCATCCTCAAATGCAATATTATATCCTTTACTACATATCTTTCCAACACTCAAGATATTATGCCTTAAACCCTTAACATAGTAGACACCATCAGTATTATGCTTTCCATCAAAACTTACTAAACCTATCCCACAAAGTTTAGCACCAATATCATCTCTAGACATAACTAAGTCACCATCATATTTTTTAGGTTTAAAAAAATTACTCTTATCACAAGTCATGTGATGTGAACATCCATTGTCAACAATCCAATAATTATTTTCCTATTTAGCATGTAGGGTAGAGATTGCAGTACCTTAATTTTTTTCCTTCTCCGAAAGGCATTCCTTCACTTGTTTTTCAAAATTAACAAAAGTAGGTTCATCTTTTATTGCCAAGAATAAGCATTCATTTTCATCAGGATCTCCATATTCATATTCCTTGTCAGATATGCTAGCATCCTCATTTACATAATATTCTCTATTGATCTTCTTACCTTTCTTTTCTTTCTCATATCTTTGTTTATTCATCTGATCTCTTTCCAGACTCCTAGAAGAATAATATCCTATTCCTCCACAAATAAAGCATTTAAAGGGTAACTTACCAGCATACTTTTCAAATCTTTTCTTCATCTTTCTCATAAATTTAGCTTATACTTTATGAAGACTTTCTTCATCTGGATCTCAACTTTTGTAGCCTTAAAAGTAGTTTTTCATCTAGATCCATTTCTCAAATTTGGCTTTCTCATCTCATAAGATGTCATAATTCCCAACAAATGATCTTTAGTGTATGTCTTGTAATCTATATATGTTCTTCAATAACACATACCTTTCCATTGTAAGCATTAGGGAGAGCCCTAAGAATTTTCTTTACAATCCTAGATTCATCTATTGTATCACCAAGTCCTCACATTCCAACTACTACCTCATCCAATCTCTATATATAGGCTTTGAAATTATCATCTTTAGACATATGTAGGAGCTCAAACTATGTCTCCAAGTTCTACAACTTTTCCTCTTTGACCCTTTCATCTCCTTCTTGTGCATTTTCCAAAGCATCCCAGACTTTCGTAGCAGTCTTCAAATTTTGAACTTTAATCAACTCAGAATGTAGAAGACCATTCTTCAAAATGTATTTCACCTTATTGTTTGCTTCATTTTTCATGATCTCATCAACCCTACTTGGACCATTAGCAGGAGGAGTGTAAGTATTCTTGTAAGATTTCTCCACATCGTATCCACAATACTCTAGATATTCTTCCATGAGTATTTTCCAAATAGCATAATTAGTTCCATCGAACCTCAGATAATCATGAGTAATTTTTCCAAGCATCCCAGACCTTCCTTAAGTGGTTAACCTCTTTTCCAAGGAACCAAGCTCTGATACCAATTATTAAACAAGAAAATTGAGAGGGGGGTGAATTAGTTGTAGCAAATATAAACTTTAAAACACTCACCAGATCTTAGATCAATCAATATCACTATTCTTTAAGTTCTACTAAATAGTTAAGCATTAAGTGTAAGTGTAGAAACTAAAAACCATCACACATAGACAGTAACACCAGATTTATGTGGAAAACCCAATGAGGGAAAAACCATGGTGAGGATTAACTCACACTATAGATAATATCAAAACCAATTACAAAGCCTCGCTGCTTGAGAAAAAGTATCACTGCCAAAACAAGGAATCACTATCTAGACTAGGACTCACTATCCAATAGGGTTAACAACCTGGAGGGCTCACTGCCATAGAGATACAAATAAGATAGAAGAGATTTTTTATAAAGAGAAGAAAATCTCAATGCAAAAAATATTTCCACCAAAATTTTCTCAACCACTTGTAGACATGCATGAATGATAGAGTCCACCTTCAGCTCACTACATCTGCAAACTCATTGTTTAGGCTTCACACTAATCTTCCACACTCACATCACACACACATATGGATTCACAACTGTATCACATCTATCTACTCTACTTATTTGCACTTATCTCTTTGTACTACTTTCACCACTAACTCATCCTTTATTTAAACCATCTTCAACTTTGAAACATATCCAAAGTCAGCCATCCAAAATTAATTTCAAATTAGGTCAGCACCAGACCATTCTAGGGTGAAATTAGAATGAGGGCAACCCAAACACATGCTTGATGAGGACCCAAGTACGTTCCAACATGGTTCATCAACTTTGAAGGTAGTGTTTAATACAAGGTCAACCAAACCAGTGTAAAACACATAGAAAAATTAAGCACACACAACTCCTAGCATGATCCAATCCTTCCAAATATCGAAATCATCTTCAACACAATCATAACAGCTTAAATTTAAAACTACAAGTCATAAGAATTAAACTAAGAGAAATATGGACCAACAACATTTCTCCCAGAGTACTTTATGTGTACATTAAGTAACAATAGTAGAAAGCTAGGCTCTACTCTGCTCTGACATTTCCCGCTCTAGCTTCTTTTTCAATTTTTGGCCACTATTGTGATTTGACTATTTCATTGGTCTGTTGGGGGGGGAGGAGTGGGGGGGTGGGAAGGATTCCCATTCCAATGATGTTGTCCTCTTTCCTGGAACTGTGCCTACGGTGGTAGTGGTTAGTTTGGTTGTTCCTAATATGTCATCCCTACCTCGTACTTCAGTCCTTTCTCCTGGGGAATTGACAGGAGGAATCTCTAGGAATTCGTCCATTTCTCCATCTTTTCGGCTCAACTCCTTTTGTTTAGAGGAAGCACCATCTTCCTACATGGACAAACTGGTGGGGTCTGACTCGCTAGCTTTGAGTAAAAGGATTTTGGAATTTTCTTCCTGCTCGGTGACTAGATGGGAAGTAGATGTCGAAGAGGTTTTGATGTTGAACGTGATGGATAACCTCAAAATGAAGCTTTTTGGAATGTTTTTGGTGTATAGGGAAAATATTGAATTGGTTTGTCAGTGGACTTCTTCCATGTGGAATCTGAAAGGAAGTGTAACCATACATGTGAAGCATAGAGGTATTTTTCTTTTTCCATTTGTAATTTATGAAGACATGCTAAAGGTTTTAACTAGGGGTCCCTGGGATTTTGACTCAGGCTTTAAAAAATTTCTCTCCCTCTGCAAATGGAAACCGAGTTTTGACCCATTGACTAACTTGGTGGCCTTGGCGCCAACCTGGGTGTGCCTCCCTGGTCTTCCTCTAGAATTTTGGGAAAAGGAAATATTAAAGGGCATAGCTAACTCCTTTGGGAGCCTTTTGGATATAGATAATATAACTCAAGAGAGAACAAGACTGGTGTATGCCAGAATGTGTGTTAATGTTGTAGTGAATACGGTCCTCCCTTCCTCAATCCTACTTAAGTCAAATTTTGGTAACTAGACTCAACCTCTTGAGTACAAAAATTCTTGTCTCTTTTTCCAGTAGTGTAAGAAGTTTGGCCATCTAGTTGACACTTGTGGGATAAAGTATGTAGAAGGTTCAAAGGCTAAGGGAAAAATATTTGAAAAGGACCACCTAGCCAATGAAATGGCTTATGTTGTGCAGCCTACTCCTCTTTTTCCTCAGGAGGTATTGGTTCCCCTCCTGAAGGATAATGCAAAGTTGAACTTGAAATATGTTTATGTCCCTCTTGTTGATTTCATAGATTTGGTTATCCTGAACCTTGAAATGGCTGCCCCTACTTCTTCCCTTCCAACTCTGGGATTCCCTACAATGGAGGTTACAGGAGGGGAAAATGTAAATATGAAGAAGGTTCAAGTTGGGATCCCCTGATAGAGGAAAATGTGATGGATCAGAAGATGAAGGAACAAATTTATGGTGTTGGTGCAGACCTGGAAAAAGGTGAATATGTACTAGCTGATAAAGTAGTGTCTTTGGAGGACATGAACTCCTTTTCTCAAATTGGAGTGGGAAACCTAAGTGACTCGTTGGCTCTCCTTGGATTCCCTCAAGGTTCCAGTGATAAAGAGGATGATGAGGGATGGTCCCAAGCTTCAAAAAATGATAAAAAGAAAAAGAAACTAGATGTGGGAGGGGGTAATAAGGTGGGAAGGAACTCCCAAAGGACTCAAGAACCAAAGATACTATGAGGGATGTACCTGGAGGAAAATAGAGAACCTTGGACTCGACCTCAGGATCAAAGCCCAAGAATAAGTAGCCTAGGTTGCTAATTTGGGGTGGAGGTGGGGACATATTTGGTTTTATCAATGAAGTACCTCTCTTGGAACATAAGGGGACTTAATAGCTCGTATAAATAGTTTTTGGTGAAATCTTGCAATCTTGATAATAAAGTTGATGTTCTCCTTCTACAAGAAACAAAGATGAAGAAGGAAAAATTTGATAAATCTATTTTGAATATATATCCAAGTACTAATTACTTTGTTAGCGAGGAAGAAGGAGCTTCAGGTGGAATTTCTACCCTATGGAATCATCATGGAAAAATAGGCTCTTAAGTGGCAAAAAATCAAAAAAATCAGAGTTAGGCAACTTGACGTAAAAATTTGAATAAGTTATCTATTTTATTTCAAAAATATGTAAGAATAAAATATGTAGCAAATTCAATATAATTTCTAAACTACTAGGTTTACTTTTTTTTTTAAATCTATTTGGTGAAAATTTGAAATTTCAATGCAGTAGTACTTAAATTTCAAGGAAAAAATAAGTAGTGTATGTCTGACCACCCTAACCACAATAAAATGATAATATTTTTTTATAAGATTTTAGATATAAGTAGAGGACTCATGTCCTGATGTGATGCATATTGTCTTGTAAATTTTTTCAAAGTAAATAATTAATTATGAATTTTTTATTACAACTTTTAAAAATATAAAAAATTGTATGTCTGACCACCTTATCTTGGTCAAAATATCATGAAATTCTTTTTTTTTCCTTTAATCCTATAGTATGTGAAGCATAGAATGTGACACATGTTTCAGATTCAAAAAATGTGATACCGTTTGAAAGCTATAGATGTTTTTCAATCAACCTATTAATCAGGACTTTAGTCATAATTCAAATAGAAAATGAATAATAATTATTTGTTAAATTCAAAGTAAAGCATACTTTATATTGGTGGAAAGCTGAGAATCTTCTTTAAAAACCCTTTTTGTTTCATCAATTTTGGGTTAAAAATTCATTAGCCACATACCCTACACATACCCATCATATCACCACTTTTTGGCCCATCATGATCCTACACATAGCCCCAAAGCTACTGGGACATAGTTAAAACTAATCTTTTTAATGCTGCTAGGGATTTATTTAAGTTAGGCGGGCTATTGAATCAAATGAATGATACTTTCATAGATATTATCGCAAAATCTATTGATGCCTCTACCATGAAAGATTATAGACCTATTAGTCTTTGCAACACGATCTATAAATTTTTCTCTAAAATTTTGGTGTTAAGACTTAAATCGGTTCTTGGTAAAATGATTGCCTCAAATTGAGCAAGGTTTTGGTCAAGGTAGAAATATTCTTGATGTTGTTATTTTCACCCATGCAATTTGTTAGCTCTCAAAAACGCAGGTTTGAACCACAAAAGGTTGCCAAGCTTTCACAATGTTTCAGGGTAACAGACAAGGCCAAATGAATTGAACCTTTTACTCTTCAGGTGTGGCTAGACCTAGGCAGGTGTACCTATATGAGTGAAGTAGACTTGACTTGTGCTTATTTCTCTTGAAATGTTTTGCCTACAATGGCAGATGGGAGTGGACAAATAAAACTGGAATTTGGTATAAATTGTATACAATATTCAAAACTAAATCCTAATATGTTCAGTTAACAGATGTAAGAAATGAATGAAAAGTGCAGAGACTAGTGCCTTATTGGGTATGCGGAGTCAAATGAAATCTAAATGGGTAACCTATTTCTGGAAAACACTCAAATTGTTTGGCATATGTTTTTGTTTATAACTTGTATAAACATCCAAGACTATGACTACCAAGTTCTTCTTAATGATCCAGATGAATTTCCCTGATTACTGTGATCAATTAAAAGGATTTAATCTTTCCTTGAAAGAACTGATCAATCAACCACACAGATACAACAAATGTGTACTGATAAACTGAATATAAACTTGTTGCATCAATTTAAATAACTAGAAATCATCAATTTTGGAGACAACTTTAGTAATACTTTCAATAAGCACAACAAAAAATTGACACCAGAAATATGCTGCCACATCAACTGATTCTCATTAATATCTCCATATTTTTAAAACATGCATCATAGTCTCATAGTATGACATTTTTTGTCTACTGTATCTTCCCCTAATCTATCTTCTATCTTATATACTGTATATCTCCTCTTACAGCCAAAAATAAATATTTATACATCAGTATTTGAAAAGACACATCATTTCACATTCAAACATTGGTGATCAGTTATATTCAAGCTTCTATTAACATTCGCCAAACACTCGCTGAGATATCCTCCAGTCATACCGAAGTCCAATGTATCATCGACAATCATCCCTTTGGTCTTTATGTATTGCTGTGACAAATCTGAGTCAGGGAGACGTCTCATAGATTGCTTTGTCTTACCGATATACCCCGTGATATTTTCTGGTCACTGAGACATAATCTTTCTCTCACTGATAAAACAACATTTTGGCATAACATACGAGTTGGCAAGATGACATGACCTCATTCCGATATTTATTTGATATAATCCCCTTATGCTTTATTGCCAAGACCTAGTGAATTCGATAAGACTTCACTCTGATGCTTTGACTCTTGTTGATATGTATATCTTCATCGGTGTGACATATGGGTCGCTATGACTTATTCTAATGAAAAATTTCTCACCGATATGTTCTTTCTGTCGCCGGTCGGTAAGACATGAAGTGTTTAGTAAGACATCACTCTGAGACCCTTTAGTCTGGTCGATACATCATTTTGTGTGCTAGTCAGTGAGACATAATGAGTTTGGCAAGACCACATATCGAAGACATATGGTTTGGCCGAAGTGTTTACTCGTGAGCCGATTGGTAAGACATAATGTACTCGGTGAAACCTTACTTTGATGACTTTATCTCGCTGATATACCTTCTGTCGCCGAGACAATAAGTTGTGTCCTGCCGATAGGTACTTGTAGATAAATTCTGATCAGTTAAAGATGGGAGTCAAAAAGAGAATTATGAATATTCATAATACATATTTCTCGAAGGACCCTTGTATAGAGAATTCTACTTTGTCCTCCTTAGAAGTTCTTAACCCTCTTAAACTTAGCCTTAACAACATTTGTGGTAAAAAGGTTCTTGATTATATTAATTGGGATATGGAGGAGCCTAAATTATGGAATGACTTCAATTTTCTCCTAAGAAGGAACAATATGAGAGGCCAAAGACAGGTAAATTGGGACCCAATCCTAACTAGACAACATAACCTGATTAGGGAGGCTAAGTTGTTTGATAGAGAAAGGGATGATGAATGGATTTGGAAAGGCAGTTCTTCTAGCTATTTCTTAGTCAAGAAGATCTATGAAGAAATGGTGAGGCTTCAAGTTGTTGTCCTAAACCATTTCTGGGAGAAGGTCTGGTTAAAGAACCTTGATCCCAAAATTAATTTTTTCTGGTGGACGGTTGCCCACGGGAAAATTCTCACTATTGTCAATCTAGTAAGTAGGGGTTTCCAATTGGTTAATAGGTGTTCTCTCTATAAACAGGAAGAAGATTCAATAATTCATATCTTCTTTCATTGCCAATTCGTGAGGCAAGTGTGGTCATGTTTCTTGTTATTGTCCTCAAACTGGGTGTTTCCTAATTCAACGAGGCATTTTATTGAAATTTGGTGAAATTGCTCCTCACATAATGTTATTGTTGACCTCTGGAATCAAGTTCCTTCATTTGGACCACCTGGGGTTTATTGAAGGAAAGGAATAATAGAATATTCAAAGAAGTTGAGAGAAGTAGCTAGGAGGTTAGTCTAATTATAAAATCCCAAATTATGGAAAACATTGAGGCTGGAAGATACAACTTCTCCAAAAACTAGCTTCACTACAAAGAAATGAGGATCAAACAAAATTGGGGAACAAGGAAGGATCTAACCAAACTCAACTGGTCAAATATGCTTAACATAATGGATACTATGTGGATCCCTCTGTAGGAAAATTGGATAAAATGTAATTTTCATGGGTTCTTAGAAGGCAACCAAGGACAAGCTGGAGTAGGGGGTTTGGTTAGAAACCACAAATGTGACTATATTGTGGGCTTTGGAGTGAACATGAGAATTTTCTCTAACAATAAAGTCCAAGCTATGGTTGTGCTTGGGGGTTTCAATACTCTGAAGGAGTTGGGTACAAAAATGTCATATTAGAAGGGGAATCAAAGCTAATTGTCCAAATTTTAAATGAAGAACTTGCACCACCATGGGAATTAAAAAATATAATAGACAGATGCAATGTCATTAAGAAGTATTTCAATAACTATAAGGTGCAACATGTTTATAGGGAAGGAAATAAAGTTGCAGATTGTGCTGCTAATGTGGCACTGAATTGTAGGGGATGGAAATTTTGGACAAGTGGTAACATGCCAAAGTCTCTAAGAGACTTGATCCTAAGCAAAAAAATTGAGAATGAATATCATATGCAGAAATGATAGGTTGGTTTTAGGCGGTATAAATGAGTACCAAGTGATGCCTTTTCACCTTCCGTGTAGTGATGGCATTTGGAGTACAGGTTTTCATAGGATGATATCAGATGGAGGTAATCTTAATAATTCCCCTTTAAAGAAGGTGACCAAAAATCACATGAAATTAATGAATTTGCTAAGGGTGGTCATTTCTATGCATGTTGAAATGCATTGTGTCAACAATCCCCATATCTCTAAGATGGGGAAAGGTATGAATTTTAATAGGGATTTAATTCCTAGTAAGTTTAACAATGAGACTTATGCTCTGGGAAACGTGCAGCTAGCTTTCTCAATAAGAAACTTCTCGATTCAAAACTTTGTATTTGCTCTGTGTGTTATCTGGTTAAAGAGTGTTTGTAGTATCCCAAGAAATAAGTAGATTGTGGGTGTGATTATGAAAATCCTATCTCACCAAAATAATTTTTAGAGTAAAATGGGAGGACCAAGGAAGAGAACAAATCCTCCAAATTGTCAAGCCCTGAAGGGTGATCCCATAAAGCTGGTTTACAATTTCTGGGAGATTTTGATTTTTGTTGAAATCACATATTTTTAGAAAATATAATGATTTAAGAATTTTAAAGTTTCATTTAAAGCATTCCAATTGAAGAGGGTTTGATCAAACTACCTTATATCAAACCCCCTTGGATAGAACCCTGCTAGTTTTAAACCATATGTATAATGGAGTCTCCTTTACACCTATCAAAATGTTGACAAAAAACAACTTTTGATTTACCTTTTGGGGGGTCAAATGAATTCATTTAAAATTTATTTATTGTATGTATTCCTTATTACAAGCTTCCCAAAAAGTATAATTTTAAATAAATTTAATTTTATTATTATATTTATTTTTTATTTCTTGTGAATGTAGGTTTTTCACCAAAAATCAAACTCTTTGTTCTACACATGTAGAAAAATAGAAGATTGTCAATTTTTTTTTTTTGAAAAATATGAGTGCACTAGATATTGAAGTCCTTGATCCAACAAAAATAAATTGAATTTCAATACATACAAAAAAAGTTACACGTTTTACGGTCGTGCTATGTCTGAATTGTAATTGGTTTGAATTTGAAACTTGATTAAAGAAAAAATATTCAATAAAAAACTACCTAACCAACTGGAAGCACTAGATATCGAAGTTAAAAATATAAATTCAAAAGAATTAGAATTTTATCCTTCACGAAAAAAGTTATGCATTATAAGGCGTCACTTTTTAAAAATGTTATTTTTTGAAAAAAACTAGTTTTCAAGGGAGATGGAAAAAGAAGTGCAATCTGATTCCAAAATTTTTGAAAAAATAATATTTAGAATCTATAGAAAAAATGTCACGAAACTATAGTTTGCATCATCTTCAAATTCCTCACAGTTTAGCCGCTATAGGTGCCCGAAAGTGAAGATTTAGTTAACAAAAAAAAATAGTGTCTAGTTTGGCCAAAAATTGTAAACCACTATTTTGGGATCACCATAAAACAAAATGTGGATTTATGTAGAATGTTTGAGAATGTCGACATGGTTCAATGCTTCAAATCCCTAAACGGATATAATAAAAACCTTATGGCTAAATAAATGAACTCCTAGAAGAAGGGCTTTGTCACCATTGCAATGAAATTCGAGGTAACCACTTCACTCATTGCTAAAGGTACGGGTCTATAGAATAATGGGCTTAAAGTGGAAAAAAAAAGTGGTACGGATTACCAGATATTTGTTGAAAAGTTCGTGTATGATGGGGAAAATATCAAGAGATTTTAGAATAGGTATGCTAGACTGGAACTTCCTCCTCCTTTTACTTTAGTTATTCTATTTGTTATGAGATACTTTACTCTCAAGGGTACATATATGTCGATACATTCATACCATTTCCTTTTGCTAAACCATATCCGCCATGGTGAGAGAATCAATTTTCCCTTCTATCTGTTGTCCTCCCTGCAGCTTAATATCAAAAAAGGTGCTAGTCTTCCTCTTCACCAATGCCTTATGCTTACCCTCTATAAGTATGCCCTAGCTTTGAATCCTCATGGAAACCCCATTCTTGGCCAAAATGTGAACCCTGACTATTTTGAATAAAATATTGAAGAAAAACCTGATGAGGAAAATCCTGCTGCTGTTGAAATCTAGACAAAGGAACCTATCCCTCGCTAGCCCTCTGTAATTGGTTCTAGACATGTGCTTATTTCTACTAAAAGTAATTCCCCTATGGATAATGTGTCAAGCTCCTCAACTCCAAGGTAACAAAAGAGTGAGGAAAATAGAATTTATGAGATAGAGCTCCTTAGAGCCACACTTGAGAAAAGGAAACATTTGCTTTTACTGTTGGAGCTCCCAAAGGCTAAGAAACCAAAAAGAGACATAAATCCCAAGGATGTTATCAAATAGAGGAAGGGGATCGAAGTGAGGAGGTAAAGGAAAATTTACATGGGAAAGGGAGTGGTGGTAGTAGGGATAGAAGGTCGGCATGCCTAGAAAAAGTTGCTTCGAAAGATAAAAAAGGAAAACCAAAAAAATGTTTGTGAGTGAGGAGGAAGACCTGGGATATGAAGAATTCAAAGCCCTGGAGGAAGATGACTTTGAGGACATGGACTTTGAAGACTCTGTATATGAGATGGGGGAAGATGGTTCAGAGGAGGATAATGAAGAGGAGTGGGAGAAAATTGAGCCTTCCAAGGAGAAGTTTGAGGTTGAAAATGTTCAGGATGTTGGTGAATTGGGACAGGATGTTGGGAATCAGGGTGGGGAGAAAAATACCGAGGAGCTAAGTACTAAATTTCTAAAGAGTAGGATAAGCATTTTGCAGGTACAGTTTGAAGATATGGAGAAGGCGTTAGTTACTCTCATGAGGGTAAGTAATAGATTGATGAGAAGGGCAATGTTGGGCGTGAATTTTGGGGAAACAAAGATTACTAGGAAATTAAAGAAATAGGGGAAACCTGATACCCTGAAGATTTTGGATGACAAAGAGGGACCTAATTGGCGTGAATATATTGCTCTCATGGGAGAGTATGGGGACCTATTGAAGAAAGCCAATTAATGGCTTGTTGCTTCCACTCTGTTGTTTTTTGATGAATTTTTTGTCCTGCTATTTTATCATATCAGACTATTGTTATTTTATCTCTATGCTATGGTGGAATACCATGTGGGATCTTGTTGATTTAATTAATGGTTTACGTAGAACTAAGTATACTAGTAATAGCTTACTATTTTTTATTAGTACTAGCTGGACAATGGTTACTATTTTAAATGTTGGCATGTGTGCTAATATTGATGCTATTTTTTGGTTTGATGGTGGTGTTGTTTCCCACCTCTCTCTAGTTACTTTTTGTTTGTTGTTGTAACCATGGGGTCAGGACCCTTCCCTTCTTATCTAATAAAAAACATTTCTCCTAGACCTCAGCCAAAAGCACAAAAAATCATAGTTCACAACTAGTGAACATAACTTGCACTATACAATGAATCAAAAGCTAAAAGTATAGATATAGTAGCTTCCAACAACCATGATCAACATATCCAAACCACACAAACATAGAAGCAAATCCTAGAGAAAAACTTGGAGCAATCACTAAACACCTGCAACCTTTATCTATTACAATTTTCTCAATATCCTCAACATATATAGCCAATAACCTACATCCATGACAATAATGACAACAACAATTAGTTGATAACCAATCGACCAGTTGACATCAATGACAACAACTTCATTCTTGCAACAATTAATTCTTGTTTGATCTTTTCTAATTCCCCAATTTTGTTTGATTCTAAGATTCCTATAGTCAATCATTAGCTTAGAGAAACCAATTTTTTTTGATTTAATATTATCCTAAATTTGTTTTTTTATGCTCAAGAAAACCTCCATGTTACTTCTCCACTAATCTCTAAAAATTCTATTATTTATTTTCTTTCACAATTTTCATGAAACAAATAGAGTAATTTTCTTCCATAGCTCCACAATAATTGGGTGTCTAAAAGGGTAGTTTCTCCATTGTTCAATAAACTCCATAACGAAGTAGGGAAACACTAAATCAATAAAAAATATACATAATACATGAGTCCATACCTCTCTATAAAAAGGGAAATTAAACAATAGATGTGTGAAACTTTTAACCCCATTAAAGTAGAGAGGGAACCTATTTACAAACTAAAATTCTCTTCTATGTAGAACATAAATTGTGAGAATACTACCATGTGCAGAAGCCCACCAAAAGTAGTTAATCTTTGGGATAAGTTTGGCATTCCATAATTAGTTCCAATCAAATGTATGAGGAGGAAGAGAAGGTTGCTCTAGCCTAGATTAGGCATATTTGAGTGAGAAATCTGCTGAAGGTTAGTTGCCCCAAATCCAATCATTCTCGCCATTATTATAGAAGATAATCCAGTCTCCAATTAGAGGATCCAAGAGAGGGGAGGGGTCAAGTGAATCAAGTTGGCTGCCACCCCTTAAGGCCCTCAACCCATAAAATTGATTACTATAATTTTTCCACTTTGGGGAATCACCTCCCCAATCCACATAATCATATAGGAAAATCCCTCTAAGTATTTTAAGTTCCTATTTGATACGGTTCAACTAAATGATAGAGGACAATATTTCCCTAGGAATCATCCCAAAATATAATCTTCATGCCATTATCCAACCTTCTTATAATAATTTATTTGAGAGTATTTCTTATTTTCATTATATTTGTCTATATTACCAACCCTTTAGGCCAATCTTGAGAAAACAACAAACAACCAAGATGAGTGTTGCTTAGATATTTAGCTTTTAGGATTTTAACCCAATCCTTAAAGCCTTCTAGAAAGTTCCAACCACTTTTAGAGAGGAAATATTTATTGAAAAAGTTTAACCTTCTTATCCCTAGACTACCAACTTTCTTTAGAGAGAATTTTTTTTCCCAACTTACAAGGGCTATACTATATTTTTATTTTGTTCTTTTCCAAAGAATGTTTCTTTATATTTTCTTAACTTTCTAGATTATAAAAGCTGGCATTTTCAAAAGACAAAGGAAGTAGATTGGGGTGTTTTAAAGGGAGGATTTGAGGAGTTGGATCTTACTTGCCTAGCTTAAAATCATACATTTCCAACTAGCCAATTTTTTTGGATCCTTTCAGTAATGTTGGATTCCAATAGGTAATAGGAGTTTTTTTAGTGCTTAGGGGAAGGCCAAGATAAGCATTTAGTAAAACAACCTCCTAACAACCCAAAATTCTCACTACCTTTGTTTTAGTTACTGATTAGTATTGAAGTACACCTTGCTTTTAGAGTAGTTAATGGGTTGTCCTGAAGCCATAACATAGTCCTATAGAATGGATTTCCAATTGTTAGCTTTAACAATTGAAGTAGCACTAGAAAGGATGGTATCATCAAAAAATATTGATGAGAAGTAGGTGGAAGTTAAGAGGCCACTTTAATCCCTTTAAGGACACCCTGGTCCAAGTTTCTTTGAAGGTTTCTCCCTAGGACTTTAGAAGCAATTATAAATAGGTACAAGGGGAAAGGATATCTCCTTGCCTTAAACATTTACCATAAGAGAAAAGACCTTTGGGGATGCAATTTAGTAAAATAGAGAATCTTGGAATGGTGACACAAGATATGACCATTTTAAAAATCCTTTCACCAAAACCAAACTTCTCTAAAATAGCAATGAAAAGTCTCCAATAAACCTTGTCAGAAGCCTTTTTAAAATCATTCAATCGAAAAGAAACTTCTCTAAAATCTATTGTTACTTTCTTGAATTGATCATATATGCCAAAATTAAATCATAAATCAAATAGGATAGTAATCAATTAATATAAGAATTATAAGTGTGCATTCAATTAGCTTTCATTTTTTAAATAGGAGGATTTTAAAACTGGTAGTTCTATTATGGAGTTAAGTTTTCCACTCACATAATAATAATAATAATACCCCTTTCATACACTAAGATCGTTTAGAGTAAATTATTCATCTTAACTGGTTTACCTTTGGTAAACCATGAGGATGACCTTCAATAATAATCCATACAAAGTTTTTTTATAAGGAAATAATAAACACTATATATATCTAGATTTTACTCTACTCAATATATTTTATAGTTATCCTTATAGAGTTGTATAATTGTACCATAGAAAAATGGATCTTTGGACATTTTCATGGTCATTTAGGTATTTTTCCTATGATGCTTGGCCTATTTTTCTTAGGTTTAATGTTGTAATGTGACTTATACATTCACATTAGGCCTTGAATCTTCAAATTATTAAGACTTTATGATGTCTTGTGAAGGTGTTGTGAAGTGTTGTAACACATTTCTACACTTTTCTAGACTCTTCTTCTTATAATTCAGCTAAATATTCCCTTTTTATAACTTACCACATCCTATCCTAAAGTGTTGTAAAGTCTTGTAACAAGCTTTCATGGTTTTCTAGGCTTGTCATCACTAATTACACCTTTCTTATGCTTTATTTGGCCCCTTTATGCACTTATAGGCCTTAATTAAGTGTGTTTTTTAATACAAACCTGACAAACAACATTAAAGACAACATAATTGCTAACACCCACTTACATGCCTTGAGTGGGATCTATTTTCCATGGGTGGCGAATGAGTCCCTCTTGGCACAAAATTCAAAATAAATTCAAATTTCTTTCAGGTTTTTATTCATTAAGACCTTAGGTTAGTGTGTGATGTTGTATTTTTGGGAAATTAGGGCATAAGTGTGTATAAATAAGTGTTTTCCTATCCATTTCAACCTCCATTCACCTATTCATTCATGCATTCAATCCATCTAATAATTCACTTAAGCATCATAGCATCATTCAATCAAGCAATTATCAAGCATCTTGGAGCAGCCATTGACATATCTTTAGACTTCAACAAGGGTTTGGTGATTTTATGACACTTTCATGTTGTTTGTTCATCATTCCTTTCCTATTTTTTATTTCATTTCTTTATCAAGGGTTTGATTACCAAAGTGGGATTTGACCAAGGCAAATCCCTATACGGTAACCCTTAACCATTTCCCCCCTCTTTGCATATGTGTTTATAGGTCTTGTAGGAATATTTTTCAAAGATATAGGTGTTGAAAAGTGGTCAACAAGTCATCAAAACTATTCAAGTCAACAAAAACCTAATTGAAGCTTGGAGACAATATTCAACTTGTTTTCTGTACTTTTAGTTCCATCAACCCAACAAGAAGACAAGTGTAGATCTGGACCCATAGAGTAGACTTCAGAATTTGTAGATTTTTTTAGGTGGAATGATTTTCCATCAGTGGCGAATGAGTCCCACTAACAGGTAGGAAAATTTTATTTCTTCATATTTCAGTTCTTAACACTCTGAAACCTATTTTAGCAAAGTTTACTAGAACCTAGATTGATTCACCATCAGTGGCGAATGAGTCCCAGTGGTCATCAACAGTGATTTTTGAAACATTCCATAACCTCCCAGCATCAACATTCTACCTCCAGGTCCACCCTTTTCAGTCTCATTAAATTTTGTTTGCATTTGTTTATGTTTCTAGTTCATTTCTACATATCACACTATGTTTTCAAACATATCATATTTATTAGGTTTCGCATCAATAATCAGTCAATTTTATCATTTTTTTATACATCTAGATCATTGGATTTAGGCATAATTTCATTTTACTTGCATTAGTTTGAGTGAACCACTTAGATTTTGTGTGGGATCTATCTCTTTTCCTTTAGTTGAAAAACCCTAATTGAGGAAGAGAGTCATAGATCCTAACACCTAAAATCTATGGTTCATTTTGGTGAACCTGAATATTGAGCATTCTCTTTCTTATTTGCATTACATTTACATCCTAGGACTCAATTGCATTAGCTTTTGCATTGCTTTTCATCCTAGGGTTTTCAACATTCCATTATTGAATATCTCATATATATTTCATTTTTGCACTTCAAAACATTACAAAAACTCAAATTTTGAATTTGCATCCTAGTTTTGCATCAGAAAAGCATAAAAAATATTTTAAATTTTCTAACATATCACCAAAAATTGACCCCTGGATGAATCAATCTAGTTGCACTTTCTACACAACATTTTCTATCATTTTTACAATAATTTCTACATTTCTATATTTTGGTATTGCATTCCTATTTTAGTTTATATAATTTCTATTATTGGAACTTTCTTATTCCTAGTTTGCATTGCATTTTCATCCATGCCACCTTTTGTGGTATTTTTATGATTGTTCAGTGCCTTATTGATAATACTTTATTGAGGTGAAGTTCCTGACTCATGGCTTCCCACGATAGCACATTCATTGTGGACCTTGGGTTATCTAGAGCTCCTACTCCTAGTATTGACAATGGTGCATTAGGCATGGATACTACCACTAGTACACCTTTGCCTTCCCCTATAGTGCATGTTGAAACAAACATTAATTCCTTTCTACTGTAAGACATAGTAGTTAGCATTCATGATGATTTGGCACATCTCCAACAAAACTAACATTTTGAAAACATCTCAACCACTACGATTCTTGCTATAGACAACATCCATCGAATTCTTGAAAGTGATGAAGGCTTAGATGTTATGAAACAAATTTTTGAGATATATCAAAAACATGCTTCTTCCACCTCTAGCACTTCTCAACCAACAAAAACTATGGTTATCCAAGGAGGATTTCACATTCCTCCTCCTTCAACTATAGTATCCATACCCACCTATACCACTCCTCAAGTTACAACAACCATGCAATAGGTTAGTCATGTGACTCCTTTCATTATTCCAACTAGCATTCCTGTTCTTTTGTTGCATTGAATGTTCCATCCTCCACTACCTTCACTCCTATTAGTGCTCCCTTCACTTGTCCCAACACTACCTACACTCCATCACCATTCTCTCTTCCACCTCATACCACTTACACTGACCCTCTCATCACACAACTCTTTCACACTATTTCTTCCATGCAACAACAAATATCCACCATAAACCAAAACCAAAATGCACCACCCACATACTATGTTCATAGTAGCCCATTATCTTTGGAAATATTAAGAAGACCAATGCAACAAGGAATTGAGATGCCTAGGTTTGAGAAGTACGGAGGTAAAGGAGACCCTACTAATCATGTCAATTCCTATATAGCCTTATGCAATGATTTTGTCCTTGATGATAAACGGCTAGCTAAACTGTTTCCTAGGACTTTAAAGGATATTGCCTTGGAGTGGTTTTCCACTTTACCCAATCATTCCATTTGATCATTTAATGAACTTGTTGATGCCTTTATAAGTCATTTCCAAGTCCATATGACTCTCAAAAAGACAATGGTTGATTTAGTGAGGTGTAAACAAAATATGGATGAAAAAGTAACTTATTTCATTTCACATTATTAGTCATTGTATGCTCAAGTAGATGTCAAGGTTCCTGATTCACATCTCCAGAAGATGTTCATTGAAAACTTGCAAACTCACATTCAGGATAAATTGACCATGATTAAATTTTCTTCTTTCATGCATTTATGTACAACACTTTGTGACTATCACAACTTAGTGACTAGTCGAGATGCCAAATCCACTTCTAGCTGAGCTGAGAAGTCTAAACAAAGCAACCAAAAAAACTCACAAAACTTTAGAAAACCAAACAAAGGATTCTTATAGTTCAATCCCCCTCCTCCACAACTATCTCAACCCGTTAATGCTCAAGTGACAAAAATAGTTGTGCCCTTTACCTATGGGGACTCGAAGAGACAATTTACCCCTCTACCTAATACTCTCCATAACACAAAGAATCAACTAATACAACAACAAATGATCACTTTTCCTACAGTCAAACCACTTGATCCTACCAAGCCTTTACCCCCCACCTTTAAACCAAATGCTTATTTTCATTTTTATCACCAAAATGGACATGACACAAAATAATGTAAGCATCTCAAGCACCTAGTACAAGACCTCATTGATTCTAGACATCTATCTATTTTAAATATTGATGTTAAAGGAAATCCTTTTGTTGCCTCACCTAACCATAATTTGAAAATTTTCACTAATCCCATGCCTAAAAATAATGTTTCATTTATCAAAGCGAATGAACCTTCAAACAATGATGTGATGAATGTCAATACAACTGATGAACAACATGATATTACTGCAAATGTTACACATGTTAATCACATTGATGAAATTGTAGGAACTGTAGACATTATCCCTTGTAAGGGCCAACCTACAAAATCTCTTGATATTACTTTTTCCTCTCATGATATACTTAAAAATATTCTTCATGTTCCTCTTTACATAGCCACCCGCATCTATGATAAGCTCACCAATGGGATATTAATAGATCTAGCTTGTGGTGAGAAAGTGATCACAGAATAATTTTTGGTATTACATCAGATCTTTATAAAGATGATTATGAAAAAAAAATAGCATGGATTAAAACACATCATGGTTTCATGTTCCCTATGATTGGATTGTTCATCCTCCCATTATAGATAGGACCTCAAACATTGGATGCAACATTCTCTATCATTCCATAGTCAGATCAGTTTCATCTAGGGCTAGGTCATCCTTGGCTTCTCTCAATGAAAGTTGTCCCTTCGTTCATACACAAATGTTTGAAGTTTTTGCTTGACCATGATATATTTACTGTACACCATAGTGGCTTTAATCCATTGTCTTCTAAAGGTATTTTTTCCTTGGAAGCCTTTTGGCCTGAACCTATGGAACCCATCACCCCTCGCAAAGACTTCTTTTTCATTGTCTATGAAAAGTTCAAAGCTAAACGAATAGCCAAATTGTATCTTCGCCACATGTCCCCATCCACTTCTGCTACTCCTATCCTAGATGAGACAATTCTTCATCCTAAATTTGAACCTAAACAAATAGTGCAACCTCACAAGCAACCAACAATAAACACGGGTATGTGCAGGATCATGATGGGCCAAAAAGTGGTGATATGACGGGTATGTGGCTGACGACCTTTTTTTTACGCAAAGTTGATGAAACGAAAAGGGTTTCTAAAGGAGATTCTCAATTTTCCACCAATATAAATTATGCTTTACTTTGAATTTAATAACTAATCATTATTCATTTTCTATTTGAATTATGACTAAAGTCTTGATTAATAGGTTGATTGAAAAACATTTATAGCTTTCAAATGATATCACATTATTTGAATCCAAAAAATGCATCACATTTTATGCTTTGCATACTATAGGATTAAAAAAAATGAATTTAATGAAGTTTTGACCAAGTTAAGGTGGTCAGACATACTAGTTTTTATATTTTTTTAAAGTTGTAATAAAAAATTCATAATTAATTATTTACTTGGAAAAAAATTACAAAAAAATATGCATCACATTGGGACATGAGTCCCCCACTTATATCTAAAATTTTATAAAAAAATATTATCATTTTATTGTGGTTAGGGTGGTAAAATAGACACCTACTTATTTTTTCCCTAAAATTTAAGTACTACTCCATTGAAATTTCAAATTTCACCAAATAGATTTTTTGCTTAAATAAACCTAGTAGTTTAGAATCTACATTCAATTTGCTACAGATTCTATTCTTACATATTTTTGAAATAATATAGATAGCTTATTCAAATTTTTACGTCAAGTTGCCTAACTCTGATTTTTTTCAATTTTTTGCCACTTAAGGGATTATTTTTTCCATGATGATCTTGCACATACCCACTCTTCACCTTCATTATCTAAATTCCCAAGAGATAGTGAAACCAACCCCATCATGCCTCCTTACATTAAACAAGTTTATAAAGAAAAAGATAAAGTGATTGACCCATCTCCTTGAGTTCCTTTCGTTCCTCCTCGGGAAGAAAAGGAGCCTATGGTGGATCAATCCACTCTAACACCTACACAAATTCAAAATAGAATCAAGCGAAATTGCATTGCTAGGGAGCATAGGCATCGACATTGTCTCCTTGCTTGTCAATTACAAACTGAAGAAAATAATGAAAACCAACCTCCACATTTGACAACAGCAATACTTGACCACCCTCCTCCTTTTGAGCTACCAAAAAATAGTACATTACATCCATCACAACAAAATGATCTAACACAACAACCACAAGTCCTAATTCACCCTTCATTGGAAATTACCCTTTGTCCTTCCGTTGTGATCAACTTAGATGATGATGAAGAAACAACAAAAAATTGATGATGAGATACATGATGAAATAAATACATTGTTTTCCTTGTCTATGAGCTTCACTGAGATATCTCCTATCTAGAGTGACAAACCTAGTGCTTACCCTAGTTTAGCACTTGCAATTATCCCTTTGGACAATCAACTGCCCTCCCAATACACTAAACATGGTTGCGAGGTGGATGACTTGTTAGATGTGTGACTTGCATTTTCCTTAACTAGCCTTTTTACATTTTCCTTTTTCTTTTTCATTTCTTTGGTGTGATTGCATGTGCATTTCATGTTCCCCTGTGCTATGATGTTTGATGTTCTCCCTCTCTTTGTCAACTTCCTCTATTTGTACCTCCATTATTTTATATGGCGTACTTTATCTTTTCTTTTCTCGCTTTTATTTTGTGTTTTTCCTTTTGGGGATGATGCAAAGTGTAGAGATGACCTATGTCTCTTCCATGTTGACCCAAACGGTCCTTTTATTTTATTTTTTGCTTTTTCTTGTGTTTTTCCTTTCGGGGATGATGCAAAGCATTGAGACTGCAATGTCTCTTCCGTTTTGACCCAAAACAAACTTTCTCTTTCTTTTGTTTTCGCTCTCTTTGTGTCATTCTTCAGGTTCTATGTATTCAGGGAATGATGATAGTTCCAAGCTCTTTTAGAAAAACATTGCAACAATGAACATATTGACCCCAAATCCATAGATTCCTTATGTGTTTGGTGTGTTTCTTTTTTAGGGAAATCCCTCTTTCTTTTGTTCCTTTTTTCTTTGCATGACATAGCCTTACTCAGAAACGTATGACTTGGAATAGGGTCTTTCCAAGTTGGCTCTCATGTCTTGTTTTCTTTTTGCATTTTTCCTGCACTACTTTAAAGTAATTGCTCATAGAACGTTGTGTAGCAATTCCTTTAAAGTGGGGGCATACATTGGCATTATTAATTTTACATTTTTCTTGGTTCTTAGTGTAGCCTTCTTGTTTCATACGATGTGTTTGTCACTTTGTGGATGACATTGGGTGTGATGTCCTTCATAAGTGTGATCTATCTTAGCATATTACATTTCTCTTGGTGGCATGATGTGATGCACTGCATCCCTTAGGTTGTGAATATTCTATTCTTTGATTGGTCCTCTCTTGGAGACATTAGACATAATGTTCCATAAGTAATAAACCTCGCATGAACTAAACAAGACTCCTTTGAACATCTTTTACATTTTAAATTTTGGCATTTTGCATTTGTTACATGGCCATCTTGCATAACGCAACTTGCATGCCTGTGGTTCCATCCTATTTGTTCATGAGTTCTAAGCATACGAAGCTTTTCTTGTCTCATGAAGCACGAATTGGCATTTTCCTTTGTCGCACTTTATTAAAGTTATCAGCAGGTATAAAGTTGATATGGTTGAGTGGGAATCCCACTTCGAGGCATGACTTTCCCAATAGCCACCTATGTGTTTGTGAGTACATACCAGTCGAGTATATGTTTCTCACCTTTTGGGCCTTCTTACCCAATGGAATGCCATGAGTTTCATCACCCCAAAGTGATTATGCATTTTCTTTTCGAACAAATAGCTTAGATCTAATAGACAACTAGCTAGACAAATGATCGAAGCTTGATCCGACTTTTCCTTTTCCTTTTCCTTTCTTTCTCTCTTTCATATGTGTGTTCCTTTGTTCTTATGTTTAGTTTTCCATTGGATCTTCATCCTGGGGGCTTGATCATCCCTCTTGACCATTGTTATCTCATCTTGCTAGCATAAGTGCATTTGGATCCCTCTCGATATGCATGGCTACTTTAGTGTGAGTTTGAAGCAAGTTAATCCTCTCACTAAAGTGGGGGCTAAATGTACTGTAGAAAAATAGATCTTTGGACATTTTGATGGTCATTTGGGTCTTTTTCTTATGATGCTTGGCCTATTTTTCTTAGGTTTAATGTTGTAATGTGACTTATACATTCACATTAGGCCTTGAATCTTCAAATTATTAAGACTTTATGATGTCTTGTAAAGGTGTTGTGAAGTGTTGTAACACATTTCTACACTTTTCTAGACTCTTCTTCTTATAATACATCTAAATATTCCCTTTTTATCCCTTACCAAGTCCTATCCTAAAGTGTTGTAAAGTCTTATAACAAGCTTTCATGCTTTTCTAGGCTTGTCATCACTAATTACATCTTTCTTATGTTTTATTTGGCCCCTTTATGCACTTATAGGCTTTAATTAAGTGTGTTTTTTAATACAAACCCGATAAACAACATTAAAGACAACTTAATTCCTGACACCCACTTACATGCCTTGAGTGGGACCCATTCACCATGGGTGGTGAATGAGTCCCTCTTGGAACAAAAGTCAAATTAAATTCAAATTTCTTTTAGGTTTTTATTCATTAAGACCTTAGGTCGGCCTATGATGTTGTATTTTTAGGAAATTAGGGCATCAGTATGTATAAACAATTGTTTTTCTATCCATTTCAATCCATCAAAGCATTCACTTAAGCATCATAGCATCATTCAGTCAAGAAATTATCAAGCATCTTGGAGCAGTGATTGACATATCTTCTGACTTCAACAACAAGAGTTTGGTGAGTTTATGACACTTTCATGTTGATTTTTCATCATTCCCTTCATGTTTTCATTTCATTTCTTTATCAAGGGTTTGATTACCAAAGTTGGATTTGACCAAGGAAAATCCCTATACTCTAACCATTAACCATTTCCCCCCTCTTTGCATGTGTGTTTGCAAGTCTTGTAAGAAGATTTTTCAAAGAGATAGGTGTTGAAATGTGGTCAACAAGTCATCAAAGCTATTCAAGTCAACAAAGACCTAATTCAAGGTTGGAGACAACATTTTGTCCATTTTCTGTAGTTTTAGTTTCGTCAACCCAACAAGAAGACAAGTGTAGATCTAGACCCATAGAGTTGAATTTAGAATTTGTAGATTTCTGTAGGTGGATTGATTTGCCATCAGTGGTGAATGAGTCCCACTGCTAGGCTAGAAAAGTTGATTTTTTCATATTTGAGTTCCTGGCACTCTGAAACCTGTTTCAGCAAAGGTTACCTAAACTTGGACTAATTCGCCATCAATGATGAATGAGTCCCAATGGTCATCAACAGTGATTTTTGAAACTTTCTAGAACCTCCTAGCATTAGAATTCTTCCTCTAGGTGCACCCATTTCAGTATCATTAAATTTTGTTTTCATTTGTTTATGTTTCTAGTTCATTTGTACATGTCACACTGTGTTTTCAAACACATCATATTTCTTAGGTTTCACATCAATAATCAATCAATTTTATCAATTTGTTGCATCTCTAGATCATTGAATTTAGGCATACTTTCATTGTATTTGAATTAGTTTGAGTGAACCACCTATATTTTTTGTGGGAGCTATCTCTTTTCCTTTAGGTGAAAAACCCTAATTGAGCAAGAGAGTTATAGCATTCTAACACCTAAAATCTACAGTTCAATAATATATTGGCATTATGACAAAGGTGAGCATGTTTTTTCCTACACTAAAAGCATCATGTTCTTGAAATAGAACTGTCTAACTCTCTCTGACTCTTCCTCGGTCTCTAAATCTCTCTACATCTCTTTCTATTAATATTCCTCTCTTTATGCATACATCCCTCCCACCAAAATCTCTCAATTCCTCTCTCCCTCCAAATATTTGTATCTCTCCCTACCTCTCCCTCCTTCCCCCCATTTATACTTTTTTTCACAAATCTCTCTCTATCTCCCTATTTCCCTCCTTTTGTTTCTTTTCATTTTCTCCCATGTAAATTTTGTCTCTCTATACCTAACTCTCCCTATCTCTAATTCTTCTTTATCCCTACCTACATCTCTCCCTCCCTCTCTCTCTATCTCTAATTCTCTCTCTCCCTATCTACATCTCTCCCTCCCTCTCTCCCTATCTTTAATTCTTATTTCTCTCTATCTACATCTCTCACTCCCTCTCTCCCTAACTCTTTCTACCTCTCTATCTATCTCAATACATGGCTATCTAGGTTATAAATCTCTCATGTTTCTAGGAATAAAATATCTCCCCCATGCTCAAAACTTAATCTTAATAGGAGAAAGTGTGTTATAATGCACTTGTGTTCCTATGAAGATAAAAATCCTCTTTGTATCTTTCTCCATATTTCTTTCCCCCTCTCATTGTCTCTCCCTCCCTCTATCTCTCCCACTCTGCCATTTCTCTCTCTCTAATTTTTGCTCTCATTCCATTGAATAATTTAGATTGATGGTTAAGGGTTGACGATTGAGAGTATATTGTTTGGGGTTGAGGGTATAGGTTCTAGTGTTAATTATTAATGTGAATATTTAAGGTTTAGTTTATAGGGTTCAAGGTGGATCTCCTAGTGTTTAGGGTGTAGGGTTTATGGTTGATGATAGAGGGTTGAAGGTCTACCTACCTCTCTATATATCATCTCACATCTCCCCCCTCTCTACTCTCCTCCCCATCTCTATTTTTCTCTCACTTCTCTCTCACCCCTATATCTATCTCTCTCTATCTAACCTCTCTCTCTCTCTCTCCAATATCTACCTCTCTCAATGTCAACTTTCTATCTATATTCCCTTCCTACCTCTCCCACATCCCTCCCTATGTAGATCTCTCTTTTCTCTATCTCCATCTCTCTCATTCTCTTCTCTTCTCTCTCTCCCATGTCTATCTCTCCTCTCCCCCTTTAATATCTCTAAATTATTCATTATTTAGGGATTAAGACCTATGGTTTATGGGTTTAGAGTTGAGGGTTTATGGATCAAATTTAATTATGTAGGTTTTAGTGTTAAATTATTAATGTTTGATTTTAGGGATTAACATATAGGGTATAGGGCTTATGTACTGGGGTTTAGGTTGTAGAGTGTAGGGTTTATGGAACTGATGATATAGGGTATAAGGTTTAACCATTAATTCTACTCAACAATGTGATTTAGTCCTTTGTGTCTTCCAAAAAAGTACTCATGTTGTACTTTGGCCATTTTGAGGGCCATATTCCTTGGATTGACCAACATTTGATTATTGATCAGGTTTAGACTACTTGTTTCATGCTTTTGATTTAATAATCCACTACTTTTTTCACATCCATGGCATCATATTGAGGAGAAGCGAGCATTGTAAAAATATTTTAGTCATATCTAAATTGGTATCCAAAACTGCTTCCCCTAATTCTCCAAAGACCCTTTTGTTCTTGTGGTCATAGTATTGGGTGCAAGTTAACACTTTTTTTGGTGATTGTACAAACACATGAAAGGTAGCTACCTCCACTAGCCTTGAACTAGCAAAATAAGTGGCTCTACAAGTCCTAGGTTCTTCATTGTGAATATTTTCTTGGAAATCATCTAGGTCAATTTGTCCAAGGTCTATATCTCCAATTTTAGAATACAAGGAGAACATCTTAGGAGGGTGGTATCCTTTCTACTAGTACTTCATTCCCACTCCCTTCTTTGGTATGCTTCCTACATATGAAAATACTGCATCAAATCAAAAAAAGATAATATTAACCTTTATGAGTGTGACATAAAGTATTAAAAGAGATAATTAGCACTGAGGTAGAGTTAATATGTACCACTCAATCATTTGGTGTGTAGATCAATAGGATAAATGACAATCCTTTAAATACAATGGTTTAGCATTAATTTTCTAATAAATGATAACATTACTAACCTTAAGCTAGAAATAAGAATCAATATCAAAGTAAAAAACTAACCATCCTAAACTAAATAGGGACGTTAGTTGTTCGAGTGAGGAAAACATCATAAGTGATTCCATCGTAACCTAATATCTTGTACATAAAGATGTCAATTATGGAACCCTACGTAATCTAGCTTCTAGACATAATCTGATTGTCATTAAAGGATGTGTGTTATTAAATATGTGCACCTAACTATGATTACTCCCACACCCCAGCTTCTGATGGAATTTAGGTAGTAATGTTGCATGAGCAATGTCACCTGATGCATATAGATCACCACCATGTTTGTTTATGGTTGGTACAATCATACCATTTCAGTGTTAATGTTGTAAAAAAAATTGATGGTTGTGGTTTTTCCCCGTATGCATTTTCTATGGATTACACTTATCTAAATTTACCTTACTGAAATAATCATCAATAAAATACATCATTATACTATTGAATCCAATCCACATCCCAATGTAAGTGAATCAAAAAATAATAATTTGAGGTTTGTGGTGAGGTTGTTACCTTATTAATTTTATTTAATTTCACTTTATACTTTTGATTCTTTATATTTATTATTTTTCAATTTTATTATACACAATATGATGTGTAGGAATAATATACTCACTAGTTACAATAAAATCACATGAAGCAAGAACCCTATAATATGAATCATCAGTATCATTAAAGGAATATTGATCTAAGGAGATAAAATAAGGAACATTATATATAAGGATAGCATCATTATAAAACTCTAACATTTTAAATAGCTAAATAAATATTGGTCTCATCATATAAACTAATTTTGCATAGCTCATCACCATAAAAATAAAATTTATCAATATTAATACATCGTGATGCTCACAAAATTCACTTAAATAGTGATGAAAAAGATATGAACATGGTGAATCTCACAAACATTTGTACCTATGTCATGACCCTTTTTATTAAAACTATAAAACCTTATAATATACTAAATAATTATAAAGGTATTTATCACTTGATTAATTAATTGAAAATAATAAATAATGGTAATAATAATTATTTAATTAATTAAGAAAAAAATAGATATTTCCTAATTAGATGAAAGTGATAAATAGTTTTTAAAATGACAAATTATTAAATATTGACATTATCTTGACAGTTTGAAAATTAAATAATTTAATTAGTAGTTGCAAATTTCCCCCTCCCTATAGTTCCATGGAAAGAACTAACAAGAATGCATAATTAAACTAGAAAGGACAATTAAATTTGGCTCTAAGTGAGTAAAACCAATATGAGTCTATGAAGTGAATGAAAACTATATTAAATTGTAATATTTACATCACATGTTGAAATGGTGTTGCTACAATTTGTATGACGACACAAGTCAAGCCCATTTCTATCAGATAAATTAAAATATGACATATTATAAAACCTTATAACCTACATATCAAGAACTATAAACCATAGATAATGTTGTTAAAAAGGATAATAAAATATAGCAGATAAATTAAAACATGAAATATTATAAAACCTTATACCCTACATATCAAGAATTGTAAACAATAGATAATGTTGTTAAAACAAATAATACAATATAGTTGTAACTGATTAAAATGGATGTCAACCTTATACAACTTGTAATTGTATGCCAGCATGGTAAGAAAATTTGGTAAACCTCAAGAAATCATAACCAATCCACTTTAAACCACTAGAAACAATACTCCTTTTAATTATAAAGGTATTTATTTAGTTTTTTTAATCAAAAGTGGTCGAGCCACTATATTATATTATTTATATTTAATATGTGCATAACCTTGGTTCAATAGGGCATACCAGTATGAAAGAATCAAGAAGAAAACCTCCAGTTATAGCCCAAAAAGTTACATAATTTGGTTACAAAACCCAAATAATTACATCACCAAGTCATGTATATCATCTTCTATGCTTTGATAGAGCAATATTACATAGTTACAAAATTAACATCCCTTTATGCTTAGATTCAACATCATTCTACACCTATGATAAAGTTATTTATTACTTGATTAATTAATTGAAAATAGTAATTGAAAATAATAAATAATGGTAATAATAACTAATTAAGTAATTAAGAAAAAAATCAGATATTTCTTAATTAGATTAAAGTGATAAATAGTTTTTTAAAATGATAGATTATTAAATATTGACATTATCTTGATAGTTTGAAAATTAAATAATTTAATCAGTAGTTACAAATTGCCCCCTCCCTATAGTTTCATGGAAGGAACTAACAAGCATGGATAGTTAAACTAGAAAGGACAATTAAATTTGGCTCTAAGTGAGTGAAACCAATGTGTGTCTATGAAGTGAATGAAAACTATATTAAATTGTAATATTTACATCACATGTTGAAATGGTGTTGTTACAAAAAGTATGATGGCTCAAGTCAAGCCCATTTCCATTAGATAAATTAAAATATGACATATTATAAAACCTTATAACCTACATATCAAGAACTGTAAACCATAGATAATGTTGTTAAAAAGGATAATAAAATATAGCAGATAAATTAAAACATGAAATATTATAAAACCTTATACCCTACATATCAAGAACTGTAAACAATTGATGATGTTGTTAAAAAGGATAATACAATATAGTTGTAACTGATTCAAATGGATGTGAACCTAATAAAACCTGTAATTTCATGCCAACATGGTAAGAAAATTTGATAAATCTCAAGAAATCATAACCAATCCACTTTAAACCACTGGAAACAATACTCCTTTTTGTCCATAAGTGTACAATTTTTTCCCATAGATGGCAATTTTATTTGGTAGTAAGATTTTGAAGTCTCTTTTGGGCTGTTGAGAGGTTGGATTCTAAATATTTTGAAGTTAGTTATAAATTTCGATGAATGTTTAGGAACTAAGAATTTTGAGCAATTGCTTTAGACTACATGTTGGGGGGTAGCTTAAAGATATATCTCTAATTTTTCCATTGATGGGCTTTGGTTGAAATTAGTTTTATTTTGAATTTCAAGTTAAACTTTTAGTCTAGTGGGATTAACATTCCCCCCTTGCTTAGATGCTCTAAACTTAGAAGAATGTATTTCAGCTATAAGTTTAATATAAATAGGTTAGGCCTTTGGCTTTTATCAAAAAAATATATATTTAAGCAGATAAAAACTAATTATTTTCTTTCAACTTTATCCATGGAAATAGTAAAAATAATAATAAATGTTGTTTGAAATTATCTTAAATGAAATTTAAATCATTATTTTTCTTTATAGATGACATTTTTTCATCAAATATATTTTTGGAATTATCTTAAAACTATTTTAAAATTTAAATATTAAAAGAAAAGAATAAAAAATATTTAATTAATTATCTATTTATCAATAGTTTGTTTGAAAGATTAAAAAAGTTTTAAAAAAATAGCTAATCATTAAAGAATCAAAAGACACTTATTTAAATATTATAAATAGAGGAGAAACCAAAAGGAAAGACAAAATAGGATTCTATTAGGAGATTACAGAGTTGCTAAGAAGAATTGGTGAAAGACTACAAAGAATTGGAGAAAGAATCTAGAGTAAGAAAAAATGAGACTACATCAAAGAATTAGACCACATCAAAGAGGAGTAGCATTTTCTAGAAAAGTATATTCTTCTTTACTATAAAATTTAAATGAAAAATAAAATAAATTAAATTGTATTTAAATCTAATTGGAGACTTATGAATGTTTTTAAAATTTATTATAATCTAGTTTATTAGATTTCAACCTCAATTTTATAATTTTATGAATTTTCAAATAAAATTTAATTGTGAAACTTAGTTGATGCAGGAGAATCTTGGTCTATAGGCAATCTGCATCAACCCAAAAACATATTTTATCTCATTTTTGGCTTTGGTCAATTGTTTTATTTAGGTGTTTACAACCATGATAAAATTTTAATGACATTATTGTCACAAATTGACAAAATGTCAAGTGAGTTGCCAAGAAAGCATATGAAATTCAATTCAAATTTTATTATCTCTTGTGGTTTATTAAAAATTCACGTGTCCAACAATTGAATTATTTAATATTTGTATTTGATAATTCTTTTCCAAAATTTCCAAGCAAGGAAAATAAAAAAATCAATTTGGAAAAGAAAAAAAATAAATTCTTCATGGAATTCTTTTGAAATTTTGGGGAAATTAAAAGGAATTGAAGAGGGAGGCATAGATTTTGATGGAAGAAGATTAAAACTAAAATTCAAACTACTTTCCAAGTTACTGGCTATTGTGTTAAGAGTGTGGGATTAAAAAACATTAGACTTGTGGGTTGGGAGAGGGGGCGTTGAAATTGGTGGAAGCTACAAAGATAGATAAAAGGGGAATTAAAAATAACAAAATTATGAATTTATTCTTGTAGTGGTTCATTGCAAAGTGCAAACAAATTGTAACTTGAATCTTGATATTGAAATAATAGAGAGGATGCAGGGATGTTGGGATACCAGTGCAGCTGGAAATACAAGTGAATGATTTAAATTTATAATTCACTTTTCTTGTAATTAGAAGTCAAAAATTAATAAAATTGTAATTGAATTAAATTGTATAGATTTGTATTTCCTAGTAATAATATTTATATGAGTTTTAATTTGAAGTGGTTTGGCTATGAGATTGGGTAGCCTGATAAGGTTCCTCAATCTCGAACTATATCAATTGGTATCAAAGCGAGGTTTGAGGATCATTGAGGACAATAAAAGTTGAAGACGCTCAATAGAATTGGTGAAAATAGAGCATGGCTCATAGCAAAATGTGCTGAGGTGAGTATTATGTCGAATAAAAATTGATTTTCTTTTGCAATTGTAGAGTTTGGTTTGTATATGAGGTTATTGGTTGTCCTCCAATGGAGATAAATCTAGGTAGAAGGTGCATAAACTTCCTCCACTAAGAGAGAGTGGGTAGAGGGAGTTTGAGAATCTTGAGCATCTTCCAAAGTCTTTGTTGGGTAGAGGATAGTGTAATAGTGAGTTTTTTTTATAGGGAGTACATATAATTGTAGAGATCATTGGCTCTAGAAATTGTGTGTAGGTTGGAGAAGTTGTAGATTGGGGGAGTGAGAAGATTTCTTCTAGGAAAAGGATGAGATGGTTCGTGAAGAGGGCTTATAAGAATTTTATACATAGAGCAGTGAGAAAGTATATTTTTAGAATTTATTTATGAAGAGATAAGAAAAAATATAGGAAAGATTGGATTACCTTGAGTGTAGAAAAAATAAGGGACAACATTGTCACTCTTTAATAGAAGTTTCATGGAGAGGTGAACATGTGGGAGCATCCCACATGAGTGTAGAAGATGATAGCATGACATAGGTTGTAGCTGGATGTCAAGTATGTGACATTGAAAAGAAAATCCTTGTGCAAGAGGATAAGAAAAGAAAGGGAAGAGAAGAGTTTCGAACTGAGACATATCTTGTTGAAGGCATGGAAAAGGAGAAGAAAACAAAATTTACAGAATATGTTGAGAAACAAGGTGATATTATATCCCTTGAAGAGGCCAAATTATTTTTAGTGATGGTGAGTCCTTTGGTGGTCACGAAGATGAAGATGAAGATGATGGACAATACCGAAGAAAAAAGAGTTGTAGCTAGAGGAGAAAGAGGAAAAATTGCAATAGAAAAAGATGAGGTAAATTTTGATTTATCTACCTTTTGTAATTGTGAAGTGTATGACATTTTTCACAAATTGAATTAAAGAGGGTAGAGGAGGAAAGCATGGAAGTGTTAAGGGTTGAGGTGCAACCTAGAAAAATCCATTTCTTTGGTATGGAAAGAAGAGAGATTGAAGAGGAAGAATGTTATTGGAGGAGGAGGACAAATTGTGATGGGCTAATTGCCACAAAGAAGGAAGATGATAATGGAATTTAGTGGAGGTGAATGTTCCATGGTGGGTTGAATACAATGAGAAAAAAAAAAGAGGAAGTCGCAATTGGAGATGGAGTTCATATTATGGTGGAAAAAATTATATGAGATAAAGAGAAGATCTGGCGAAAGAGTATGACAAATGTTCCATCTAAATGTTGGAAATGGAAAAAAAGGAATTTATGCAAGGTACTAATCACAACATAGGAGTGTATTACAAGTTGTTTGAAACTTGGAAGTGTAGTTCTACTACTCAACTCTGTTTTGTGAGCCCAAGCTCACAAATTTTCTTACCCGACGTGTTTGATGCAAGAGCATCTGGATCCATAGGCAATCCACATCAACCCAAATATATATTTTATCTTAGTTTTGGTTTTGGTTAATTGTTTTATTTTGGTGTTGTGTGAAATTTTTGTGTTTGCAGGTATGATAAAATTTTAATGACATTAATGTCACAAATTAAAAAAATGTCAAGTGAGTTACCAAGCAAAGCAGAGGAAATTCAAATTTTATTATCTCCTATGTGTTATCTACTAAAATTTCACCCTAGCTAAGTTGCATGATTCAATGAGTTAACTTGCAGGACTTAGCATTTCAGAGAAAACATGGAAACACTCCTAGGCTGTGAGTGACCTAAAGATTGAAGCTAATCTCCGGATAAGGTCGGCTTCCTAATGGTTATCACCTAAAACTACTCACTTTTGAGGAAAAGGTAAGAAATATATGCATGAACTGAAAAACTAATATTCAAAAAACTAGGGTGATACACCAAAACTACCTAAAGCCTACATATACAGCTTGTATAGACAATTCCAACAATGACTAAAATTGGATTACACAACTCACTTCTCATATGTTTTTACATCGGTAATTTATAAAGAGGTTAGGATGCTAAAAAAATTAGAGGGAAATAAATCTCACAACTAAAAATGATTGCATCTATAACACTAATTATAACCTGCAATAACATATATCTCTGCAAAAGGTGTTGAATTTGAGACAAATCAGAGAGAAAAGAATAAGATTTCACTAGTAATTCAATCAATCAATATGTGCACACAATAAAGCATAGAGTGAGAAGGAAAAATAATCCATATCATTGATGTCCAAGGCTTTCACTAGTATACATGCTCAAAATATTGAGTTACAAAACATGCTCAAACTGTCAAAGGACTGCCAAAGTTTTTATCTCCAACAATTGCATAAGAAGAACTAACTATCAAATGAGTTACAAATGTGGTTAAATAACCAAAACCAAGTGATTCCACCAGAAAAGGTTCTAGAAACCACCTTGGGTCGGATGCACTCAAAAGCCTAAAATATAGCACCTATATCTTGTCCAAAAGGACTCAAAATGGGTGAAAAATTCAAGCATGACTTGATCAAACCATAACCATTCCTAAAAATGCTCAAATGGAGTAAAAAATCCTATATTCTGTCACCAATATGATGAATCACTCCTAAATCTCCTCCTCATGTTCAAAAACAACTCAAAGCACTCCAAAAAATCTCAAAGTAACAAGAAAGATAATTATCTTTAATTGACCAAGTTACTCCTCCTCCATGTGCATTAAATCATAACAACATGACTTTAAAGGTTTATAATTGCACCCTTAAGTCATTTGTTTTACAATAAACCCTATGCAAATAATTCTCATGAATATCTTAAGGTACATATGCTTATTGTTGAACTGGCATTCTTGTGTTGATGTGGTAGTGACATTTTCAAAGATTGTAAAATATACAAAGCATCATATTTACCTAAGGCATAAAACACTTCTCCTTGGCCATGGGGTCAAGTATTAGATGATTTTTTTTTTTAAACAAAGGCATAAAATGCCATTTCATTCTGGTCAACATACTTAGGGTTCTAAACCCTAAACAAAATATAGGCAAACAATGAAAAAGATATTTCATTTATTCATCGAAGCTTCTCGAGAAAGCTTGGTTGCCATCAGTGATGGTTTCTGGAGATTTTTTGAGCTCGAGTGAGGGATTTTTGTAGAATTTTGTATACATTTTCCATGAGAGGACATAAGAGGATTTAGGTAAGCCTCTATTTGTGAAAAAAATCTTCATTCTTTTTACATTTTTGTAGAAAAAATTACTCCAAGGTATGTGTAGGATCATGATGGGCCAAAAACTAGTGATATGATGGTTATTTGTAGGGTATGTGGCTGACGACTTTTTTTTACCCAAAATTGTTGAAACAAAAAGGGTTTTTAAAGGAGATTCTCAACTTTCAATCAATATAAATTATGCTTTACTTTCAATTTAATAAATAATTATTATTCATTTTCTATTTGAATTACGACTAAAGTCTTAATTGATAGGTTGATTGGGAAACATCTATAGCTTTCAAACCATATCACATTTTTTGAATACAAAACATGTGTCATATTCTATGCTTCACATACTATAGGATTAAAAAAAAAAAGAATTTCATGAAGTTTTGACCAAGTTAAGGTGGTTAGACGTATGCGTTTTTATATTTTTTAAAACTTGTACTAAAAAATTCATAATTAATTATTTACTTGGAAAAAAATTATAAAAAAATATGCATCACATCGAGACATGAGTCCTCTACTGGTGCAGGAGCACCTAGGCTGACCTCCACCTTGTTTGCCAACAATTTTGGTTTGTACCTGATCTTAGCCAAATCAAGGTATTAGTGAGGTTGATTTGGACCTTAGAAGGTCTTGTTAGTGTGGGATGAGTTAGTCATTAGGACTAAATCCATCTTTGTTAATCAATGTTGTTAATGTTGCTTTATTAAGCTTTGGACAACATATGTTAGGATATAAAGCATTTAGTATGCTATAACCACATCCTTGTTGTTTGAAGATGCCATGAGGCAGTTAAGATGTTGGTGTCTCGTAATCAAGGTGTTAGACGTCCAAAGATTCGGGATCATGACACAGTGGAAGTTGCAAAATGTTGTAAAGTTGCATGGCAATATTTGTGGAATTGAATGCAACTAAGTTATTGGATTCCCTTAAAATCAGGGATGTGGAGTCGAGCAATTCCCCTTGAATCATGGTAAAGGCTTCAAAAAAGAGGTGTGGCTCATAGTTAGTAGTTAGTTACCATTGTAAACAAGTTTTGCGGTGTGAAATAGAAGGAGGATTTGCAGATTTCTATGTTACTTGTGTGTTTTGCAAAACAGAGATAACAAGGCACTGTATATACTGATCAAGCATTGTTATTGAGTCCATTGAATAGTCTCTAGTACCTTTCATTTTGCGTTCAGATTGTTTAAACTAGGATTGTTGCTTTGAATTTACAAATTAGGTTGTAGAGGGCTTTATTTCTGTTTTGAGCAGTGAAGATTAAAATGGCTCCCCCATAAACTCTGTCCACGGGATTTCCCTAAGACTAGCAGAATATGAAAGGGGAGCCACACATTTGTAAATATTTAGCAGTAGGTAGTTTAGGGAATGAAGCAGATATTTGTAATCTCAAACCCTAAGCGAGCTAGGAATGCATGGTTAGGAGTTTGAGAGAAAAAGTGAAGAACTCAGGCAGGGGTAGAAGGTACTGTACGGAAACAGTACGGTTTCAGGTAGGTTTTAGACACATTTTTACATGTTGAAAGGATTGAGGCTTGAACAATCCATTGATGTAAGAAATCAATAAGAGATCCTTGAAACCCTAGAAAATAGGTCAATTAGCCCTCCTATCCAAGATTATAGGAATCACCTGTATGGTACTGACAAAGGCTTGAAAACCTATGAAAGATTTAAAGGCCTGAAAAGGGTGTCAGGAAGTGCCTTTTAATTGGTAGATTGTTTGACAAGTTTGAGAGAAAAAGTCAGAAAACTGACTGGTAAGGGCTACAAGGATTAGGCCACTTCAAAGGAAAATTCTTGAAAGCAGGTGATTTGAAGATTGAACACCAAGCAAGATGCATTCATTTGGATGTGAAATGCATGGAAACAGTGTCTCCAACTCCCCTTCAAACAATTCAAGCAAGATGATTAAGTTGGCATCTAGACCCTTCTAGGTGTTGGAAGAAGAGAGCAGTTCAAGGGGTGTTGAATCCTCCAAGGTGAAGCACAAGGAGAGTAACTCTTGTGACAAAGTTAGAAAAGGGCTTAGTTAATGATCTAAGTCAGATTAGAACCTTGAAGCCATCAGGTTCTTGAGTGAAGACAGGGGAAAAGTCTTCTAATTGGTTAGTGCAAGCACATCTTGGAGTATCATACACCATCTACTTATATATAAAATATTATAGAAAAATATTATCATTTTATTGTGGTTAGGGTGGTCAGACAGACACCTACTTCTTTTTTCCCTAAAATTTAAGTGATACTGCATTGAAATTTCAAATTTTCACGAAATAGATTTTTTTTTTTTTAATAAACCTAGTAGTTTAGAAACTACATTCAATTTGCTACAAATTCTATTTTTACATATTTTTGAAATAATATAGATAACTTAACTTCAAATTTTTACGCCAAGTTGCCTAACTCTGATTTTTCTGAATTTTTTGCCACTTAAGTCCCTGTTTTTTCCAGGATGATCCTGCACATACCCTCCATTCAAGTTTTATGATGCAAAATGATGAGGGCATTTACTTTTCTCTATATTTATTACATGATTATGGCTCAGCTTCATGATTTTTTATAGATTGGCTTTTTTGCATATAAAACCCTTTGTTCTACTTTTGAAAATTCGATTGTAGGTGCCTTATACTTCAATGGTCATAGCCATGCATGCTACAGGAACTTGACTTGATGTTGAGGGATTTCAATTTGAGTCCAACATATGTAAAAACAACACCAAATCCTTTGTAAAAAGACCACGGCCTCATTATCCTCATACACTTTTATATATGAAAAATAAGGGCCTTCTGAGAAGAAACCTAGCCACCATGCTTTTCTAATTGACAGTTTCCATTGCTCTTCTATTTGAATTTCCCATGACCAAGGGTTTAGATTTCTCCTTCAATGTTTTCAATATGTTTTAATAGAACAGGCTGCGGCCACCATATTTCTTTAATTTATTTCTACTCATTTCTCTTGAAATTACTATTTCTTTTATAAGCCTGAAAGTTGTCCAAACTTATTCACTACACATCATGAATGATTTTGACTGTATCCATCATATTTTTTCATCTTGGAAATGAGGTTCTTGGAATTTAATACACAATTCCTTCTATCATTTCAAACTTGTTCTATTATGCAATGTGAAAATGTGCTCAATCTAAGGTATTAGGCACTTGTGATGTCACCAAAAACTAAAAATACCAATTGCTGTTTTAGTATTATTTCAATTTTAGTTCCTTTCAAAAGTCTAGGTTATTCCATTCAAACATTGCTCATACTACTATCTTTTTGTGTTCCAAGAAGGAAACAATCCTCAATATCTTCCTTTGATAGAAAATTGATGATCAGAAGAATCAAATTTGAATGAACTTTTGCATAATTTCTCACATACATATAACACATTTTTTTTAACACCATGTATGATGTTGTAGAGCACATGCAAATTTTAGTGACTGAAAGAGATGGCAGCATATCTTTAGATCCTAATCTCATGTTGAAGGCCTTTTATATCAAAAGCTAAAGGAATATTCTTTCATGACTGCAACCAATCCTTTAATAAATGCAAACAATTCTTGATACAACAAGAATTTTCTTAAGAATAATGGATGAAAATACCTTTCATTTTGTTGCTCCATGTTTATGATTAGATGTTGATACTCACTGTCAAATGTAGAAACAAATAACTATTCCACTTATCTCTTAATAGTTTTGATATATTCTTGATATTTGATCTCATGCTTTATGATTTATGAGAATTATATGTCACTTATGACAGTGATTGATAACTCACTATCATAAATGATGTATGATTGTTCTAGTATGTCATAAAGGAATGAACCCTTTCAGTGTCTCTTAAGAACATATCAAAGCATGTGGCACCCCTTCGATTTGTTATGTTTTCTTGACAACTCAGATAATTTGTTAGACTTTATTATATGTTATTGTTATTCTATCGCTGACAGTGGAGCGAAGATAGACTATATTGATGTGATGGCACATTATTTGCATGGTGATTATGTTATTATGCTTTATGTTTGCATAGATGCTTAGTTGTGATGACATTTCTATATATGCTTATTGTATTTTAATTGATATATTATCTCGTCAGTTGATGTGACATTGTATTGGTGAAGAGAACGGTATTGCATCACTCACTTGTGAGTGCCCTGTGATTTCCGCAAATGTCTATTCTCGTGTGTATGAAATTACTATTTGTATACATGTATGACATTTGCTTGTTTGCAGGATTGTAGGTAGAGGACATTAGCTTCACCAAGTTTTATAGGTCTGAGCGTGTCCACTTACTCAACAGTAATATTGGGAGATAGTAACGGGTTACCTAGTCATACCTTTACCCTAGTACAGTGTGTCATCAGTTTGAGTTTTGGTCTTAGCCTTATCATTTTTGTTCTGGGTATTTTATTATTGTGAAAGTTTAATTTGGTAGATTAAATGTGTATTGATTTATATATTTAATTAATTGAATTATTGTTGTGAAGGCTTTAGAATAAATAAATTAATTAATTCAATTTAATTATGTTGTTGAGTAATTTTTATTATTAAAAATAAATGGTAATTAAATAAATAAGAGTATTTAAATTGGTTGCAATTAGTAAATTGTTTTATTTTATTTAAATGCATGTGGTTGGAAAATACCTTTGGTTGTTGAGGGAAAAGACATTTTGATAGCAATAAATGTGAGTTAGAAATTTGTTATCTTATTGTTGTAAATTGATTCTGAGAGGAGATATTGGGAAACAGGAAAGAAAGTTGTTTCACGGGAAGAGTTTTTGGTTTGGTTGAAAAATTTGTTGAGGAAATTGTGGATCTCTCAGAAATTTGTTTTAGAATCTTGTTGTAGAATTCTTGGCTATGGATTGTTGTGTTTTCTAGAAAGAGGCAATAGCATTGGAGGAAGCTTTGGCTACTTTAGAAAATTGAAGCTACAGAGAAGCTCGACAACATTTCTTGAGGCAACATTCTTCTGGAATAGGTTCCTTTACTATTTTTGTGAATTAAGAATTGAAAAGTTGTTTATTTTATTGTAATACAATTTGGAAAATGATAGGAAAGGATTTACAATACTGTAGAAGTTCTTGTTTCTTTCTGTTTAAAAAGATTGCATGAAAGAGGAAGCTCTGTAGAAAACAATTAAAAATACTTTGTGTTGTTTGTTCATTCGAAATAAATTGATACAAAAGAAAATTTAGATCTCTGTAGAAAAGCTTCATTCTATTTTTTTCTCCCTATTATTTTTGGTTAGCTGAGAAAAATGAAATTTCTAAGCTTTTGGTAGAAAATTTCCTCTATGAATTTTTTTTTTAATTGCTCAACTTGAACCTGTGATTGGATTAATTGCATATAAATATATGTGTGTGTGTGTGTGTGTGTGTACGTATATATTAATATTTATATATGCATACATACATATATATATATTTTATATAAATATTTTGGGTTAATTAAATAACACATTGAATTTATTGGAGAGAAAATTCACAGAGTCGCCGTATGGCGGAGATTCGTCACAATAGATTTTTTTTTTTTAAATATATGTTAGTGATTGGGGGCCAGGGGTTGAAACCCCCAGCCACACCCATACATGGGTGCGCTGCTATGTGCAGTGCTCCCCACACCCGTGTGGGGGAAGCGCAGCCCAAAGGCAATGAACCCCTGTGTGGGGAGGCCGCGGCCAGGGAAACGCCCTGTGCGTGCATGTTTAGTATGTTGTGTTTTTTTTTACTGTTGGGATTTCAATTTATCATATATATTATATATGATATATATGTTATATATAATATATATTTATTATATATAATATATATATTATATATAATATATGTATTTAAAGTTAAATGTATTTTATATTATTTATAAATAATATGTTTATTATATTTATATGTATATATGTATAGTTGTATATATATATAATTATATATATAGATATATTTAAATATAGTTATTTAGATTTATTTATTTTTAGATAGTAAATGATTTATTTTAATGAAATATTAAATGGGTAAGTGCATGCAAGCCCCAGTTGTTATTTTATAATGAAGTGATTTTATTAGTAAGATTGGGATTTGTTTTATCTATATTTGTAGATTTGGAAATTGAACTTTTGTTTTAAATCATTATGGATTTACTAAATGGAATTATATTTAAATGGTGCATTTTAATAGGTGAAATTGATTGTAATGGATTTAGGAGATCCGAATGATAGCATTTGTTAATTGCTTGGTGTTGTGTTTATTAAAGCACGCATATTCTGTAATTGTTATTATGAGAATCTAAATCTTCAGAGTTGTATTTCGTGCAAAGGGGTTGTTGTAACTTTAGTTCACCTTTGAGATTTTTTGGGTAGTGCACATATTGGGTTTCAGTATTGGACATCCATAGAGATGTGTTACCTTTTGAGGTGTATTGGTTATTGCTGTTAGTTCTTAGTGCATTGTCTACCCTTCGCATGTGGTTTTTGAGTTATGTGTTGTCAATAGGGGAGTGGATTTCAGCGAGGGCCGGGACACGAAGTGGTCCCAGGACAACTCATGTGGGAGTCAGTATAATCAAGTGGGAATTAAATAATCTATTAGCTTAACACATTTAACAAGATAATTAGCCTCGCTCATTGGCTCAAGGGCTTGTATGAGACTTGAGATGAGTCGGGAAGGCCTGTAATGGCTAGATCATTATCTTGTCTTCTTGAAAGATAATTGATTATGCACTGGTGTGCATGTGGGGCCAGAATCGTGAGAGGTTACCAGGATAACCCTGAAGGGGGTCCGGGACCTAGGAAGATCTCCTTTAGACAACCAATGCAACCTTTGTGATGACACTCCTCCTATGACAACAGTTAGTTTATTGTATTGTGTTTGTACTTGATTCTGTGATTCTAGAAGCAACATGACCATTGTTCTTGTTTATCTGTATTGTGAGTATGTTTGTATATGGCCTATGTCTAGAGGTATTAGGATTGTCTCGGTTACCTTTTACTATCTCCTAGCACGGGGGTTGGCCCTACGGGTACCATATGGTTGGGTGGCGTGCTTCTTACACTGTTGAGTTTCTCTTCCTGTTCATGATGGTAGGATCTTCTTGTTCAGGATCTTCTTGTTCGAGGATCTCATGTAGTTCTCTTGAGTTCTTCTTCTCTTTCTTCATTGTAATTGTGGATCATTATGTATAATTGTAGTACCTCATTTGTATCGAGGTGAACCTTTGTGATGTAATTGTAATAATATTTGTGATCTATTCATTATTGGATTTAATGGTGTATTGAATGTTATGTGGTGTTGTATATGTGGAAATATGTTCTTTACATTCTATGAGTTAGAATTATCTTGCAATAGATTAAGGCTTTGATGTATGTTGTATCTTGAGTTTAATGTTCATATGCTATGGTTGGTTTAAATTTTATAAGTAATGGAATTACATGTAGATGTGTTGTGTGGCCTAGAGGATATATGTGGTTAGAGTAGGATACTTTACTTGTCTTGTTATACTTTTTTAGAAAAAATATTAGTTGTGCTTCCGCAGTGATGCATCGTCCTCTAGGTTGCAGGATGGGGTTTTACAAAGCAACACGGTGGGATCAACCCTTGTGGGAGCCACATTTATTCCACATGCTGAAATTTAATAAAATAGTAACATTGATTTTCCTATATTTGCAGATGAAGCAAATAGATTAGAAAAATAAATGCATGTTTTAGGTGTGTATGTTAATCTGATGGTTCTCCTAGACACCTAAAGTATGCATTTCTTATTTAATGCACATTGAGATATGTGTATACATGCATAGGTGAATGTTCATACAAGGTTTGAAAATTTTCATTGCTTAGAGCATTTCTCTAACATCATTGTTATTGCTAGATGCAGGAACTAAGAGCAACATGGAGCTAAGAGGACACAAGCAGGTCGGGGCAGCAGCAGGACAAGATGACACATCCAAAACAAGTCATTCTTAGGCAATGACTGGTTCCCCTCCTTATATACACATTTATTCTTATTTGCTTATTCATGTATATACTTTTCTTTATTTTCATTGGATAAGTAAAGTCAATCTCATAGCTTGTGTGAGATAATGTACATTTTTACATTCAATAAAGACTACTACTTTGTTCAGAAAAAGATTTGAATCCTTCTTTTATTACATGCATTTGTATGAATGCAGTAATTTGTGGATGTAATATTTTGGATTATTTCATTTATGCATTTGAATGTAATATAGGAAAGATTAAAATGTACCTTTTCTTTTAGTTTGAAATCTAAGAGCTCTACCTAAATGAGCTATTAGTGAAATTTAGGTAACACTGTGCTTTATTCAAATTCATGTGTCCAACAATTGAATTGTTTAATATTTTTATTTTATAATTCTTTTTCAAAATTTCTAAGCAAGGAGACATCAATTTAAAAAAAATAAGGAAAATAGAAAAATCAATTTGGGAAAAAAAAGAAATAAATTCTTCATGGAATTCTTTTGACATTCTAGGGAAATTAAAAGGCATTGTAGAGGGAGGAATAGAGGTTACTAGAAGAAAATTTAAACTTAAATTCAAACTACTTTCACAATTATTGGTTGGTTGTGATAGGGGTGTGGGATATAAAATAAAATTCAAACTTGTTGGCTAGGAGAGGGGGCGTTGAAATTGGTGGAAGTTGCAGAGATAGATAGAAGGGGAATTAAAAATATAACAAAATTTTAAATTTGTGCCAGTGGTGATTCATTGCAAAGTGCAAACAAATTGTAACTTGAATCTTGATATTTGAATAATAAAGAGGATGCAGGGATGTTGGGATTCTAGTGTAGTTAGAAATTCAAGCGAATGATTTAAATTTGTAATTCATTTTGCGAGCAATCAGAATGCAAAAATTAATTAAATTTTAATTGAATTAAATTGTGTAGATTTATATTTCCTAGTAATAATATTTTGTGGGAGTTTGACTTTGAAGTGGTTTGGTTGTGAGATTGGGTAGCTTGATAAGGTTCCTCAATCTTGAACTGCATCATTAGTTAATAAAAGTAATAAAACTAGAGTTCATAGTTATAAATAAAATAAAATTTGTAAAATTTACTTAGAAATTTATAGTTAATTTATAGTTAATTACTAAATTGCCATGCTTTCTAACTCAATTATTTCCTTTGATTTTTACTTATTACACTAGTAGGTATGACTAAAATGATAGCAAGAGTTGGATTGTAATGGCCTAAGTGTTCTAGTAAAAAATACTAAAAAATCAGTATAAAATAATTATAAAACAAAACAAAATGGAATATATGAGGTATATACAAAAGTTTCATAGCTCTATGCAATTTTTTTAAGAAATAACTATGTACATTAATACATAAAATATTAAATAAGTGTGCACTTTATTAAATAAAATAGTAACTAATAAAAAATAAATGTCAAGTAAATCAAATAAATCTTAAATAAATAAAATTAGCTCTTTTAATAAAAATAAACAAAACAATGTAAATAAATGAAATAATTTTAAAATATTCTAAAGTAAAAAAATTAAGTAAAAACAATTAAAAATTGATATCTCTTGGTGTGCTTCAGATAAGTGTATTTAATATATCTAGATTAATTTAGATATACTAAAAATGTACATAAATATTTTTATTTCTAATTTTGTTATTAATAATAAAATACATATCATCATTGCCACATCAAAAATAATTTCTTATATTTAATTATATTTTTCTTCCAAAATGTTTTCACTAGAAATTTGTAAAGAATAAAAACTAAAAGTATCTTAAATATTTTAACTAATAATTTTCTATGCTTTTCTATGTTGAAAACTATTTGATAATATTTGGTTACACAAGTTTCTTTTAGAAGATTTTTCTTTAGAATTTTTATATACAATCAAAGTTTAAGCTATCTAATAGATATAATAGCTTCATTTATTTCCCTACTAACATAAATAAAATGTTTTTGTAATGGTAAACTTGTATCATGGAGAGTGCAGATAAGCTAAAACTAAAGACGACCTACCTTTCACTGTTGTAAAAGAGCCGATATTTGAACCAATTTATAATCAATTTCTCTAAACACTACTTTAGAAGGAAAAATATATGTCTTTTAATAAGGAATAAGACACTCATACATTGAGAATATGTTAAAATATGGGAGCTAGGCATAAGAACTAGTAAAGTGCAACAAACTACATTACCACAATTATCTCTCAATTCATTTGAATAGTTATATATCTTTCTTCATCAATTATATCATACTCATGATTTATAGAAAATGTTCTAGTGAATTGAAAAGAACTTAGACTTAAAATAATGTCTATATTGAAAAATGATAAAGAAAAAATAAGTATTAGAAATCTAATTTATAAAAATAATAAACACAAAAATAATTATATTAATTTAATATGCGATTTTATAATAAATTGTAGAAATTCTTATAAAGCATTGCATTCTTCTAAATTGTCAAAACTTATCCAAATTATCTACTAGAAACTAACAATTTATTTTGTTAACTAACTATAATAAACTACGATGTTTTTAAGGTGGCTTTATTACAATATGTTAACCTTAATATTCCAATGCACCTCTTTAAGTTTATATTTCACACAAAAAAACATGATAGCCAAAACCAAAACAAAACAAAACAAAAGAATCTTTAGATGCTTTTCCATAAAAAACTTTTTTTGAATCAAGTGGAACTCCATTAAGTTAAGTGTTAACCTATAGAAAGGAGTAGCTCTTGAGTTGAATTCTCAAGTTTCCAAATTACCACTTCCTCAAACTCCCAAATCATAGATCTCTAGAATTATTGGACAACAATTTATCATAGATCTCTAGAATTATTGGACGACAAATTATGCCGAGACATATCCATAGCACTCCAACAAGTTCCTCTTGACCCTTGGAATAGTATAATTCCAAAGATGCATAGATTCCTAAAATTTCTAGGAAACAATCCACATTGAGTTTCACTAGATCCCTTCCTATCTTGAAAAAGAAAACTTCACAAAATATGAATTCTTCACTTTTATTAAGTACCAAAAAGGAAAAAGGAAAAACTTGTGCTTCTCATACAAATCACCATCTCTAAGTGTGAAATTGATTTGTGATGATGGAAATCATTTAGTCATTTTTTTTGGATTTGACAGATAGATTTGTGTTACCAATATTATGGATCAAACTCTATCATCCAACCACATTGCATACCCTCTTACATTAACAAAGAAAAATAATATCAATACTTCTTAAATAAACCAACTTTTTTTTTTTTAAATTGAAAATTTTACCTTGAATTCCCAAAAAAAAATTAAAAATGAATAACCTTTCTTGTGCATAAATACTTAGTATTCTCCCCTTCTTTTAATATCTCTAATCTTAACACATATCTCCACATAATGTGTAAACCCTTGAGTTGCTGACGTACTATCTTTTAAACTTCACAATTAAAAGAAAATACTTTACTAAATCATTTCTCATGATGTATGGTCCTACTTTCATATATGAAAAAAAATCTATATTACTTGCAAATCATTTTTTTTTTAAATTAATAGTAACAACTCTTTCTCCTTCATTTCTATTCTCGAATATCATGTTGAAAAATGACATGCACAAATATTGTTGGAAATCTTATACACAATAGTAACAATAATAAACACAGAATTATAATATTATTTGTAAGTTCACATAACATTTTACAATTAATTGTACGAGTACTTATAAACCATTGCATTCTCATAAGTTTCAAAAACTACTCCATACTACTAAAAAAAACTAACTATTTATTTTAATAAAAATAATAAACTGCAAAGATGATTGTTTTACAAATGTAAACCTGAATATTTTCACAGTTACTATTATAGAATTTTCTAGGAGTTGGACAAACTGAAATAAATATTCTAAAAGACAAAATATATCACCTAATATATGCAGAATTAATTTTGCAACTCCCTGATAGCTATTTAAGCCATTGCAGCAACAGTCTCTTGTGCAAAATTTGGCATAGGATTTAATAACACGGCCAAATTCCCACCCTGAGCATACAAAACATAGTTTGAATGATGAAAATTATGTCAATGCAAAGCATTATTTTCTGTTAATTCGACTAAACTTCATTTTCAGTTATCATAAAGCAGAATAAAATATAGTGTAAACACTGTAAGCTTTTATAACAACTTTAGGGAGGATTGTGGAGAGGTACAACTTTTGTAAGCTTTTTATCATATGTTGTAGTTTTTGTTCTTGTGCTGTAATTTAATATCATGAAACTAGAATATTGAAGAAACAAGCACCTGAGGACAGTTCTACATATTAGATGTATGTTTTATGTAGCTAACATGTATAGCTCTCACTGGCACAAACCCCCTCTTACGTTACATTAGCACTGGCATTGAGCACCAAATCTGATATGGCTTTCGCTAAATTGGAAGCTGATGGCGCTGCACCTCCTACGAAAGTATTTCTTACAACCTCCAATGTCTTTCTTACATCTCTCATGGTCGGTCGTTCGAGGGGAGATTCATTTGTGCATAGCAAGCCAATATGTATGAAAGAAACAAGGTAGTCATTGCGTTCCATGTCCAGATTCTGTAACAACCTCCTATCAACAATGTCTGCGAGCCTCTGTGGAAAAGCTGACCTTACCCATTTTTGGAGGTTCAAGTTATCAGAAAATATGGCATCAGTTGGTCTCTTCCTTGTAACCATCTCTAACAAGAGAATTCCATAGCTATAAACATCCCCTTTTGTAGAAATGTTCACTCCCAATCCATACTCTGCCATTGAGAAAGTTACAGTTGATACCCAATCTTGTTCATGACAATATTAAATAAAAAATAATGTGAAAGAAAAAGAGGCTTACCAGGAGCTATGTAGCCAATAGATCCTCTCATTGCAATTGATGTGCTCAAGGAATCAATTAAGTTTGTAGGACCAGCCAATCTTGAGACACCGAAATCGGCTACAAGGGCTGTCATGTTTGTATCTAACAGGACATTGCTAGGCTTCAAATCACAGTGAACAACTTGGGTAGGACAATCATAATGTAGATATTCTATGGCATGAGCTACATCAATAGCAATGTTCAAGCATTCATCAATTTTGAGTTCACAAACATCCTCGTTACTTTCAGGATACAAATGCTTTTCCAAGCTCCCATTTGTAGCAAACTGAAGAACCAAAGCCTTAAAGTTGAGGTATGAACATGCGCTTATAACTCGAACGAGATTTCGATGTCGAGTCGTCGCCAAGATTTTGCATTCTCTCTTAAAACTGTTTTTGAGTTCTTCACTTTGAAAATTGAGAACTTTGACTGCAACTACCATACCATCTTTTAAAATTCCTTTAAAAACAGATCCAAAGCTACCCACACCAAGCAAATTTCCCTCACTAAATCCATTTGTAGCATTGACCAGATCTTGATAAGTAAGCTTTGAATATCTCAGTCTTCCAAACATGAAGTCTGGAAGATCAAATTGATGCGATGAATATTTCCGAAACCACAATATTCCAAACATTGAAGCACACAGTAAAAATGCAATCATTGCTGCAGCTGAGAACATCATTTTTGTAAGTATTGACTTCATTCTTTTACCCTGATTTGGACATGCATGCACTAAGTATTTTTCTGGACCACAGAGATGGGTATTTCCCATAAATGATGCATTGAATGTGTTATTTGAAAACAATCCTCCTTTAGGAACTTCACCTGTCAAATTGTTGAAACAAGCATTCAAGTAGTGAAGCACTCTCATTTTTGTAAGAGATGTAGGTATTGTACCTGACAGGAAATTGAAAGAAAGATCAACAGATTCCAAATTTTGTAACTTCCCAAGTGCATCTGGTATCGGACCTTCAAAGGAATTATGAGAAAGATTCAGATGCTCCAGTGCTAAGCAGTTTGCAAGTGATAACGGAATCATTCCGTCAAGCTTATTACAAGAAATGTCTATTGCTTGAGCACTTACAATTTTACTTATTTCCGCAGGAAGAGGTCCTTCTAGAAAATTCGAAGAAAGATTCAAATAAAACTGAAGGTATTTGAGACTTGCCATAACTTCTCCAGGTATTTTTCCACTCAGCTGGTTGTGAGAGAAGTCGACCAGTTCTAGGTTTGGACATCGCTGCAAACCAGAAGGTATCTCTCCTGAGAAATGATTGTGATGCAGAAAAAGTCTCCTTAGCTGTTGAAGTCTACCAAGAGAGCCTGGTATTGTTCCTGATAGATTGTTCCAACTAACATCTAATAAACCTAGACTTTTCATCTCGCCGATGTCCTCTTGAAGGCCTGCTTTTAGACTGTTGCCGCTCAAATCCAATCTTTCCAACTTATATAGTCTCTTGAGTCCAAATGGCACGTGCCCACTTAAATGATTATTACTCAGGCTCAAGTATGTTAAGTTGGTAAGATTGGTAATTTGTTGAGGTATGTTGCCCCTTATCTGGTTGTTCCCGAAATCTAAGATAGAGAGCTTGGAAGAAAGGTGACCTATGGATGGAGGCAAAACACCGCTCAAATGATTGTATGACATTTTTATATATTCTAGGTGGGAACAATTTGTGAGAGCAGTAAGAAAAGCCAAACGGGTATTGCTGCTACTAACAAGCTGATTGTGCTCTAATATAATTTTTTTAAGCAAGACCAAATTCCCCAACTCATTAGGCATAGTTCCACTCAGATGATTGTTCCTTAGGTTAAGTAGTTCGATTTTAGAACAATTTCCTAAAGAATTTGGTATGTTTCCACTAAGTTCATTTCCCCATAGACTAAGTACTTCCAAATTGATGAGCATCCCCACTTCAAAAGGAATGGTTCCTGATAACTGATTGTTATAAAGAGCGAGCTGATTTAGTTGGGTGAGATTCCATATTTCAGGTGGAATAGGACCAGTGAGAGTATTGTTTAGCAATTGTAAAACAATCAACTGTGACAAGTTTCCTATGGATGGAGGGATACTGCCCGACAACTGATTACCATAGAGGTAGAGGAAACGAAGTTTGGTTAGCACGCCTATTTCAGGAGGAATAGGTCCATGGACATTATTACTTGACAAGTCCAATTGGTCTAAGGCTGAAAGATTTTTGATAGAGGGTGGAATTGTACCTGTAAAGTGGTTACCAGGCAAGATAAGATTTATCAACCCTGTCAACTTGCCCAGCTCATCCGGAATACTCCCATGCAGTTGGTTGAAGGGAAGAATCAATGAATACAGAGTCGTGAGATTCCCAAGCGCAGGTGAAATGACGCCCTGTAAATCCATACCTACGAGATCTAACCCAACCACTTTCTGCGAATGAGGAGAGCAAGTAACGCCGGTCCAATTACACATTGGAATTCTGGCATTCCAATTTGCTAGGGAATTGTTGGGGTCGGAGGTGATTGCAGCTTTGAATGTCAATAAAGATTGCTGGTCAGGATGAGCAGATTGGAGTGGAGTTGAGAATGGAAAGGGCAACATCAACATTACTAAAAATAATATGTACTCCATTTTCTTGAATACGAAGACTCAAAATCTCTAATCCTCGCTTCTCAATGAATTGGAAAGGCCTCAGTGTGTGTACTTTAATATCAGTGAGAAGTTGCGCACCAGCACCAAAAAAAGTCGGGAGAATTTTACTCCGTTCGACGTTACACGTAAGCAATAATTGTTAATTTTGTAAGTTCAATGGACTATTTTCAAACTGTAATTAAACATGCATAGATATCTGAAAGAGGTCTTAAGATGTTTATCTACCCGAAATATTACTTTCATTTAATTATTTTAAGAAACTTATGTTAATTTTTAGTCTTTAACTTTTACTTGAAATGTTATTTTCTTCTCTTTAGAATAATTTTATTTAATATATTTAAATATATAAATTGGTATTTTATTTATTTCAAAATTTTGATATTTAAAAATGTTACTACAAATTTATAGATATATTTTTATATTTTATATTCTATTTGTGTTTGAAAAAGGATGAAATAATACTAATCTAGTGTTTTCTTTCATAATAAAATTAGATGTTTCTTTTTATGAAAAAATAAAAAAATATTAGTAAATTGAATACACATACTTATCAAAATTGTGGATTGATGAATACAAATATATGATTATTTACTAGTTAATTTATGAATCAAATTTTCTTCTGGTTTTGATTGTGTTTAAGTTTTTGTCATTAACATTTTGGATCACACTCCATGATCCATCATCAGGATGAAAGAGAGCATAAGGACAAGAATGAATTGCTGCAGACCCAAACTAACTAAAAAGGAGAGAAGATAAACACAATTCAAGGAAAGGAAATAATGAAGTAAAAAGAAAACTTAATAAATGAAATAGAGCTAAAAAGATAAAAACCAAATTATAAGCTAAAGCAAGGCAAAAACAATAGAACTAAAGCCAAACTAGAAGCTAAGGAAATAGAACTTAAATTCTAGCCCTAAAGAACTATATAGTTCGAGAAAACCAATAATCAAAAAGAAAAAAGAAAAAAAAGCAAACAAAAAAAATGAAACTATAAGAATTTCCCAAAAACTTCAAAGATCAAACCAATTGAACAAACAAATCAATTTAAAAAGGGGCACAAAAGAGATAGAAAAGAAAATCGAACAGAAGAATCAAATGAATATCAATGAAGAACAAACAAAACAAATGAATAGAAGAATCAAAATAAATTTTAAATTTGCACAAGACACAAAAAGAAGCAAAAGAATAGAATTTCATTTTCAAGCAAAACAATGCCAAAGGGGCTAAAAAGAAAAAAAAAGAAAATAACAATAAACAACATACAAATAATAAAATAACATTATCTATATTTCATTTTCCAAAACAAAAATGCAAACCTTCTCTTGCCCCTATAACATGATATTCTTCTTTTCCCTAAATCTACAATCTCTCGCATATAATAAAAAATAAAAAATAAAAGAAAAGAAATTATACCACTTAAAGTGGTATGCAACTTATTTTTGTTTATTTGATAGTACTTATCTTCCTTGACTCCTAATGAAAAATGGTGGCCCAACAAGATAAAATAAATTTGTTTTCTTGTTATCCCCTTTTCTCCTAGGGAAACTACCTTGCCATTTTATCCTTATATCCAAAGGAAATATCCTTCACAATTATAGCATAAGAATAACCCAAACATTCCTAGAGAAGCCACTTCCTAGATATTTTCTACCTTAAGTCTCTTTTTCTTCCCTCCAAAATGGTGCATCCTTCTTTTGATCTAATATCCCCATGAAAATTACTCTAGGACACCGAGAAAAAAAATCCCTTGGAAGAATAAAATTTCTCTTATTTTTTGTCGCCATAGAACTAGTCTACTTGTCTTCTCAAACTCTCTGCAATCCTACCCAAATCTAATTTGAGTACCAAAAATTTGTGGGATTAACGCATTGGAACAATCCAAGTAGTTCTAGACTATGGTTATGAGAACATATGATTTTGACATGTGTCATTGTCATATGGCTTCAGACACAATTAAATAACCTAAAATTCCCCCTAAATAAACTTAAATAAGTGACTAGGACCTAGATTAGTTTTAGTTAGGTAATGTAGCTCATTCACTTCAACACCTATTACCCATCACCATTTACCTCCCCCCATAAAAAATAAAGAATAATAAATATAATCACTCTCATAATCTTCCCTACAATGAAAATTTATTTTCTTTCTTCTACACAACCCCTAAGATATCATCCTTTAAGTGATATATCTTTTACTCTTCCTCATAGACATATCCCTTTAGTTATTATGTCACACATGCATTCCTAGGGTCATTTCTCCACAACCTCCTTGTTCATTTTATTTTATTTTACACAACCTCCCTTTCTTCCTAATTCCTAAAATTAGCTCTCCTTCTTTTGTCTTTCTACACTGTCCCTTTTTTTATTGTTACACATCCCACTTGTAAACACCAGAAAATACCTTAAGCTATCTTCAATAAAATAAATCTATCTTCCATATGTATAAAGTTATGCCCTTCCTTTCATATACCCCTTGAAGTATTTGTTATTCCTCACCAAAAAAAATCTAAAATTATTTTTACTCTCTCTCTAACTCTCTTTGAGAACCAAAATGGAGCCAATTAATTGCCAACTATACCATAAAACCATTCCTTCCTCCACTCTCACTTAAATCTTTAGTTTGTGTGGAATATTTGATCATACTTTTGAAGGAATACCCTTGATAGATTCAATAATAACTAATTTATATACTCTCTTTGGGGCAACTAATGTGGTTGGTTGTAGGTTTGTTGTTTTCAAAACTAATGCCAGAAGTTTCAAATTTGAAACATTGCCATGGTTGATCCCACAATAATGGTTTACACTTTTTGGGAGATCCTATTTTTTGCTAAAATTACATATTTTTAGATAATATAATGATTTAAGCCTTAAAAAGTTCCATTTAAAGGATTCCAATTGAAGAGGGTTTTCTGAAACCACCTTAGATCAAACCCCCTTCGATAGAACCCCACTAGTTTTAAACCATACCTATAATAGGGTCTCCTTTACACCTTTCAAAATGTTGATTAAAAACCACTTTTAATTTACCTTTTGGGGGATCAAATGAATTTATTTCAAATCTATTTTTTGTAAGTATGTAGTCCTTATTATAAGCTTCCCAAAAAGTATAATTTTTAATTAATTTAATTTTATTATTATATTTTTTTTAATTTCTTGTGAATGTAGGTTTTTCACCAAAAGTCAAGCTTCATGTTCTACACATGTGGAAAAATAGCAGATTATTAAAAAAAAAATTTGAAAAATATTAGTGCACTAGATATTGATGTCCTTGATCCAACAAAAAACATATTGAATTTCGGTACATGTACAAAAAAAAGTTATGTTTTAGCCAGTAAATCATGTCTAAATTGTAACTAGTTTGACTTTGAAACTTAATTAAGAAAAAAATATTTAATGAAATGTTATGAAACCAAATCCATGCACTAGATATTGTAGTTATGAATCTAAATTCAAAAAAATTAGAATTTTATTTTTCATAGAAAAAAAGTTGTGTGTTAGTCAATAATGTTACTCTTTAAAAATTGTGTTTATTGTTAAAAACTAGTTTTCGAAAGAGATGGAAAAGAAAGTAAAATCTAATTCCAAAAATTGTGAAAAAATATACTTAGAATCTAGTTTGTATCATCTTCAAATTCCTCATGGTTTAGATGTTATAGGTGTTCGAAAGTAAAGATTTAGTTAAAAAAAATTAGTTTAATGTCCAATTTGACCAATAATTGTAAACCAATATTATGGGATCACCCCCATAGAAAATTACTACTACTAGTAAACTTATTTGAAGCCCTTGAATCAAGTAAATTAGCCTAAATTAACCTTATGGGAGATTTACTTTCCCTTACAAATATATAGTTTAATCAAATCAAATAAATCATATAAAGCAATTTTATCATATCAAATACTTGAATTCTTGAAAAAATATTACTAATGTTAAAATTTGACAATCATTATATTCACCAAATAAAAATTCACTACAAATCGTCTTTACAACTAGTAACAAATAAAATTTGAATAGTAATCACTTAATTAGAAATCTTAATAAAATTTTAGAAATAAGATCTTTAATTATAAAATAAAGCAAATCTATAGTTTTTATAACAAAATTTATCATCAAATATAAGTAAAGTTTTTCCTTATAAAATTTGAGGTGGGGCCTAATTAGATAACTTGGAGATCCATAACTAAATTGGACTTTTTCTTTTTTATGCTAGTGACATTTGATAGTTGTGGTGGCGTTTTCATTAACTTTGATTAAATTTCATTAAAATAATAATTAGCCGATAGGCTTTATATGTGGGGGAACCCCACCGGGATTTCCCCTAGTCTGATGCCGCCGGGAAGATTCTGGTGGGGCTCCACCCCCGTAACAGTACAGCTTCCGGTATAACAGGCGGGATGACTCGCCTTTGGGGACAAAAGGGGGTGTCATGCCATAAATAAGGCATGGACACCACGTGAGGTGCACCGTCACCATTAATAGGGGTTTGACCAAATGCAAATGGAGAGGGCACTTCTTCTTTGAATGTCCCTTCAAATCCTCAGTGGTTTACCAGAACAGATTTGGAGAATGCTACTGGCAACTTCAATTCAGACAACATCATTGGAAGTAGCAACATCAGCACAGTCTACAAGGGCATTCTCAACAATGGTAGAATAGTGGCGGTGAAAGTCCTCAAGATAGAAAACCCCAAAGAAGTAGAACATTGTTTCAACACAGAGCTGCATGCATTATCTCACATTAGACACAAAAATCTGGTAAAGATTCTGGGGTATGCTTGGGATAACAACTTAAGGGCTCTAGTACTAGAATTTCTCCCAAACGGAAATCTAGATGCAACCGTAGATAACAGAGAACAGGGTAGAAGTTTGAGTTTATCCAAAAGGCTTGACATCACCATATCCATAGCTCAGGCATTGGCTTATTTGCATGAGGAATATGGTTTCCCCATTGTCCATTATGATCTGAAGACTGCAAACATTCTTCTAGATGAAGATCTTGAAGCTCATATGAGCAACTTTGGTACTGCAAGAATGCTTGGGATCCATCTCCAACAAGATAGCAGAGGATCATCTTCTTCAGCTTTTCAGGGAACTATTGGGTACTTTGTACCAGGTAAGAAAACATGCATTTTTATCTATAATCTACCCATCCTATTGAAGTATGTTATAGTAAATTTATTCTTTGGTGTTTTTGCAGAGTTTGCATATATGGTGCAAGTGACTCCAAAAGCAGACGTTTTCAGCTTCAGCATAGTTTTGATGGAGTTGTTGGCGAGCAAAAGACCCACCAACTCAAATTTGTTGTCTAAGAGTGGTGAAGGGATAAGTTTGCAACAGTAGATTGAAAATGGTGTTATGGCTAGCAGCGGGGTAGCTAAACTGGTCGATGCATCTCTAATGGAGGAGATATCCAACGAAAAACAAGAAGAAAAAGTGCATAATTTATTGAAGATATCTTTATTGTGTACGAAAGCAATACCAGATGAACGCCCAACAATGAGTCAAGTGCTGTCGGTGCTTTTGCATATTAAAGAGGATCGAATGGAAGCAATGGAGAACTATAACGTTCTGGGTGTCAGCTGTCTTTCCAATGAGGTAAAAGTAGAAATTGATGGATAAGGCAGGTAACAAAAGTGTTGCTTTCACTTATTATTGGATCGAAAAATTTCCCATTTCATTTTTATATTTTGTATTTATTTTTATGAAAAATAATTTTTAAAAGTTTTTTAATTGCAATGAATTGCAAGACATAATATTAATTAGAAATATGAAAATTTTATAACTTGTTCTACATGAGTTTTTCTTATATTGGAAATTGTATCATCAAAGAAAAATGAAAATTATGGTCAAGATCCTAACAATGAAGGAATTTAGGTTTTAACATTACAACATCTTGTTATATTTTCTATTTTTAAATAATTGTCGTCATTTATTTGAAAAAGTTATTTTGTTTTTAAAAATTTATTATACTTATTATAAATAATTTAAGATTAAAATTTATAATTAATAATAAATAATTTAATTATACTTATTATTATAGTTTTATATAGTAAAAAAATAGATCACAATTTATCCTGATTGACTTTGCACACTTCTCCAGCATACCCATTGCACACTAAGGTGCAATTTCTAGTAAATTACCTTCGCCCGCAGTTAAAATGGAAGACGTCAAAACTGCCAGCAGGTTTCCCACTTTAAGTTGATTTCACAAGCATTGCCTCCACTCGAATTAAATTTTCAAGTGTATAGTTTTAAAATGTTTTGATATTTATTATTAATTGTGGTCGCTATCTCTAGTTAGATCAATTGTCAAAAAAATTGATTGAAAATTTGATTTTTGTATTTTAATATTTTATTTCTTTTTTAGAAAATAAGAAATTTGTTTGATCAAAATTAATTGAGTTTTCAAAAGTAAGAATAATTTAAAACTTGTTACATTTCATATTTAGTATAATATTATATTATCAATTTTAAGAAGTAATCATGATATCATGGGAAACTCCAGTATATTAAAAAAAAAAACAAGGCAATAAAAATATTAATATAAATCATGAGTGTTAATTGTTATTTTAGCAATAGTGGTTAACATGATTATAATAATAGGAATAGTCTTAAATGAAATATTAGTAATTTATTTAAATAATGTTATCATTTTAAAGTCTAAAAATTGATGGGATATCCCTAAAGATAATGTTGGCCAATGATCAGTTAACAATAGTGTAGTATTTTTTTCAAAATTAGATTTAATCTTAATAATATTATTATTCTTTTTTATTTAATGATAAAACAACTACATTGTAAAATATTCAACAACATTTAGATTTAATCTTAATAATGTTATTATTATTTCTTATTTAATGATCAAACAACTATATTGTTGTTAAATATTCAATAACATTTACATAATGCATTTAAAAGGGATTAGGGAGGAGGTAATCTTGGAACCATTAATGGAAAGTACATAATTACCATTGAAGTAAAGATAGAGATTTTCCCGCTTTAACTCTTTTAATAGCATAAACATAGAAATAAAATAACTAGAGTAAAAATGGTATTGAAAATTAATAACTATGAGTAAATATAGTGTTCAAAATTTATAACTATGAGTAAATATGGTGTTGAAAATTAGTAACTATGATATTAATATTAATACCAATTTTGATAAAATGAATTAATTTTAAATGGAGGGTAACTCCATAATAATATTAATTACATCATGAAAATGATAATAACATCATTAAGGAGAATGAGGATATCATAAATGTTCAAATTGTGGAAATAATATTATTATTTCCCTTTGGAAAATAATTAGGAAAATATAACCAAGGATCAAACAATAGTATTATTTCTCCTTTGAGCAATCAATGATGATAATTATTAAAGGCTTTTGTTGAATTTAATTAATAGAGATTTATGGTAATTAAATAATAATGTTAATCTTTAGGTATGGGTGGTAATAGATTAGAGTGTGGCAAGTCTTTATGCTGAGTCCAACTTAAAGTTAGAAACACTCGTGCTACGTCTTAGGGTGTATGTGAAGGATATCCACACATCCACTCTCATTATCCTTTCTCCTCCTTCCTGAGCAGTACATCTGCAATGAAGTTGAATGAGGCACCAATTCAATGTGTATAGTTTACATCCCATGCTAATGCATGGCTATCAACTATTAGTGGTTTTCATGTCGTGGTTTAAATTTTTTTTTTAAAAAAAATGGTTGTCTTTCCCCAATATGTAAAATGGAGTTTGAGCAATTGACTACATCAATGCCTTGTGGGATTTGAATATGCCATTATTTCTAACTTTGAGAATTAAGCCTTTATGAATAGCAAAGGAAGGGCTAGCATCTTGAACACAGTTCGATCATAACATATTTATTAATTGCATGGTTTATATATATATATATATATATATATATATATATATATATTGCAAAGGAGGCATGAATTATGATGACCTAGCATGGAATAGATAGTGCAACTGATGATGAACAACTTGAAAAAGAAGTATTTCTTTGTAAAGGGAAACACATCATTCTCACATCCAACATATGGACACAAGCAGGCCTGGTGAATGGAGCTCTTGGCGAAGTTGTTGAAATCATTTACAGCCCTGGTTTTAAACCACCAGATGTTCCCATGTATGTTGTTACAAGGTTCGATAGCTACAGTGGACCCCCATGGAATGACCATGACCCTAAGAGCATACCAACCATACCTATTTCCTTGGGAAATAGAAGGCAGATACCGCTTACGATGGTGTGGGCTATTACCATACAAAAAGCTCAAGGACTAACATTGCAAAAGGCAACAATTGATATTGGTAAAATAGATAGGCAGGGGCTAACATTTACAGCCATATCTAGAGTTAAATCATTAAATGATCTTCACATTCAACCACCATTCTCTTTTGAAAGATATTCCAAAATGCAAACCAATCCATTTTCAATCATAAGGAAGCGAGAGGAGGCACGCTTACAACAACTATGTCTCTCCTAAAACAAGGTATGCAGCTCTCCTCCCTATCCATTTGATATCTCTCCCCAATTCCCATGGTGCTTAAAATTGCTTCTACAACTTGACTTCATCAACGCCTATTCTACGCACCTAGCCACCCCATTCCTTTGTTGTATAGGTCTTCAAGACAAATCGCATAGACCACATAAGCTCATCCCCAAAAAAAATTGCAGCGCTCCTACATGTTCATAATATAATACCAAAGTGTATCAGCCTATCGGCGTAACCATTGCACCTCATTGGGGTGCAAGTGCTAGTTAATAATTAATTTCATTTAATGGCATTTGGAGATCTAAATACAACTTAGTTCATAACTATCAAATTTCTATTGATATTTTGATTTCATTAAAAATTATTAATACAATTTACTTTTAATAATTAATTTGATATTAATTATAAATTTAATGAAATTGATTGTGATGGTGAAATTGAAAAGAAAATTTGAGAAATTTACTATCTACCAATTCCATTAAATTTATAAATAATATTAAATTATTTCTTTTTATATACCTAAACAACTTATACACTTTGATATTTACTATTAATAAATAAAATTATGAAAATCAAAATTCTAACTTTCCACTTATAAATTGAAACCAATTTACAAACGAAAATAAATGCATGAACTCAATTTTATCTCTCTTATTTCAACTTAATACTTCCACTTACCAGACGTGTAATATATTCTCCTCTTTCATTTTATTTTAAAATCTTCAGTATGCCATTCAAATCAGAGTAACGTCACTTTTCTATTTTTCTTGGCATTCTCCTTTCCCAGTCAAATTCATTTTGAGTCAGTCCTCTCCTCAGTATCTCATTCAAATCTGATCTATGCAAAATTCCTCTTTTTTCTCTACTGTACAGAAAAGTAGATGGTCAGTCTTGTTGGGATGCGATGAATGGCAAGCACTGAGAAGATGTTGATGTATGGCTTTTCTATTTTCTAATTTGTAATATGCGTGTGTGAAAATTGAAAAACAAATTCTCTATCGATCACTACCTAAAATAATTAGATTTCCAGCTTACATCTGTCTGTGTCAATGTCTTCTCTTTTTCCCTCTCGTTCTAGATTCTTCAATATTCCATTTAAATCAAAGGCCATTTAAAAAAATTCTAAACGCGATATTCGTTCACCATGGCTTTTGTATTTTTCTTGGCATTTTCCTTTCCCAGTCTAATTTTCTTTGTTGTACAGACTTTAAGCGTAATCATGTACCTCCTCTCCACGTATTCGTTCCCCCGCCATGCTGAACATGATGGAGCCCACTCAATAATTGAACGAGCGAAAATATTTTCCGTCATCGAGATCTCCTCTTCTCAAAAAGTTTCTTACAATGGTAGAAATATCACTGACATTGACAACGACCTGGTGCAATGAAACTACTTTTCCTTTTTCAATTCGATAAAAAATAGAGAGTTTGAATTCACACTGCTATTAGTCTTACAACAGTGTGATTAAACAACTATAATGTAAAAAGGCTAGAATTGCAAATCAGATTTCTTTCGGTAGTAGAAATCTGTGTTCACACAGAAGCCGGATGTGTAGTACAAGTGCTCATAACACAAGTCCATATTATCCCAACATAAGATGGATAGTTTGCTGGATAGTTTCTGCATCTCCTAGTATAAGTTACGATCCAGTTTTTTAGATTAAGACAAGATAAAAAAAGTGTTCACTTTCTGTAAGCCGACATATTTTCAAGCTAGAAATTCGCTTCCATTTGCTTTCATATTCGGACTCACTGAAGACGTTGGATTGGAGTGTCACAGATATTGAGGTAATTTTAGATGAAGAGGTTAAAAAGGGAAGAAAAAAAATTATTTGTCATATGCCATGTATCCTGTCAACAATCTGGGTTTTCTGTATCAGCAAGTTGAGAGGTAAGAAAATACTTGCACTCAGAAGATCAATAGTTTCAAAACATGACATTTATCTTGACAAATTTTTTAATTAAAAGAAAGGTAAAAATTTATTCAATATAAAAATAGTATTATAAAATCAGGGCATTACACATCCCTATCAATCTTCAATAGTTGGTCCAACTTTTGTAACAAATCCAAGGGTAACTGACCGCTTTCCATAATATTCCAATCTTGTAAATGATCATAAGCCCATTTAGCCAAACAATCTGCAACCCCATTCTATTTACGTGAAATATGTTATAAAGAAATAGAATCCAAGGAAGCACACAGATTAAGAATTTGTTTTATAATAATTGTCAAATGCCAAGTCACATCCTCTAATTCTTGTTGCCTCTTTAGTAAAGTCACGACCACCTAAGAATCAGATTTACAAATGATTTGTCTCCAATTTAGAACACAACCACGCTCTAGAGCACATAAAATGGAAAGAGCCTTCATCACATTGTTAGAATATTGTTGATCATCAAAGCTTGCAACTCTCCAACAGTTTTATGGGAAATTCAGTGAATGGGGGACAAATTGCGTCTCACTGAATACCTTCGAGTTTTTTATAGAAAGTCAACTCTTCTTTTGGGGTTTTGAGATAAGGGAGAAAAGAAATGTAAATATAAAATATAAAAGGGGATGTGCCAAATCTTTTACAATATTTCAAACCCAAGTTATTCCTATAATTGATATAAAGGACACAGAACACCACAACCCCTCATTGTTGGAAAGAGAATGAACATCAACGGCTAAATTTAAGCACAATGAAGACTTCTAGATCTTTCCACAGGTAGTGTTTATTGAGGTTCAATCAAACATAAATATTTCTTAGAGTAAAAGAACAATATTTTAGAAATTACAAGAACTCTATCTCCTAATATAGCATAGCACAACAAAATAATGATTTTAAGGGAAATAGAAAAGTCTAATGAAGTAGTCTGATTCTCTTAAACTACTATTTCATCACAAAAGCATAAAGTATAGAAATCCGCTATTTAAACTACCTAAATATAGCTTGCAAGAAATAGTGTTTCATTCAAAATGACAATATAAAGAAATAAAGCTTGAAGAAGGCCATACATACACAGTCTCAATAATTTCTCCTCAATAATTCATACATTAATTAAAAATGAACTTTGAAACAAAGGTCAGATGCCAATTCGTCAATAGTTTAAAGTTTAATATATATAATTTATTAGATTAAAGTAGTTCTATAACTTTTTTCTAAAAGATAATTCTTAAAACATTTTGAGAAATTAAAAAGAAACACTTCTTTTAATAAAGAAAACCGTTCCTCTTGGAAAAAATCAAATCCTCTTTTTTTTTGTTGCCCCCCTTTTATAGTTGCTAAAGAAATAAAACACCACCTCAGCCTAGAAGTAATTACTGCCAGGTGTTGACAGTTGATAGCACATGATCCGATCATAGACCCTTAGTTAGGCCACAAAAAATCTTTGCATTAACTCTTTAGCTACTGCATTAATATCCTCTAGATGTTTTAGCAAAGATAGAAACCCAAATGCAATCAAATCCTAGGAACAACAACCTAGCAATAGACACAATTGATTGATTACATCACTGTGAGGTACCGTCTCAAAACTTTCATCCCAAAAATTGAAAGAAAAGAAAGGCCAACCAACTTAGACAAACTCCTCAATCATATATCTCTATTGGTTGTGCAAATAACCCACGACAAAGAGGCGATGTGTCAATAGGGTAGAAACTCACAAGCTCTCAAATATAGCTCCCAAGAAAATGTCCAAAAAGCAAACACATGCCCCAATCCTTCTCCCGAAAGGAAGATAAAAGGTAAAAGTTGTGTAGCCATCACATGGCATATTGTGCACATTTTCAATAATTTATTTGAGCGTGGTTGCACCCGACACCAAAGACATTTATTGAAGCCAAAATAAAATGACTAAGGCAAAAAAAATCTTTATAGTTTTGGTGACTCATAAGGGTCTTTGCTTCTGTAGAGATCCATACCTAGGCCTTTGGCTATTCGTAGAGTTTGACGAAAGAAGCATGCTGAGCCTCACAATCTACAATAGTTGGTAGAATAAGGGTCCATATCTATCTGTATGTTTGTTCAAGATTAAAAATCTCCTTGAAAGAGATGATGCCCCATCTAGAAGAGATTGCACCTAGGTGATAATACAGTTAAGAAAGATGGTAGATTTTGTACTCAACATCATCCACCATGGGTACAACACTCGAGCTTGGAAGTTCAGCAGTGATTTGGATCTTACCTCAGATTGCCTCATTGATTTTCCCCATTGTTAGTGAATCTTCATCTGGGGAGAGAAGAGGAGACAACCCAAAATCAACTAGGATGACGAAGTACTTTTTTTATCTCAACAACTCTTTTATTCAACATCATTTGGTGATCCTTGCATTTTACCACAACCATGTGGAAGTTGATTATCTCATTCGATTTGACTGAAGCAACCCTTTGATTAGGAATTCCTATTCTTTTAAGAACCTAATTGGTGGCAATGATCATTTGGAGATAAAAATTTGGGAGTCTACCACCCGGGGTGAACATGTTTGTATGAAGTGGTCAACCATCAGACCAACTTTAGCATTCAGTTCCCGCATGTTCCTTAAAAACTGCAAGGTGGGTCCCAGTACACACATGCCAGCCACTATCTACTCCCAATGCATAGCTACTAGCCTTCTAATTATAGGGAGGGATTCAGATCCCTTTGCAGTAGTCAACTTCTGATTCAAATGACCCTCTCTTACTATGATGTTTTCTTATATTTGATCCTTCTTTTGAAGGATGCTTTCCAACTCAGGGCTTAGTCTTCTGACTTCTTGTCTTGAATCCTCTGCCTCAATCTGGATTCTTCGAAGATCATCAATATTTCAAGATCTGGCATCACTTAACTCTTTCTTTAATTTTTCATTTTCAGCATGAAGCCACACTTACTCATTACGGACATCTACAAGCAATTTTGTCATGTCTCCTAGTTGGCCTTGAATTTGTTTTACACGGGTCATTTCATCATCTTTGGCTCTGATCTCCATTTGTAGCCTACTCACTATCCCTTTCACATTTTCCAACTAAACTTCATGCTTCCTTAATTACTTTTCTAGTCATTCATAATGAACATATACCACCTTTTGTGTGGCTTTGGCTAGGACCATTTTATCTTGTAGGCGAGTTTCACTCAGATCCAGTCCCACAACATGAATTTCTTAGTCTTCCATCAGCATTTTCCCTTCGAGCTTGGAAAAAAGTGGCCTCATTGTGGTGATAATTAGGGAGTTCCACTCTTCATTAAAACAAGCTTCAATCTTCTTGGTAGTGGGCCTTTCATCACTCTTTGACAACATTTTTCAGTTTTCTAGTCTTTCGGGCTTGCTTGGTAGTGTTGAAATGACCTTGAAGAGTCTGAGGGACATCAACACTTTGAGCTACAATGGGAGTACTAGGGGGAATTCGAAAAAGGGTGATGATAGGAGAGACTTCATTTAAGTGAGTGTGAGGAGATGCAAAAGGAAGTGTGATCATAGAAAAAGGTGGAATGCCAAAAGGAGTAGGGGAAGAAATAGTAGGGGTAAATTTGGAAAAAGGTTGATGGAGAGGTGCTTTCCTGGAAGTAGATGGATCGGGAGTGATAGGAAAATCCATAGTTTTGGTGATTCCAATGGGGGATTTAGACAAAGCAACTAATGACACAACAACAGTCGTAGCGGATAATGCTCCTCTAGCACTCAAAAAAGTTTCAATGGGTTCATTTTCAATGGCAGGGGTTGTATTCATCATTACCAATTAAAGAACCAAAGATGGGAGATTACTTTCAATAGGAAAAGATTGGGGTTGTACCAAAGATGTAGAAATAGGAAGAAGAGGGGGAACAAAAATTACCTAAGCCGTAGTCGATGAAACATTTCACAAGGCAAACTCCACTTCTTCCGGACGGACTAGTATATCAGGGATACTTAAGTCTTGGATCCTCCTCTGCTTCACACGATTAGATCCAACACATTTCAATCTCCTTCTGGCAGAATCCTTTGACATTTGGACATCAATAGCCATTGAGGATCTTCTTGGGGATCATTGGGTCTCCTTTCCTTTTCTTTGGGCTTGGGATGTGAACAGGGCCTATGGACCCCCTAGCCCCAAATATCTTCAGTTGTTGAGTTCCTGAGGTCTAGGAATTAGGAGTAGAACTTGTTCTTCCTCAACTTCATGGCTTGTCTCGAGATTGCTATTGTCAGAATTAGCTTCCTTATTATATGCATCCTCAAACTCTTCATTGAGCTGGAAGTTGTCTAACAAAGCACCTGAATTCCTCATTTCTTGTTGGATCCTCCAAAAGTCTTCCTTCTTTCTCTCCAACCATCCCTTACACCTTAGATATGCACTAAGATATTTTCTCATTGGGAGATTCCTTTGATATTGTGTTCATGGTTCATAAAAACTTAGCCATTTTGGTCATTCCTCTGGTATGCAGGCTAGGTTGATGTACATCTCCGCACTCTCTTGAGCAAGATTTCTCCTCATTTGGAAATATTCCCTAAATTCATTCCTTAAATTGAAGTGCCCATCCGGGTTATAATTCCATTTGTCACAAATGAGGACCAAACCTAGAGCCGCCAAACAATTCATGATCTCATCCTTAGCCTTCTGCTTGCTTAGTATTACTTGGCACTTTGTAATCATAAGGGGAAGATAAAAAAAAAAATTCCTTATTCCTCCTAGCACCATAATTCTATCAATAGTGGACAACTCTGAGCAACTCTCTAATGCAAAATTTTAGTTTATCACAAATTTGGGGAGTCAGAAAACCTCCCCAGGAAAACCATGAAACCTAACAAATGTGGAATCTTCACTGAAAAGTAATCCACCAAGATAGGTGGATGTTCTATCTATTTCATAACCTCCTGAGAGAAACAACTAATGAGGTGAGGGAGTAAATCTTGTAGCACTAGTCTTAGAAAATAATATGCAAACTGATAGTAATCTCCTATTTTGAAAACATAGGGGTCCCTAAGAAATTTGCTAGATATAGCCCCTCTAATCTATCTTAGACACCGACACATTCCATCCTAGCCACTCAAAATTTTGATGTAATAATAAATGAACCAAAACAAAAGAATACCTGAATTTGGACTCCACACTATAGTTTCTCAACTGCAACTTCATATTTTGAGCCATCACTTCAGCAAAATCATAGCGCCTCTACACCCTTTCTCTTTTGAGCACAAGGCTTAGGGAAAAATAGAAGGGATTAACCTTTTCATCATCATCAAGCCCAAAAACCTAGGCTAACATTGAGATCATATACTTTGTATCCTTCTTGAATTTTCTTCGTGATAGAGGCCAATGAATCTATCCTCTTTGTGGCCTTTCCTTTGTTTCATTCTCATTAAAAATTGTCAACCTGAACATATCTTCCCCCAAGACATCCATTTGTTCTTCATTGAAAAGGTTGGCACCCTAGCCCATAGGGATACAAAACATATCCCATATAGCTTTGGATGAAATAGTGATATTGACCCAATGGCCCTCAATAGCCTTTTTCTTTTTGTTAAACCTCTTTGCACGCGCATCAACTAGCTCTACGAATGGATGTATAGCGGGTAGCACAAATTGTGGTAGGCCATTGTTCCAAAGCTAAAATGCAAAACGCTATATAAAATCATGCCCCAACACCCTCTGAAAAGCACCTTCCCTAAGATTTTTAGGGTTGGTGGATAATTGAGGGTCATAAACATTGTCAGTTATATCTTAGACCGCCTCCTTCAAGATACATTTATCAGATTGAAGCTTCCTACAACATTCAAATGGTCATTCTTCTAGAGCTATGGCATTGGCGAATGAGTAGTGCCCAAATATATCTACATAAGCAAGTATTTTGTTTGGTACTTCACTCTACCTGCCAAAGGTAGATGCTTTTTCCATGATCATTTGAAAATGATACAGAAACTCTCTAGTCACAACAACCATTTTTCCTTTATAAAATCTAACCCTTTTTTGAGTTCAATTAATTTCAGGGCTTTGCATGCAATTATGAGTTTGCTACTATCCATGGCTCATTAAAATTTTCCACCAGGGTAATACGTGTGGATGGGAGATTCATATCCTTTGGGAATGTCGAGAAAGCCATGAAAGTGGAATTACTAGATTCCTTTTGCCACCTCTTCTTTCTTTTAATTCATTACATTGGAAGGTGTGCTTTTTGTCATATGGAGCATGTTGAGATGACACGAGGTACTTTTGAAAAGATGTCTTCATTAATTTTTCAAAGCCTTAGCATATTAATCCATGTCTTTTCCTATTAGGGAACTGGTTGGCACTAATGATAGCGAAGGACACCCATCAACCATCAACATATGAGGGAATTTACTCCCCAACGCCCAAATTTATTTTTCAAAGTATTCCATCAAATCCTCCATATGATTTTCCCACCTTGCTCCATTTCGTCTCAAGATTTTCCATTACTATCTAGCCAAAAATAGACATCCCATTGGTGAAGTTCCCTAGTTAGCTTTTTCTATATATAGCTACACCAACTTTTGTTACATTCATTCAAACATATAGTTCTCTAACTTAGCAAGCCTTCCCCCTACTCCTTTTCTGACATAATCCTCTACTTCATTGCAATGTTTACTAGTCTAGGTACTCCTGTTCGGCTCCTTCTACAAAGACCACAAAACCACTTTGCGGGAGAGATTGTTGGCACTCGTATCATGTTCTTGGTGAAGAATTGCGACCCCCTAGTCATGACTACATTCAAGTGGGTCATTGGAGTGGACTTCCTTACCAATGAGAACTAACTCTGGAGTAACTATAATGTGCTCTCCCACTGTGTGGCCTTATTGATAGACTTGGGTGTAGCCAAGCCCACGATAATTGCACTGTGTTAGAAGATGTTTGACAGTTCTTTGATGGAAGGGCTTGGAAAGATAATGTGAGTTACCATTTTGGGTGTCAGCATTCCAAGTGCCATGGACCTCCACAGGCATGTGAACTTTGGAGTGGACGTTCCTTGGTTGACATTCCTTACTAACTTTCACACCATGGACATGGAGATGTGTTGCTATTCCTCTTAGCCAATGGCCACTTTCCTTTTGCGAGAGTAAATCATGGAAAAGGTTCCAAGGATTTCCTAGAAATAGACTTTGGTTTCCTGGTGCAACTTCGTAGTGAGTAGACCCTAGGTCTGGACTGCATGGCCTGCGTGTGTTGTTTGTTTTGTCTTTGTTTACAAACCATCAGACGAAAAGAAGAAGGGAAAAAAAGAAGAGAAGGGGAACCCAATTATGAGTCCCTTTTTGCTTCACCATTGGAGGTGGAAATTTACTGTCTATCTGATCGTCACCTCCCTTTCAACAAATTTTGCTTGCTTCCCCTTTTGGTTTTTGCTCGAGAAGCCTTATGTAATATTTTGAGCCTCTAGCCACATAGTATGCTATAAGTTTTGTTGATAAACATAACAATATAGCTTTTATTTCTCCTATTTTATTCTGGGCTTATTCTCAAAAATTTTGAAATAATTATAATTTTTTTACATATGGTACATAACTGTTAATTTTTTTAAAAGAACTATGTGTTTTAATAGAAAATTATGAGATAAATACCATTCACCAGTACATCCAAAAACATCTCTTTGAGTTCATACACTTTCTTTCTTTTACATGTGTTGTTTTCAAAAGGTCCTTTCTGTAACACTTTGAAATTAATAGGTCATCCTGGATCCATAGCGAGTCTTTAGTACCTTAGTGCTAAAACTTCTTCTGTAAAGTTTGGGTAAAAAATTCATTCGTCAAAACATCATTTGATTATTTGATGACAGTTAGTTGTAGCTCCATGGGCCTTTTCTCTGTCTCTTTTCAGCCTTAGGGTTTTTGCCAAATTTTCGTACATCAATTTATACCCAAAAAACTTCGGAGCCAATTTGAGGGTAATTTTATTCATCAACAGGGCAACTGAACAATTTTGATTGACCTAGTTAGGCTCTTGTTGGTTGATTTGGTTAAACTGCCCGATTTCATATAACAATATGTTGAAGTCTTCAGAAAAATCTTGTATTTGGTAACAAAATTTGACCCTTGTGATTCCAACGGACCCTGGGCATTGGTAGGTGTAATGGTTTTAGGTGGACCAAGCCTGGCTTTTAGCTTCCTTAAATGCTTATCAAATTTTCCTTTTGTGATATGTTCCTACACATTGGTTCTCCTTTGCTTTTTTGAAGGGATTGTAATGGGATGTTCTTAATTTTCTTCCTCACTCTTCTCTAGTTGTTTGATAACCACTGTGCTCTTAAAATTTTTCTAAAAGGACACATTCTCTTTAATAATTAGGGTGACCAGGGTCACAATGCTCATGAAATATGGCACGAATCCTCCAACAAGGCTAGATTTACCCAAAAAATCTCTTATGTTCAATTTTGAGCTATAAACCATCTCAAAAAAAATTGTTCTTGAGTGTACAAATGTTTCCCACTTGGTGGTAGACCTCGTCCTTAGTCAATCAAATTCCATTATGAAAACTTCATCATTCCTTGGGCAATCAGGTGTCAACAATGAGATCTTTGTCTTGGATAGAGCTTGGGAGAATTGCCACATCAATGTTAGGGGATAATGATCATTCAAAAAAATCCCTCATAGGCCTTGAAAGCCAACACAAAGTTGGATATCCCTATCCCTTTCCTAGATTGGTACCAAGTTTAATAACTAAGTGGAAAATTTGATAGGATATATGTCCTTTATCTTGTCCCATTTGATGAAATCTTGTGTTGCCAGGGCTTCAACCTTTGGGAGGATTATCCTTTTTTTTTCCCGATGGACTTGGGTTCTTTATCTAAGGAAAATTCCAACTAGACTATACCTGAATTGTAGCCTTTGAGATCATACTTGCAACATAATTCCTTCAGCCTTCTTTTATTCCTGTGAGAGGCCCTCCTTCCAACTGCTAACTTTTTGCCTTTTCTAACACTAAGATTATTACAATCCTTTGAAACTACAGAGAATCTTTTCTTTATCGGAGTGAGCAAGATTTTTTCCTCATGCTAACATAAAAAACACAATAGATAATTATTCAAGTTAGCAAAACAATAATCAAGCTCCCTATGAAATTCTTAATCACATTAAGACAAGGAAACATGATAAAAAAACATACAAAGAAAGCATAAACATGTAAAATTATCTAAAATGGATCAAACTAGCTCTAATAGGGGGATTGGTGCTATTTTGATGTGGAAAATAGCCCTTTCCCAACCCCTTTTTTATAAGCTCAAGATATGAAGATGCTATGTGATATGATGGACAAGATGCAAGATGATGTGTGTATCATAAAGATATTAAGATTGTGGAGATGATGATCAAGATGAAATGCTAACTTGGATGAGTTGTGGAGGAGGAATACAATAGAAAAACTCTCTATTTATAGCCAAGAAGGATAAAAGAATGCCAAACATGGAGGATGTGGGACTAAAGATCCACCAATGACAAGATGCCACTTTTCAACATGTGAGAGGTTGAGGAATGAGCACATTGGTCAATGTGCCAAAGAAGGGGAGATTTGAAATTTGAATTTGATGACAAGATGAGTTAAATGCTAAGTTAGACTTGTGCAAGAGACATGTAAGAGCTCTTAAATGCTTTGTTGGAAGGACAAATTCATTTTGGAGGGATTTTCAAACTTGAAGGAATATTCCCCAAAGATGCCAAGTTGAAAATAAGTAAAGATTTTAATAAATCATTTAAATGTATTTTCATGTGCAAGTGGCAAAATCTACAGAATTTTATAGATTAGGATTAAATTAATCAAGGTTTAATTAATATAATGAGGGATTAGGTTATTTGACCTATTTGATTTAGATTTATGGATTAAAATAAATCAAAAGGAGATGGAAAATGATTTTAGATTTAATTAAATAAAGATTTTATTTATTTAATCAAAGAGGATGGTGTTAGACTAAATCAAATAAATATTAATTTATTTAATTTAATGGAATGACCTAAGGAGATTAATCAATTAAACTTGATTTATTTAACTGATCAGGGGAATATGATTTAATTAAATATAAGGAATGCATGATGTCAATTTCGTATGTCTACATTTTGCCCCTCTTTGAAGCAATGTACTTGATGCGTTGGCTCAAAGAATAAACTTGTCGCAATCAAAATTCAAAAAATTTCTAATTTTTTCAAATGGCCTAGTGGAAAGTACACTGGTACATTTCCCCCTCGAGAGATCGAGCAAAAAGATTCGATTTGAGGGTCGATCTCACGATAAAGAGATTCAAGATGGGCGTATGGATTGTTATGATGATGATGCAAATGAGATGATTTTAAGATGCTTAGAATAACCAATCTATATTATCCTAAACAACTTAAAATGATGATGTAATGCATTTGAGATGGATGAGATGGATGATGTGATATGCTATGATTATGAGATTTATGTATGTTGATGATTTGTGGATGCAAGATGGATGCATTGGTGATGATGAAAAATTGTCCTAGTATGATGTTAGTGTGGAAAAGAAGAAAGAAGAAATGAGATGATAAGAGGATCCAACAAGTCCATGATCTGACGAGACTTTATTAGAGATAATGATGATGATAGATGATTATTTTCTTATCAAGAATTGAGACTTTAAAAGGGCTACTTGGGTATGTGTTGGATCATCATGGAAAAAAATTAAAAAAAAACAAAATTAGGCAACTTCACATAAAAATTTGAATAGGTTATCTATATCATTTCAAAAATATGTAAGAATAGAATCTGTATAAAATTGAATTTAGTTTCTAAACTACTAGGTTTGTTTAAAAAAAAAATCTATTTGGTGAAAATTTGAAATTTCAATGTAGTGGTACTTAAATTTCAGGGAAAAAATAAGAAGTAGGTGTCTGTCTGACCACCCTAACCACAATAAAATGATAATATTTTTTATACCATTTTAGATATAAGTATAGGACTCATACCCCGATGTGATGCATATTTTTTTGTAATTTTCTTCGACGTAAATAATTAATTATGAATTTTTTATTACAATTGTTTTAAAAATATAAAAACTTGTATATCTGACCACCTTAACTTGGTCAAAATTTCATGAAATTCAATTTTTCTTTTTCTTAATCCTATAGTATGTGAAGCATAGAATGTGACATATGTTTTGAATTTAAAAAATGTGATACTATTTGAAAGTTATAGATGTTTTTCAATCAGTGTATCAATCAAGACTTTAGTTGTAATTTTACTAATAATTACTTATTAAATTCAAAGTTAAGCATAATTTATATTGGTGGAAAGTTGAGAATCTCCTTTAAAAACCCTTTTCGTTTCATCAATTTTGGGTAAAACAATAGTCATCAGCCACATACCCATCATATTGCTACTTTTTGGCCCATCATGATCTTGCACATACCCACTTACCTTATGTTTGATAACACACATAGATACGATGCATCAAGGTATAAAGAACCAGGATGGCGTTGTACCTAATGGGATGGAATTTGACTCGAAAAGTAGATAGGAGTATTCTTGTTCACACTTGACCTATTGAAACCTTGCTGGGATGTACATAACAAAGCAAGTATTCACCAAGTTATATTACAAGGCCATCCAACAAGTACAACAGACAAAAGGATAATGATTGATGCCCCATTCCTTTCTCTCTAAATCGCTTTGATTAGACATCATGGAGAGGTCATTGGAATGAGCACAATAAGATAAATCAAAAGAAAAGATCAAGTACACAAACAAGTCAATGTTCTTCATACCTCTAGCCAAAGGGATTTGTTTTGTTTGGGATAAGAACCAAAACGATTGACAATAGACAATTCTCATTGTAGGAACGATACATCCTAGGACATGTTAGTGGATGGCAACATGTGGTTTTGTTTATCCAAAGTGTTTTTCCAAAAGATAATGCCCATTGTAGGAAGGATACATCCTAGGACATGTTAGTGGACTGTAGCAAGTTGATAGGTTTGTTCAAAAGGCTATTGATACAAGGTCGATTGACATGTTTGCGAATGATGAAGGTTTGATTTTGCATTTAAAGTTCTTTTGTTTCAGTTTTGATTTTTTGTTTGAAGTTTGCTTTTGTTGATTGTTGTGATTGTTTATCTTTGTGTTGCCAAAAGATGAAGGTGATGATTAGTTTATTATGGATGACTAATTATTGTAGGTGAAAGAGAAATGAGACAGATAGATTTTTTTGAATATTTGGATGTTTTTGATGTTATTGAAATGTTTTGAGGCTGTTTTTGGTATTTTCAAGATTTTACAAATGTTTTGATTTTTGATTTTTTGAATGTTTTGGGGTTTTCTGAGATTTTATGAATGTTTTCGGAATTTTTTTTTTTTGAATGTTTTTGGATTTCGATATCTCAAGGGATGATCAAAGATTATCCTTGCCTACATTTAAGCTCAGAGATGACGTAGTTTAGATTCCATGTTTTTAATATTTTTCTATTTTTTGAGTTTTTTTGGATTTTTCTCATGATTTTGGCAATTTGGATATGGATATGTGTGATGATATTGGTGCTCTGTTTAGGATTTTATTCAAAACCATGTTAGGGTTGATTGATTTGATTGATGAATTGAGTATGATAACATTGTTGAGGATACACAACAATTCAAGGATAGTGTTAAGCAACACAAGGATTGGGATGGATATCCCAAGATGATGATAGAGTGATTGGATTTGATTGATCAAGACTAATGATGATAAAATTGTTGAGGATGCACAACAATGCAAGGATAGTGTTAAGCAACACAAGGATATCCCAAGATGATGATTTTTTGATTGGATTTGACCGATCAGGATTTTGAAGCTTGGTTTGAAACAAAGATGTTTTGGATGATTTTATGTGACATTGAAGTACAAATTAGATATGACTGATAGTGATTATTTGGATTGGTGTTCAATGAAAGATGAAGACTGATAAGGAATGTCTTCCTATCAAAATATGCCATGGGCTAGTGATTTGTATTTTTTGATCACAAATGCTTTGATCATTTTTATTTCATGTTTACCAATGTTCAAATCACTATATAAGTTGGAAGATATAGATCAAGACTTATTCTTGAAGTGAGATCTAAATATCTACCCCCAATGTCTAGCAATGTATGGAATGTTATGGATAGATTCTTGATAGGTGTATGGATGGATGGATATGGTAAGTACACAAAGGATGCTAAGGATTATCTTGCAATAAGATAAGGTTTTTAGATAAAGAATGCTCGTTGGATAATGCTTCATGGCTCAGATAACATTAGGTAGGATAGGATCAATGAGAACAACCCATGTTAAGATGTTTACTATAAGCAAGTGTAAAGTATGCCCCAAAATTTCATCAAGATCAAGATAACTTGGACGATGGATGTAGATGGATGAAAATGGATTGGATGAATGGTTTGGATGAATGGATTTACTGTGGTTGAGATGGATGGGATGAGATGCTTTCATCTAAATTAGCACACGTAGATGCTCGATTCCACTCATGACACCTATTTGCTAGGTTTTCATCATGGTACCTACCCAAAGTGCCGCCCATGTGGTTTTCAGTAGAGGACAATTTTTCTCTTTACTATTTTCAATCGTTTTTGTGATTTTGTTGGATTTTCATATTTTTTAATTTTCTTTTTTCTAAAATATTTTAATCTCATGCTAAATCACTTTGTGGTGTCGATGTAGATGCTTATGTCATGATGTTCCATTGACAGATTTCTTGAAGAAGTTGCTATGCTAAGATACATGCACTTGAATGCAACTTTTTGGATTCATGATCTACTTTGTTGACATCAAAGTTAACTTTGTCTCTATGCATACATCGTGATAGAGTGCCTTTTGAATCCTTATGATGAAGGGTTTTTTCCAATACATGGTGAATTTGAGAACTGGATATCATGCGTGGAGGTGTGGATGGAGTGGGTTTAGGGATAAGTGATGGACTGGTTGAAAGTTTGAGACCTTTGACTTTCAAAACTTGGGAAGATGATCAATGATGGGTGGATACAAAAGTGTGCATGGAATTAGGGCCAACTGCTTGATACACTTTGTACGTCACTTGAAAAGCCTGCTTTTACTTTTGTGGACATATTTGGTGGATACTTTTCCCTTTTTTATTTTTCCCCATAGTTTCTTTGATTGATGGAGTTTGATAGGGATAATCTTTCTTTGTATTCTTTGGTATCCACTTGTATTTGATTCATCCATTTTTCCTCTCAACTTCTTTTACTTTAATAATTTTCTTTGTGCTTTGATTCAAATTTTTCTTCTGATGTTGGTCCCAATTCGTGGATGGGGTGATGGGTGGATGAAGATTCATGGCGTGGCTGGTTGTAGTATTGGCATCAATTTCATCATAAGGATTCTTCATGCTTTCTATGTTGATGTTTTCTTGAGACATAGTTACCCCTAGTATGGTGGTAGTAGTACCTTTATTCTTTGATTCTTCCTATTTTGAGATTTCCTATTTAGAATGCATTCTCTCATAAATGACCACTAAATATGACATTGTTTAAATTTGTTGTTTCATTGACTAGAATATCCTGTTTTGTCTGACCTGTTTCCTTATGTGGATAATGTTGGATATCTTCATACATGATGTCCCTAGTCTAAATTTGGGATATATTTGATCTTGATGTTGACAACTTAGTTTGACTGTTAGAATCAATAACCTTCTCTTTTTGTCTAATAATATTAGGAGTAAAGGAATCATGTTCTGAATGAAGATCATCTATATTTTCATCCACAAAAAGCATCTGATGGGTAGATGGAGGAGTATGTGCTATGTGCATATGATCATCATTTGTGAAATCTTGTATAGATAGTAGAGTGTCGATTAGATCATTGTAGTATCTTGGACCTACGAATTCTTGATCTTGAATGATTTCAAAATTTCTTTTGAAATGCTTTGGATCAAGTTCTTGGCATGGCTCAATTTCAAAGGATGGATTTCTCACAAAGGGTTCTTGGATGTCTTCATTAGGCATAGGAAGTGGCTCAATATCTTCTTGATCTCTAAGCGGACTTGGATCAAATGTTGAGTTGAGGATTCCTTTAGTATCTATAACCATGAGGTCAAAGGATGTTAATATTTCTTGGGAAGGACCATTGCTAGACTTTGGTGAAATATGTTGATCATGCTTTGGAATAAATTCTTGAGATGTGTTCTCTAAATCATTAGGTGATGCAAAGAAATTTGCAACATGATTGCTGGTAGATGGGTCAAGGATTATGTCAATAGGATTAAATAACTCTAACACTCCTTGAAATAGATCACTAAAAAGTGGCTCTTGATGTATGGTGAGCTGTTCATTGGATGAGGTGGAAACATCTTCCTTGACGGATAGATCTTGATCATTATTTTCAACAATTGCAGTGGGGATATTGTCAATGCTATCACTAGTGGATGAATTTTCATTGTTATCCAAAATAGTGATTATCTTTCAATCAATGAAGTCTTGGATGATATTTTTGAGTCGAATACAACTTGATGTTGCATGTCCCTTTGTTTTGTGAAAATCACAATAGTGCTCCTTGTTATACCCTAGTGGTTTAACTAGGGGTTCTTGATAGTTCCCATAGACAAGGAGCTTGATGAGATTTTCTTGTACCAATTGTTGCAGGACTAATTCAATTGTTCTCCCTACTAGTGTGTACTTTCACTTATTTCCTTCTGAGATTTGTACTTTAAATTGACCTTCTGGTGATTGATTTTGGAGATGTGGTGATTGATCTTTGAGATGTAGGGGTTGGATTTGTTGATGTGTTCGATCTTGATATCTAACTTCTTGACATTGGAGATATTGTTCTTGATGTGGTTGTGGACACAACTCAATACTTTTATGACATGGTTTAGCCAATGGTAGAGTGCATTTATTTTGGAGTGAATATGTCTCTTGTCTCAATAAGTCAATTAGTTTGGTTAGTGAACCAAGTTGATCTAATTAATTTTTATTTTCATTTTCATTTGGACTCCCTTGATATAGTTGATTCTTTTGTTCAATCATATTTGGAATGTGTACTTGTGGTGTTTGTACGGTATCATCAAAAAATTGATTTTGGACAATATTTTGATTTGGGATGGTGTTCAAATTTGGCATTATAGGTTGAAATTGAACATTGTTGGTGTTGGGGATCATATTTCCTTGATTTAGGTAACTTTTACTTTGCATGATGTTACCTTGACTTGGAGTTATAAACATCTTGTTTGGAATTTGAATGAAATTTGTATGATTTTCAAACATATCCATCCCAAAGTTTACCAAGTGTGGATTTGAAATGTTCATGTTTGGAAAAAATTTACTTAGCATGTATGGATTTGGTGGGATAATGTTGTTCATTTTGTGGAAGACTCATGCATTGAGTGTTTGGTTGATAGATTTGTAGGTTTGGACTTGAATTTAAATCTACCATTAGGAAATATGTTCCAAACTCTTGACTAGGCATACTCACATTTGTTGTACCATTGAGGATTGTAGGAGATAATGATCCCATGTATGGATTGTATAAATGTGAGTGTTGATAATCAATCCGCATTGTAAGGCTTTGATAGTTTGGTTGTTTGGATTACTCATGATGTATGGATCAATTTTATATTCCATGTTCTTCTTGTGTTTTGATCTAGTTTGGATAGTAAAATAAGGATCAATTTTCAAGAATGTGGGAGATGAACCTCTAATTCTTTGGATTGATCTATACTCTAGGTACAAAAAAGAAAGTATAATATTTTAAGGATCAAAAGGATGGTGATGAGATATGAAAGATGGATGATTTTTGAATGTTTGGATTTTGTATGTCTATAATTAGATCATAAATTGATTTTGAATGTGTCTTGATAAGAAATGTCTGATAGATGATACCATCTTGAGATCTGGGATTCCCTTGCATACTAAAAGCTTCAAAACTTTTGATGAGGTCCCTTACATTATGTACTTCATATATGAGCCTTGTATGTATTGTAGTTTCTTGCCCATAGATCTGGCTTACTATTGATTCTAAATTTTTGATAGCTTGTTTCTTACTTGCATCTATTTTTTCTATTGGATTTGATTTGTGGACTAACCCTTCATATCAAGTATCATTAGCAAAGTATGGAGACTGAAAAAAAATTTCTAAGGTATTCTAATCCTATCATAAATACTAATCGAACACCTACTTTGGGGCCAAATTTTCACTTGACACCATCAAAAGGTACGGTCCATACATGATTATTAGATAGATCATCAAGCTCCTCTGTCAAAAATAACACTAGTTTCAAAAAGGCCTGATCTCCATCAAAAATCACATAGGTGTTGAACCCTGTAGCCTAGAAGTTTCCAAATGGATAAGAATCAATGAATTGATTGAACAGTATCTCTTCTTCCGAAATCTACTCATTTGTATTTTCTTCCTCTCTGGGAATTTCCACACAATATCTCTCCTATTGAAAAGTTAGGGTATTAGTATCTTCCAAGCATAGATTTTTGTCATCTGCAATATGTTCAGGCTACAAGGATTTAGATAAAATCTTCATCTTTGCTCCATGTTTGGTTCTTAATATCAAGTGGGACCAATCAAATGCCAGGTATCTACCAAGTTTGGTGGTTAAATCTCTTGATAGACACATTTTGAAAACTAGTGGAATGTCTATTATTACTACTTCTTGAGTGATTGTCTGGCTTGGGTAGGAAAAGAGGGTCAGGGATAGCTCCTTTATCCAACCAATGGTTGGGACTTTCTTTCTGTAAAGTTGCATAATTCCTTTTTCAAGGGGTTCATACTTAAGCTTTAAAGCATCCACCACTTGTTCCAGCATAACGGTTGTGCTAGCTCCCGAATCAATCATATTATTATGCAACAATTTGTCTCCTACTATAAGCATAAAAAAGAAAGGTGTGGGCTTTATTTTTCTTACCTCTTTTTCCTTAACGCTATCCACATTATTTTCATAATCCACTGATTTCTGAGCCTAAGGGGAAAACACAGCTCTATCATTTCCATTCTGATTGTTCAATTGAGTCACGGTCACCTGCATACTTTGCTCCTCCATCTTTAATGCTTCCTAAAGTAAGATTTTTTGCTCAAGAATTGATATAATGTCCCATAATGACACATTGGAAGGTGCCTTCTTCAATTTCTCCACGACATTAAGCATCCCAACTGTTTGGGCCTTTGGCTTAAATGGTTTTATTTTTATTTTTTTCATGAGAAGACATTTCATCATGGCTTGGACTGGTGCTTTATTCTCCTCCTTTTCCACTGATGGTAGGTTATGTGGCTACGAACAAGGTCAAGTGATGGGAAAAAAAGTCTACTTCTCTAAGGGGAATAGTTTACATGGCTATGAACGTGGCAAAGCTTGTTGTACATAGTCCCCTATGAGACTTCTTTTCAATCTTGTATTGTAATCTAACTGCACTTATGGAATTCTAGTTCTCAGGGATTCATTTGCGAAAATGGCCTCATCTTTCTCCAACCATGATAAGAGAACTTGGTCGGGCATAATGTCTAATTCTTGTTCAAGGGACATCCCTTGCATCTATTCCCTAAAATGAGCATTCTCCATTTTAGATGAATTGTATTCATCCACATCCAGGAACATACTCTTACTCCTTTGCTCCCCCACCTTTTGCTACATATTTCCCCTTGGATAGTTTTGAGGCATATGGCTATCATTGCACTAGAAGAACCAGACATTTTTCGTACTCCACCAATTTTTTTTGGCTTGGGACCATTTCCTTATTCAGACTACCCTTGACCATTTGTAATGGCATAGTCACTGGAACTATCTAATTTTTTTACGATGCATGTTGACCTCCTTTGTAGGATCCTTGATATGAATTTTGTTGATAAGGTGGCTTTCCTTCACCATAGACCTGAGTGGTCATTTTTCATAGGTGTCACTTGTTGTCATTTGATAATGATTAATTCATTAGTGAAAGTCTACATCAAATATTTTATATCAACGATATCCATTGCCATTGATGAGAGACCCGATGTGCTTGCTTGAGTGGTAGGATACTCATTTGTAGGCTGTGGGGTGTCTAGCTTCAATTGTGTGGTAGGAGTGGTTGGGTTTTCCTCCTCCTGATGGCCATTAGCGATTTCTAAAAATACCGACATTGGTGGATGAGGCGGAAGTTTCTCGACATCGATCAAGTTATTCTCTACGTGTACCTCCACCTTGTACATGTCAGGTAGGATGTTCCCTTCCGTCGAGGTTATCATAATTGCAATGTTTAGATTGATAGCCTTCAGATAGAACATGAACACCATCATGGCCTGAGGTCAAGTAATCACCAAAATCCTTTGTTAGGTCTTGTGGAATTTGGTATTGAAATCACTTGTGGCTTCATGCAGGGCCCTCTTGATGGTAATTAGTTGTTGTAGCACTGAGGAATAGTCTCCCTTTTTAGAGAATCATTCAAATATTGTGATTGTCTAAGATAGTCCCAAGAAAGAATGGAACCTGATCCCAAAGATCTATACCAATATTGAGCCTTTCCCTTAAAAGAGGCAACTAATAGTCTTAGAGAAATGTTCTCCTTTGATATGTTGTGTACCCTGTATGCCTTTGCTATATCTTGAAGGTGTTCGGAAGGGGTTTCAAAATCCTCCCTAGAGAATCTTGGAATAGCCTTAAGGGAATTAATAGGTATGTAGGCCATAAATCTAGGGGTATGGGTGGTTGTAGTGGACTACCACTGTTGTATGTTACAAAATTTCTAGGAGCTAGAGGAGGTACATGAGCCATGGGGAAAAAATTCTTATGAATCATATATGCAGACAATCTTATCTAGAAATTTAATCCTTTGGGTGGAGTAGATAAGGCTCTAGATGCTAGGCTCTGACTTCTCACTCTATTACTCCTTACAAGTGATACAAAACCTATAGTTCTCCTTCTAAGACTTGAGGTAGGTAACTGAGAGTACTGGAAGTGACCTCTTGAGGATGATCTCATTTGGACTCTGTGAATGAAACTTCCAATTTCCTTCCTTAGCCTAATTTAAGAAATATTTCTAACTTCTAATCAGGCGTTTGGAAAAACTTTGGTCCCATTGGGCATGCCAGAAAAAAGAACTGTTGATCATAAAATCTTGCACCTTTCCCATAGTCTTATGGAAAATTCAACAAGTGGGGGACAAATTGCATCTCACTGAATACCCCTAGCTTTTTATATAGAAATTCAACTCTTCTTTTAGGGTTTTGAGATAAGGGAGAAAGGAAATGTAAATATAAAACATAAAAGGTGATGCGCCAAAGCTCTTACAACATTTCAAACCCAAGTTATTCCTATGATTGATATAAAGGACACAGAACGCCACAACCCCTCATTGTTAGAAAGAGAAAAAACAACAAAGGCTAACTTTAAGAACAGTGCAAGCTTTCATATCTTTCCAATAGGCAGTTTTCATTGAGGTCGGATCAAACATAAAGATTCCTTAGAGTAAAAGAACAGTATTTCAGAAATTACAAGAACTTTGTCTCCTAATACAGCATAGCACAACAAAATAATGATTTTAAGGGAAATAGAAAAGTCCAATGACATAGTTTGATTCTCCTAAACTACTATTCCATCACACAATCATAAAGCATATAAATATGTTATTTAAACTACATGTATATAGTTTGCAAGACACAATGTTTCATTCAAAATGACAATATAAAGAAATAAACCTTGAAAAAGGTCATACATGCATAGTCTCAATAAATTCTCCTCAATAGTTCATACATTAATTACAATTGAACTTTGAAACAAAGGTCAAATGCCAATCTGACAATATTTTAAACCTTAATAGATGTAATTTGCTAGAATAAAGAAGCTCTATAACTTGCTTCTGAAAGATAGTTCTTAAATTTTTTTGAGAAACTAAAATGAAACACTTCTTTTTTAACAAAGAAAATTGTTCCTCCTAGAAAAAATTAATTCCTCTTTTCTTTTTTTTTGTCACCCCCCTTTTATAGTTGTTGAAGAAAGAAAACACCATCTCAACCTAGAAGTAATTACTTCCAGGTGTTGACAATTGATAGCACATGATTTGATCATAGACCCTTGGTTAGGCCGCAAAAAATATTTCCATTAACTCTTTAGCTACTGTATTAATATCCTCTAGATATTTTACCAAATATAGAAACCCAAATGTGATCAAATCCTAGGAACAATAGCCTGGAAATAGACACAATAGATTGATCACATCACTACAAGGTACCGTCTCAAATCTTCCATCCCAAAAACTGAGAAGAGAAAGGCCAGACAACTCAGAAAAACTCCTTAATCAAATATCTCTATCAATAGTGCAGATAACCCATGATAAAGAGACAATGTGTCAGTAGGGTGGAAACTCCCAAGCTTGCAAATATAGCTCTCAATAAAATGTCCCACAAGAAAACACGTGTCCTGATCCTTCTTTGGAAAGGAAGATAAAAGGTAAAAGTTGTGCATCCACCACGTGGCATATATTGCACACCTTTTCAATAACTTATTTGAGCATGGGTGCGCCCAACACCAAAGATATTTATGCAAACCAAAATAAAATGATTGAGGAAAAAAAAACCTTTACAAATACCAACCTTTATAAACAGAAAGATAAACTCAACAATCCCAAAAGTAGTTTTCCCAATACTTCCAATACCAGCATGGCCAAGATTTTCACAAGAATAAATATCTATGTTAATTTTCAAGACACCTTGAGGAGGAGGACACCAACACCCCTCCCTATTTATCTTTTGAAGAGGATGAGGACATTTATTTCTCATGATTTGACCTATTCTCTGAGCAACCCCCCTTTGAAGAGGAAGATTGAGACAAGTACAAAAGGCAACCTCTCCAGGATCTACACACTCAACCAAGTCACACTTAACAGCATTACTTTTTCCCAAAGAATAAAGAATCCTACATAAAAAATGTTGGAAAACCATCTTCACATCTTGAAAAATCCTATGATTCCTCTCCAACCAGATATGCTAGATAATAAAATTTGGTCCTAGAGCCCAAGCAACTTGAAGAAAAGAGGTCTTAATAGGGTCCTTCCCCCACTGGGCAGAGAAATCTACCAAAGAAGAGACATGCCAGCAAGCCTAGTTCCACACAACCCACCAAAGGTACCAAATCACTCTAGAAAAGGAATATTGGAAGAAGAGATGAGAAACACTCTCTTCACTTTTACAGTTCACAAAGCACACATCGAGTGACCCTAAAACCCTCTCTTGCACAAGTTATCCCAAGTAAAAAACCAATTCTAGACCACCAACCATAGAAAAAATTACACTTGGGCCAAGAAAATTTGTTCCATCCTTGCTTCCACTAAGGAACCTCAATGTCCCCCACCACCTACCTAACCAACTCACCATAACCTACTGAAAAAGAGTACTTACTTGAAAAATCATTGTTACTCCAAGCAAAAGCATCAAACCATGCCATGGAATTGCATTCCCATGATGTAAGAATCCTAGGAAACTTTTTCCTATCCTCCTCTAACTCTCGTGGTAGCCAATCCAAGTAGTGCTTCCATCTAAGGCTAGCAGCTAGTCTAATATTTCAAACAGAATTATAATGCTCAACCGTATTCCAACCAGTAGTAGTAAAATGATCACCAAGGGACTAGAAGTGGGGATAAGCAGAAAGAATGGGAGGATGACCATCCCAATAATCCCACCAAAAAAGGGCTTGAGAACATGAATGACATATCCAAAAAATCCCCTTCTTAACCAACTGAGCCCCTGATTTGAGTGTATTCCAAATCATAGACCCCCTTCCTTCTAAAGGGAAATGAGGAACATCAAAAGTATTAACATCCTTAAGATAATTGTGGGTAGGAATACAAGCCCAAATTTGATGTTGACTAGTACACCAACACCAATATAACTTAGTTACAAGAGCTTTCCCATTGAAAACATCATAACACAATCCAAGGCCCCCCTCTTTCTGTGGCCTGTACACTGTATGACACTTAACAAGACTTTGTTGGTGTAGATAATTATTTAATTACACTTTATTAAGTTTACTTAGGTAATAATTAGTTTACTTAATTAATAAGTAAGCTTTATTTAGCTGAGTTGACTTCAGGTCAACATTAGGGTTATGCATACATTGCTTTTATAAAGGAATTTATCCCTTGTAATTTCTCAATTCTGAATAATATCAATTTGCACATCTTCACACAAAGCTCTACTTTTTATTGTTTTTATCTTGTGGAAGGATTTTTTTGGTTTGCATGTTTGATCTTGGTTTCTAACATGGTATTAGAGCCTTGATATGCAACCCCTTCTCAAATTTTTGGAGAAAATCATTGCAGAGCACATTCGGGGTTCCTCGAAGGTTTCATGCCTTGAGCTCATCTATGCAGTATTTTGGATTAGACCACATATTTCCATTAGATTCAAAGTGCTGGAAAAAGTCATGATTGGTTTTTATTCTACTTATTTTGGTCATTTTTGAAGAAATATTTGAGGGTTTCAAGCTTGGTGATTTTTTGCAAGCTTTGGGAGTAGCCAATTTTTTGGAGCATTTTGGGCACAAACGAAGGTCACCACCACATTCGTAATGACCAAAAACCATTAGATCGCCTTTTGTTTCATCTATTTTAGAGAAATTTGATTCTGAGGAAAAAAAAATTTGCTAGGGAGGCCATACAACATGCTCCCTGAGGTACAAAAAATTGAAAAAAAAGGGGTTTTTCGAGAAGGCTATCGATGCCTCCAGTTCAAATGTTGTACACCATAGTCGTGCCACCCAGTAGCCACTAGGAGTGGCAGCCACCAGTCGATGCCCCCTCCACTTCCACCAGTCCCTATGCCAACCCCCATAGGCTTCTCCAGCACTAGTTGTTGGTCACCTAGTAGACCAGGTGGTCCGCGCCCAGCCCTAGGCTCCTCCAGCATAGCCATGGTCACATGGGGGATTGGGTGTTGTGCGCCCAGCCCCCAGCCACCCTTAGCACCCAGTACTAGTTACATGGGTGACCAAGGGATTTTCCCTAGCCTATAGCTTGCTAACCCCTGGTCAAGCATAGGACTAGGGGCCCACTTTTTTTTAGCCCCCTGGGCGACCTTTAGGCCAAATTGGCCATTTTGTAGTACTTTTACAAAATCAGGCATAACTTTTCCATACAGTGTCCTCCTTTCACAAATGAGATACCATTGGAAAACTGATTCTGACGTCTATCTAGTGGTGGAGGTAGTTTTCTTTGATTTTGTTCCAATTTTATTTTGTAGGTCTTTGAACTCAGATGAAGATTTTTTCACTTCGAAGGGCATATCTTTTGACTTAGGTATCCTTTTTTCGCCATTCTTCGGAATTGGAAAGTTGGTTCAATCCTCTATACATATATGAGGTCCATTTTTAATAGGGAGGAATATATGAACTTTGGTTTTTGCATGCAATAATTCTTGTTTTCTTGCACTAGGTTTACTTTTTCTCCCTCGTTTATGCATGTTTTGCATTCTCTCCTTTTACAATCATGGGTTATTGTAATAAATGAACTTATATAAAGTTCTATCAGGGAGGTTGCTTGCATAATAATATAATTAGAGTGTAGTTTCACATTGATCTCATCTTGATATTGATGACAACTCGCATGGGTTGTATCTAGATTCTTAGTCTCCTTTGGCCACATCTTGCTCATAACTTGACGCATATTAGATTCACATTAGTTCACATCTCAGATTGAAAGCCTATGGTTAATGATCCTGAATCGTATCAAATTCACATTGAGTCACATCTCAGATTGAGGGCCATTAAATTTATGGTTAATGTTCCAAAATCTTCATGGTACTTGCTCCTATGGATCAATTTTAGTCATAGTTTGGAATCAGCATCGAGATATACATAGATTCCATATTCTTTCATCATATCATTACCTCTTATGGGGGGCATTATTTTATCATCTACTATTGCTTCACATATTCTAGGGTTTTTCTAGTTTGTGAGTTTTCCACTGTTCCATGGCATCACATCTATTATTTCTTTATCATGATTCCTTGAGTCAATCAGTGATTATCATCTAGTTTTAGTAGTAAACAGAAGTATATTTCCTTGCTTGTTGGATTTAGGTTCCAATTTTACTCCACAGTGTTCTTCTAGTGCTTCTTTGCATTAGTTCATCTCATTGAGGGGGTTTTTGTCCCACTGGGTTTTCTTCTCTTTCTCATTCATTGCATTTGTACATGGGTACCTAATCAAGTGTTGTTGCTGGGACCCATTCATGCTTTCTTGCATTCATCCTAACATTAGGTGCATGCTTTTTTAGACTCCATAAGTTGCAATTAAGGGATGGTGTTGGTGTAATTAATTATTTAATTACACTTTATTATGTTTACTTAGGTTTTACTTAGGTAATAATTAGTTTACTTAATTAATAAGTAAGCTTTATTTAGTTGAGCTAATTTTAGGTCAACATTAGGTTATGCATACATTGCTTTTATAAAGCAATTTATCCCTTGTAATTTCTCAATTCTAAATAATATCAATTTGCACATCTTCATGCAAAGCTTTGATTTTTTATTGTTTTTCTCTTGTGGAAGGATTTTTCTTGTTTGCATGTCTAATCTTGGCTTCTAAAATAATCCACTTGGTCAATTGCAAGTTACTGTTGTAAAGAAATTGTCATCAGAGAACATCAAATTCCCTCAAGAAATAAAAAGGAGCCATGTGAACAAAACCCCTATAAATAGGAAGAGCTTGGATAATAGACTTCAGAAGAGTCACTCTCATAGCAGTAGAAAGCCAATGATGAGTCGAATGATTGACTTTATTGTGCAACTTATCAAGAAAATATTTCCAAGAAGACTTAGGTTTCCTACCAATAGCAAGAGGTATTCCTAGATAGACAAAGGGAAGAGACCCAATTTGAAACCTCAAAATATTAGCAATCCACCATTGAATAGCTTGATTATTAAAATAGAAGATAGAAGACTTGTGTTCATTCAAAGTCAAATCTATGATTTTTAATAGCCACCAATCTAGTGTTTTTTTGGCCTTTTCAAGTTTATTTATGAAGGATGTCTTTTAGCTCTAGTATTGTATGTGCTTGTTGTTGAAGGATTTGGATAGCTTTTAGCTTATTGAGTTTCTTAGAGCTTGGTTAAAAGTACTTTCCTATCTATTTCTTTAACTCAACATGTTGGTGATTATTTTCTTTATGCTTCTTTTTTAACTCTTTTGGAAGATGAAAATAATGTTAAATAGAATTTCTATTGTTTGAGCATTTTCCTTAAATCCTCAAGTTCAAAAATTCAATGAAAAAAAACTTAATGTTATAGAAATTCCTTTCTTCTCAAGACTTCTTAGCACAATTATTATGCATGGAAGTACATTCAGAATGGTTAATTTTTTTGAATTTTCAAGCATACTTTTTTCTTTCCAAGCTCCTTCAATAGCTTTGTTGCAATCCCTGCTAGTCAGAATTGAGAAGAAATTGGCTTATTAGATTATTAAACCTTTATCCTTGGTAAAAAGAAATAGATTTGTTCTAAGAATCTCACAACCACTCATTTTTATTATTCTTGTTGTTAGGTGCCTTCTAAAGCATCATATTTGATCCCAAACAAGCTTCTAAGATACTTTATTGGGGCCTCCTTATAAAATCATCAAAAAAATCATCGCCTAGCTTGGGAGTACTATAGTATCCCTCACATTTTAAGTGGACTAGACTTAATTTCAACTAAACATCAACATTTAGATTTTTATATCAAGTGGATCATTGTTTACTTAGATAGTCTTCATAAATAGATTTTCCACTACAAATTTCAATGTCACTCACCTAGTAGATAATGAAAAATGTTCCCAATTAGCAGAAAAATGGATGATTTGTGGTTTAAGATATAGAACATCATTTTTCTCCAACTAATATTCAAGAATTCCCTAGAGATCTCAACCCAATGAAGAATGAAGGATGAGATGTGACAATAGGGCATCTTAGGATATGATTTCAGATTAGAAGAGGGGTTCACCACCAAGTTTAGACTTGGAAAAGATAATGAAATGCAAGGTACAATGCAAAACCCTAATTGAATGCAAACTAACACTAAATGGCCTAGAAGGTGCTTGAAACAACATAGAAAACAATAAAACAAAAAGTGTGCACCTGGACACTTGATGATAACTAGAAACAACCCTAAAATTTTGGGTTAGTGGGACTCATTTTCCATTCTAGAAAAAGCAATCCCAGTTCCATATTTCTATACAAAAGCATGTTTTTGGAAAATGGGTATCCAAATTTGCAAAAATATTTGAAAAGCACCCACAATGGGACTCATTCACCACTTGTGGAAAATGAGTCCAATTTGGATTTTCTAGAATTTCAGTGTTTGAATCTACTCTTCTCATTCTGCTCAATCTATTCCTCTAGGTTCTCGGATCTAAAACTCTGATTTTGAGGCTATAGATGACCATTTAGTGAAGATTATGACCTTGAAAATGGGGAGACAACTCCAAAAATATTGTAACCTAATCTTCAATGATCTTCAAGTACCTATATTTGCAATTACACAAAGAAAGAGAGCAAAAGCTTGTTGATGGTTAGGGAATAGGGGTTTGCCTTGGTCAAACCCTTTTTACGTGATTAAACTAAATGATGAATAAATGAAATGAAGCCATAAATAATGGAACAAAGAACACGAATTATGGACAATGATACCTTGAATGATTCCTTGTGAATGATGTCTTATAAATTTGCAACTCAACATGAAACGGCCATGAAGGATGTAGATCTTGATCTTGACAATAGGTGTAAAACAATGCTTGATGCTTGGATCTTCGATGCTACTTCATAGAAATGGCTCCATAACATGCTTGATGCTTGTTATGCTTGACATGATGATGGATATTGAATTGTTGCAACAATTGATGAAGAATTTTTCCCTTTAATGCCTTAGAAATGATCTTGAATTCTCTCTTGATGATCTTGTGAAGTCTTTGAATGCTTAACTCTTGCTTGCTTGATTTGATAACATGAATGCATGATGTTTATTATTATGAAATGTGGATTTGAAAGCTTTCTTATATAGGAAATTGACTCAAATGACCATTAACTTGATCCCCAAGGCCAACATAGGAGAAATTGGAACTTAAAACCTAGTATTTCTCGCTCAAACCTTGAAAATAGTTCAAATGGGACTCATTTTCCATCCTAGGTGAATGAGTCCCACCTAGATGGGACTCATTCATCCAAAGTGGTGAATGGGTCCCATAGGGGCTATTTTTTGAGATAAGATGTTGGGGAGTCAAGAAATTAAGCTTATATGTTGATCTTATTAGGGTTTTGATGTAAATATGCCTTGGGATGCACAATATGGGGTCATAGAATCCTATTAATGATGATATAAAGGTCATAAATGCAATAGGGCCAAAAATTCAATGTGAAAGTGTAAATAAATACACTTTACAACACTAAATTAAGGAAAATTTGGGTCTATTTAGCTAATAAGGGCCCTAAATCCCATGTGAATGTGTAAAACACATTAAAACACTAGATTGGGTCCACTTAGTTTACAAACCTCCTAAATTTAATGTGAAGTGTAAATAAATACATTTAACAACAATAAGGAAAAGTTAAGTTAATTTAGCTTAAGGAGGGCCCAAGACCTAAATGTGGATGTATAAAACAAGTCAAAACACTAGATGAAGGCGAAATCAACTCCAATTTATAATTATTTATTCCCAAATTAAGAAAGGGATACAATTTTCTACACTCCATTTAGCCCCCACTTTAGTGAGAGGATGAACTTGCTTCAAACTCATACTAAAGTGGGCATTCAAGAGGGGTCCAATTGTACCCATGTGGATGGTCTAGGATAACAAAGATCAAGGAGGTAACTAAGCCCCTAGGATCCAAGATCCTAAGTCAAACCGTCATAAGCATGAAAGGACACACAAAAGGTGGGAAGCATCAAGATACATGATCATGAAATGTCAATGACTAAGAGAAAGAAAATAAAAAACAAAAAGATGTGTACCAAGCCTCGACCATTTTTCCAACACAATGTGGATCAAATCTAAGTTGTTTGTCTGAAAATAAATGCATACTCACTCTAAGGAAACAAAAATATTGGTTGTCCATTGGGTGAGAATTCCAAAAAGGTGAGCAACATACACTCATGGCTAGTATGTACTCACGCACACATGTGAGTGGCTATGGGGAAAGTCATGCCTTGGTTGGGATTCCCACTCAAACCATACCAAATTTATACCTCCTAATAAATTTGATAAGGTGCCATGCAAAAATGATTTTTGATCCCCATGAGGTAAGCTAAACTTCATATGCCTGAAACTCATAGACATTGTAAATGCAAAATAGCGTAAGGTTTGTTCAAAGGGATTTTTCATAGTTCGTGCAAGGTCTCTTCTTAGGGAACATCATGTCTAATGTCTCCAAGAGAGGACAAGTTAAAGAAATATCACACAATTAGAGGAAATAAAACCCAATGAAACCACCAAGAAAAGTATGCATCACAAGAAGAAATAAAATTTCACAATGAAACATCAGTGTCGATGTATGCCCCCACTTTAAAGTGGTTTCTAACACCATTACTTTGACCAATTTATTTAAAGTAGAAGAAGACATGAGAGCTTATTCAAAAATCCCTATGGAAAATCATATGTTTTCAAAAAGCTACATCATGAAAAAGGAAAGAAGAGTTTCCCCAAAACTCAATACATCACATGCTAGCAGACTTAAGGAATTTCATCTACATCCCAAGCTTTCTCTTATATGTATATGAAAGGTGATCAACTATCCAAAAGATACAATGGCAAGTGACATAGGAGGACAAGGCTAACTAACCACTTGCCCCCACTTAGTGAAAGACAAGGGTGAGCTGAATAAGATGAAAGTATGTTAAAATTAGAGGAATCAGGTGTTTCAACACAATGAAGAGCACCATACTCCTTGAGAAGATAAATTTTATCACTTAAATCCTTACTTTCATTAGTGGAATGATCATGAAATATTTGATAGGTGAAAAATGAATTTTTGTACTAAAATTTCTTTCTTGTTCTTATAGGAAGTGATATCAAACAATCTTGGAGGAGTCTCGACAAGATACCTTCTTGATCCAAAGTATATTTTCCTTAATTTTGTGACAAAGATATCACTTGCTTAGTACAGGATGTTATACCTACACAAGACCCTTTAGATTGCGATAGTTTTTACTCTCCCTGAAAGGAGGGTGTAAAATCTAACGAATTCAAATCATTAGTGTTTTGTGATGACATTGACATTAAGAGGATTTCTTTGTTTGCTTCATTTATTACAAAGGATAATAATCAAGACCACTAGCGTCTATTAGTTTAGGATGCACTACTATTAAGGTTGGCTTAGAGGAATCTTTTGTGAGAGTGTTTATATTCAGTGAAGGTTTGTTTATTTCTATCAAAGGATAATAACCAAGACCATGATTTTTTTCTTGCATGTGAGGGTCTATAGTGACATAGATACATTTTTCTCTAGCACCACATCCTTTTCCACTATACCCAAGTTGTTTCATAAGTTCATAACCTTTTCCATAAAGCTTTTTCATTGCTTTTGGATTTAGTGGTTGTTCGTAATGAGCTTCATAAAAGGTTGTGTAATTGGTTATATTTTGTTCTAAAGTGGTTGAAGTGGATTCTTTTGAAGGGACTTGTGAATTCTATGTTAATAATACTGCTTTATGTTTTCCCTTATCAGATTCTTTGTGTATGATTTTGTATTCTCCCATGAATTTTGGTTTGAATTCTAAGGAACCCCAATAATCTTCTAATAGTTTTGTGACTTCTTCAATGTTTTTTATTTTCCTCTTTGTTGTATAGGTTCTACTTGTGTAGTCAGTGTTAATGTTTTCAAGAGGTTCTTTTTGTTTTTCTCAGGTTGTAAGACACTATAAGGCTCATGATCAGCATCAAGTGTGTACACTTTTTTGTTCTAGACATAATTCATTTTAGATGAAGAGTACAAGGCACCCCATTCATTGCATGAATCCAAGGCTTGCCTAGAAGGAGATTATATGAAAGATCATGAGACATAACATGGATCAATGTTTCTAATGTAGCCTTTCTAGTTGTAATAGGTAAAGTGATCACACCGAGTGGTTTCTTTCCTACATTATCAAATCCACTAATGGATAAAGATGTAGTTTGGATTTTTTATTTATCCAAATTAAGCCTATCTAAGAGGTTTACACTACACACATTAAGGGTTGAGCCATTGTCAAAAAGGGTTTGCTTTATCCCTATCCTATTATTTTGAGCTATGATCATGAAAGCATCATTTTTTATTGTACTTCCAAATGAGGGATATCACTTTGGTGGAAAACAATGTCATCATTTATTCCTTGAATCATTTTTGCTATGTCATTTGGGTTTGCACTAGAGGGAACCACAACTTTTTCCAAGGTTGTTTGAAGCATAGTGTGATAATTAGGTGAATTATGAATTAAATCCCTTAGGAATATCTTTGCAGGAGTATTCTTAAGTTTTTCAACAATATCATACTGCTTCCCACTATGCAAAGTTAAATGGGGAGCACTAGGAAAAATGGGATTAGGAAAAGGGAGGGATGTTGAAGTTGTTTGTGTTTGTTGTGGATTGTTTCTAGTGTTATATGTATGAGAAAAGGTATTATGACTCAGCTACTGTGACACATTATTCTTAGGTGGGTAATGGATAAGTTTGGGTTTGTTTTGAGTTTGAGGTTTGTGTGAAGGTGGATAGAGAATTAAAGGTTTCTTAGGATGTCCCATAGGGTATAAAGGAGGTCCATTAATCAAGGGGGATCTAATGGAAACTTGTGCATTCATAACCTTAGTGGTCTTGGTTTAATGTATTTCTAATAAACGGAAATCTAGAATCACCTTTTCACCATCACCTAAGGAAGCCACATTACTATTGTTTGGATCTTCTTGCACCATGATATACTCCCTAGGAGGAGATTTTTTAGGAGAAATAAAATAAAAAATCTTGACATTCAAGGATTGGTTCTTCCAAAATGACTTCATCACATGTAGGGGAATTATCAATGGTTGAATTATCTTGTTCATCAATGCTATTATTGGCTTGTTCCATAATGTTTTCCATAGGGGAGGAGAGACACATAAGATCCTCATGAATTTCATCGAATCAAATTATCTTCTTCATGACTAGGAGAGATACTATGAGAAGGATAAATGTGATTATCATCATTTTCCATGATTTATTTCTTGTTTGCTATGGTCTTATTCTCTTGTGCTCTAATATCTACCTTAGTAGGAGAGATTTTAGGGGAGAAATAAACAAGATGTTCATCACATTCCATGGTTAGGTTTTTCAAAGTAGCTTCATCACAACTAGGGGAGGAACCAAGAGAAGGAGGATCATGATTTCCAATGATTGTATTTTGTTCAAATAGATCTTTCCAAATGGTAGGAGCATTAGGAAAGGGAGAAACGAGATTTTCATGACTTTCAAAAAAAAATTCTAACATAATTACGATGAAGGATATTAGGAGAAGATCCAATGTGATTATATCATGGTTATCTACAATTACACCCTTATGCCCTATAATGTCTTCCCAAGTGGGAGAACTAGTATTTTCAAAGTTCTCAATTATTAGATCTCCTGACACCAAATATGCCTTCCTCGCAAATTTCATTTTCACAGTCATTCATGATTGTAGCATTCTCACCAGTAGGGAGAATGTTGGGAGAGGAATGCAAACTAAATAAGGTGGTGGCAATGATTTAATATTTTATTGTTATACTATCTTCATAAGGGGGATGAGGAGAAGAAAAAACAAGACCTTCATGATTCTTAGTTATTGCATCTTCTTTCACCAAGATACCTTGATCAGTAAAAGGAGAGGTATCGGGAGAAGAACAATTATGATTTCCATGAATGTCCATGCTTATATCTTCATCTATCACATTATTCCCACAAATAGGATAGATAAGAGGGGGTGTAGGTTTAAGGAAAGAATGAACGTGTCCACTCTTTTGCGTTAAGAGGTTCTCATAACTAGGGATTCATGAATTGAACAAATGTTTATTGACTAACTTTTTCTTTGCAAACTTGGAAAAGACCAAAGCTTTTTTTTTTGAAAAATAATCTATGAAAACTTAAAATGCAATGCAAAGACTTAAAATAAAATGCAATTTTTAGATTTCAAACAAGGTAATTGTCTGATTACACTATGCAATGATTTGAAAATGAAATGTTGCAAATGTAAATTTGGAATTAAATAATGCATGAAATGGGCTAATTTAAGCTAGATTTAATGAAATGCAAGTAACAAAAAGTCAACCCATTGAAATAGATAGTTAATGGCAGCAAACAGAAGTGCAAAAACAAGGTTTTCAGTATTGTAAAAGGAAGTTTTAGGGGTGCATTGAGACTAATTCGCCCAAGGTGGTGAATGAGTCCCAGTAGGGATTTTTTTCAAAATTTTCAAAAATTTTCAATTTCTTTTTATGCTTTTATGTTGTATGATTTGTATACTAAGTGCAAATGCATTTTTTACATGATTTTCAATGGTTTGAGATGCGAAAATGCAACCTATATACACTTTAACTAATGGAAAATTTTAGACACCCTCAAAGCCAATTAACTAATGCAACCCTAATGCAAAGTCAATTCAAGCTAGATCTAGGATGATGATGGACTCCAAATTAGTAAATAAGGTATTCTAAATGTAGGTTCACCAAAATGATTAGTCAAAAAATGGATGCTTTATGGTTTAAGACATAGAACATCACTTTTCTCCAACTAACATTCAAGAATGCCCTAGAGATCTCAACCCAATGAAAAGTGAAGAGATCTGACAATAGGTTATCTTAGGATATGATTTTAGATTACAAGACGAGACCTTCATGACCAAGTTTAGAATTAGAAAAGATAATGAAATGCAAGGTACAATGCAAAACCCTAATTGAATGTAAACTAACACTAAATATCCTAGAAATTGCTTGAAACAACACAAAAAATTGTAAAAGAGAAAGTGTGCACCTAGAAACTTGATGATGACTAAAAAAACTCTGAAATTCTAAAAAAAAAAAGAATTTTTGGGCTAGTGGGACTCATTCGCCATTTTGGGTGAATCAATCCCAGTTCCAAAATTTTGCACATAAGTGGGTTTCAAAAAAATGGGTATCCAAATCTAAAAAAACATCTTAAAAAAACCCACAGTACGACTCATTCGCCAGTTGTGGAAAATTTGTCTTGTTTGGATTTTCTAGAAATTCAAAGTTTGAAACTGCTCTTCTTGATCTTCTCAATCTATTCCTCTATGTTCCCGTATCTAAAACTCTGATTTTGGGGCTGTAGATGATCTTTTAGTGAAGATTATGACCTTGAAAATAGGGAGACAACTCAAAAAAGCTTGTGACCTAATATTCAATGATCATCATGTCTTCAAAGAACCTAGATCTATAATTACACAAAGAAAGAGAGAAAAACTCTTGTTGATTATTAGGGAATAGGGGTTTTCCATGGTCAAACCCCTTTTAGGTAATTAAACCAAATGATGAAACAATGAAATGTAGACATGAAGCATGGAACAAAGAACATGAATCATGGAAAATGATACCTTGAATTATGCCTTGTGAATGATGTCTTATAAATCTTCAACTCAACAAGAAATCACCATGAAGGATGTAGATCTTGATCTTGACAATACGTGTAAAATAATGCTTGATGCTTGGATCTTCGATGCTAATTCACAACACTAGATCAATAACATTCTTGGTGCTTGATATGCTTGACATGATGATGGATCTTGAATTTCTATAACAATTAATCAAGAATTATGCCCTTGAATGCCTTATAAATAATCTTGAATGCTCTCTTGATGATCTTGTGAAGTCTTGAAATGCTTAGCTCTTGCTTTCTTGACTTGATAAGATGAATACATGATGTTTCTTATTATGAAGTGAGGATTTTAAAGCTTTCTTATATAGGAAATCCTCTCAAATGACTATTAATTTGATCCCCAAGGCTGACATAGAAGAAATTTAAAATTAAAACCTAGATTTTCCTACTCTTGAAACCTCAAAAATAGCTCAAATGGGACTCATTCACCATCCTGGGCAAATGAGTCCCACTTGGATGGGACTCATTCACCCAAAGTGGCAAATGGGTCACACAGGGGCTATTTTTGTAGTTAAGATGTTGGGCAGTCAAGAAAATAAGCTTATATGTTAATCTTGTTGAAGGTTTTTTATTACAATATGCCTTGGGATGCACAATACGGGGTCATAGGGATCTATTAATGATGATATAAAGTTCCTAAATGTAATAGGACCCAAAATACAATTTGAAAGTGTAAATAAATACAATTTACAACACTAAATCAAGGAAAAATTGGGTCTATTTAGCTTCTAAGGGACCTAAATCCCATGTGAATGTGTAAAACACATTACAACACTACATTAGGTCCACTTAGTTTACAAGCCTCCTAAATTTAATGTGTAAGTGTAAATAAATACCTTTTACAACATTAAATTAAGGCAAAGTTAAGTTAATTTAGCTTGAGGAGGGCCCAAGATCTAATGTGGATGTGTAAAACACCTCACAACACTAGATCAAGGCAACATAAAGTCCAATTTATCATTAATTATTTCCTAATTAAGCAAGAGATACATTTTTATATACTACAGTTGCAATAGTTGGATAAGATTTTATAGACTAACAACTTTCCTCCATGTTTACCAAGGGAAACTCCCTAATATAGTTACAATTTTTTTATCAATTCTTTCTACTTTTAACATGAAAGTACAAAAAGGAGAAAAAAATTAAGAAAGGTTTTCTTGCAAAATTTCTAACGTAAATGTTTAGATATTGATTTGAGTTTCAAAGACTAATTACAAGTTATTCAACAAAAAAGTCAGAAACTATGTTCCTAGATTCATATGATGAATTCTACAATAATATGTATTTCTAATATGAAAAAATGTTGAAAAAATGGTAATAACTCTCCATAGATGAATCTATAAGTTGTTTAAGCGCATTTGAGTCTAGATACCAAGACAATATTGAGTTTATATTTTTATCAATTGCACAATTTGTATTAATGTTTCAATGGATAACCAATGATTTCCACAATGACATAGAGGGATTATTTATTTAACAAATAAGAAATTAGTAATGATAACACATAGAAGCAATCAAAACATACAAATCAAGTTATTTATTTTTTATCTTTGTGAAATTAGACAACTCCAAAAGCTCTTTTGTCCAGATATGTGAAAGTCAAGTGTCCCTCTAAAATTTACCTTTATGATACAACCAAGCCTTGCAAATGTAGGATTTTCTTTTATAACTTTTTAATAACTACTTCTTGTAACATAACAATTAAAAATAAATATTATTAGGTCACGCTTCTCTTCACTTCCAAAGCATCAAAATTAGTTTTATAACTTTAGTAAATGCACCTAAAAATCAACCTATCTCCTCTTGGTCATTATTTTTTCTTGCTTAAGATATCCCTTGATTGTAGATCAATTTTTCATTATACTTTCATGTAAGCTAATGCCATATTTTATGTTGTTATTGAAACATTAGAAAAATTAGGAAGAGGGTTTCTATCCTTGAAGAGATAGGGATCCACCTATTTCACTATCTTGTTTCACTCAAGAAAACCCTAGACATCTCAATCCAAGGATGTAATGAATGAAAGAGATCTGCTAAAGGTTTTCTTAGGGTATGATCAATGACTAAAGATGGGTTCAGCACCAAGCGAAGGCTCAGAAAGAATAATAATGTGCAAGGCCTAATTATGAAGCCTAATGTTATGTAAGACTTGAATAAAAGACGTAAAAATGAATGTAAAACCAAACAAAGAGTTGAGAAACCAAAGATGTACACCTGGAAATATATAGAGGCATGAAACAAGATTTGAAATGTTGAAAAATATAGATTCAAGGTACACTAGGACTCACATGCCACTTCTAGTGTATCAGTCCTAGTCTAGGGTTTCTAGACTAGAACATGAATCTGACAGTGCTTAATCTAAATCTTCAAAAATCTAGAAATTTTCCTATAGTGGGACTCATATGCCACTTTTGGCATATCAATCCTATTTTTCCTTTTTAGAAAGTCAAATTCCAGATCTATTCTCTAATCTCTACTCTTCGTTCCTAACTTGATTTTTTGATCTGAACATATAAAAATACATACAAAACAAAATATAGTCTTGATTTTCTTATGGGGGGTTTTCCTTGGTCAAACCCCTAGTTTGGTAGTTAAACCTTGATAGAAACAATGGATCTTGAATGTAAATGTGAATATAAACCCTAACCTTAAGTGTATCTAAGACTAGGAAACCTGCAAGGGTATGTGCAGGATCATGATGGCCCAAAAAGTGGCAATATGATGGGTATGTGGCTGATGACTATTTTTTTACCCAAAAGTGATGAAACAAAAAGGGTTTATAAAGAATATTCTCAGCTTTACACTGATATAAATTATGCTTTACTTTGAAATTAATAAGTAATTATTATTAATTTTCTATTCAAATTATGACTAAAGTCTTGATTGATAGGCTGATTAAAAGACATCTATAGCTTTCAAACGGTATCAAATTTTTTGAATCCAAAACATGTGTCACATTCTATGCTTCGTATACTATAGGATTAAAAAAATAAAAATTGAACTTCATGAAGTTTTGACCAAGTTAAGGTGGTTAGACATACGAGTTTTTATATTTTTAAAAAATTTGTAATAAAAAATTTATAATTAATTATTTACTTGGAAATAAATTACAAAAAAATATGCATCACATCAAGGAATGATTCCTCTACTTATATTTAAAATCTTATAAAAAAATATTATCATTTTATTGTGGTTAGGGTGGTTAGTCAGACACCTACTTCTTATTTTTTCCATGAAATTTAAGTACCACTACATTGAAATTTAAAATTTTCACCAAATAGATTTTTATGTTTTTAAACAAACCTAGTAGTTTAGAAACTACATTCAATTTGCTACAGATTATATTCTTACATATTTTTGAAATAATATAGATAACTTATTCAAATTTTTATGTCAAGTTGCCTAACTCTGATTTTTCTGAATTTTTTGCCACTTAAGGGCCTATTTTTTCCATGATGATCCTGCACATACCCGCAACGCAATGCAAGCCTATCCTAATGTGCTAGAATAACATGCATGAATGGAATATGAAGATAGTGACTCGCTTTGGGAGATGTCTAATCACCCTAATAAGAAACAATGATGTATGTACCTTCCTTAGGTTGCAAGTAGAATGAGAATGGAGGATGGAATCACTTAGGAAACAAGTCACTAGGCTTGGCTTGATGGCTAGTTGCATCTCCCCAACCTAGAATCCATCATGACTCACCATAGAAAACCATAATCAATCCTCAAAAATGTTAGATCTTGAATCAAAGTGAGCGTGAAGACCTACAAAAACACTATAATATTGCTCAAAGAATTCAACTTTGTTTCCTATTTTCTCTTGAATGCTCTTGTTAAGAATGCTTGAAAGCTCTTGAATGCTTAGATCTTGAAATTTCTCTTCTATGTTGAAAATAATGATTTAGAGGCTTGTTTATATAAGCATTATACCTAATTTACCTTTTATTAGATCTCAAAAGTTGACATGAACAAAAATTTTGAATTAAAAACATGAATTTCCTACTAAAACCCTAAAAATAGGCCACATAGGACTCATACGCCACTTATGGCATATGGGTTCCACCTAGGGGGACTCATATGCACAAGGTGATGTATGAGTCCCACCCTAGACTTTTGGGGTGGGCCAATGATGGGTTGTTAGAAAAATTAATGATTTTGATGATTTTGTCAAGATTTTAGCTGAAACAAGCATTGAGATCCAAAATAACGGATCTTACGGGCCTATTATAGATGAATCAAAGGAGAATTAATGCAAGGGTACTAAAATAAGACCAAATTAAGCAAGGAATTGTAAAATCTCCAAGAAGGGAGTACATTTTTTGTCGTCACATTTAGCCCCCACTATAGTGCCCATATGACTCTACGTGCATATGTAAGCTAAAGGACTCTTAACAATAAACTTTGTTTCATAAAAGGATACTCATATGGATTCATTTTTTAGCATGGTAGAATGAAGCCCCGACTATAGCCATCTACAAAACCACAATGTTAGGAACTGGATTCTACAACAAAAATGTGTTAGTCATTAAAAAATCCTCTTATCTAACTTCTTTACAAAATAAAATTTGAGGGTAGATGTATGGCCCCCCTTGATTATGCTTGCTTTATGAAGGTGGAATCAAGGTAGCAATCTAACTACACTGAATTAGATAATTCATATCATCGAGTATTTACAAGTATCATACCACATAATGATATATATATGATGAGGATGGGATCAGAATCACGATTCCAACAAAACAAATGACATCAAAAAAGGATTTCGCTAGCCCCCAACATGATAATTTGAAGGAAAAAAGTAATTTTAAACCCTAATATAGTAAAACTTAATTTTAACATATATAAGAAGAAAAAGTGAAGTTAGTTGTAATGATTTTGTCTTTTAACTTCTTACCATTTGACTTTGTTGGAAAGTGATTGAAGATGCCAAGCTGATGAGTGTACGTGCCTCCAAGACTTGAGGTCCTATGGGAGGAGGTAGCTCGAGGCGATCTGCAACATCAGGTGAGTTGATTTTTTAAACTTATCTTTGTCCTTATGTATTTATTTTATGTTTTTTATGCATTTCTAGGTTGATTTAGGACCCTAGAAGAAAAGTTTGAAAAGCATCCCTTTTTTTTGCAAAGTGTCCCACTTTTTCATGAAATAGGAAATAAAGTGTCTACAACCATTAGAAAACTATTCTAGTAAAAATTTAGCAAAATTTTTTACTGTTTATGTATAGATTTAAGATTTTAGAATACTTATAGGAGGTATTTTGTGCTTCTTTTGTTAGATTTTTCCTAGGTCATGATAGTGTCTTGGTAGCAGACAATTATCTCACCTATGAGACCTAGTCTCAACTTTATATAAGGTATATACTTAAACTTTATAAATGACTGTATTATACTGGTTGTACCTCATGCCTCCCATGAGGTACCATGATGTTAAGCTGATGGTGCTTGTTGAGAGGTGGGATGCTAATACCTACACATTTTTCCTACCTACAGATGAAATGACAATCACCCTAGAGGACATCCATTACATCCTTTGAGTTCCTGTTCGAGGAGAAACCATGCACTTTTCTAGGGATTGTACATATATGGAGATGCAGGAAAATATAGGGTATTTCTTGGGAGGACTAGTTCGACAAGAGATCATAGGGCCACATATTGATTTAGCATGGCTACACTATGCACTATTGTTCTAAGCCTTGAGATAGATTATTATTTTCGCAGTGGCAATAGTACTCATCCCTGATGGTTGAGGTGCACACCTAGACAAAGGTATTGTTCATATGATCAGATAGATGGAGGACCACATGACTATATATGCTTGGGGCCGCAACATCCTTGCACATTTATATTATGATCTAAAGAAGTTTTTGTACCACAAGGTCGATAGTGTCATTCATTGTATGCTACTATAGGTGTGGTTCCTAGAGCATATCACATGCACTAGGCTAATAGGGTTTCCATCTATATCAACCCTACAATATCCATGTGCATTTAGTCATCCATTAAGGAATTCATGGTAGTATGGAGATTTACACTTTTAGAGAGTTCAATTTGGCTAGCTAGATTAGGAGGAGGTCCTTTGGAGACCATACCAGTTGATACCATAATGGCTAGATGATTCTTGATAGTTGCAAATGATGTAGAGGGATAGGTTCCTTTGAGGGAGAAAGGTTTACATAGTAAGGCTATTCTACTACGATCATGTGATGCAATAGTTTGGTTAGATATAGGTACCACTAGTAGCATTCCCTTTTAATAGGTGATCAGTGCAGAGTGCCTAAAGGCTAGGAGATACTAGGTGGCTGATAGTGGATGATGTTAGATATCATGATTCAGAGGATGCAGATCTCAACATGGCCCCAGTCTCTGACACTGATGGCATCAGTTCTATTGATGCATATGAGGAATGGTGGGTAGTAGGACAACCATCTCCTATATTCTTGATGGATCAAACTATAGGTTTTGTGGGACCACTTCCAAAGCAGAGGGATGAGGAGGAGGATATAGGGCTTAGGGCATCAAATCTATTTGCAGATGAGATAGATGAGGATTATGACAAGGGAGCAAAACTTGATTATGAGGGAGAGGAGGATGAGGAAAAGGAGGACAAGGATCATATGATGAATGAGGGTAGTGATATGATAGATGAGGGTCCAATTTACCATGAGTGGGGAGATCCCTCTCCCATTCTTGTTACTAGATCACAGTCGGAAGACACAAAACACACTAACATTCACAAGCATGGAGAAGCTAGCACATCCTCTATGCCTCCTACACAGGATGAGGTTGTCTTTACAGAGCTAGCTAGGAATCTAGGTGATGACATTTTATTTATTGTTATTGTTATTCTTTTGCTTTAATTTATATATATATCATGATGTGTACTAATTTTTTTTATGATTTCTATCTTGTAGGGGCTATGAGAGATTTACATGACCTCTACCAACATGTGGCTATAGAGATCTGGTGTCTCCATCAGTCTTTGATTAGGCTAGTGGTATAGACTACATACCCCCACCCATTGTGGAGTGAGACTCAGAGCTATTTGAGCCTTATGTCAAACTAAGAACAACATATGAGGGTGCCACGAGGTGTGTTGATCAAGCTGAGCCTATATATGAGGAGATTTGGTTGTCTCAAGATCTAGAAGAGGTCAAGAGACTTCATGCAAAGGTAGAAAGGCTTCAAGAAGATAGATATGACATAGAGCGAGAGTGCCTAGAGGCTATTGGATGGGAGACTATGGTTGTTGGATGAGCACAGGGTCTACAATATGTTATGGATGCTCTTATCATTTCACGATCACGATCCCATACTACTATCTCCTGATGGACTACATCTAGATAGATGCAATCACCAGATCCCAAGGGATCTAGTAACCACATGTACTCAAAAGTTATTTATATATATTTGTGTGTGTGTGTGTGATCATTTGATGTTTGATTATTTATGTTAATGTGTTTGGACTTAAATGGAAATTTGATTTATCAAATAATATTTGTAAGACTATTTAATAAATGTCTCCATGGTTTAATATGCTTTATGTGATCTAATTAAAACTATTCTAGTTTCTCTTAGATGCAACATTGTGATTAAGTATGTTATGCTAAATTAAATGTACGTGTTATCTAATTGTAGAACATTAAATGTATATAAGGATGTAATCTAACACAACACACAAGATGGAATTGAATAGTATAAATCCTAAAGTAACCACCTGAAATTTAATTTAAATAATTAATTTAGTATTCAAGACACAAATAATTTATTGTCAAGAATGAAACAATCTGAGAGAATATAGAATGTCATCTACTAATTCTAACATTGCTACTTTATTATTCATACTATTCAAGAAGGTTAGACATGATACCAATGTAAATGAATAAAATTAATAGGTTCCTTAAGAGTTGTACCATCTATTTATGTTAATGTGTATGCTTTAGACACATAACTTTCATCAATTTTGTAAGGCCCTAGCAAATTAGGGCTGAATTTTCCCTTTTCAGTTACGGTGGCAATAACATTATGTTGATTCTCAAATAACACCAAATCACCTTTATTAAATAACCAAGGCATGAAATTTTCATTGTAACTACACTAATTTCTTCTAGAATAAGCTTGAAGGTGCTCAAGAGCATTAATGCATTGTTCCTTATAAGTATTATCATCAATAAGTACTTGAAGAGAGATTCTTAGTGTAGGAATCTCTAACTCCAAGTGAATTATTTCCTCAGTTCCATAGACAAGGTTATAAGCGGTAGTCCTAGTGGATAATCTAACATTCATATGATAGGCCCATAACGCATATGCTAATTGTGTGTGCCAATCCTTATTATGTCTTCTTATCATTTTCTTTAAGATATTTTCAAGGGTTTTATTAGTTGATTCAGCTTGACAGTTAGATTGCAGGTAGTAGGGCATAGAAAATTGATGTTGAATATTAAATGTCTCTAATAATTTTTTCACGTCATTATTATTGAAAGGTGTCCCATTGTCCAAATTTAATGAAAAAGGAAGTCCAAAGTGAGCAACAATGTGTTCTATATGAAATGACATATCACCTTAGCAGTCGTTGAATGAAGAGGAATAATTTCTACCAATTTTGTGAAATAGTCTGTTGTAGTGATTATGAATGTATACCTAGTGACAGGTGGTGAAATTTTTCCAATAAGATCCAAACCCCATATAGAGAAGGGCCAAATAGGAACTTGAGCACAAATTTCAGAGTCAAGAGAATGAGTAAAATTTCTATGTTCTTGATATTTATGACATCTTTTAACATATTCAAAGCAATCTTGTTCCATTTGTCTCCAATAGCATCCTATGTTGATTAGTTTTTGAACTAGATATCTTCTTCCAAAATGACCTCCACAAGCACCTGCATAAGCTTGTTCAAGTGTGATGGGGATTTCAAGTTGTTTTAGAAATCTCAGTAAGAGACCATCAAAGGATCTTTGATACAACACATTGGCAAGAATTATATATCTAGATGCAAGCTTCTGAAGGTGCGCACAAGTGTTCTTAGTTGTCGGATCAAGAAAGGTACCATATTTTAAATAATTTTATATGAGTTGTACCATTCACTAGAGTTTTCCATGGTGGCTAATAATACTTCCTCCATTTTATCTTCTATTGATGGTTTCATAACTATATGCACAATAAATTTGAAGTAATTTGAAGGGTCTTGTGGTGACATAAGGGAAGTTGCACTCACCATTGCTTATGCATGTCAATTATCTTTTTTTGTGATGTTTTCAATGGTGTATGAATCAAACTTGTCTAGTATAGTCATTGTGAGATCCTTGTATTTTGATAATCTATCATATTTCACTTTATATGATCTACTTATTTTTGTAATGACTAATTATGAATCACTAAATATCTTAATATCTCAACCTCCCATAATTAAAATTGTCTGTAGTACAACAAGTAATGCTTCATACTTAGCGGTGTTGTTTGTACATGGGAAGTTTAAGTGATGAGACAAGGAAATAGGATTTCTCATGAGCAGCACTATTATAACTCCCACACTAGAGCCAATTCTACGCTTAGATCCATCATTATATAACTCCCATGTATTAGTTTCAATTGTCAATACATCATCAGGGAATGAATCATTATTAGGTAATGTTAAAGGAGAAGTAGTATCAACTAGTTGGTTAGTCAAGGCTTTCCCTTTAATTTATTTTTGTGAAACAAACTTAAGGTAAAACTTAGTCAACAACATAACCCACTTAGCTAAGTACCCTAATAAAAAAAAATTAGTGAAAAGATGTTTTAAAGGATCAAATTTCATCATCATGTGTATTTCAGCATTTCATAGGTAATGTCTCAATTTACTAGTAGTGAATACAAGAGCCAAACATTGTTTCTCTATCACTATGTATTCTTTCTCATAATCAATTAGAGTTTGGCTAATTTTTAATAAACAGGATGTTCTTTACCATCTTCATCTTATTGTGCAAACAATGTTGTGAGAGCATGGGCTCATGCTACTGCATAAAGAATAAATGGTTTCTCTTGCATAGCGGGTTGTAAGATAGGTGGAGTAGCAAGATATTATTTCAAATTATCAAAATATTATTTACAACCCTCATTCCAATTAAATTGAACATATTTCTTAAGAAGATGTGTAAAAGGAAATGTTCAATCCACTAGGGGTGCTACAAAATTATGGATAGCTTGAATTACTCCTTGTAAAGTGCACAATTGAGAAATGTTTCTAGGAGCTAGCATGTTAACTATAACATTTGTAGTGTCAAAAAATGTCACCAAGGAAATTTTCACACTTGTTTGGGACCTCCTTGTGGAATTGGTCTTAATGTTGCCTTGATTTAGTGCTATAACATGCTTGACACATTCAAATTAGGTATTGGGCCCTTGTGAACTAATGGATTTAAGTGGTACCCTTCGAAAGTGTTGTGAAGTGTTGTAACACACTTTCACACTTTTCCAAGGTCTTATTAATTAATTACACCTAATAAACCTCTTTTTAACATTAATCTTGCCTTATTTTAAGTGTTGTAAAGTCTTGTAATACAATTTCACACTTGTCTAGGCTTTTCATTAATAATTGGGCTTTCTTATGCTTTAATTGGCCCTATTTTTCATCCAAAAGCCTCATTTATTGCATCTTTTCAAGGATAATTGTAACACCAATCATTATAAAATCATAATTATGGTGTTTCTGGCTTGTGTGGCCCAAATTTAGTGATTTGGGACTCATTCGCCACCTTGGGAGAATGGGTCTGACCTAGATTTTTGGGTCTCAAACTTGTTTTTACACCTTTCTAAGAACTTTTTATTTTTGGTCCCATACATTATGCCAGATGGGACTCATTTTCCATCATGGGTGAATGAGTCAAGTGTGTCCCAAAATTAAAATTAATTCAAATTTTTGATAGGATTTTAGTCTCCTAGATCGAATGTTCACTTGTAGAGTTATAATTTTAGGAATTATTGCATAATTGAGTATAAATACAAGGTTCTTTCACTCATATTTTTACCTAGCAATCTAACAAGAAATCAAGTGTTCATAAGAGTATTCCAAAGCATTCAATTGTCTTCAAGAGAAAATTTTCAAGCATTTTAGAGCATTCTTCAAGCACCAAGCATCATGTCAAGTATTCCATGCATCATGTTGTTTTAGAGCTAACAATTGTGGTGTAGGATTTTATGATTCAAGCAATCATCACATTCATGATCAACATCATTCAAACAAGAGTAAAAAATATACATCCATTGTAGCCATTACAAGCATATTTGCAACACCTTATTGCTAGGGTTTGGTGAGTTGCAACATTATTATTTATTCATTCATCATTCTCCATTCAGACCATTTGATTTAATTTCAAGGATTGATTTCGAAAATGGGGTTTTACCAAGGAAAACCCCTATCCACTAACCCCACAACATTTCCCTTTCTCCTTTGTGTGTGATTTGTAGGTATAGGTTGTAGATTTGTTAAGGAGAAAGATTGGAGAAAAGTTGCAAATCATTCAATTCTGTCAAAGTTGTCATCAAGCCTTGGAGAACCTTGGAGAAGACCTATAGGTTGCAATTCAAAGATTCGGATCCAAAAATCATTCAAGAAGGACAAAGTAAATATAGAAGAGAAGGATCAACCTTCAAAGTTTTAGAAAATACCAATTGGATACCCTTTTGCCAGATTCATGTTCTAGTTCCAGTCAATTTCCAAAAAAAATCAAATTTGGATACCCTTTTTCCAAATTCATGTTTCTACACAATTTTCTAGAAACAAGATTGATTCGACCAGCTTGGAAAATCATTCCTAGTCAACATTAAAAGTAGAATTTCTAGTGATTCAAACCTCCATTCAACCATCTCTAGTTTCCCAGGTGCACACCTTCCTGTCTTTATTTTTCTATTTCATTTCATTCACTTTTCTAGATCATTTAGTGTTACTTTGCATTCAATTAGGGTTTAGTTTTGCATCTTGTATTTAATTTTATTTTTCAAGTATAAACTTGGTAGTGAACCCCTCATTAGATCATATTCAACCCCTAGAACAACCCTCTTCCAAGATATCTTTTTCTTTTGCATTGAGATCTCAAGGTTTTGTTCTTGAGTGAAAGTTAGTGAAAATTTCCCTTTTAGGTCCCAAATCCTAGAAGGGAAGCAAAACAATTTTCCACCTTTCAACATTAATTTTCTTTGTTTCCACCTCAATGCCTCTATGAGATATGATAAAACCTAAAAAAATTCCACTATCTATACCAAAGACACACATTTTTAGATTCAATCTCATCAATTGTGTATTTTTGTAGTCTTTCAAAAATATTTCAAAGAATATTCACATTGTCTTGTCAAGTTAAAGATTTGGATAGAATTTCATCAACATAGTCTTCCAAAATCTTATGTATGTAGTCATGGAATATCAATTTTATAGCTTGTTGATGTGTTGTACCCACATTCTTTAATCCAAAAGGAATCATTACTCAACAAAATGTTCCCCAAGTCATAGTAAATAATGTTTTGTATTGATCTTGATGGTTGATAAAGATTTTATTGAAACCAGAGAATCCATCCATGAATGACAACAAAGCATGTCCTGTAGTCGAGTCTAACATCATGTAAATATTAGGAAGGGGAAAATCATATTTTAAAGATGATTTATTTAAATCACAAAATTCCATACACATCCTAATATGATTATCAAGTTTTGCAACTACGGGTGATCCCACAATAGTGGTTTACAATTTTTGGCCAACCTGGACAATGAAATAATTTTTTTCTAACTAAATCTTCAGTTTTGGGAACCTATAGTGGCTAAAATATGAGGAATTTGAAGATGATGAAAACTAGAGTTTCGTGAAATTTTGTTTGTAGATTCTAAATATACTTTTTTCAAAAAATTTGGATCCAAATTACACTTCTTTTTACATCTCCCTCGAAAACTAGTTTTTTTTTCAGAAACAACATTTTTAAAAAGTGACGCTCACTGTATAATGCATAAAAAAAAATTCGTGAAGGATAAAACTCTAATTCTTTTGAATTTAGATTTGTAACTCCAATAGCTAGTGCTTCCACTTGATTAGATATTTTTTAATTGAATATTTTTTCTTTAGTAAAGTTTCTAAGTCAAACCAATTACAATTTAGACATAGTGCGACCGTATAACATGTAACCTTTTTTGTATGTATCAAAATTCAATTTAATTTTTTGTTGGATCAAGGACTTCAATTTCTAGTGCAATCATATTTTTAAATTTTTTTTTGATAATATTATATTTTCCGCATTGGTAGAACATAGAGCTTGATTTTCTGAAAAACCTACATTCATAAGAAATAAAAATAAATATAATAATAAAATTTAATTTAATTAAAATTATACTTTTTGGGAAGCTTATAATAAGGAATACATAATTACAAAAAAATAAAATTTAAATGAATTCATTTTATCCCCCAAAAGGTAAATCAAAAGTGGTTTTTTATCAGTGTTTTGATAGGTGTAAAGGAGACTCTATTATAGGTATGGCTTAAAACTAGTAGGGTTCTATCCAAGGGGGCTTAGTCTAAGGTGGTTTGATCAAACCCTCTTCAATTGAAATCCTTTAAATAGAAAATTTTAAGGCTTAAATCATTATATTTTCTAAAAATATGTGCTTTTAGCAAAAATCAGGATCTACCAAAAAATGTAAACCGCGATTGTGGCAGCACCCAACTACAACAATCTTTGAGATCCAAGGAGAATAATCTATAGGTCGTATAAAGCCAATTTCGAGGAGTTTTTCAATATCAGCTTTAACTAGTAAATATATCTTAGGGTTCACTTTTCGTAGCTTCTTTTGAATGGGTTTAGCATTCTCAAAAAGGACTATATTGTGTGTTACAATCTTAGCATCGATTCCTGGAATATATGAATAAGTCCAAGCAAAAAGTTTAGGAAATTTGTGAAGTAAAGTTGCATGGTCTTCTTGTTCATCATCATCAAGCCAGTTTCCTATCTTAATCACCTTTTTTCATTATTAATGTCCATTACCAGTATGTCAATTGTATCTTCTAAAGGAAGTGCATTTTGTTCTATAAATTTAGGGTTGTATTCTTCATTGTTATTTTCAATCTCATTACTTTCCTCTACTTCATCTTCTTGCTTGGTACTAATCATAGCACATTTAACCCGTTTCTTTTTAGGAATACATGTTTTTTCATAAAATCCTATCATTTCTTTCAAGGCTTCATCATCTTCAAAATACTCCAATGATGCTTCACAAGTTGTGTTAATCAATTTTGGATACTTCAAGGTGAGAGGTGTTTCAGGATTACACATGACAGTGTTTACGTTTAACGAGGGCCTTTTTGTTGGTTATATTATCTTAGAAGGGGAATATCCCAAACCATTTTTTTTCTCGTGTGTTAGGCTCTATAGGAACATGGATACCTTGTTCTTTCTTTCCACATCCTTTTCCACTATAACCAAGTTGTTTCATGAACTCATAACCTTTTCCATAAATTCTCTCCATTTCTTTTAGGTTTGGTGGTTGTTGATAGTCTATCTCATCAAAGTTTTTTATAGCTTGTGTCTTCTTCAATAGTGAATGAGGTAGATGCTTGGTATTTTTCTTCTAAGTTCTATGTTGACATCACTATTGGTTGCTCTTTTTTTTTCTTTTGTTGTGATTACAATGTATTCTCCCATAAATGAAGGTGTGAACTCTAAAGAGCCCCAATCGTCGTCTAATAACTTCGACACTTTTTCCATCTCTTGTTTTTATTTTTCCATAGGCTCTATGTTCGATGCTGGAATTAATGTGTTTAGAGGACTTTCCATTATTTTTTTAACTTGTAAGAAAATTTCAGGCTTAGGGTCTATTTGAATTTGGTATAGTTTTTTGTTATAGACATACTTCATTATAATATATGATGAAGATTTCAAGGTACCACATGCATCTCATGAACCCAAGGTGGCCCTAAAAGAAGATTGTATGAAATATTATTGGGAATGAAATGAATAGTATTTTGCAAGGTACCCTTTCCAACTATAATAGGCAAAGTAATTACACCAAGCCATTGCTTTCCTACATTGTCAAATCCTCAAATTGAAAAGGAATCATGTTGAATTCTTGATTTATCCACTCCTAGTTTATCCAAAAGGGTCACACTACTGACATTAAGATAAAAACCATTGTCAACAAGGGTTCTTTTTATTCCCCACCCATCATAGATGGCTATTATCATGAATGCATCATTTCTCTTTCTTATTTCCAAAGGAGGTAGCTTATGTTGATGAAAGGTAATGTCTACACTAACTATATCCATTCCTTATATTAGAGCTGCTACATCATTTGCATTTGTACCAGAGGGAACCACTACTTGTTGCAAGGTTGTTTGAAACATAGTGTGATAATTAGGTGAATTCTAAATTAGGTCCCATAGGGATATATTTTCTAGAGTATTCTAAAGTTGTTCAAAAATATTATACTCCTTCCTAGAATGTGAAGGAAAATGAGGACCACTAGGAAAGATGGGATTAGGAAAAGGTAAAGATGTGGTAGTTGGTTGTCTTGGTTGTAGATTTTTTCTAGTGTTATATGTATGAGCAATGGTGTTATAACTTGATTGTTGTAAAACATTGTTCTTAGGTGGTTCAAGGGTGAAAATGGTTTTTCATAACAAGCCTTAGTGGATGAACCTTGTGAGATGAAATCCTCAAAGGCTTCACCTAACATGTCAAAGTCATCACTACTAAAAGGATTGAGGGTCAGGTTGACTTGGAAAAAGAAATTTTACATATTCAAATAACTATGCTTTCTCCAAGTGGTTCATTGGTCTTTAGGTGTTTTTGGCTTTTGTTTTCTAAATGAATTCCAAATGTAATCTAATCTAATTGAACTATGAATTAATGCTAAAAATGAAATTTATAGTGATCTAATTATATCCACAATTGAAATGAATGTAAACTATGTTGAATCTAATGAAATGAATATAACAAAGACTCTACAAATTGAAACTGATAACTAACAATAGCAAACAAAAATATAAAAATAGAGAATTCAATTCTATAAAATGCAATCTAAAATCTGAAATAGGACTAAATTTTATAGAGGGATGTATGAGTCCCAATAAAGATTTTTTAGAGGTTTGAATCTTGAATGACAGTCACCACAAAATACCCAGAAATTAGGAAGAATCACTTGTACTGGGACTAAATCACCCAAAGGGGCATATGATTCCTAGTTTAGGGTTTTTTCAAAGATTTCAAAAAAAATTGAGTGAAAGTTATACTTTCTTGTTTGTATGATGTACAAACTAAGTGCAAATGCAAATTTCAAATGATTTTCAATGAGGCAAGAGACAAAAATGCAACCTATATGCAATTTAACTAATGCAAGGTTTAGAAACCCTAAAATGACAATTAACTAATACAAACCCCAATGCAATGTTAATGCAAGCTAGATCTAGGATTATAATGCAGTCCAAATAAGAATTAAGATGTTCTAAATGTAGGTTCATCAAAATGAAACATCAAAAAAATGGGAAGAGGGTTTATATCCTTGAAGAGATAGAGCTCCTATTTCACTGTCTTGTTTCACTCAAGGAAACCCTAGAGATCTCAATCCAAGGATGTAATGAAGGAAATGGGTTTGCTAAAGGTTGTCCTAGGGTATGATCAATGAATAAAGAAGGGTTCACCACAAATCTAGGGCTTGGAAACACTAATAATATGAAAGACCTAATTATGAAACCTAATGTTATGCAAGACTTAAATAAAAGACCTAAAAATGAATGTAAAACATAATAGAGAGCTGGCAAACCAGAGATAGCAACCCAAAAATTAGTAGAGGCATGAAAAAAGATCTGAAATGTTGAAAAAGTAGGATTTAGGGCATATTGGAACTCATACACCACTTCTAGCATATCAGTCCCAGTTTAGGGTTTCTGGATTGGAAGAGGAATATGATAGTACTTAATCTAAATATTCAAAATTCTAGAAATTTTCCTATAGTGGGACTCATATGCCACTTGTGGTGTATCAGTCCTATTATAATTTTTTGGAAATTCAAAGTCTAGATCTGTTCTCCAATCTTTTCTCTTCCTTCACAACTTGATTTTTGGATCTAAACCTATAAAAATACCCACAAAATACAATATAGTCTTAATTTGCTTATGGTTGTTTTACCTCAGTCAAACCCCCAGTTTGGTAGTTAAACATTGATAGAAATAATGGATCTTGAATGTAATATAAGTATAAGCTATAAGCTTAAGTGTATCTAAGATTAGGAAATCTGAAATGTAATGTAACCCTATCCTAATGTGCTAGAATAAGATGCATGAATAGAATATGAAGATAGTGACTAACTTTGGGAGATGTATAATCACCCTAATAAGCCACAACGATGTATGTACCTTCCTTATGTTGAAAGTAGAATGATAATGGAGGATGGAATCACTTAGGAAACAAGTCATTAGGCTTGGCTTGATGGCTAGTTATATCTCCACAGCCTAGAATCCATCAGGATTCACCATAGACCATAATCAATCCTTGACAATATTTGATCTTGAAGGAGAGTGACCTTGAAGACCTACACAAACACTATATTACTACTCCTAGACTTCAACTTTGTTTGTTGTTTGCTCTTGAATACTCTTGTGAAGAATGTTTGAATGCTATTGAATGCTTAGACCTTGAAATTTCCCTTCTAGATTGAAAATAATGACTTAGTGGCTTGTTTATATAGGAATTACACCTAATTTACCTTTTACGAGATCTCAAAAGCCAACATCGACCAAAATTTAGAATTAGAAAATAAATTTCCCGCTCACACCCTAAAAATAGGCCACACGTGACTCATACGCCACTTGTGGTGTATGGGTCCCACCTAGGGGGACTCATATGCCCAAGGTGGCATATGAGTCCCACTGCTAGATTTTTGGGGTGGACCAATTATGGGTTGTTAGAAAAATTCATGCTTTTAATGATTTTGTTGGGATTTTAGCTGACATAAGCCTTGAGATCTGAAATAAAGGGTCTTAGGGGCCTATTGATGATGAATCAAAGGGGATTTAATTTAAGGGTACTAAAATAGGTCCAAATTGAGCAAGGAATTGCACTATCTCCAAGAAGGGAGTACAATTTCCATTGCCACAATTACATGAGACTACATCTCTTGATGATATTTTGTCAAATAGGTCATGCATGTCTTAAATAAACTCATTGTCTTTCATATTCAAAATATTATCATTATTATCAATGAGACCCATTTGTTTCCCTATTACATATTACAGGAAAAAGGTTGTACCTACACTTTGATCTTGAGCTATTTCATCAAATCTTATAATATTCTCTTTTCCATAATATTTAAGGCTAATTCTCTAGGTCTATCGTACTTCAATTTTGGAAAATGGTCAAGGGGTTATAATGAAATATTTTTTTTTGCAATCACTTGATTAACATAGACTTAAACTTGATGAGAGTGTTTGGTATCCAATATTGAAATCCTACATCAAATCTAAGGTTGTTGAGTCTATAGAATTCATTACACCACATGTAGCTAAACTTGCAATTAATCAATTTTCATCCTTCCCCACCCAAGCTGTAAAGATGAGCATTGCTAAATTTCTAGAAGTAGAAACCAATCTCCAATTTGTGAGCCCATATCTACAAGAATTATAAAAACCAAAAAAAAATGCAAATGTGTAACCTTTCTATAAGATAAAATATCTTTTGGATGACCCTGATCAATATGGAAATTAGCGCAAGGAATGTAGATCCTACAATCCATAAAGGAGTAATTTCCTTCATAAAATTGTTATCCTTCCACAACTCATTGATGGGTGAAATATTTGGTTGTTTTTTGATAATTTTTAGTTCCATTATCTTGTCTAATACTTGTTATAGTCCAACCTTTTATCCCTTATCTTGCCACAATTATTTTATAAGGAAAACATGTTTAATATGCATTATTAGATCTAAAATAATATATTTTAGAGATAATAATAAATATGGTTGTTCATGATTAAAGTGGGATTAATGGTGACCTTTTATATTGGGAAGAAAAAACAAAGGATATCGGTTGAAAATAAGTTGAAGTTGTTCTATTTTGAGTATTTTTATTTTATAAATAATACCATGTTGTTGTAACAATAGATCTAAAAGATTGGTTAAGGGAATCTACTATAAAGATAAAACTGGGTCTAACTATCATGATGTGTAATCCCTATTCACTACCAACAACCCATAATGTGTTGGTTTTACACAAATTTATCATCAAAAAATTTAATTTTGCATACATTTTGATAAATTTATATTTGCAACATATCAACAAAATATGTGTTGTTTAATTAGTATAGATGTAATTCCTTTATCTTTAAAATTTGTGTGAACATATAACTCGTACAATATAAATTATCCTAATTTTCAATAAAGAAAGGATTATGAATTCACAAACATTTAGATTATTCCTTTGCATTCTTAACCATCATAAGCACAAGTAAGCATATTACTTGTAAGTCTTGTAAATTTTTATCATATGAATTTAAAGTATTATTGATAAGAAATAAATAAATGGTGAGTAATGCTTAATCCTTATTAATAGATTTAAATAGAAGATAGTGAAAATTACTACACAACAAATAAGTGATTAGATGATAGGATATTTGTTTGAAGTTTCCACCAGGATTTTCATCAGCCCAATCGTGAATAGGATTTTTTGGTGTCGGAGACCTCTTGGTTGGTAGTGACCTCATTGGGGTTTTTTATGACAACGTGGATGTTGCTAATTATGTGATTTGGTAGTGGTGGAGTTAGTGGCATTGATAGGAAAAATTAGAATGGTAAGTGTTTGATCACATGAGGTTTAATGCATCATATTAGTGTTGTACGATGGTGAAAGAAAAAATAAATGCAATATTCAATGTTGTAGTGGGGGGAAGTATACTTTGAAATGTGCCAAAAAATATATTGATTAAGTTGCATTGTGGAAAGAGCCATTGTGGTGTTTTTTTGATAGAATTCTATTGAAAAATTGCTGCCTTTGGCTTTGTTTTATAGCATATTGGAGGGTTTTAAAACTATTGTGTTGCAGAATCTGTAAGTAGTTTTACATGGGTATTTTTCATAAATGATTAATTTATTGTTCATGTATTTCGTTCTCTGCTTATCGTTCCTTTTGATAGTAGGTTGGAGGGTTCTAACACTAACGTGCTACAAACAATGTGAGAAAGTATATTGACTAAGTTGCATTGTCAAAAGAGCCATTATGGTGTCGGTTTGATAGCAGACTATTGTAAAAATTATTGCCTTCAACTCTATTTTATAGTAGATTGGAGGGTTTTAAGACTATTGTGCTCTAGAATTTGTAAGTCATTTTACATGGGTATTTTACATAATGATTAATTTATTGTTCATGTCTTTTCCTCTCTACTTATTGTTCCATGTTAAATGTTTTTTTCTTTGGAATTATACCGATTTTGGATACTTCAATAAGATTATGGCTCTGTATAGATGGAGAAATTATAGTTAAATCTTCTTTCTTTGATCAAAAAATATTGTTAGGGTTTGTAATATTTTTTCCCTTCATTTATTGTTTGTAGTTATCTCTATGCATCTTTGGTGGTATACCCATTAAGATAGCAGAAATTGTAGATTAACATAGGAGTGATTAATTATATTGATTAAGTTGCATTGTCGAGAGAGCCATCGTGGTGTTGGTTTTTGACAGCAGACTATTATAAAAATCATGTTCGACTCCATTTTATAGTAGATTGGAGGGTTTTAATACTGTTGTGCTTTGGAATCTATAAGTCATTTTACATGGGTGTTTTGCATAAATGATTAATTTATTGCTCATGTCTTTCGCTCTTTGCTTATTGTTCCTTGTTATATGTTTGTATCTTTTCCGTTATACCCATTTTGGAGACTTCAAAGAGATTATGGCTCTGTATGGATGGACAAAAGTGTAGTTAAATCTTCTTTCCATCAAAAAAAATGGTTAGGGTTAGTAATTTTTTTCCCTTCATTTATTGTTTGTAGTTATCTATATGCATCTTTGGTGGTATACCCATGAAGATAGGAGCATTGGAGGTTAGCATAGGAGTGATTGCATATATATATGCAAAGGGTTAGTATGAAAGCATAAAGATATTTCAAATAAAATTTGTTCGGTGGTTGTTAAATGTTATTCTAATAAGTCTTTTATAATTTCTCTATTTGTGTATAATATTTAGTTCCAGCTAATGTAGCTCTAATTTTGAATTAAGTCTATGGCATTATACCCATTTTGCACAAATTATTGGTACCCATTGGCCTAATGAATTCTATTTAATGTGGGTTTTCGTTGATTTGTCATTTATGTGTGATTCTTAAGTGCTATTCTAACACCCCTTACAACTCTTCCATAGACTGAATGTCTTGTACCAATATGTTTCATGATATTATTTTCCCTCATATGTTTGAATCTCCTTATAACAAACTATTAATTGTTGTGGTTATTTTGTCTGGATGGAACATGTTTTATGTCTTGTATGAATATGTTTTATGATATTCTTTTTCCCTCAACTATTTGAAGTTCCCCATAACAAACTGTTCTTCATGATATTGTTTTCTTCAATTCCCCATAGCAAACTATTGACTATCATAGTTTTCCTTTTCTATTGTCCATATTTTAAAGCTCTATTTAATGTGGGTTTTCGAACATTTTTCATTTTCCTGTGATTGTTAAGTGTTTTTCTAATAGCTCTTTTCTAATTTCCCTTTTGTCTCAATTGTTTGAAGTTCCCCATGAAAAATTGTTTTCATGATATTCTTTTTTTAGTTCCCCATAGCAAATTGTTCATTATCATAGTTTCCCTCTTCAATTCTCCATATTTTAAAGTTCTATTTAATGTTGGTTTTCGAACATCTGTCATTTTCCTATGATTATTGAGTGATTTTCTAATAGCTCTTTTCCAATTTCCCTTTTTGTCTATCTTTTTTTCTCAATTGCTTGAAGTTCCCCATAATAAATTGTTCTACATGATATTATTTTTCCTATTTAGCCATAGCAAACTATTCATTATAGTAGTTTTCCTCTTCTATTCTCCATATTTTAAAGTTCTATTTAATTTGGGTTCTCCAACATTTGTCATTTTCCTGTGATAAGTTTTTTTCTAATAGCTCTTTTCCAATTTTTCTTATTGTCTATAATATTTAGTAGTGAATAGGTGTTATTCTAATACCCCTTAAATACAATTACTCTATTTTTCTTCAATATATATATGTGTATATGTATATATCTATGTTTCAAATCATTGATTTTCACATACAGTTCACATTGTGTGTGTATATATATATGTATGTATATATGTATATATATGTATGTATGTATATATATATATATGTATATATATATGTACATATATATATGTGTGTATATGTACATATGTATATAAATATATGTGTGTGTGTATGTTTTACTAATATTTCTTTTACAATTTCCCTATTTGTTTATAATAATGAGTGCCAAATAATGCAACTCAAATTTAGAATTAACAAGCCAATTGTTTTTGATAATTGGGAAAAACAAGTTTTGGATGGACCCAAAACCATCAATTTTTGAAGGGACCTGAAACCCAAACAAGGATGTTCAAACTACCTAAAGAGATGTCAAAAAATCTTTGCAGTAGAAAAAATAAAAACTAGCAGCCAAAACTAGCTACCCAACACAAAACCCAGATATTACATGGATTTTAACCCCATTGGTTTTGATAGAACCAAAAACCCATTACAACCAAGTTTTGGGAGGGACCTTAAACCCAAGATAAAATCATGCAAAACTAGGACATAGCATGCCAGTTACTAAAGAAGATAATTCTCTCCATACCACTGGCTGTAACTACTAAGTGAGGTCTTTAGAAGAAAATCCCCACAAGTAGACAAAACCTTTCCCAACAAAATCCTCTCTCCACCTCTATAGGAGAGGTCATCATAAGAACTCGAAGCTCCAAGCATGTTCCATAAAATACCATTGCTCTCTCCACCTCTATAGGAAACGAAATCCAGCTCATCTGACCCACCACAACCCCAACACCCCTGCCAACCACCATTCCATCTCAATAGAAATGGGAATCCCCTTAATGGGAAAAGTAGGGAGAGGCCTTCAACCATAAAATACACCTCAACCCAAGAGTTAGAGGACTCCACCTCTAAAGGAGAGGTCTTCACCTCAAAATAGGACCTAGTATTCAGGGAGAAGGAAGAAACTGCAATGAGAAAGATAACCAAATCAAGTAACCACATTAACAACTTTTGGGTCATCAAAATTATCTCTAAAAACCACCTATCCCTCAAAACCTTTAGCACTAAACCAATCTGATACAACACCAAATCCATACCCATAGAAGGGTCCAACCACAACACCATCCCATAAACATCATCAATGTATAAAATGACACACAAGGGGTAAACCAAGAACAAGGGATTCATAAAGCCACTTGCTCTCAACATGAAGGACTCATGATAACACTAGTACAGGCCCACACAAAACCCAACAGAGTACAGGGAGAAACAAAATTGGGCAGCATAGCCACTCCACCAAATGGGCCAACAACCCATAACATTATCCAAACCAAGATAAAAATCATTGAACTTCACCTGCCAATTGGAGACCAGAACTGTGGCAAAAAAACCCCCAAAAGGGAGCCACCAAACAAAGAATGCATAGAAGCAATGACCACCCTAGAAGAAGTGAGAAGAAGAAGAAAAGGCCTTCAAATAAAGCCCCCAAACCATTCAACTACACTGAGCACAACCAAAAATAAGCCCCTTCTTCAACCCAAAACCTCCAAGAAAGCCCATGCAAACCCACACTCCCTGCCAAAAGGAAACCACAACCATGCTACCAAGACCAAAGATCCACCAAATAGTGAATGCACAAAAAGAAAAGAACACTCTAGAAGAAATGAGAAGAAGAAAGGGCCAATAAATAAATCCCCCAATTCATCCTACTACATTGAGTAGAACCAAAGATAAGCCCCTTCTTCAACCTAGAAACATCAAGGAAGCCCATGCAACCCCACACTCCTTGCAGATATCAGCAAAGTAGAAGGGAAACCACCCAACACAAAAAAACATTGAGGGAAATAGACCTACCTACCAACACCCTTTGAAAACAACAACATCACCAAAAGCAGCAAAACCCCCAACTAGGGCATCAATAGAGTCCCCACCTATAGTACCACTAAAGATCACCATCAAGGGAGACACAACGAAAGCGACCAATAGAGCAAAAGCACCATCTCCAGCCACCTCAAGCAAGTAAGAGAAGTCTCCAAGGCTAATCTTAGTAGGAGACCAAACACAAATAGGGTCCTCCTCACCTTTAGAGACGCCAAAATTCCCATCCACTATCTCCCGCCCACGTTGACTCTAGTAATAGTATCCAAAATTTCATCCTCCCCATCAAAAGCATGGCCTAAGGAACCCACATCCAATAGTCAAGTGGGAGCATGAAGTTGGGTTACACTTTTGTGGCCAATTCCAAAAAAAATTGAAAATGACAAAATGCGAGCATGTTATAACGTGCTCGCATTATGTCATTTTAAAAGCAAAAAAAAAGTGAAAGTGATTCATTTTCTGTTGTCTTCTTTTCTACTCTGCCCGTGGCCAAAAACCCTCATTTTCATGCTCACGTTCTAGGAGGAGGCATTCTACAAAATTCTTCAGCAACAGTTGCTTTTTCTTTGCAAATATGGTGCCACGATGATGAAGAGGTGTGGGAGGTAAGTATTGTTTGTTATTTGTTTTGAATTTCTTAGTTTCAAGTTGATTTTGTTTGTTTTAGGTTACATTTGATTTTTTTTCAAAAAAATTGTAGGAGATACAAATGATCTTGCAAATCCTTAAAATCCTCAACAAAATCAACCTCCCCCACCAATCACTCAACACCCTCTTGACACTCAACAAAATTTGAGGAGTGAAATTGAGAACAACAAAAAATAAATTGAGGATTTTATCAGTAGGTTGAGTGATCCAAATGCTTCAACCACCAAAGAATTACCCTAGAAAATTCATTGAAAGAGATGTTAGAAAATGTAGATTCAATTATCCAATAAATAACTAGATGGCAAGATAGGAGGTAGGAAGCTAGGGCATATTATGTAGAGAAACTATCATATAAACAAGTAAAATATTTAAAAATTACTAAAGGTAATTTGTGCTCTTTATTCATTGACCCTAGAAAACATCAAAACCTTAGCCTCAATGCGAAGAGGTTTCCCATTCATTGGTGCCACTACCAAGAGATTAGGAACCATTTTTATGATAGGTGGTACTTGGTCTTTGATTACCCACCGTGCAACAATTGTTAAGTCCCCCAATATTTTCTTAGGAAGTTATACAGTGAGTTTTTATTGAACCAAATCCCAAATTACTTTGATATGAATGAGTTGTTAGAAACCAAGATCAGATTTGCAAACTAGAATAACCTTCCACAGAAGAGAAAAAATAGAAAAGGAAGAGATTTGCAAGAAGATTTGTAAATATTATTATTCGAGAATTCGATTAATTACAAGATATGATTTGCTTTATAAAAGAAAAGATGCCTAAACCTAATCTTATCTTGAGCAACAAGATAGCTCGATAAGATAAAGAGGAAAGCCTAAAAGTTAGGAATTAAATTTAAGTAAACTTATGCAAAGTGTAATTAAATATTAATTACACCAACACCCCCCCATAAGTGCAACTTAGGGAGAAGCAAATAAAGCATGCACCTAAAACTAAGATGAATGCAAGAAAGCATGAATGGGTCCCGGCAACAAGGCCTGATCAGGTACCCAAATACAAATGCAATATGAGGTAGAGAAGGAAAACCCAGTGGGACAAAACCCCCCTACAATTAGATGACTACTGCAAAGAAGCACTAGAAGATCACTGTGGAGTAACACTGGAACCGCAATCTGACAAGCAAAGAAAGATACTTCTATCTACAACTAAAACCAAAACCAGAATCAAAATAATGTGATAGCAGACCTGATGCCACAGAACACTCGAAAGCTCACAAACTGGAACAACCCTGGAATCTGTGAAGCAACAAGAGATGAGATGATGACATAATCTGGAAACCATGTATCTCGATGCCGATGCCAAACTGTGACTAAAACTCTTCCATGGGAATGAGTACCAAAAATAGACTATGGAACAATAACCACAAAAACATGGCCCTCAAACTGAGAAGAATCTGAACCAATGAGGATCAAGAAACGTAATCTCCCAACTGAAGTGTGAACCAATGAATCCGATATGTGTCAAGCTAAGACAAGAATGTGGCAAAAAGAACAAGGAGACCAGATAACCCATGCGAGTTGCCAACAAATCAAGAATTAGATTATTATGCAAGAAACCCCCCTAAATGGAACTTTATATCAGTTCATTATTACAATACCCAATGATTGTAGAAGGAGAGCATGATAAATATGCATAAACAGAAAATATTAATTGATTTCAGATACCATGTTAGAAACCAAGATCAGATTTGCAAACCAGAATAACCTTCCACAGAAGAGAAAAATCAGAAAAGGCAGATATTTGCAAGAAGATGTGCAAATATTATTATTCGAGAATTCGATTAATTACAAGATATGATTTTCTTTATAAAAGAAAAGATGCCTAAACCTAATCTTATCTTGAGCAACAAGATAGCTCAATAAGATAAAGAAAAAATCCTAAAAGTTAGGAATTAAATAAATCCTAAGTAAACTTATGCAAAGTGTAATTAAATATTAATTACACCAACAGGAGTTCTCGGGGAGAGTTGGGGGATCAACTCAGGATAGGCCCGAAGCACAACATAATCCTATGCAACAAGGGAGATGTCCTCTCACTAGGCCACCTCGTGAGCACATTTTTATGCCTATCATTGCGAAGGAGAGTGCCAATGTAGAGACATTGTAGGAAATCAACACTTTGACCTAGAGTGTCATCCATCATATTAGCACTATTATATAGCACCATCTGGGGGAGTCTTCAGGTGGTGGCCTTCGAACCCATGTGTGTCAATCTTGTGGGGTGACATGTTCATATGACCCCACCAACACTCAAGAGGATGTTATGTAAGATCTGTATGCTACTACGCAAGATCCATATGCATCTACGGGGATGGAGAGGATGGATGAAATTTTACATCATGCATATGGCATTGATACTCAGGAAAAAGTCAGGATGTTCATTGAATTTAATTTATGAAATTTTGATTCTAAAATGTAAGATTAACTAATTTAGTTTTATTATTTTAATAAAATTGTAGGGTCACAGTGTTAAGACTGGATACACCGGTCCTCCACCTACTTATTTTTGCAGTACACCTATCAGTGGGGTATGTAACTAGTAAAATAATATAAATCTATTACATGTTAATAGAATTGTTTTATGAATGGTATTTTAATATGTGATTTTGGATGTTGAATAGGCTAATATTGGAGGTTTCAAGCAAACACCTCCTAGTGCTAGTGGATTTACTCAAACGTACACAAAGGTAGTATAATAAAGAGAACTTAACTAATTAATTCTACTTAATATATTTGTGTAGTTTATATTCATATTGTTGGTTATGTTGCATTACACATCATTCAAACTCAATGCATTACTTCAAATTCCATAACTAATAACTAGATGTTGATAGATGACAAAATTTCAACTATAAAATATAGTTGTTTAGAAATTCAACATAAGAAGTACGATGTAATTATTTCACATGGAGGAATGTGCTCACAAAGGAGCACCAACACGACAAACTATGGATGCTTGGAAAAAATTTATGAAACCATCATAGTAAGCAATATAATAGACAAGGCAGTTAGTAATGCAAAGAATCATATGAAAACACTCAATCATCAAGGTACATCTAACCCAATTGAATCAGGAGAAGATAAAATTTAATAAGCAACTAAAATTTCTTTCTCTTTTCATCAAAAATCACATTGTTTCATTTGCAAACCATAAGGCAACAACAAGAAAACTCATTTCAATACTTCTTCTTATCATCCTCAAGCTTCAAACATCTTATTTATTAACAGAAATGACTGATCCACATAAGAAACCTAATTAGAGTCACTAAACAATTCACTCTTTCATCATTCACCAAGGCACCCTTCCATTCAATTTGCTTTACCTAGGAAAAACAACCAAAAACCAATCTTTCATGTTACAAGCTATATCCATCAGATCCTAACACACCTCTTTCATCATCATTTTATTTGAATTCAAAGCAAAAACCTAATAAAGAGCTCTAAATCTTTCAATTCCTTAAATAACTCACCAAATTTTCACTTTTACCAACTAGTTCCTCAAGACCAAGATACTACAATCAACCATTTACACCTCAATCATTTCATCTAACTTCCAAGACATTACTCACATCATGTTTTTGACTAAAACAAACCTAGTTCATATCTACATAATACTGATTTATCAAATTCATAAGTTCTTATAGTCAAATTACCATTTCCCCCTAGGGACATATTGCTACAACATATCAAATCATCATGTTTGGCCTCAAGGCCTTCACCAAACCATGCACACACCTTTGATATCTTCACATTGATGGTTCTATGCCAAAATAAAAATTTAAATCTCTGTATTTATAGAATTACACACTTTTACAAGACCTTACCACAATTTTTCTTGTAGGTCACATATCCCTTAATTGGGTGATTCATTTACATTCGCTTTGTATATCCACATTCCCAATGTACATTCAGAAGCCTTTTTTAATACATCATAACATATCAAAATTTCTCAGTAACTTGTCATAAAGAAATTGTTAGATTCTTGAATTGTTCGTTGGAAAGGGCTACTAATTTAGGCCTAAATTAAAAATAAAGTGCTCATAGTTTATCACCAAAATACCAAAGGACTAGAAATAGTCATTCATCATGTCACAAAAATAAAGAATCAAATATTTTTAGTGACATAAAGGCTCCATAAATCACTATTCCAAAAAACCCCTATTTTATGCACCAATCAAGCCCTACAAAAGAGGGTTTATTGCATAAGGTACTTACAAACCTTAAATACTCCTGCCACCACCAAAAATGCCATGGAAATAGCCTACAAAAGCTTCATACACTCACCACCCACCTTCATGCATGATTTTGTATTGAACATCACCCTAAAACCATGCTTTCCATGAAGGAAAATTTATATTTCCTATATGATTCAGTAGCCAATCAGAGATTTCTTAATTTCCCTATTCCTATACACTCACAAATTACTTAAAAAAAATATATAGCCCATGCAAGAACTGAGTTCAAGAATGAAACATAGTGAAAACAGGAACAAGGAACTTTATTTATTGAAAATGATTTAAGAATACAAAATATGTTCTTTTTCCTGCCTTTTACATGCTTTTATATATTCCCAATCAGATAACTACCTTTTTAATCTCCCTCATCAAGTGAAACTACCTAAACTGCCTTGTGACTTTTAATATTCCATGCTTCTTTTCCTTTTTACAATTTTTCCCATCTTTAGCAACATTTGTAAATTTATTTTTTTGTGACCACCTAAGGACCTTAAATACAATGAAGTAGGTCTTTATATGACCTTTACATGAATTTACAAATGGGCATTCAATCTAGACAAATTTTTTCCTATGAGAGGCAACTAATAACCTAGGTGTTCCTGCACCAGTTAGTAGTTTGAAAAAATTCCTCGAAGAAATGTGGTCTCATGGTGATGGAATTCCATTCCATCACCACATGAAACCACATTTCTTTGAGGTATTTCTTCAAATTGCTCACCACCTTTCCTATGATACCACATTTTTCATACATGTTAACCAAATCATTTTATCAAACTACTCACTTCCTTGCGATTGCTGCTATGGCTAAAAGCCTAAAATATGTGCTTTCCAACAAACTATATGGATGCTTGGAAAAATATCTATCAAACCATAATAGTAAGCAATAATACCATAAAGAAGGAAATGAACTTTTTGAAAAAATTCCTAGAAGAAATGTGGTCTTATGGTGATGGAATGCCATGATGTGCATTTGTTTGTAATGGCATGCCATCACTATGAGATCCCATTTCTTTTGAGGAATTTTTTCTAATAGTTCACTTACTTCTCTATGCCACCATATTTATCATACATGTCTACAAAAGCATTTAATCAAATGGTTCAATGGCTAGCTGCTATGGGTAAAATCCTAAAAACACATCCTTTGGAAAAATATATGGATAGGGAAAATAGTAAGCATGATAATAAAAAATATATAGTTTGATACTTGTACTCAAAATTTTGTTCATTAGATGTCATACATTATAAGTCATGATGTGGATTGCTATTGTAACTTTTTTGTGATTGAATAATTTTTTGTTTTATTTTTCAGATGTTGGTTGTGGAAACACCTCCAAATGTTATGAGGGCAATGGATATCGATGTTTCATCCACTATACAATCCTCGATGGCTCTGATAGGGGAGGTATGAGGAAAATTACTAAATTTGAATTTACATATATTTTTATAGATGTTAGTTCTAGTGAAAAATAAAACCATTATTGATTCCTAGTTTAATTCCTATTTGGATGGTTTATATAGGGCTTGAGCATGCCTCAACATCAGTGTGCAAATATTTCCATCGTGAAGAGTGATCGTGAGATGGCCATAAGTGATTATTTTGTTAAATATATCATTTTTTATAATGTAATTTCTATATATTAATGTATTTACTTCTTATTGTATCAATTAAAACTTCACGAAGAGCTAAACTCTGGGAGGAGTAGCAGGAGCACTCCTTGAGCATAGTAGAAATGAGTGACAAACTTATCACCATCAAATCACCAAACAAAGGGAAAGAATTTATTTCCATAGCATGGAGAGAAATGAATTTTGATTCCAGAGCCCTTTGTTGTATGCCTAGACATGTCAATTTTGTACATATTTTGTATTGGATATATTTGACATTGTATGCCTATATGGCATTCTCGTAAGCCTATATGGCTATTTTGTAACTATATTTTATGCTTAGATCGACATATATTGATGTATGCATACATGGCTATTTGGTTAATACAATTTTATTTTTTATCGATGGTGTCCATATTTGCATTATAAATTCATGGTTCAATAGATATGAGTTGTGTGTATTGAAGTGTATGCTTTTTGACTTACGTGTGTTCCAATGTATACTTTGTGACTTACATGTTTTCATGTGTATACCTTGTATTCGTGCATATACTTTTTATTAAGTTGTGTATACCATGTATTCGTGTGTATACTTCAAGGAATACATGTTTGTGACTACTTGTGCTTCCCTTATACATGTACATGCTTGAATTATTCACGTGTATACTTATTAATTGGTTAGCCCTAGAATTGATCATTTTTTTCCTTCATGCTTTGTCTTGAATAAATTAATTTATTGATATTAAAAAACTAAGTATCTAAAAGCAAAAAACACATTTTGAATTGGTATTCCATGAAATGATTGATAAAAAGATTCCAATTTATATTTAATCCTTTGATTGGAAGAACTGAATTAAGCAAAAGATACATAATCTTCATGTAACACTTGCAAAACATAATATTCAGAGTAGGTGAAGTAGTCAACTTCTTGACACATTATCTATGTTAATAAGTTCTTCTATTTTAACCCTGGTTCTAGTTTTGGTTTGCTCAAGTGGTGCAGGTCCTGGTTTGGTTCGCCTATGGGTTCAACCAAGGTCCTTCATTTTTGGTTTTGGTTTGCCCCAGCAGAACCCAAGAGAACTCGAGCAAAACATAGATAGAACCCAGGAAAACCAAGACAAAACCCACGTGCCTAGGCATCCAAAAAAGTCTTTTTTGAACATTTTTTTAATGTTTTATGGAGTTTGACTTTGACCCATACCCAAGGGAACTCTAAAAGTGACGTCTAAATCACTTCAAACACCTTAAATACCTCATTCTAATTCATTTGTTTTGCAAACAAGAATTTTAATTCCAAGAGGCTGAGCTTTCATTTTTGCTTGCTAGATTGAAAGCGGATTGTAACACAACTTTCTTTTTTCAAAAATTGTTCTGCATCATTGAACTAAGAATTTATCACACATCTATAGAGAAATAGAGGAATACTACAAACTAAAACACATTACACTTTTGTTCTCACTAACTTGATGTACTCTCCAACATCTCTCTTCTCTCATGCGAAGAGTTAGAACTACTTGGCCATGCCTTTGTATCATTCAGGAAGTTTTACTCTTTTTGACAATGTCAAAAGCATGGCTGCATACAGATTAGAAAAAAAAAATTCCTTTTAGATTAGCAATGCATGGAAATTTCAAAAAGTATCCTTGATACTACAGAAAGATATGTGTTTATACCATAGCAGAAAAAATATTTTACGGAAAAAATTGGCAAACCAAAAGTATAAGTTTTTTTGAAAAAATCTAGAAAAAGTCTAGAAAAAATTTGAAAAAAAATCAGATTTAAATAAAAAGGTTAAAAAAAGTAGAAAAAGAGATAAAAAAAATTTTAAATTTTTTTAAAGGAATTTCCATATCATAGAGATATAGAGAGAAAATAAAATAAAGAGTTTAACTAATAAATTGTAAAAAATAGAATTTTTAAGTTTATATTCATATCGTTGATTACATTGCATTGAACATCTTTCAAACTCAAAGCATTTCTTCACATTGCATAACTAATAAGTAGATGTTGATAATGACAAAATTTCAATTACAATATAGTTTTTACAAAGTCAACCTAAGTAGTTATGCAATTACTTCACATTGCATAACTAATAACTAGGAGCAACAATGAGGGAGCAAACCCAAGACACCGAAATAATGCACACAACTAGAAAAATTGATTATTATTCAATAATGGAAATATTACATGCAGAGTATCCCAAATCCTCAAGCTCTATGATACATGCAAGCTACAAAAAATTCAAAAACTACAGACATTACAGAAGTTCCCCTTTTCAGAACATGCGAACTCTTTTTTTCCCCAAAAAGCGACTAAAGTTAGAAAGAACCCCCCCCCCATAAATAGCCCTTTTCCCTTAGGAGACAAAAACAACATTCAAATTATGAGTTTTGGCAGTTTGGCACTAAGAATTACAATTTGAAACACAAAAATTAAAACACCATTCGAAAATCAGCACCTTTTGAAAGTGTACCAACGTTTGTTAGCCATAACTTTTGATCTAAGACTTCGTTTTTCAAACCATTGAACCGTTGGAAAGGTCTCAGTGTCAAGAATGTGCTAGAAATATGATTTTCCAATTTCATAAAGTTTCGGGGTTGTTTCAGGGCCGTTTAGTGCCTCAAACCCAATTTGAAAGGTTTTTAGGTGCTTTTCTAGAAGACTGAAACTACAATATCTTTCAAACTAGGAATGCTCTCCGCCTAATTATTTCACCAATATTCTTATTTTTCCATTCTAAATACTCCCATATTAATTTTGTTCAATTTTTGTTCCAAAACAACTTCAATTCCCAAAAGTTTCTAAAAATAGCAATAAATTCCATAAGTTGCTAAAAATAGCAGTTGACCAGAGAAAGCAGAACAACAAAACTAAAAGTGGGATTTACATAATGACGAAAAGGGTATCCAAAAATCAAAATATATCTACAAAAGCTAACCAAAGGAAATATAAATGCAATGCATGTTTTTGGGTGATGCAAGATTTCCCTTACACAATTGGATGCTCCTACATCAAACACCCAGGGTAATTTGAGAAGCGACCCCATCATGTCTTAGATGGTTGAGGAAAACCCAAACAGTCAACCTCTATCTTAGACAACCAGGATGAGTCTTCCATGGGCCATCCTCTCCACTTCACCAGATATTCTTCATATTGCCTGTTTCTGGTACTCCTTCCCACATGACTATCCAAGATTGCTTCAATCTCCTCCTTCTCTGAAATAGATGTTGGAATGCCATACTGTTCCATTGTTGGTACTTCCTCTGTGCCACCTTCATAATACTCTGTCAAATTTGAAATATTGAACACAGGGGAAATGTTGAATCTATCCAGAGAATCAACCTCATATGCGTTCCTTGAATCATGCCTCTTCAAAATTTTACAGGGACCGAACCTCTTCATCTTTAATTTGCTATAGGTTCCTACTAGAAACCTTTCCTTCCTTAAGTGGACCATCACTTCATCACTTACCCAAAACTCCTTATTCCTCCTCTTTTGATCTTCCTTAGCCTTATATTGCATCTTCATCTTATTGATATGTTCTCTTACCACCTCATGTACATTCTTGATGTGCTCTGCAAAGTCTTCAGCTTCGGCACTAATCTTCTTATCCTTGTCCATCTTCCTCAATTCTAGAGCAGTCCTAAGACTGCCTCCATACACAATCTGGAATGGTGACCTACCAGTGCTTATGTTGACAAATTTTTTGTAAGAAAATTCTGCTTGGCGTAAGATCAAGTCCCATCCCTTGGGTTTATCTCATACCAAGCATCACAGTAGGTTGCCCAAAATTTTGTTCACAACCTTAGTTTTCCCATCAGTTTGTGGATGGTGTGCAGAACTGAACTTCAACTCTGTCTTCAACTTCTTCCACAAGGTCCTCCAAAAGTATCCCACAAACTTGGTATCACGATCTGAGACTATAGTCTTTGGTAGACCATGTAGCCTCACCACCTCTCTGAAGAACAACTTAGTGATGTGGATTGCATCATGGGTCTTCTGGAATGGAATGAAATGTGTCATCTTTGAGAATCTATCAACTACCACAAACACTGAATCATTCCCTCTCCATGTCCTTGGCAAACCAAGAAAAAATCCCATACTTATATCTTCCCAGGGCCTCTCTAGTATAGGTAAGGGCTGATACAACCCTATATTCTGGCTCACTCCCTTATCCATCTGACACACCCTGCAACTTTGTACAAACTTCCTCACATCTTGTGACAACTGTGGCTAATAATAATGTTCACTGATAATGGAAATAGTCTTAGGTCAACCAAAATATCTTTCCATTCCTCCATTGTGCTCCTCCTTTATCAGGTTCTCCCTCATGGAACTCCTTGGGATACACAATTGACTTCCCTTAAACAACATGCCATCCTGGATTATGAAATCCAGCCACTTCATCCTATCAACTATAATAGTTTCCATAAAAGCTTTCCAAGCTTCTACAAAATTAGGATCTTCAGGGTATAATGTCTTGAGTTCTTTGAACCCAACCACTTCAATCTGTATCTCATTCAACAATGTCTTCCTTGTACTTAAGGAATTTGCAACCCTATTCGACCTCCCACTCCTATGCTTTAAAACAAAGGTATAGCTTTGCAAAAATTTTACCCATTTCATATGCCTTTGATTTAATTTCCCTTGAATATTCAGATACTGTAATGCTTGATTATCAGTAAACAAAAAAAACTCCTTTGGCAATAGATAATTTCTCCATTTCTTTAATGCTTGAACTATTGCATAAAATTTTTGATCATATACAGAGTACTTCCTCTTTACATCATTTAATTTTTCACTAAAATAGGCAATGGGATTCCCTTCTTGGCTCAACACTGCTCCAATGGCACAACCACTGGCATCAAAATCCACCTAAAACACCTTATTGAAATCTAGAAGGGCTAAAAGTGGTTGGTCTGTCACTTTCTACTTCAACAGATCAAAACTCTTCGCTGCTCTAGTGCTCCACTTCAACTCTTTCTATCCCCTCATTGTTTCAGTCAAGGGTGCACAAATACTTCTAAATTTTCTAATGAACTTTCATTAAAAACAGGCTAGACCATGGAAAGATCTCACCTTAGTAGTAGTTCTTGGGGTTGGCCATTCCAGAATAGCCTTCACCTTCTCTAGGTCCATCTTTAGACCTTCTTCCGAAACAACAAACCCCAAGTACACTAACTCCTTCACAAAACTACACTTATTTAGATTAATCAACAATTTCTCTCATCTCAAATTTTCAAATACTCTACAAATATGCACCAAATTCTCACCCAAGGACTTACTAAATATCAAAATATCATTTCAGTACACAATAACAAAATTTCCTAGAAATTCTTTCAATAGCTCATTCATGAGCCACATGAATGTGCTTGGTATGTTGGTTAGCCCAAAAGGAATGACTAACCACTCATACAGGCCCTCTTTGGTCTTGAAGGTAGTCTTCCATTCATCTCCCTCACGAATCTGAATCTAGTGATATCTGCTCTTTAGGTCAATCTTTGTGAAGTATTGTGCTCCACTCAAACAATCCATCAAGTAATCCATCCTTAGCAGGGGAAATCTGTATTTGATTGTTATCTTTTTTATGGCTTGGGAGTCTATGCAGATTCTCCACTCTCCATCCTTCTTCAATGCTAGTACTATAGGTATTACACATGGATTTAGACTCTCTTGAATTAAACTCTTTCTCAACAACTCCTGAACTTGTCTATTTAACTCCTCATTTTCAGTAGGAGTCATTCTGTGAGCTGCCTTATTTGGCAAACTGGCTCCAAGGATCAAGTCAATCTGATGACTGATCTTCCTCACTTGTGCTAAACCCTTAGGAAAATTATCAAAAACAATCTCCTGAAACTCACCCAATAACCCAGAAACTTCTTCTAGTACATTCCCAATATCCTCCTTATCCATTTTAGGAATCAATGCATAACACAAATGCTCATGCTTCATGCCTTCTAAAAATTTCTTTCCATCAACATAACAAACCCTAGCACTATTGTATACCTTTTCTTTATCCTCCTTTAGGGGTTTTAGCTTATGACAGACTCCATCCTTCGTCAGGGAATAATTGTTTGCATAGCCATCATGTATAGCTCGCCTATCGAACTGCCACGACCTCCCCAACAACACGTGACATGCATCCATGGGGATGATATCACAGATTACCTCATCATGATAGCTCCCAATTTCGAACTTCACCAGGAACTACTCATTGACTAGAACTTTGTGATCTTTCTACAACCAAGCAATCTGATATGGATGTGGATGTATTTCCCTCTTCAACTTTAGTTTTGCAACCATCTCTTCTAACACTAGATTATCGGTACTCCCACTATCAATAATGACATCACAACATTTTCCTTCACATTTGCACCTTGTGCGAAACAAATTCTTCCTCTGTTCTAGCTCCTTCTCTCCAGTCACCAGGGCCCTTCTCACCACTAGGGCATCCCCCCTTTCGACATCATCTGAATGCTCAGATTGAGCCTCCTCATCTGCATGTGCAACCCTTCCATGACCTTCTGGTGTTCTAATGTCCTTTCTTGGTGCTGTGGACATTCATAGGCTTGATGCCCTTCTTCACCACACTAAAAACAAGTACCTCTAAAACCACCTCTTCCAGATCCTTGTCCAGATCTACCTCATCCTCTACCTCTTTGATCACCACCATTTTGATCACATGGGTGGTAGAAATTATTACTCCTATGTCCTTGATTGGTACCCACATCTCCATTTTTCTTCTCATCCTCATTTCAGCTTCTAGAAGATCTTCCACCACCCTTTCTGCTTTGACCTCCTCTTCCTTTTTTCTTATTTTCAAACCTTTTGTTCAACTTTTGTTCAACTTTCAAGGTGAACTGGTATGCATCCTCAATATTGGTTATTCTGACCAGGCTTAACTCCTCTTGAATGCTCAAATGTAACCCATTAAGATAACAAGCTACCTTCTCCTTGTTAGCCTCTGCATGCCCCATTCTGATGATCATCTTGTGAAAATATTCTATGTATTCTTTCATAGATCTACTTCCTTGCTTCAACCCTTGCAATTTTTTTAGCATATCTAACTCATAGTCCACTAGTATGAACTACTTCTTCACCACCATGCGATCCCAACTACTTATCTTTCCTTTTCCTCTTTGATTTCTCTCCAATTGGACCTCTTTCCACCAAATATTGGCATGGCTCTTCAACTTCATTTTTGCAAACTTAACCCGATCTAGGTCCTCCACTTCTTCATACTCAAAATACTCTTCTAACTCGTTGATCCAGTCGATGAATTATTTTGGGTTTAGACTTCTAGAATAATTAGGGACTTCTATTCTAGGCCTTTTTCCGATCTTCGAAATGGCCCTAATTAGGTGTGTTTGGTCTTGATCAATCACTACTTCTTCCTCTTCCACATTTGTATCTTCCATCTCTTCTCCATCCTCACTTTCTTCTCTTCTTCTTGGGTTTAACCCTCTTCTCATCTTCTCCTACAATGCATCAAATTTGTATCTGGAGGGCTCTGAAACCTTCGGCCGCCAATGGATCTCTTCCACTAGCATTTTTACCACCTCTAGCACCACCATGCCTACCAAGAATCACTCTTGGAGGCATCTCGAATACCTCAAACCCATTACCACATTCGTAGTGTGAACTACCTCACAGTCGATGATTTGTTCACATGCTCAACAAAACCCACTATGATACCACCTGACAAGGGAGAAAACCCGAGACACTAAAATAATGCACACAACTAGAAAAATTTATTATTATTCAATAATGGAAATCTTACATGTAGAGGATCCAAAATCCTCAAGCTCTATGATACATGCAAGCTACAAAAGTTTCAGAAACTATAGACATTATAGAAGTTCCCCTCTTCACAACATGCAAACTCTTTTTTTCCCCAAAAAGCTACTAAAATCATAAAGAAACCCCCCCATAAATAGCCCTTTTCCCTTAGGAGCCAAAAAAACAATTCAAGTTATGAGTTTTGGCAATTTGGTGCGAAGAATTACAATTTGAAACTCAAAAATTAAAACACCATTCGAAAATTAGAACCTTTTGAAAGTGTACCAACTTCCGAGAGCCATAAATTTTTATCCGGGACTCTATTTTTCAAACCGTTTGAACTGTTGGAAAGGTCTCAGAGTCAAAAATGTGATAGAAATCATCTTTGCTTATTTTAACAAGTTTTTAGGCCATTTAGTGCCTCAAATCCAATCTGGAAGGTTTTCAGGTGCTTTTTTGGGAGACTGAAACTACAATATCTTTCAAACTGGGAATGCTCTCCACCTGATTATTTCACCAATCTTCTTATTTTTCCATTCTAAATCCTCCCATATAAATTTTTCTCAATTTTCATTCCAAGACACCTTCAATTCCCAAAATTTTATAAAAATAGCAACAAATTCCATAAGCTGCTAAAAATAACAGTTGACCAAAGAAAGTAGAACAACAAAACTGAAAGTGGGGATTTACATAATGACGAAAAGGGTATCCATAAATGAAAAGACATCTACAAAATCTAACCAAAGGAAATATAAATGCAATGCATGTTTTTGGGTGATGCAAGATTTCCCTTACACATCAGGTGCCAAATATTTGGTTGTCATGGCATTCTATGAGACCACATTTCTTTGAGGCATTTTTTCAAATAGTTCATTGCCTTGCCTATACTACCACATTTTTGATACATGTCTACCAAAGAATTTTGTCCAATTCAATGGTTGAAAGCCTAAAACAAGTGCTTTCAAACAAGCTATGATGCTTGGAAAAAATCTATCAAAAGCATAATAGTAAGCAATATCATAGACAAGGTAGTGAACTCTTTGAAAAAATTCCTCAAATAAATAAGGTCTCATGGTGATGGAATGCCATGACAATCAAGAGCATTTGATTGTCATGGCATTCCATCACCATGAGACCTCATTTCTTTGAGACATTTTTTCAAAGAGTTCACTGCCTTGTCTATGCTAACACATTTTTCATACATGTCTATCAAAGCATTTTATCAAACACTTCATTGCCTTGCTGCTATGGCTAAAAGCCTAAAACAAGTTCTTTTGAACAAGCTATGGATGCTTGGAAAAAATATATCATAGCATAATAGTAAGCAATAACATAGACAAAGAAATGAATTGTTTGAAAAAAATGCCTCAAATAAATGTGGTCTCATGGTGATGGAATTCCATGACAAGAAAATTGTTATGGATTGTCATGGCATTCCATCACCATGAGACCACATTTCTTTGAGGTGTTTTTTCAAATAGTTCACTGCCTTGTCTATTCTACCACATTTTTCATACATGTTTACCAAAGTATTTTATCAAATAGTTCACTTCTTTACTGCTATGGCTAAAATCCTAGAAAATAGGTGCTTCCAAACAAGCTATGGATACTTGGAAAAATTCATTCAAAGCATAATAATAAGCAATATCATAGACAAGGCAACGAAATATTTGAAAAAAACCTCAAAGAGATGTGTTCTTAATGGTGATGGAATTCCATGAAAATCCATAGCATTTTTCTTGTCATGGCATTCATCATGCCATTCCATCACCATGAAACCACATTTATTTGAGACATTTTTTAAATAGTTCATTACCTTGTCTATGCTACCACAATTTTCATACATGTCTACCAAAGCATTTTATCAAACAATTAATTGCCTTGCTGCTATCGCTAAAAGCCTAAAAAAAGTACTTTCGAACAAGCTATGGATGCTTGGAAAAAATCTATCAAAGCATAGTTTGTTGGAACAAGCTATGGTCTCATAGTTTTTCTTCATACTAAAATCAACGTGATTTTATTCACATTTTTTTGTAGGTTATAAACACATTTTTTCTAGCAATTTTGTTGTTTTAAATGACATTCAAGTTGATGGTGGTTTTTCTTTTTTATGATGATATGTGATATTATAATCCTAATTCATGCTTCTAGGTTGCATATATATATATATTTACATTTTTTTGTACCAACGAACCCAAAACGAACTGAACCCCCCTTCAATTTTTTTTTGGCCAAACCGGCAAACCGAACCCCTAAACCTGAACCTCAAAACCTATTCCAACACTCTTCATTCTTCCTATGAAAACTTAATTAACTACCAAATTATGTTTCCCCTTGACTTTATCCATGTTTACTCCCTCAAACCTCTCTTTTTCATTCAAAACCCCTATTTTCCCAACTAGGGCATGTCATGCCATAGCATACTTTTGACCTCCCCTATCCTTACAGACCTTTTGAACACATCAAACTCCAAAATCTCACCCTATTTCCAACCTATTCTAACTTATTTTCAAGCAATTTATTCTTTTCACCTCTTCTAGCCTTACTTTTAAGCGGCCTCAATTTTGAATTTTCAACAGGGGTAGCATTAGTAACCTCTTCCAATGATTTTACTAATATTATTCTCTTATTCCTACTCCCTATCCTACTTACATCAGGCCCATATCACTGAGCCATAGCCTGAAAAATAGGTGGAATGGCCTATTTCAACATACTACATTCAAACCCTTAAGGGATCAATTCGGTTGAACGTAGCTCAGAGTGATTCCATGTGTTTGGGTGAGAAAGAGGAGTATGCCTAGTGTAAAATTTTCTATTTAGATGCATTTGAATAGCCCGTTTGGTCACATGAATTGTACAACGAAAGTTGCACCACTTTGCAACTTTTTATTGCTTCCATTTGACACTTTTTCCATCAACTGAAAACTAGACACCATGAGAAAACCACTGTGAGATAATGAAAAATGAGAGAGGTTATTGTAGAGGGGCCCAACATAATCCCATGGGATTAGATAGGAAGTTTCTAAGCATCATGGTGTCTGAGTAACCTCATGCTGAAGTTTGTAGCCATTTTTCCCTTTGAACCCTTAAGGGATCGATCTGGTTGAACGTAGCTCAAAGCGATTCTGCATGGTTGGGTGCAAAAGAGGACCATTCCTAGCGTAAAAATTCCTATTTGGATACATTGGAATAGTCCGTTTGGTCACAAGAGTTGTAGAATGAAAGTTGCACCACTTTTTAAACTTTCCACTGCTTGCATTTGACACTTTTTCCATCAACTAAAAAATTGGACACCACAGAAAAACCATTCCAAGATAATGAAAACTGAGAGAGGTTATTGTAGAAGGGCCCAACATGATTCCATTGGATGAGATGAGAAGTTTCTAAGTGTCACAGTGTCCAAGTAACCTCATGCTAAAGTTGGCAGCCATTTTCCCTTTAGACCCTTAAGGGATCAATCTAGTTGAACGTAGCTCAGAGTGATTTCGCATATTTGGGTGCAAAAAAGGACCATTCCTAGTATAAACATGCTTATTTAGATGTGTTGGCACAATTTTTTTGGTCACATGAGTTGCAGAACAAAAGTTGCACCACTTTGCAATTTTACACTGCTTGCATTTGACACTTTTTCTATCAATTGAAAATTGGACACCACGGGAAAACCACTATGATATAACAAAAATAGAGAGAGGTTATTGTAGAGAGGCCCAACCCAATCCTATAAGATTAGATTAGAAATTTCTAAGCATCACAGTATCCGAGTAACCTCATGTTGAAGTTTGTAGTCATTTTGCCCTTTGGACCCTTAAGGGATTTATCCAGTTGAATGTAACTCGAAGCGATTTCGCATGTTTGGGTGCAAAAGAGGACCATGCCTAACATAAACATGCCTATTTAGATGTGTTGGAATAGTCTGTTTGGTCACACAAATTGCAGAATGAAAGTTGCACCACCTTGCAACTTTCCACTGTTTGCATTTGACACTTTTTCCATCAATTGAAAACTAGACAACATGGGAAAACCACTCCAAGATAATGAAAACTGAGAAAGGTTATTGTAGAGGGGCCTAACACGATCCCATAGGATCATATGAGAAGTTTCTACTCATCATGGTATATGAGTAACCTCATGCTGAAGTTTGCAGCCATTTTGCCCTTTGGACCCTTAAGGGATTGATCTGGTTGAACATAGCATAGATCGATTCCGCATGTTTGGGTGTGAAAGTGGAACATGCCTAGCATAAATATGTTTATTCAAACATGCTGGAATATTCTGTTTGGTCACACGAGTTGTAGAATGAATGTTGCACTACCTTACAACTTTCCACTGCTTACATTTGACACTTTTTCCATCAACTAAAAACTAGACACCATGGGAAAACCACTCTGAGATAATGAAAAATAAGAGAGGTTATTTTAGAGGGGCCCAATGTGATCCCATAGGATTAGATGAGAAGTTTCTAAGCATCATGGTGTCTGAGTAACCTCATGCTAAAGTTTGCAACCATTTTTCCCTTTGGATCCTTAAGGGATGGATTCAGATGAACGTAGCTTGGAGTGATTTCATGTGTTTGGGTGTGAAAGAGAAAAATTCCTAGTGTAAGCATACCTATTCAGACATGTTGGAATAGTCTGTTTAGTCACACGAGTTGTAGAATGAAAGTTGCACCACTTTGCAACTTTTCACTACTTGCATTTGACACTTTTTCCATCAACTGAAAACTAGAAACCTTAAGAAAATCACTTCAAGATAAAAAAAACTAACAAAGGTTATTGTAGATGGCCCCAACATGATCCCATAGGTTTAGATAGAGATTTCATAAGTGCCATGGTATCCAAGTAATACCCCATCAAAGACTACTACCCTTTTGCACTTTGGGATTTGATGTTTCATTGAACTGTACTATTCTGTACAAGGTGATTGTGCTTTGTTTTCAATGGAATTTTGTGGGAAACATACTTAACTCCATTTTAGTTTTGGTTTGGTTGGATTTCAAGTGATTTTGTGCATTTTAGAAGCCAATTATCAAAATCAAAATCACTAGTAGAGGCTTTGAAAGGAACTCCATGAAAACCAAGCTCTCTAAATGGTATATAAAACTCTAGTTCAAAATCTTTTAGATGAGGCTTCTCCCATAGCTCTCTTACTCGCTTGAAAAATCCTTGAAACTCTATTGATTTTATTTCTCCTATCTGTTGATGGTGTTTTCTGCACAGCAACAACTCAGACAGAATACAATATTCTATCTCTCTTGAAAGGTTATTTTCAACAATAAATTACTGAAAATCACCCCAAGGTCTCTCGGGTGTCAGGTCATGACAATGCATAAACAACTCAGATAAAATGTGAAATGCTGGTAATCACAATCCGACCTTACTACAAGCAAACTGTATCTTTCAATTTATCAGATTTTGCAATATAATGATCTCTAATCCTAAATCTAACCAGATAATAAAGAAATAGCAAAAGATAAGGGTGGAAGAATATGATGAAACCTAAACTATTCCTAGAATGAGTGATGCAAATGACAGATATTCGGAATGGACCAATCTCAAATAACCAATCCTTGATCAACCCACAATGCGATATCACAAGAACGGTGCAATCTTCTAAGGCATGTAGATTTTCAAATCATAGACATTCATCCACAATCAAACTCAAGCACATGTAAATATATGGTCCAGGTTGACTTCACCAGCCTACTACAATCAGATAGTTACTGGGAGTATAGACCAGAGATTGCTACAAACATTCCAAATATGAAATCATAAACATCATTCACCAAACTAAAATTAACCTATTTCTGAACACTAAACCCTAAATCTTCAAGCAATTTGAAAGATAGAACAATAAGAACCATGCAAGATAAAATAACACAAGAGATTTCACCAGGAAAACCACAATGTCCTCAATTGTATTAGATCACCAAAATGCTGCAACAATTCAACTGTTCGGTTCACAATAATTGCTTCAAGAAATTAACTAATACTTCTACTACAAAAATACTCTAGCTCTTTGGTCTAACTTGTCCTTGTTATTTTCTAGCTAACCCCTTACAATGAGGCAAAAAATGCCCCTTTTATAGCAATTCTCAAGATATGTCGGCCCAGCCAAACATTTTACAAAATAAGAATAACCGCCCAAAACAAGTTGGCCTTAGGAAATCAAAATAAGACACACATTAAATGCCATATATCATCAAGGTCGGCCTTGACACAATCCTCGATGCAATCCGGTCCAATGCATGCCCTATGATAATAGGGAAGCACAAATCTCAAAATGGCATTAAATACCACCTCCTTTATCCTTGCTCTGGGCCAACGATCCCTGAACCCTCAAAAATATTCCATCCAGCTCGGCAACAGGTGGCAAAGGAAAGATCCTCATCCGACACTCAATAGAGCCAATCTCCTCCTTTGACTATTTAACAGTCTTACCCCAATCCTCCTTGTGGGCCTGGTACTTATCCATTACCGCCAAGTAGGTGGTTGCATCATCTAACTGGTGACCGGTTATAACACTCTCAGAATCTGGGGCATAAACTTCATGCCACCACTCCCTTAGCTGTTCTAAACTCAGATATTTGGGAGCAATCTTCCTCCTTCTAGTCATGACTTCAAAGAATGCAATGCAGCCCTCATAGACACCAGTAAGATCACCATCTAATTGTTTTCTCCGTTTTTGAATCTTCTTCAGGGCCTTATGCTGAATCTGCAGAGCCTCAAACCACTCCCAAGGTTCATTCAATCTAGAGGAAGGAAGGATCCCATCCACAGCCAGTTGTTCTTTACCATGCTCTATGACGACCTTGGATTTCTGCAGCAAGAGGTCAATGTCCTCTTTGTCCTGTGATAGCACATGCTCCAATAATTCCTTGGCTCGGGCTGCATCCTTCCCAACTGAAAGGATCTCCTTAATTGAATCATCTCCCTTTATTTGCACATTCTTCAGCCAATCCACTGCAGTTTGAGCAGAGGCTTTCATCTTTTCAATCTCAGAGATAGTTTCCTTGGGTAGGAAACTAGGAGTGGCAGAAGAAGATGGGTGAAGGGACTGTAGAGGCTTCATCACCTCTTCCAGGCATTTTCTAAGTCTTTCACTCTCCTTCCTCAGCTCATGCTTTGTCTGAGCTTCTTTTCTCAACCTGCCGATGATCACAGCACTAGACCCCTCATACTCATCAATGTCCTGCTCCATGGATGTCGGCCCAAGGTTAATAGTTTGTACATCGTAATCCTGGCCAGTGACTTCTTCCCTAGTTTTGTCCGCGGCAGGGGTGGCAATGTGGATGAACCGGTTGTTTGTTTCATCTCTTTCCACCTTTGAAACTACCTTAGTTGCCTTCCTTTTCTTCCCTTTGCCAATTTTAGACAGCATTTCATCCCAATCCAAGGGAGTGTCTTCAACTACCACCTGCTTCTTCCTTGCAATCTCCTTTTCAAGCCAGTCCGGGGCTGTAGGTTCTACCCAGATTTCCTCTGTTTTTTCCTCTTCTTGTTGCTTTTCTGGAGTTTTCTCCTTCTCCTTTTCAATTGTTTTATCATCCTCCCTTTCAGGGATCCATTCACCTTGATCATCTTCTTCAAGCTCCACCTCCTTCACCGATGATGGGGTTCTAACAGGGATATCTCCCTCTTGCTCAGGTGATCTGTTTCCTTTGCCAATTTCTGAAGAATCTTCATACATTACAAGAGGAGAAGTATGCCTTTCTTCTTCAACTTCGAGCTCAGCAGCCTCATCAAAGAGTCCCCCTCCTTGAATTGCTCCGCTTCTCCGCTAGTTTCATGCTCCTCAGGAATTTCCGGTTCAGGCGCCCTGGGTGGAGGAGAAGCAGCCCTAGATGGCTCTACATTGGTCATCTCCAGAGAAAGGTCCTTCCTTTACATTGGCTCCTTAGGGGATGGAGTCCTTGATCTTCTCATATAGACCTTGGTCTTTTCCCCTCCTGAACTCTCTACATCCACAATAGGAGGCTCATCCTTTGAGGCAACCTGACCCTTCTTCTTTGAAGTCCTGGTTGTTCTCGTCTTCTTCGGTGGTGGAGGAACATCTTCCTCTTCTGCTTTTTCCGACTCTTCCTCATCAGAGGACTTACTAATCTTCAAAGTCCGCCATCTCCTCTTTCCTTTTGGCTTCCTTTTTGTTTCAGGCTTACCTTCCTTGGGGCCTCTAATCTTTATCTTGAAAGGAGAGCTCTTTGCAGTTTTCCCCTTGGGGTCATCTTCCCCGAATTCCTCTGAAGTTGACATAGGGTTGAGGTCTCCCATCAAATTGAAGGTACAAGTTACCTTCTCGCTCTCCAACTCTCAAATTTTATGCTTTAACCAGGAAGAGGTGAATTTCATGACGGGGGCCATTAGGTCTTCCAACTCTGTGACCTCATCTTCGTTCCAGTTGATATCCCCAATTGACCTGTCATTCACAGCTTCATAGGCATGATCCTGAACCAGGTTTCCATCGTCCTCCAATTGATCCGGGATCAACTTGACATTGTACTGTCGGATTACATCAACAGGGAGCCTGGAGTACCTCTTCTTTCTGGCCTCAAGATCATCTTTGATGTTGGCCCAATAGTCCTCCAGGTCATCCTTTTGTCGGTACTTCCTGGTAGCCTTCTTCTGTGCTTCCCCAGTAATATCAAAGTTCGTTCTCTTGGAGTGGAAGGAAAAACCATATGCTGCCAACTCATTTCCTGCCATATGTGCTGATTGAATAGAAGGGCATATTTCTGCTACTCCAATTCCAAGGGGAAAATCCCCACCAAAGCTTGTCTTATGCTTTTCCTTCTTCACAATGGCATCAAACTCACAAATCTGTCTGACAATCTCCAATAGCACAATATGATCTGTGGGGTACCTAGGTAACCTGTATGGGGCGACCAGGCATCCATCAATTCTAATGTAGGTAAAGGTAGGAAATTGAATAAACCAAGCCCCATAGTTCTTTATTAATCATTTTGCTCTGTCCGACAGTCTCACATGCTCAATATTCTGAAGCATCCAGGTGATATGCATAGTGAATGCATCATTAGCCCTACGGTAGTCTTTATGTCCTATGTGCAACTCTGGATAGATCTCATATATTATGTCCTGTCTGAGTGTCCCTCGTGGATTCAGACCTCGGTATGGGTAGAATCTGGCTAGTACATACATGACATAAGAGGACATGGTGAACCTCTTGGTTTCAAGGATGTTCGTTAACTATTTATCAATCTCAGAGCTAATAAGCCCGGCCCAGTGGTAGTTGGTTCCTTGTTCAATCTTGCTAATCACATGGACCATCTAGTTTTCTAACACTCCAGCAGTCTTCAATCCTGCCACTCTGCTCAAGAATGTAATTGCATCATACTTATCTGACCTGAATTTAACCCTATGCAATTGCTTAGGTAATTTGGAATGGTGGGATTTTGGTTTCTCTAACCATGAGTTGATCATCTGTTGAGCTCTGGCTGGCTCATTCTCATAGTATGTTTTAGCCGTGTCTATGTTCAAAGCACAAACAGAAGAAAGATCTGGCATGTCGAAGGCCTGGGCAATGGAGATAGGACTGAAGTTAGCTAGAACTCTCCCCTCAGTACTGACAACCCTTTGTGTATCAAAGTCATATTGCCTGACACACTCTAGAATTAGCTCATAACATTGAATTGCTGGAGGGAAACCTGCCACATGCACTAACCCAGATTTCATCATTCCCTGCCTTAAGCTTGATAGATCCTTTTGAGCCATCCTCTACTTAAATTCTTCATATCTCCAGGCCCCAACATTGGTGTCAGACACCTCGTCCCACACAGAAGACACCTTGCTTTCGGGGAGCTGGCTCTTGATGTCTAATCTTAGCCTTTCTTCCTCTAAGATGGAAGACCCTTCCGTATCACCCTTCGATTTCCCAGCTGCAGCCTTGCTTGATTCGGCCTACATTCACAAAGGACATCATTAGTATTCAATTATCATGCATATATTCCAGCCAAAAGGTTAGCATGAATCATATAAAGCAGTTAAAATCCTTCACAAAATGCCAGTCCTTGAAAGTCCGTAATAATAAAGCAGTCCGGGAAAAACACGTTAACCGGGAAAATCCAGTCGGGGCAGAATTTCAGAGAAATCCGACCCAGACGGATTCTTGCTTCCAAAACATCATTAGTCACATAAATCGTTAGTTTAGCCAAAAAAATATTAGATTATCATGAAATTTGTTCATTAGCAACAAGAAAGAGACATTTAGCGTTCACTCCATTAATCCTATATTCGGAAAATCGAAAGAAATAAAATAGACAGGAAAACCCAAAAAAATCCGAGTGAGATGGATTTTCGCGGACAGTTTGAAGAACTCCAGAAATCGTTATGCCTCGCGGAATCAGCCAAAACTAGGAAAATCCGAATGCAGAGGAATTCTGCGAGGACCTCAGAAACCCGACGAACGACGACACGCGAACTGGCGACCAAATGATCATGCAAACCTTTCTACCTGGATTCTAAATCGATGCTAATAAAAAAAAATTCATAGTGCAAATGATTTTCAAGTTTCTATGTCCCAAAATGATGAGTTCCCATAGCAGAGCAATGATGCCCTAATTTCGATAACCAGACCCCCATCATGAGAGCCAGAACAAGCTTGAAAATTTCAAGGGAAACCACCATTGGGGCGATCCATCAATGCGCATAGGGACTTCCCAAGGTAAGAGCAGGCTGGGCCGAACAAGAACCACGAAATTGTGATCACCCTACTGAACCTTGGAAAATTCGGGCAACTGAACCGAAACCCTAAGTTTTAGAAAATAGAACAAATAGTGCGCTTAGGGGCAAAGTCCTATTCGGACGGGTTCATACCCACACCCTCACAAGTGAATAGATGAACACGAGCATGGTCAACAAAGCTTTGGTGTGGATTTAAATCCAACCCTAATTCGATCTAAAATCATGATCAAACAAGGGCCGACCCGAGACAGTTACCAATCAACTTGAAAAAAGAAACTTAATCATTACATGAACAAATGGAAGGGTCACCGACAACTTACCATGGAATATCCCAAACGAAACTCGAACATGAAGAAACAACTGCAAAACGAACATGCCCAGGCAACACAAATCCAGACACCGACACCCAGCAATCCACACGCAAGCTGCTTGGGATCAATCTTCAAAGCTCAAATGAAACTCTTAATCGCCAGAGCAATCAGCAAGTGAATAGATGAAATCGAAATGACTCCAAAAAGGTTTCAAATCCACCCATATACTCGTATGAGCAAAGGTACCTTGGTCATTAATGAACGACAAGACGCGTCTGACAAGTCCGGAATCCCGAGCCAAAAACGGAATTTCGAAGAATCTCAAGATATACGGAAATCCAGATGGACACAAATTTCACGGAAAGTCAGAAACCGGGAGTATAACGAAGTTCAGGATTTTGGCAAAGTCCGGAAAATCCGCCTGAACCGGAAAATCTTGAAATCGGGAAAAAACCCAGATTTCGAAAAATCCAGCCAGAAACAAACAAAGAACTAGGGTCCGGTAAATACGCCGAAGCCGAAAAATCCCGGAGTTAGGTGAAAACCCAGATTTTGCTTAAAACTCAATTTTAACCAATTCAAGCCCCAAGGCAAGATCAAAGCCAACAAAACCAACCTGTCAAGACCTCAAAAAGATAAGTCCAATAAAACCAAAGGTCAAAAGACATTCAAAAGAGGGTCCCTACTCCAAGTGGGGCGTGTGTGCAAAAACTGCACAACAAATGGCGACTCTACTGGGGAAATGCTCCTGAGCATTTCGATGACAAACTGGAATCAAGAACCCAGAACTTATGGTTCCAACTCAAATACTCGGCCACCACCTCCATGTTTAAACAAAGAAGCTCCTAGTCATTCAAAGCTTCCTATACCAGGGTCGAAGTGTGTGCATATGCGTTCATTACCTTCCCTTAGTTGCACCAGAAACCAAACTTGGTATGAGCAGGCTACGTAAATGTTCATACTCTAAAAGTAACCTGGATAGAGCCTCGCTGCCAGTCAGGCATCCATAGCCCCGACGAGGTTATCGCCGTGATCCTCCTGAACATAGCTCTACTGCCAGCCAGGCGTCCATAGCCCCGGTAGAGATATTCAGACCCCCCTGATAAGTTGAATTCAAACCTTTTGATTTTCAGTATTTTCTCCTTTTTTTCTCACTTTTTTCTCTCTTTTTTTTTTTGCTGATATTTCTTTTCTTTTTCACTCATTTCATTCAACCTATGAACAGTGAAGTCCACGCTCAGGGCTGAGAACCACAGTGGCACTAGAGCAGAAAAGTATTTTTCACTTGTTCAGACCTTATAAGGACCTTCTGCAACATCATGTATATTAAGAATTAAAAGTATAAGACCCCAATATATTGATGTTAAACTAACTAGAAAACACTTTGCCTCAGCATAAGGATAAGTGACTTTGGGTAGAGAGTTCATATCACGGTGTCCTGGAAGGATGATTAGAGTTTGTAAAAGAAATACCCAAAACATCAGACCTACTTTGTCACCATTGCCATACAGATGCACCCAAAGATCCCAAAAGAGAAGAAACCAAGAGCAAGAGTAACGCAAACGAAAACAAACAAACCAAAGCAAACCTACTCTAACCAAAGCAAACAAGCAAACCAAAAGGGAAACCTACCATAAGCAAAACAACAGAAAGCAACCTAAACTAACTATATACAAAGCAGGGAGCTGAAAACAGCTCAAGACTGGAAATAATGTTTCAAATACTGCCCATTGATAGGCAGTGGGATATCCTCTCCCGTGAAATTCTTCAGACGGAAGACATTATCTCCAAGTATTTCAGCAATCTGATATGGGCCAAGCCAGAGTTTATCAAACTTCCCATGGTTCCCTTTCTGATCATGAGGTTTATCCCAGTATAAGACAAGGTCAGAAATCCTAAAGGCTTTGACTTTAGCCCTCCTGTCAAACCATCTCTTGACTACCCCCTGATGTTTAGCAAAATTCTCAAGGGCGCTGTCTCGTTTCTCCTCAAGGTGCAGCAGTTCTGTCAACCTAGCCTCTCTTCTGTCCCCTTCATCATAAAACTGATTTATAAATTGTAAAGTTGGGATCTTGAGTTGGATAGGGAATACTGGCTCCAAACCATAGACTAAGTGATAAGGAGACGTTCCAATGGAGGACTTAAGTCTGGTACGATCTGCCCAAAGGGAATACCAAAGCTGGGTGTGCCAGTCTTTTGGGTTCCTCTCTAACAGCTTACAGATGACAATCAATAGGTTCTTATTAGAGGACTCTGCTAAACCGTTACCCTGGGGATAATAGTTGGATGCAAACTTCACAATAATGCCATGATCAAAAGCCCAATTTGAGAATTTCAAAGATGCAAAGGCAGGACCATTATCATAGACAACAGAAATAGGACATCCAAATCGATTAAAAATAGCAGATTCTAGAAAATCAATCACCACCTCAGATGTACATTGCCTACAAGCAGAAGCCTCAGTCTATCTTGTGAAATAATCAGTAATAGTGAGAATGTACCTGTGTCCTGCAGAAGATGGTGGATTGATGGGGCCTATAAAATCCATACCCCATTGAGCAAAAGGTCTTACCTCAGTGACCGGTTGGAGCGGAAGCGCTGCATACCTTTCTCTTGTTGCTGCAGTCTGGCAAGTGTGACAGGTCCGTACATAGTGGTGAACATCTTTGAACAATGTGGGCCAGTAATACCCTGCCCTCAAAATTTGATTTGCTGTGGAAATTGCGGAGCCATGACCAGTACCATATTTCTCATGAAATTCATTCATCACTCTCTCAGCTTCCTATTTCCCAAGACACCTCAAATAAATGCCTTCATGATTTTTCTTATACAGAACAACTCCTTTCAACATGAAACCATCACTCTTCAATCGTAAAGCTCTCCTCTGAACAGCATTGAGATGACCTGGAGGTCGTTGATTCAGCAGATAGTAAACGATGTCATTATACCAGCCATCTGGGGAAACCTCCTTAATGTTATAATTCTGAACAGTTAGTTCAGGACCTATTTCGGCCATAGTCTGAGTGAGTCCCTGTCCCCTTACCAGCTTCATGGGCTAGATCTCAATATCATACTCTTGTAGCATTGTCACCCATTTAGCTCTGTGCTCTCCCAGCTCATTTTGCATTAGGAGTAACTTGACTGCAGAATCTAGAACAATTGTATACACCTTATTTCTGAGGATATAATGCCTAAATTTCTTTACTGCTCTAACCAGGGCATATGCCTACTTTTCCACACTTGGATATTTCAACTCAGCATCTTTTAATGGTGCACTCATAAAAGCAATAGGATGCTCACTTCCCTCATCAGACTTTTGAGTTAACATTCCAGCACATGAATGATCTGAAGCAAATGAATAGATATAAAAGGGCTTGCTGTAATTAGGACTTACCAATACTGGAGCATCAGCAATGGCTCTCTTGATTTTTGCAAAAGCTTCTTTTTCTTCTGTAGTCCATTCGATCTTGGCATCTTGTTTCAACATTGCATTTAATGGTTTCACAATTTCAGAAAATCCAGTAATGAACTTTCTGACGAAGTTGATCTTGCCAAAGAAAGATTTCATCTCCTTCTTACTAGCAGGTGGCTGAATCTTCAGGATGGCCCCAACTCTCTCTGGATCTATAACAATTCCCTTTTCTGATATGACATGTCCTAGTAGATTTCCCTCTGTTACTCCGAAAATACACTTTTTAGGATTCAGGGAAGTGCCAAATTCTCTGCACTTTTGAAATACTTTGTGCAAATCCGAGATGTGGTCCCCTCTATTCTTTGAAAACATAGTCAGGTCATCCATATAAATGATGATGCATTTGCCTATAATATCCTTGAAGGCAATATCCATAGCTCTTTGAAATGTAGCGCCTACGTTAATGAGTCCAAATGGCATCCTCTTGTAGGCAAAGGTACCCCACTTGGTTGTGAAAGCAGTCTTGTGCCTGTCCTCATACTGAACCATCACTTGATTGTACCCTGAATAACCATCCAGAAAGGACATCATCTAGGATCCATTAACCACTTGAAGCACTTCATCCAGTGAGGGGACTGGGTAGTTATCTTTTTCTGAAGATCTGTTCAAATTCCTGAAATCAACACAGAGTCTAATTTCACCATTCTTTTTCCTTACTGGGACCAAGTTTGCCACCCATGTTGAATGCCTGACAGGAAAGATGATTCTGGCAGACAGTAATTTCTGAACTTCTTTCTGTATGACTGGTTCCAATAATGCATTAATTGGTCTCTGGCTCTGTCTAAAGGGCTTGGTGTCTGGCTTCAAAGGGATAGTATGAGTTATGATTGATGTATCATAAGTTTTCAAGTCCTCATAACTCCAGGCTACTATATCAGGAAAGCTACGCAATGCTGCAATTATTCCTTGTCTTTCTTCTAGAGTACACACTTTACCAATGAAAATATTCTTAGCATTATCTTCAGTTCCCATATTGTAAGTATCACACTGTCCACTAATGGATTCCTTCTTGGTCTCTTGTTCCTGATCTTTAATCTTATCCATATCAAAAATTCGTTCCAACTGTACCATTCCCCATGGAATAGTATTTGACTTTAAATTCATTACTCCTAAATCCAGTTCTGCTTCCTGGAGCTCTGTCTCATCAATGATTTGAGAAGCAAAAACATCTGTATTTGTGATAAAATCTAGGATATGCTTATCATCTTCGAACACCTGGAAGTTAGTAACATTATCCGGGACGGATGGCATAGGAGTCAATTCTACAGTGAATTTTTTCAATCTTGACAGAGATAAAGGCTGCAGAGTGCTTGCTGCTTGGGCCAGAGAATCTGATGTTTGATTCCTTCGCCGTGGTATCAGCTGAATGTTGAAGGCATCAAATCCTTCAATAAGGTCCCACACTCTATTCCTATAATTAGTAATTCTCCTATCATGGCATGAATATTGTTTCCTTACTTGCTTAACTACTAACTCAGAATCACCAAAGACTTGCAGAATCTTGACCTTTTTCTTAAGTTCCATAAGAAGTCCATGAATTAATGCTTCATACTCTGCTACATTGTTGGTACAGTGAAACTGAAGCCTATGGGCTACAAATAAATTCTTACCTTTTGGACTGATCAGTTCAAACCCTGCCCCAGCTCCATGTTTGGACTTGGATCCATCAAACCTGAGAGTCCAGCATTCAGTAGTGGTAGTCCTCTTCATCACATCTTTTGGCTTAATATTGTTGGATAGTTTTTTAGGTGACACAGACTTCCTTTCTTGATACTCTCCCTGATGGTTCTGTATATCTATTTCAACTGTCGGGGTTGGATTCATGCACTTCTGTACTTGTTCCACCGCTATTTGGCATAAACAACACTCCAATTCTGAATGGGAAGCATTATGGACTCTACACCAATTTGGTAAGAGTAGTTCTTCAAAGCTTGTCCTTTTACCTAAGTGCATTTGATTTTCAACACACTGCTTGATGAATTCCTGAAAATTGTCTAATAGACTGATCTGAGTATCTCCAGTTTCCCCTTCTTCTTCCACTGAATTTGTCAAAACAGTAACAGGGCTGGATCCTGTTTCTGCATCAATAGGCATCGTGTGTAGCATCAATACCTCCTCTGAGTCTGACTCCTCATATTGAGTTGACAATACATAATTTCCCATGCCAACTTCTGATATCAGAACTTCTGTTGAAGTCTTTTGGTATTCTGTGATCATGTATTTCATTCTCGGCTCCCTCTCAATTCTGATCTGATTGGGCACCCCTTTCCAAGGAAGCCACATGTGAGAGTGATCAGTAGAAACATAACCATTCAAAGCCTTCATAAAATCTCTTCCTAGAATCAAACCATACGCATCGGGGATATCAGCCACTTGAATATTGATAACCTGTTGAATTCTTGGGTCTGAAGCTACCTGCATGTGAATCATATTTAACTCTCCCACCACATTTACCTCAGTTCTGTCCAGCTGAGTTACCTTCTTTTGAGAGTCAGCAGGTGTAATCCCTAAAGCTCTACAAACTCCAAATGGCATCACATTGGTGGAAGCACCAGAATCTAGTAAGCAATTATGTAAATTCTTACCGAATATACGCACAGAAATCAGAAATGGTGGAGTTTCTGTCTTCCCTTGAAACAAAGTGGGCTGAGTGTGTACTTGAGCCACTTGAGTCTTGTCCTTTTCCTTTCCTTTATCTCCAGGAGGCAAATTGGTCTGACCATGGGTTTGACTTTGCGTCCTCACAGGCTGAGAACTAGAGAAATTGCTGATACCCTCGCCAGAAGGTTTATCCAAAGACACTGAACGTGCATCATAAGTACCTAAAACTACTTTCCTAATTACAGGGAATCTTAATAACTCAAATGCTGAAAGATTTACCTTTAATTTCTTGAATTCCTCAGCAACATAGGAAGCCATTTTCTCCTTGCTCATGTCAGTTGATACTTCCCTGGGAGGTTCCTCCACTTTGTCTCTGCTTGTTTGAACAACCTTTTCCTTTTGTAGGTCAGTTTGAGCTTGTCTATCCTTCGAAAGGTACTGCCTGGATACATGTGGGAAAGATGGATTATTGCTAGCATTAGGATATGGGGGAGTACTGAAGTTGTTAGGAGGAATGGAGGTAGTGAAAGGTCCCCCAGCCTGTGGGCGCCTATGAGGCATATCTCTTAAACCTTGCCTCTGGAACATCTGCACTTCTTCAACATAGGCTTCCTCCTGATCAAGGGGGCCATTATCATTCATTGTTTCTTCATTAAATAACTGAGCCACTTCATCCCCATTGCAGATCTAATCCGTTTTATCTTCCTGGGAGTTAGATTCTTCTTCTGGAATATTTTCTTCATTTGCTGGGAAGGGAGCATGATTTAATACTAGCATGGTAGAATCATAGGGGGAAGAAGGAACCATCTCATGTCTATTTGCATTATTCTCCACCTCATACTGGAAAATGGAAGCGGCAGTTTGGAACTCTGGACATTCTAACTCTGAGTGCTGACTTGTCTTATGAAGCCTACACCACCCTGATAGAGCAGCCTCAGCTAAATATACACCACTGGGAGGCTTGTCTTGACTGACTAGCTGGTTCGTAGATTGGTTGACAGGTTGATCCAATGGAGTGGGAACTCCTCCATTGTTAGGTCCTGTATTCTAAGTTCTACTTTGTCCTTGTGATTTCCTCTTATCAAATCCAAACCCACTACCTTGGCCTCTATCGAAATTCTGTCTCCTATCATTATTGTAGCTTCTGTCATTGTTGTAACCTCTATCCTGATTATATCCTCTGTCATTATGGAATCCTCTCTCATTATGCTGTCCTCTGTCAAAATTCTGCCCTTGTGAAAACTCTCTATTCTGATTGGACTGCATACTCTTCTGAGCAGCCTGTAATTGGCTGTTTTGATTCCTCAAGTAGGTCACCTCTAGGTTCAGCTTCTTTATCTGCTCAGCCATTTCATCAATCCTTTCTTTATTGGGATCCACAAAAGGGGACCGGTTTGGGTTACTCTAAGGAGGGACATGCATTGTAGCAGATCCCATAGACTAGTGCAACACTTCAGAGTTCTACAAATAGGAAGGGAAACTATTTGGCTGTGGCTGATACATGGGCTGGTTGACCTGCTGCTGGGGAAAATTCATCATAGGAGAGACTTGGCTCATGGGAAGACCAGGATGTGGCACCAAAGGTAATTGAGGTACTGGATTCATGATTGGAGTATGATTAGTGAGTGCCTGATTTACTGCTTGAACCTGACCAGGATGTGCAACTGGTCCTAAAGAAGGCAATGGTCCAGTTATATGTTGCCTCAGATCTATGCTAAGCTTTACAACTTCTGTATAAGCATCAGTTAGGGTAGCTGGAGGATTGGGTCTCCATTTCAGGAAGGTTGTTGTGAGGCTATCCAGGGCTTCATAATAAACTCCCAGGGCTGTATTGTCATCCAAAACATAAGGATCTTGGAGCCTGGTATACGCACGGTGAAACCTATTATTAAAACTGGATATTGGTTCATTGACCTCTCTCTTGACTCTAGTGAATTGCAAATACAATTCATTAGCACTGATAGGTATTTTGAACTTCTGTAAAAAGGCAGTCTCAAGATCATTCCAATTGAGAACTAAGCCAGATGGGAGGTGATTGTACCAGTAAAAAGATTCTTCTCCTAATGAATAAGGGAACAACCTACATACAACATCCTCATGCACAATCCCTCTGTCTTTGAGGCAGGTTTGAAAAATCCTTATATATTCTTCTGCAGTCCTGTTTGGGTCATTAACATGGAACTTTGAACAGAAGTGTTCAGGGTTTTTGGGCATTACATTGTAAGCATTGAAAGATAAAGGGGATGGATTATTAGCTAGGAAAGCCATTGGTAAAAGCGGGGGTGGTGGTTGTGGTTGGTTAACGATAGGCTGAGGTTGTTGAATGGGAACGACTTTAGGGATGGGTATGGCTTCAACCTCTAGATGTGAAGATATGGATGATGCTAGTGAAGGGATGGGTGATGATGATTCTCCCCTTTCTCGGGTCCTTCTTGACCTAGCTGGGAACTGTAATTCCTGTAAATCTTCTCCTTCTGTAGTAGATTTGGTATTTCTCCTATATCTCTAAGGAGAGATGGCGTTCAAGAAACGATCCAGTGTGCTCATTCAGGCCCTCCTTCTAGCGCCAATCTGTTGATGGTGTTTTCTGCACAGCAACAACTCATACAGAATACAATATTCTATCTCTCTTGAAAGGTTATTTTCAACAATAAATTACTGAAAATCACCCCAAGGTCTCTTGGGTGTCAGGTCATGACAATGCATAAACAACTCAGATAAAATGTGAAATGCTGGTAATCACAATCGGACCTTACTACAAGCAAACTGTATCTTTCAATTTATCAGATTTTGCAATATAATGGTCTCTAATCCTAAATCTAACAAGATAATAAATAAATAGCAAAAGATAAGGGTGCAAGAATATGATGAAACCTAAACTATTCCTAGAATGAGTGATGCAAATGACAGATATCCGGAATGGACCAATCTCAAATAACCAATCCTTGATCAACCCACAATGCGATATCACAAGAACGGTGCAATCTTCTAAGGCATGTATATTTTCAAATCATAGACATTCATCCACAATCGAACTCAAGCACATGTAAATATATGGTCCAGGTTGACTTCACCAGCCTACTACAATCAGATAGTTACTGGGAGTATAGACCAGAGATTGCTACAAACATTCCAAATATGAAATCATAAACATCATTCACCAAACTAAAATTAACTTATTTCTGAACACTAAACCCTAAATCTTCAAGCAATTTGAAAGATAGAACAATAAGAACCATGCAAGATAAAATAACACAAGAGATTTCACCAGGAAAACCACAATGTCCTCAATTGTATTAGATCACCAAAATGCTGCAACAATTCAACTGTTCAGTTCACAATAATTGCTTCAAGAAATTAACTAATACTTCTGCTACAAAAATACTCTAGCTCTTTGGTCTAACTTGTCCTTGTTATTTTCTAGCTAACCCCTTACAATGAGGCAAAAAATGCCCCTTTTGTAGCAATTCTCAAGATATGTTGTCCCAGCCAAACATTTTACAAAATAAGAATAACCGCCCAAAATAAGTTGGCCTTAGGAAATCAAAATAAGACACATTAAATGCCATATATCATCAAGGTCGGCCTTGACACAATCCTCGATGCAATCCGGTCCAATGCATGCCCTATGATAATAGGGAAGCACAAATCTCAAAATGGCATTAAATACTGCCTCCTTTATCCTTGCTCTGGGCCAACGATCCCTGAACCCTCAAAAATATTCCATCTAGCTTGGCAACAGGTGGCAAAGGCAAGATCCTCATCCGACACTCAATAGAGCCAATCTCCTCCTTTGACTGTTTAACAGTCTTACCCCAATCCTCCTTGTGGGCCTGGTACTTATCCATTACCGCCAAGTAGGTGGCTGCATCATCTAACTGGTGACCGGTTATAACACTCTCAGAATCTGGGGCATAAACTTCATGCCACCACTCCCTTAGCTATTCTAAACTCAGATATTTGGGAGAAATCTTCCTTCTTCTAGTCATGACTTCAAAGAATGCAATGCAGCCCTCATAGACACCAGTAAGATCACCATCTAATTGTTTTCTCTATTTTTGAATCTTCTTCATGGCCTTATGCCGAATTTGCAGAACCTCAAACCACTCCCAAGGTTCATCCAATCTGGAGGAAGGAAGGATCCCATCCACAGCCAGTTGTTCTTTACCATGCTCTATGACGACCTTGGATTTCTGCAGCAAGAGGTCAATGTCCTCTTTGTCCTATGATAGCACATGCTCCAATAATTCCTTGGCTTGGGCTACATCCTTCCCAACTGAAAGGATCTCCTTAATTGAATCATCTCCCTTTATTTGCACATTCTTTAGCCAATCCATTGCAGTTTGAGCAGAGGCTTTCATCTTTTCAATCTCAGAGATAGTTTCCTTGGGTAGGAAACCAGGAGTGGCAGAAGAAGATGGGTGAAGGGACTGTAGAGGCTTCATCACCTCTTCTAGGCATTTTCTAAGTCTTTCATTCTCCTTCCTCAGCTCATGCTTTGTCTGAGCTTCTTTTCTCAACCTGCCGATGATCACAGCACTAGACCCCTCATACTCATCAATGTCCTACTCCATGGATGCCGGCCCAAGGTTAATAGTTTGTACATTGTAATCCTGGCCAGTGACTTCTTCCCTAGTTTTGTCCGTGGCAGGGGTGGCAATGTGGATGACCTGGTTGTTTGTTTCATCTCTTTCCACCTTTGAAACTACCTTAGCTGCCTTCCTTTTCTTCCCTTTGCCAATTTTAGACAGCATTTCATCCCAATCCAAGGGAGTGTCTTCAACTACCACCTGCTTCTTCCGTGCAATCTCCTTTTCAAGCCAGTCCGGGGCTGTAGGTTCTACCCGGATTTCCTCTATTTTTTCCTCTTCTTGTTGCTTTTCCAGAGTTTTCTCCTTCTCCTTTTCAATTGTTTTATCATCCTCCCTTTCAGGGAGCCATTCACCTTGATCATCTTCTTCAAGCTCCACCTCCTTCACCGATGATGGGGTTCTAATAGGGATATCTCCCTCTTGCTCAGGCGATCTGTTTCCTTTTCCAATTTCTGGAGAATCTTCATACATTACAAGAGGAGAAGTATGCCTTTCTTCTTCTTCAACTTCGAGCTCAGCAGCCTCATGAAAGAGTGCCCCTTCCTTGAATTGCTCCGCTTCTCCGCTAGTTTCATGCTCCTCAGGAATTTCCGGTTCAGGCGTGCTGGGTGGAGGAGAAGTAGCCCTAGATGGCTCTACATTGGTCATCTCCAGAGAAAGGTCCTTCCTTTACATTGGCTCCTTAGGGGATGGATTCCTTGATCTTCTCATATAGACCTTGGTCTTTTCCCCTCCTAAACTCTCTACATCCACAATAGGAGGCTCATCCTTTGAGGCAACCTGACCCTTCTTCTTTGAAGTCCTGGTTGTTCTCGTCTTCTTCGGTGGTGGAGGAACATCTTCCTCTTCTACTTTTTCTGACTCTTCCTCATCAGCGGACTTACTAATCTTCAAAGTCCACCATCTCCTCTTTGATTTTGGCTTCCTTTTTGTTTTGGGCTTACCTTCCTTGGGGCCTCTAATCTTTATCTTGAAAGGAGAGCTCTTTGCAGTTTTCCCCTTGGGGTCATCTTCCCCGAATTCCTCTGAAGTCGACATAGGGTTGAGGTCTCCCATCAAATTGAAGGTACAAGTTACCTTCTCACTCTCCAACTCCCAAATTTTATCCTTTAACCAGGAAGAGGTGAATTTCATGACGGGGGCCATTAGGTCTTCCAACTCTATGACCTCATCTTTGTTCCAGTTGATATCCCCAATTGACTTGTCCTTCACAGCTTCATAGGCATGATCCTGAACCAGGTTTCCATCGTCCTCCAATTGATCTGGGATCAACTTGACATTGTACTGTCGGATTGCATCAACAGGGAGCCTGGATTACCTCTTCTTTCTAGCCTCAAGATCATCTTTGATGTTGGCCCAATAGTCCTCCAGGTCATCCTTATGCCGGTACTCCTTGGTAGTCTTCTTCTGTGCTTCCCCAGTAATATCAAAGTTCATTCTCTTGGAGAGGAAGGAAAAACCATATGCTGCCAACTCATCTCCTGCCATATGAGCTGATTGAATAGAAGGGCATATTTCTGCTACTCCAATTCCAAGGGGAAAATCCCCACCAAAGCCTGTCTTATGCTTTTCCTTCTTCACAATGGCATCAAACTCACAAATCTGTCTGACAATCTCCAATAGCACAATATGATCTGTGGGGTACCTAGGTAACCTGTATGGGGTGACCGGGCATCCATCAATTCTAATGTAGGTAAAGGTAGGAAATTGAATAAACCAAGCCCCATAGTTCTTTATTAATCGTTTTGCTCTGTCCAACAGTCTCACATGCTCAGCATTCTGAAGCATTCGGGTGATATGCATAGTGAATGCATCATTAGCCCTGCAGTAGTCTTTATGTCCTAGGTGCAACTCTGGATAGATCTCATAGATTATGTCCTGTCTGAGTGTCCCTCGTGGATTCAGACCTCGGTATGGGTAGAATCTGGCTAGTACATACATGACATAAGAGGACATGGTGAACCTCTTGGTTTCTAGGATGTTCCTTAACTATTTATCAATCTCAGAGCTAATAAGCCCGGCCCAGTGGTAGTTGGTTCCTTGTTCAATCTTGCTAATCACATGGACCATCCAGATTTCTAACACTCCAGCAGTCTTCAATCCTGCCACTCTGCTCAAGAATGTAATTGCATCATACTTATCTGACCTAAATTTAACCCTATGCAATTGCTTAGGTAATTTGGAATGGTGGGATTTTGGTTTCTCTAACCATGAGTTGATCATCTGTTAAGCTTTGGCTAGCTCATTCTCATAATATGTTTTAGCCATGTCTATGTTCAAAGCACAAACAGAAGATAGATCTAGCATGTCGAAGGCCTGGGCAATGGAGACAGGACTGAAGTTAGCCAGAACTCTCCCCTCAGTACTGACAACCCTTTGTGTATCGAAGTCATATTTCCTGGCACACTCCAGAATCAGCTCATAACATTGAATTGCTGGAGGGAAACCTGCCACATGCACTAACCCAGATTTCATCATTCCCTGCCTTAAGCTCGATAGATCCTTTTGAGCTGTCCTCTACTTAAATTCTTCATATCTCCAGGCCCCAACATTGGTGTCAGACACCTGGGCCCACACAGAAGACACCTTGCTTTCGGGGAGCTAGCTCTTGATGTCTAATATTAGCCTTTCTGCCTCTGAGATGGAAGACCCTTCCGTATCACCCTTCGATTTCCCGGCTGCAGCCTTGCTTGATTTGGCCTACATTCACAAAGGACATCATTAGTATTCAATTATCATGCATATATTCCAGCCAAAAGGTTAGCATGAATCATATAAAGTAGTTAAAATCCTTCACAAAATGCCAGTCCTTGAAAGTCCAGAATAATAAAGCAGTCTGGGAAAAATACGTTAACCGGGAAAATCCAGTCGAGGCGAAATTTCGGAGAAATCCGACCCAGACGGATTCTTGCTGCCAAAACATCATTAGTCACATAAATCATTAGTTTAGCCAAAAGAATATTAGATTATCATGAAATTTGTTCATTAGCAACAACAAATAGACATTTAGCGTTCACTCTAATAATCCTATCTTCGGAAAATCGAAAGAAATAAAACAGATAGGAAAACCCAAAAAATCTGAGTGAGATGGATTTTCGTGGATAGTTCGAAGAACTCCAGAAATCGTTATGCCCCGCGGAATCAACCGAAACTGAGAAAATCTGAATGTGGAGGAATTCCGCGAGGACCTCGGAAACCCGACAAACGACGACACGCGAACTGGCGACCAAATGATCATGCAAACCTTTCTACCCGGATTCTAAATCGATGCTAATCAACAAAATTTCAGAGTGCAAATGATTTTCAAGTTGCTACGTCCCAAAATGATGAGTTCCCATAGCAGAGCGACGATGCCCTAATTTTGATAACCAGACCCCCATCATGAGAGCTCGGACAAGCTTTAAAATTTCAAGGGAAACCACCATTGGGGCGATCCATCAATGCGCATAGGGACTTCCCAAGGTAAGAGCAGGCTGGGCCAAACAAGAACCACGGAATTGTGATCACCCTACTGAACCTTGGAAAATTCGGGCAACTGAACAGAAACCCTAAGTTTTACAAAATAGAACAAATAGTGCGCTTAGGGGCAATGTCCTATTCAGACGGGTTCATACCCACACCCTCACAAGTGAATAGATGAACACGAGCATGCTAAACAAAGCTTTGGTGTGGATTTAAATCCAACCCTAATTCGATATAAAATCATGATCAAACAAGGGCCGACCCGAGACAGTTACCAATCAACTTGAAAAAAGAAACTTAATCATTACATGAACAAATGGAAGGGTCACCGACAACTTACCATGGAATATCCCAAACGAAACTCGAACATGAAGAAACAACTGCAAAACGAACATGCCCAGGCAACACAAATCCAGACACCAACACCCAGCAATCCACACACAAGCTGCTTGGGATCAATCTTCAAAGCTCAAATGAAACTCTTAATCGCCAGAGCAATCAACAAGTGAATAGATGAAATCAAAATGACTCCAAAAAGGTTTCAAATCCGCCCATATACTCGTATGAGCAAAGGTACCTTGGTCATTAATGAACGACAAGATGCGTCTGACAAATCCGGAAACCCGAGCCAAAAACGGACTTTTCGGAGAATCTCAAGATACGCGAAAATCCGGATGGACACAAATTTCACGGAAAGTCAGAAACCGGGAGTATAACGAAGTTCGGGATTTTGGAAAAGTCCGGAAAATCCGCCTGAACCGGAAAATCTCGGAATCGGGAAAAAACCCGGATTTTAGAAAATCCAGCCAGAAACAAACAAAGAACCAGGGTCCGGTTAATCCGCCGGAGCCAGAAAATCTTGGAGTTAGGTGAAAACCCAGATTTTGCTTAAAACTCAATTTTAACCAATTCAAGCGCCAAGGCAAGATCAAAGCCAACAAGACCAACCTGTCAAGACCTCAAAAAGATAAGTCCAATAAAACCAAAGGTCAAAAGTCATTCAAAAGAGGGTCCCTACTCCAAGTGGGGCGTGTGTGCAAAAACTGCACAACACTATCCCTCTCTTGTTGTTCTTTCATAATTTCATGAAGATCATTGATGCAATTGGGGGAGGTCTTACAACACAACTAATCACAAATTTAACAACCAACTAGGTATTAGATCATCAAGTTCTCCATTTCACTCTTTCTCAACCAAATCACACTATTCCATTGTCGCATAGCAAACCCACTAAATTGGGTACAAATTCTCAACCACACACTTCTAGTTCACAACCTAACTCAATTCAGGGACCCATTATTGAGCTTTCTAACATATCAACACAACTCCATAAGTTTCGTTGTAACAACTCCTTCAAAACTTAAAATTTTACTCTTTTTAGGCCTCAATTAAGACACTTTTACAAATGGTATATACTCTAAACTTATCCAAACCTTACCAACTCTCGGGGCAGCAATTCTAAGGTGTGAAAACTTAAAAATCCACAATTATATCTCTGTTATACCACCATACAATGGGTAAACCACTGGACCCTATATTCTAGCCTAAACCGTAGGGGTTTATTGAAAATGATACTTCCAAAGCTAACCACAACCTAAAAGTTACTCAAAAATGTTTTTGATACCCTACATAAGCTCAAACAATCATAAAATAATGCTTCCCTACACAAAAACACAATTTGACTCTTCAAAACCACCATTTTTCTTAAAGAAAACTCACTTTTACACAAATGGGTCTCACACCCATCTCACTTTCAGACCTACCCAACAATAACACATCATTCCCACACCTTAATAATGTTAGTGTGGAACCATTCCTCAAGTTACAGAGGCTAAAAAAAAGGAATGGGTCAAAAAACCATTTTTCTTTACTCAAAACCTTCAAATGTACAAGTTCAAGCCAGTTTTAGTAAATTGATGATAAAATGCACAAAACATGAAGGAAAACCTTCTAAATGGATTCAAAATAAAGGAAACTCCATCTACTATGAAAATATAAACAAATTTGGATCAACTTATTCAAATACAGGCTGCACAATCTACTACTACAACAGAAAATTCTAGAAAATTTTGAGTTCTTATTGTTTTTGCTTCTTCAAATCACAAAATTATCCAAACTTCAATTTGATTTCTCCATGTTTTTAAACTATTTCCCACCAATTAAAAACAGATTCACCTTCCTAATTGACCTTTGAACTATTTTTACTCTTCACATTGCCTTCATAATGCAAAATTTGTAATTTTACAACGTTTGAGCTTGCAAATTTTGCACATTTTTGCAATTTTTAAACATTTTGCACTGTTTGAAAAACCCAACCTCCTAAACACCTAATACAGCTCAAATATGACTAAATACATAATAGAATGGTCTCATAGACCTTATTTTAATACAAAACTAAAAATCCTATATTCTACTCCTTACTTGCCTTGATGAACCAAACCTACTGAATGGTGCTCCTGCACCAATCATACATTGACCTTCTTGCCCGTCCTAAAGTTTAGACCACATCCATTACCTCCACATAAAACTAGAAATCCTTGGTCTTCTTGGTTCCCATGCCTTGATATGGTTATGAAAATGAAAATGAAGCAAAGTAATCATCTCCTTCCCTGTGGCTGGAAGAATCCATGCTTAATGTTTTGATACATGATATCAGTTGACTCTCTCATCTACTCTCATGGTTGAATACCGAAATCTAGTATGGTGGGACACTAGAGTTCCAGTCATATTTCTTCCTCTTCCACCAAATTTTGGCCCAATCCACATGTCTGGTAGCCTAATTGATTTTGTTTTTGAAACCTAAAGTTCCTCCCGAGTCACCAGTGTTGCTCTCTCTACCTTTTTAGACTCTTTCATTGCTATAGATCATCTATGGGATTTAATCATTTGTACCACATGGTTGATGTGCTTTGAATCCTTGCATCTAAAGGAAATTTCCTCAACATAAATACTACTATGGAATTTCAATTTTTCCATTGTAGTTGGTATTAAAGCCGGTACCTACAACATTGAAAATTTTCCTTATATTAGAACCCCCTCCATCTTGTTGGCTTGTAACACTCTTGATGGTGACTACATGAAATCTAATTCTAATTCCTCTTCTACATTAGAGGGAACTTATATATCCTTGTTTTGACTCTTCTGAATTGTCAAAATCAGAATCACTAGGCTCCATATTCAAAAATTCCCAACCACCATCTTCAATAAATTGGCCACCAGTTCAAGTTCATTATGCTTTCATAATACTTTATATCCATGGAGTTTAGCCATTCCTTCATGCCATCAGGTTAAGATTGAGGAATGGTGTCAATCTGGAGTACATCCTGCTTGAAGTCTTTCAAAATAATAGCCATATCAAATGCCTTTTTCCCAATTCATACTCTCTCAAGGTTAACAATCTCAATCTTGAACTAATAGTGATTACTAAGAAAGGTAATTCCACCAACTCTATCAAACAGTTTACCATAGGAACAATAAAAGCAGAGGCTTTGAAAGGAACTCCATGAAAACCAAGCTCTCTAAATGGTATATCAAACTCTTAGACCTCATTCTTGCACATTTACAACCAAATTCAAAGATTTCCCTTCAAAAGGCTACAAATTCAAATATTGACAATTTTGTAGTAAGAATGCATTTTTTTGCATATTTGACCATCGAGACTCAAAAAATCACCCTAATACACCTTAAATGATCTTGATTGACCTTATTTAGCATAAATAAAGAAAAAATACCTTAATCTAATCTATTGACCAGCTATCAATCTTCAAAAAGTGAAATTTTACAACTAGGAGACTAGGTGCTCCTGCACGAAAATCACATTATGTCTACACCTTTAGGAGGCTTTAAATCTAGCCTTTACAAATGATTCTACATCTTTCCAATCATGCCTAAATGTTGAGCTTGTAACTAACATGACTTATTACATTATAAATCAATTGACCATGTAATATGACCTTTTTCAATTGACAATTTACTCAAAACATAATTTACCAACTTAAAATAATTCCATGAACCAAATTTGTTCAATAACCTTGGTGCCCCTACACCAAATTTAAATATTTCAATAAATGTCATTACAAGTACAAATCTCATTACAATGCCTTAGGTACTCTGTTCTCATAGATATTTTACAATGTCACTCATACATTCGAGATTTTCTTATAATGTCTACATCATAGGTTCTCATTTAGAGGTTAACTTCATATGAGTAACTTGAGATTCCATCGCAAAGCTTCACATGCTCTTTTATAATGGCTTCAAATTAGAATTGAGATTTGTCAAGATCATCAAAATAAGGATGTTGCATTTCTTTTTTGACTAAGATTCTCTTTGATGGCTCAAAAATCAACATTTTTTGCAAGGAGAAACCAATCAATTTTTACTAGTTTAGTTACAGATGTACACAAAGTAAAAGAATAAAAAGAAACAACTCATCCAAAATGGAAATGAAATGAAAATAGATGGAATGCACTTATAGATAGGCATGGTAGTCTCTCAACTTAGTCACTCTTGGTCATACATCTTCACTACGAGTTCCAAGATACTTATTGCACACAACACCTCTCATGAATCTAGAATATCTTGAAATTTGAGATGCTCCTGTAATGTCTATGTCATAGCTGCTCATGATAAGTTTAACTTCAAATAAATAACTTGACATTCCCTCACCAAGCTTCACACACACTTTTGTAATGGCTGAAAATCATAATTGAAAATTTTCAAGATCATCAAAATAGGGATATTGCATTGCTTTTATGCCTGATATTCTCTTGAATGGCTCATAAATTTGCATTTTCTACAAGGGGACACGAATCAATGTTTAATGGGTTACTTACAGATACACAGAGTAAAATAAGATGATAGAATTGGAATCAAACAAATTAATGTGGATACAAGTATAAATTAATAAGAACCATTGTGCATATACTTACAAATTAATCCAATGAACCATCCAGATCTGCTCTACTCTTTATTGTGTCATGTATTACCTCATGGTTAGACTTATAGACCTTCCACAAGGTCTTGTCCAAAGGTCTAACCCCATATTTTCTCAAATTAACATTGGATCCACAACAAGGTTCGAGTAATGAGTAATCTTATGATGCATGTCAAAGTCCTCAAACAACCAATGTTTAACACTCTTATGTGGGTACCTTCTAAGCCACGTTCCAGTAACAACAACTGAGCCTGTAGGGTATTCAATGTTTTCTCCATCTATAACTCAGGGTTCTAATTTCTTTTTGGCCTCAACACAATGACACAAGTAATAATCCATTCCCTTTTTTCTTTCTTCATCTACAATAACTGCATAAACATGCCTTGCATTGATATGTGTAGAAAATCACTTGAAATTAGTCAACATTATGAATGCAGTACAAAGTAAGATAACAATATGTAATTTCAAAAAATAAGCAAGTATATATATTACCTAGTTGAACTAGATCTAATACCTGGTCAAAGTCGACCGATGATTCCATCAGTGTTAGTTTCAATGCCGTCAAAGGGTGACATGTGTGAAGTGGGCTAAGATAGCTTGTCGACCATTTGTCAACCTAGTCCCCTGACTCACAATCATTACAGGCTTACATTGTACATGAAGAACAAAAGTATGCCATCTTAGATGTATTGATACTCCATGAACCTACATTTGAGCTAAGGAAAGAGTGTAGCTCACTTGATCCTATTAGTGTACAAAAATCCTCATGTGGTGCAATGTTAGTATCATCCATCAACCAAAAAAATGTATGAACTAAAGAAATACCTTCATTACCTAGACCCATCAAAGCATTACACCACTCGACGATTGAACTTGTATCTGTCAACTTTGTACTATCTTTATACTTTAACTCTTCTCATGCTAATGCTCTTTTCACGCATGCTCCTACACCATCATGCTCTCCTCTTCCATGTTTGACCTGACAAAAGTTCCACATATGTTGAAAAACTATAGTGAGATGCATCCTACGCAACTAGTAGAACATGTGTGCATTCTTGAACTATGTTTCATAGTTATCCAACGATATTATATGTCGATCATATGTTATGCCCCTCTAAGATAAATCACTAAAGAACATTTGGAGGCAACCTTGCATGAAATCTGGAGAATGTGTGTGATCATCACTAATATAAAAGTGATACTCCCTCAATACCTTCCTTTGATCCTCTGTACAATCATATGCATGAATGAATGCTATGTGCACAAATATCAAAACCTATGTGGAGTTGTAATATTGTGACTCCACCTCACACTATGGCTATAGAGTGTAGTTCTCTCCAAAGTCAACCATTGATACTATGTTGCCAACTGGAATGGTGTCCTTGCATAGCTTGAATTGCGTGTCCAACCATCAGGCTCTATGGGTATGCCTGGCATACTCATACACTAGATTCTCATGAAACATGGACATAAACTGATACACTGGAATCTTCTCAATAACCAAATCACACCTTTTTTATTGAGACCCATCTTTTGTAGCATATTACACTATTTTATGCTTCCTGAAATCTACTATTTTATGTCCCACCTCATCTGTACTTTCCATATGTTGACATATTGGCATTTGTTGCAAGCCACTGCAATGCTTGCATGAACCATCCAAGCATGTTGTCCTGTAGAATATTTGGCCATCCTCTACTTGACATAAATTTTTTGATAAGAACTCTCTTGAAGATTTTGGTGGGGCTTCTATGCCACAATCCTACAAAACATCGTTAGTATGAAAATCTAAACATATAGAACAATAAACATCATAATGGTTAGAAAATTCAATATGTAGTCTACAACAACAAGTTTTGTGTGTGTGATTTATCTTGACATAAAAACCTTTAAGCATTTCAAAAAATCTTTGAGAAATACTAATTTGAGTATAAGAATTTTGAAATTTATGAAAAAATTGGGTTTGAGTCATACCCAAAAAATGCTTTTGATGTGGCTCATGGTTCCAACTACCGATTCTCCTTCTTACAACATTCCTTTGATTAAGAGATGGCCTTGTATTATTCTTCCAATAATATTCAATTAGTGTTCTCAATGATTCAACAACTTTTTTATCTTTATGTGGTAGTCCTCCCAAGAATGCCCATAATTCATTTGAATCGGTTCCCTCAATTCTTTGCCACCTTTGAATGAATTTTGATAAAGTTTTTCTACTAATTCCCATTTGTTCACTTGTCTTTTTAGTGAGACAAGATCTCTTTGTTTGATAGCTTACCAAAGTCAATTTAATGACATGTTGGGTGACATTACTATCCTTTGAGCATGAGGTATTACTCACACTCTCATAAGCATCCATTAGATTCTTCAGAATAGTGTTTTCACTTGATGCATTCGATGTTCTCAACCCAAAAGTCTTCATGATGTTATTTTACTTTAAACCCTGCATCATTTGAACAAATAGTTAACATCTTGTAGTCTCATTTATCCTTTCAAAGAACATTTTCCAAATCTTATCAGCATATCTTCTACAAGTGCATTCTATAATCTTACCTTCCATGTGCTGTAAAATATCCTCATCAATATTAATCAAAAACTTTGGCTTTCTAAGAAAAATTCTAGGTGGTGTTCTCTTAGGTACATACATCTCAACATTAGCAATTTCATTGTGTACCTTTGACTAGGGGTGGAATAGAATACATACCTTTAGGTTCATGTGGGATGATGGCATACCTTGTTTGTCAAATCTGAGTGATGATGTACTCTCAACTTCAGATGTGGTGGATGGTGTCCAACCATACTCACTTGTGGTAGATGGTGTCCCTCCATATTCATTTGTGCTTAATGGCGTCCCTTTGTATTCACTTGTGGTAGAGGGTGTGTCTCTAGCTATAGTATTTACACCTCCCCTAACATGACTCTTTCACATTCATGCCCTTTGTGCTACCAATTTCTTTTCTCTTTTTGACGGTTGACATTCCTCTTCAACTGGCTTATTTTCGTCAATTGTTCCTAGTTTCTTCTTTTCACGATATTCCATCATCCATTTTTTCTCTTTATCTCTAAAGGCTTGGATCTGATCATCTATTAGTTTTTTCCTTTTAACAATTTGTTTCTTCAACATGACAAATAATTTTACTTGTGCAAAAAGTGCTAAGTCAAGTCAAATTAACTAATAGTGAAGGATTGTAAAAGTCTATTAAAGAGGGAGACCAACAATCACCTCTTTCAAATGTTATTTTTTGAATTTGAAGTGGTTTTTTTTAAGAGGGAAACATTATAAAAGGCCATGATAAACTTGAATGGAGGATGATCCTTGGATTGCGCGTCAAACCAAATGAGGAAATGTTGAGTTTTCCTCAACAAAATTGATCTTTTGGTGACTGAAATTGAGTTTCTGAGTTTGGGTAGCATTATTTTATGTTAGATTGATCATGAGCAAGGTATATTAGGCTTGTTTCAATAGTTTTCAAGTTTTGGAGTGTTTGGCAAGTGCTACTTTCAATAAAACATATGGTTTCTAAGCCTAGGGAGAGGGTTTTATGGTTTAGGTGGTAAATTATTGAATCTCTACAATCTAATGCTATAATTTGAATTTTTGATAGATATAAAGTGCTTCCCCAAGGTTTCAGGAGATTTGGACAAGTTTTGAAGGTGGTCCCTTTGTAAAAGTGGGCTAATTTGGGCCCTTAAAAGTGTAGAAAACTTGATAATTTGTGCAATTTGGTACAAAACAAGCATTGGTGATTGTTGGATATGTTGAAAGGCTCTGTAATGGGTAAAATAAATGTGTCTAAATGGTCTTGGGCCTGTAGAACAATAAATTTTCATAATGAATCTTGTTAAGCAAACCATTGCTAATACTAGTACTTTTAGGCTTAATGAAGGTTTGGTGGTTCAAGGGTGGTTATGGGTGTTGAAGGAAGTTGGGACTCCTGATTTTAAAATGTATAAAAACATCATACAAACTCGAATAAACGGTTCAATGAATTTCTTTTGAGTATTTGGTGCTCTACTCAATGCCTAAACTATGGAGTTTCAAGTATCTTTTCTATGTTTTAAGTTTCTTTTTCCTGTGTACAACCCAGTACAGGCCTCCCATGATTAGAAATTCATAAATCATTGTGGTGGTAGGTCCTAACTTGGACTTAATCTATTTTGAGACTCATTTGGTTGTTTTGGTGAAAGAAAAACTCCATTCTTCATGATCAGCCTGTATAGACCAGTAGGGTACGAGTTTTACTTTAATTTAAATATGAATCCTTTCCTCCTACTTTGGTGACTTGTGATTCGGAAGTAAGGACTACAATATGTTGTTTTCAAGTTTCATGTTTCTTTTAATAGTGGTAAGGCATCTATAGGGATGGTGATGTTATCTTAGGCTGAGAATGTGAGTTTTTGGTATGAAAAGGAGGAACCAAAGTGGTGTTTTTGAGATCTAATGAGGCTAAAGGCCTAGTGAAGGTTTATTTTGTTTTTACAGACCTTGAAAAACTTGTTTGATGGTTTGGTGAGGCTTGGAAGGCCTTAGAGTTGTGAAATATAAAAAACCCTAGATATTTATGAGCAAATAAAGGGTTTTTGTATTGGAAACCTATTTGAGCATTCAAGGTCCTAAAACCTAGAAAATATTTTCTTTTGAGACCCAAGTAAAGATTGTTTTCGGATTTGGGAGTTTGCTGAGAAGTGAGAAGGTTGTGTGGGGAATTATACCCGATTGAGTGACTTTGATATGCTACAACTTGAACAATGTGAATTTGTTGAAAGAAGAGGTCCTGACGAAATTGTAAATTGAAAATTTGTTTGTAGATTGGAGTTGTGTGTTTGTGTGTTGCAAGCCTCCCCCTACTACATTAGGAGTATATTACAATTTTTTAGAGACATGTATGGAAAATTTGGTAGCATAGACAAAGCAATCAGCTGGTTTGTATAACTATTTGACAAAATACCTCAATGAAATCTTTGGAAGCATAAACAAAGAAAGTCAATTGTTAAATTTAACAAAATGCCTCAAAGAGATGTGGTTTAAAAATGTAATAGGAAAGTGTATAAACTTGTGTAATTTAAAATGTTCATTGACAATCTAAGGTTGTAACATGACAAACAAACAATTTGATCAACATGGAATAAGCAAAACAACAAAAATGAAAGCAAGCCATAATAGAATGAAAGAAAATGTACAAAGACTTCACATACCTAAAAAACAAAAGTTTCAAATGGAGGAGTTCTACCCAATTATGTATCCTTTGCTTCTCTTCTCAAAATCCTCAAAAATTTGACTTTTTCAAAATCTTTTTCCCCTCCAAACATCAATTGTATATCAATTATCACTGTAGTTCAAACTAGAATTGATATTATATGCCTTTCAACGTGAAAACTCTACTATTTCATGCAAAGGTGATGGAAATATCATGAAAAAGGTTGTGGAATCTAAAAATCATGCATGCACACTTCACTCAGTCACCAAAAAGGTACTTTTTGCTAGAGCATGCAGAGAACCAGGAGAATATGCAGAATGTGGGCCAACATCACATGTATATTGTTTTTTTTTTCCATTTTTAGTGCAATAAAAAATTTTCTCACATTATAACATGCTCATGTTATATTGTGAGTTCATTATTTCTTGCTAAAATAGCCATGTCTCTACTTATTCATAACATGCTTGTGTTATAATAAAGTTGTTTTTTTTAATATTTATAGGGTAGAGGGTTAAGGGTAGAGGGGAGAGAGATATACAGAGTGAGTGAGAGAGAGAGATACCTGAGAGATGGAGAGACTTGAGAGAGAGAGAGAGAGAGAGGAAGGGAGTGGGAGAGAGATAGAGGGGGGAAGGGCCAAGGGTAGAGGGTAGAGGATTTAAGGGTTTAGGGTTTAAGGGTTAAGAGTTGAAGGTTTATGATTAAGGGTAGAGGGGGGAGAGAAAGAGGGAGTGACTGAGAGAGAGAGACCTAAGAGAGGG